>JAJUPC010000080.1:0-600000 GCA_023614405.1 Avena insularis
CTTTTATATTATGTTTTACTACAGTTATTAATTATCGTCTAATTTTAATATTTTGTATCTCATAGTTAGCTTGTACCATTTTTACATTAAATTTTAGAACGCTGTTATATTTGAATTATTGTATTGATTATCGCATTTATGCAACCGATTACCTGTTGTAATCTTACACACTTTGCATAAATTGCAGATGACCGGAATCGTCAGCCGCGAGTTTCCGGAGTTGACCCAGGATGGGCTTAACTACCTGACTTGGGCCTCGGACGTTGAGATCGTCCTCGAGGGCTGATGCATCAAGGATGCGCTGATTGCGGGGACCCCGACGGCCCCCAGCACCACCATCCCGGCGGACAACGCCAAAGCCTTGCATTTCCTTCGCCATCACATGTATGAGACTCTCAAGAACGAGTACATGGCAGAACGGAGTGCTTCTGCCCTTTGGACCGCCCTCAACAAGCGGTTCTCTAGGCTGAAGTACACCATTCAGCCACGGGCGGAAGCATATTGGATTCCTCTGAGGTTTGCGGACTTCAAGACAGTGGGAGAGTACAACTCCAGGTTGCACCGGATTTGTACCATTCTTCAGTTGTGTGGGACCAGTACCATCGATCAGCAGAAGATAGACAAAACTCTCTCTACATTCCATCCGGACAACATCCAGTCCTCGCGAAACTTTCGCCAGGAAGGATTCACGGAATATGCAGCGCTTATTGATGCTCTCCAGGTGGCCGAGGCGCAGGATAATGTTCTGAAAAAAAACTTCTCCGTGCAACCCTTCGCGGGGGGTCTAAGTCATGAGGCTAATGCCGGTGCCTACAAGGTGCGTAAGCCCATCCACAAGAAGCGAGGCAAGAAGGGCAAGAAGGGCCCCAACTCCTCCAACCCGGCCAAGCAACGCAAGGCGGGCAAGGGGGAGGCAATGCCCCAGGACTGCTTCCGCTGTGGCTCCAAGACTCACTTCTCCAGGTAGTGTTTGGCCCCTAAGCACGTCGTGGACGCGTTCAAGGCCAACAAGAAGGCGCGCGAGGTGCACCTTGTCCAGGTTGAGGTACCACTGGCGTTCGGAGAGGCGCCCGTGCAAAACGTTGCGCCCGTAGTGGCGTAGGACGTAGCACAAGTGGCAGCACCTTCGGCGGTTCCCACGAACGCCATTGTGCCCATGGAGGTTTAGCACGTTGTGCCCCTCCCCCGCCTCAGCTAGACATCTCTGTTGCCTCGATGATGATAGCCAACGAAGAGAAGCTCAACGATCTTGAGATACAGGCTGAGATTGATGGTTTGTTTGCAGAATCCACCTAAGATCCTTTTTGTTGTGATGATTTCTTTTCCGCAAATAATTTGATACAATTTTTCGATATGGTTGTAAGCTCTATGAGATCATAACATTTATTTGTTTTCGGTGATTGGATGACATTTATTTCATTCATTTATTCCACTATTTGGTTGTGTGATGTTTTGAAATGTTTATGTGTTTTACTTACTTGATGTAGCATCTTCCTCGCTCCATTATATTAATTAGGCACTATATTTTAGAACGCGTGTGGCGCCTAAATGGAGGAAACGTGCCTTGCTGATAGCGACACCACAAATACCATCTTGAGTGAAACAAAGTATTTTGAGTCCATTACCAAAAACCCTGGTAACATAATGACGATCGCCGGCTGCGGTCTGAATGTAGTTGACTCCAGAAGAGCAACTACCATACTCCCAAATGGAACAATTCTAATCATTGAAGAGGCATTGTTGTATCCGGAGTCGACTCGTACTCTCTTGAGTTTTAGAGATATCCGCGCAAATGGTTTCCATGTCGAAACCGATGATGATGACAACGGAAAGGAGTTCCTACTCATTACCAAGCGCGACGAAAATGGTAAACATGTTGTCGAAAGACTCCCTTCATTAGCTACTGGGTTGTACTACACTAAGATAGTAGCACCACCTATTTACACTACCCTTAAGACTGTCTTTAGAAGCTCGGAACTACTCTGCCTTTGGCATGATAGGTTAGGCCACCCCGGTCTTAGGATGATGAAAAATATAATTAACAACTTGAATGGTCATAATGTTCATGTGAAAAATTTCCCGAATCCCGATGATTTCGTGTGCTCCGCATGCGCTACGAGGAAATTGATCATTAGACCGTCCCCTCTAAAGGTGAAGGATGAACTCCCCGCGTTCTTGGAACGTATACAAGGGGATATATGTGGTCCAATTCAGCCCCTCTCAGGGCCGTTTTAGTACTTCATGGTGCTCATCGATGCTTCCTCTAAATGGTCCAATGTTTGCCTGCTGTCAACAAGGAACCATGCTTTTGCAAAGTTGATCTCTCAGATCATACAAATAAGGAATAAATTCCCTGATTATCGTTTAAAGTCTATTCGAATGGATAATGTCGGAGAATTTACTTCAAAGGCATTCGATGATTATTGCATGGCAACAGGAATCAAACTTGAGCACTTTGTACCGCATGTTCACACTTAAAATGGACTTGCGGAGGCATTGATTAAAAGGATTAAATTCATTGCCAGACCACTCCTTCAGGGTTGTAATTTACCAACTACATGTTGGAGACACGTGGTGTTATACGCCGCTAATCTCATCAACTTTCGACCATCGGCCTACAACATCCACTCTCCTATCCAACTTGCGCAAGGGTCGGCACCGAAAATTTCCCACCTACGTAGGTTCGACTGCCAGGTATATGTACCTATACAATGGGACCACTTCGTAAGTCGGGGATATACGTTGGTTATGAGACTGTGTCCATAATCAGGTTCTTGGATCCCTTGACAGTGACCGCCACACGCCCGCTTTCTTGTTGCATTTTGACAAGGATATTTTTCCGACTTTGGGGGGAGGTAATCAACCCCTGGATGACAAAAGTCGAGAAATCACGTGGAAGGCCACGGGGATCCATGCTCATGACCCGCGCACTGTTGAGACTAATAGAGAAGTCCAAAAGATACTAGGTTTGCACTCCCTAGCGAATCAACTGCCCGATCATTTTAGTGATTTAAAGACTGTGACAAAGTCGCATGTGCATGCACGCAATGCACCGGAAAGGGTTGAAATACCGAAGAAAAATGATGGTATACCCGCTCCCGTTCCAAGGCCTAAGAGGACGCGGAATCCGGTTTCTCAAATCCCAAGTACCCGGGGACGCCCGAAGAAAAAGGATAAGAGAGATTTATTACAGTCTGCCCCTGTTGAGGGGAGCCAGTTGAGACCTGGCACAAGTACGGATATTCCAGTGCACGAAATTTCGGACTTGAATTTTCCTATATCGGAAATACCCAGTGAAGTTGTGTGCGCACACATCGGAGCGGGAAAGCTAAAGGACCTAGCTCCTGGATTGGGAAATCCGGTGGAGCAAGAGGATGTGCCTGATGCACTCCATGACGAAATGGCCATTAACTATGTTAATTCGGGCGAGTCATACAACCGAGCCATGGCAAATGTCGACGTTAATTTTGCCAAGAAAATTGCCTCAATCATAGATCTTGACCCTGAGCCTAACACGCTCGCTGATTGCAAGAAAATGTCGCATTGGAAAGATTGGCAGAAGGCAATTACTGCTGAATTATTATCGTTAAACAAAAGAGAGGTATTGGGACCTGTTTGTCTAACTCCTCCCCACATTCGCCCTGTTGTCCATAAGTGGGTTTTTGTTCGAAAGAGAAACGAGAATAATGAAGTAGTAAGGTACAAAGCAAGGCTCGTTGCTCAAGGTTTCACTCAGCGACCAGGTGTCGACTTTGAGGAAACTTACTCCCCGGTCATGGATGGAATTACCTTTAGATACTTGATCTCAATGGCAGTAAACATGGACTTAAAAATGAAACTAATGGATGTTGTCACCGCTTACCTATATGGTAACTTGGATTCGAACATATACATGAAAGTACTAGAAGGTATCCCTGTCCCAAACCAGGATAGAGCAAACAAGAGCTTATACAGTATTCAGCTTAAGAAGTCATTGTATGAACTAAAATAGTCAGGTAGGATGTGGTATAATCGTTTAAGCGATTTCCTTCATCAGAAGGGCTACGCGAGCAATGAAGATTGCCCATGTGTTTTTATACAGAGATCCCAGGATGGTTTCTGTATTATCTCGGTGTACGTGGACGATTTGAATATAATCGGTACACCTAACGATATTGAGGAAGCGAGTTCCTACCTGATGTCGGAATTCGAGATGAAATACTTAGGCAAAACCAAGTTCTGCCTGGGTCTGCAACTTGAGCATTCCCCTTCTAGGATTCTAGTTCACCAGTCGTCCTACACCCAGAAGGTGTTGGAACGATTTGGGTTTGAAAAGGCATATCCTTCTAAGACCCCGATGGTCGGAAGATCTTTGCAGCAAGACAAGGACCCGTTCAGGCCTAAAGAAGAGGGGGGGAAATTCTGGGACCGGAATTCCCCTACTTAAGTGCAGTTGGTGCACTTATGTACCTCGCAAATTGTACACGGCCGGATA
Source organism: Avena insularis (assembly GCA_023614405.1). Taxonomy (NCBI): domain Eukaryota; kingdom Viridiplantae; phylum Streptophyta; class Magnoliopsida; order Poales; family Poaceae; genus Avena; species Avena insularis. Next base: position 4,475 of record JAJUPC010000080.1, read on the forward strand.
TTGCATTCGCCGTCAATTTGCTTGCAAGGTATAGTTTTGAGCCTACCAAGAGGCATTGGAAAGGTGTTAAGGACATCTTTAGGTACATACAAGGGACAAAGGACCTTGGATTGTTTTACCAAAAGAACCAAGACATATCTGTTGTAGGCTATGCAGATGCTGGGTACCTTTCGGACCTGCAGACATCCAAGTCGCAGACTGGATATGTTTTCCTTTGTGGTGGAACAGCGATTTCCTGGAAATCGTCTAAGCAAACTCTTCTGTCAACTTCGACGAACCACTCGGAAATCATAGCATTATATGAAGCATCACGAGAATGTGTATGGCTTCGACGAGTAGTCAACCATATCCAGATGTCATGTAGACTGAACACCGTACAAACCCCAACAATTATATATGAAGATAATGCCGCTTGTGTTGCACAAGTCCAGACGGGTTACGTGAAGAGTAATCTCACAAAGCATATAAACCCCAAGTTCTTCTATGCACATGAACTACAAAAAATGAACGAAGTGAAAGTCTTGCATACTAAGTCGTGTGAAAATCTTGTTGATTTGTTCACTAAATCATTGCCAGCATCTTCTTTAGAGAGATGTGTCCGTGGGATCGGCATGATGAGACTTAGGGAGATGCAAGGTTCAGGGGGAGAATCTTCACAAACTCATCGCTGAAATCTTGATCCCGATGATTGAGTGCTTAACTTTATAGTTAAGTGAATTGTACTCTTTTTTCCTTAGTGAGTTTTTATGAAGTTTCTCACATGAGGTTTTTAATGAGGCAATTCGTGCAACAAAGCAAGAAGTATACCATGTGCATTTCTCCATATTTTTCCACTGGGTTTTTCAGAGTTTTAAGCCATGGTTATACAGATAAGATATCCAGGGGGAGTGTTGGGAAACTGGGCCGGTAGAGGCCCATTCGGTGTGGCCTCTACCAGGCTAGGGTTAGCCCATGTGGGTATCCTATCCCCTTAGTCTATAAATAGAGGAGCAATCATTGCACGTGAGTTTACCGAGAGAAAGATCAATAAAGTTTCTCCCTGTTCCCTGTGTCATTTTCTTGTGTAATCTTGTGTGCCTTCGACTCTAGTCTTTTTTCTCAGGTGTGGAGCAGTACTGATCGCCAGTCGGGGTGTTCAACACCGGCTACTCCAGAAACCAATCCATGAGGCATGTGGTTCGTCGGGCCTTATTCGGTAGCAATGTGGCTTGCACAACCTAGTGTTTCTTTTTTGCTTAGCGGCCCACCGAAGTTTCGCCTTTTTGCTGCAAACTACATCAAACGAATCTTCTGTTCGGCGATGGATGTCAACGAGAGGGGCGTCTTATCTACCCTGATCCCTGAACTGTCGCCCCATCCTCCATCACATCCATGCAGCAAAGAGCATTAGTGCTTGCATCAACGACGACCACAACTGCACTGGGATGGAGCGCTTCTTGCGTGTCCCATGACCATCCCTCTGACCTCACCATACTGGTTCTTCTCTACGGCGCGCCGGCGACACTCGCCACCATGAAATCCTCCAGATCACGGCACCCACCTCCGTCATCTAGAGATGACCATGCCTCTCAAGGACGGGAAGACAATGGCCAACTTCCCAAGGTCATCTCACATTGTCTGTTCACTTTCTTTGTGACCTGAGTCCGACGGTGACAGCTGTCGCAAGTCTAGATCATCCTTAACCCCTCCCTTGTGGCACGCCTCCGTCGCCATGAACCCACGATTCCACGAATCTCCGCACTATGAGTTGTTGTTGTGAAGAAATGTTTTTGCAGGAGTTTATCCTAACGTTTCATGGTAAATTTATACTAAGTGTATCATTGGAGTAATTGGCTTCAGTAATGTTGGTACGGTGTTACCTACCTCTCGACTTGAATGTAAATCTCATCTGATGTAGGTATGCATGCCTCTGTCATTTAGTTTTCTTATTAATCCTTTAAATCTTGTATGATTGCGTACTATGAGTTGTTGCTACCTTTTGTTTTTCTGCAACATGATACTATCAATGCATCATTAATACAATCCTATTGTGAGGTGCACATGCATCAGAATTGAGATATACTCAACAGGCTAGCATGTCAGGTAAGGTCCGTATGTATGAGTGAACCTATGTAAATAAAAGGCCAAGAAATCAAGTTTCTTGTGTCGTTAAGTGCTAATAGTGCACTCCTTGCTGCTCCAGGATGCTTTGTATGTGATATCAATACACTAGTAGAAAACGGACCTTTGGTCCAGAGCATTAGTCCTGGTTCTGGTACAAACCGAGACTAATGTCCTGGTCCCAACGGCTAGAAACAGCCGCAGGGCCTAGAAGACATTACCCCAGTTTGTATGGGAACTTTAGTTCCGGTTCATTTAACAAACCGGGGCTAAAGGTTCTAGCGCTGGAAAAGAGCAGATGTGTGGACCTTTAGCTCTGGTTTGTTTCTCAAACCGGGACTAAAGTCCCCAACTATATCTTCTTCCCCTTCCCAGCCCGAGCCATTTCAAGCTCACACAAGCATCCCTCTCAAATTTCTCCCCTCAAGCTCGAGTTCTTCCCTATTTTTCTCAAGATTTGTGAAGATTTTTTGGCTCCACATCTATCAAGGGTCCTAAGAGGTTAGCAACTTCATCATTTCATCTCTCATTGCTTGTTTTAGCTCATTTCATGCTTTAGAAATGGATAGATTTTGTGTGGATTCTATCTCTATATATCTGGTTAATTTGGCACATATAGTTCTCGAAATTCATTTGATTCATCGAAGCACATAGATACATGAGTTCATCCTATCTACATATCTTGGTTTGACACGTTGTTTCTTGAAATCCAGACGGTTCACAGTGCATATCATGTCACCGTCGAGCAACAAAATATTCTTCTGTCTTCTACCTGTCGTCACAAAATCCATTGAAACAAAAATAAGTACCAAAACTATGAAGGCACACATATATATAGTGGTGCCCTAGCATTTTAGTTAATCATCGGCCAGTTAAGCAAGAAAGAACAAAAACATGAACACGCCAAGGAGCTACCAAATTAAATTAGGGAGTGACTCTATGGCGATCTCCTCGAAGATGTCTCAGGACGAGGCATCCTAAGACATCTTCGAGAAGCTCTGCCATAGTGGTGTCCCTACTCTCGCACACCATCTTTCAGTTCATATCTTTTCTAGCTAAATTAGTATGCTGGTGGAGCTAACTAATTTCACATATTAGGGAGTGCCTCTACGGCGAGCTCCTCGAAGATGTCTGAGGACGAGGTCCTAAGACATCTTTGAGAAGCTCCGCCGTAGTGGTGTCCCTTGTCTCGCCCACGATCTTCCTTGCAGTTGATAGTTCACAAGGAAGCTTATTTATAGATTAAGCAACACAACATAGTGTCGACACTCACGACATAATGTCGACACTCACCCCTGTCATAGTGTCGCCACCCACTGAAACAGTGTCGCCACTCACTGGCATAGTGTCCACTCACGACATATAGTGTCGTCACCCACTTTTAGTCCCGATTGGAGTGTCCTTTAGTCCCGGTTGGAGACACCATTCGGGACTAAACGGGCTCATGTCGGCCCCAGCCTGCCGCAACCCCTTTAGTCCCGGTTGGTGTACCCAACCGGGACTAAAGATGTAGTAGAAAGTTTTTAAATCAGTGCTTGTTTGATGTATACGATGTGTTCTTTTATTTTTAGACTAGTACTACTCTTAGCATCGTGATTTTGTTTGATGAACTTATAAAATGCAGATGAGACAGCAATGGATGTATCAATCGAATCTCCCGAGTTCATTAAAGGCGTGTGTTCTTTTCTCGTTGTGGCAGAGGAAAACAAGCGGAATGGTTTTATGTGTTGTCCATGTGGTGAGTGTCGGAATTAGAAGGAATACTCTTCCTCAAGAGTCCTTCATGGCCATTTGTTTCGGTCCGATTTCATGTCTGGCTATAATTGTTGGACCAAGCACGGAGAAAGAGGGGTTATGATGGAAGACAACGAAGATGAAAAGAATGATGACAGCTATCCTATGTCCACTGAATACAGTGGTACTACAATGGAAGACAATGATGAAGAAGAGGCAGAAGAACGTGCATCATATGAGCCAGATGATGATCTTGGTCGGGCCATTGCTGATGCAAAGGGCGAATGTGATAGCGAAAGGGAGAGGTTGAAAATTGAGAAAATGTTAGAGGATCACAACAAATTGTTGTACCCGAATTGCAAAGATGGCCACAAAAAGCTAGGCAGCACACTGGAATTGCTGCAATGGAAGGCAGAGGTCGGTGTGCCTAACAAGGGATTTGAAAAGTTGTTGAAGATAATGAAGAAGCTGCTTCCAAAGGGTAACAAACTGCCCGCTAGTACTTACGAAGCAAAGAAGGTTGTCTTCCCTCTAGGATTAGAGGTACAGAAGGTACATGCATGCATTAATGACTGCATCCTCTACCGCGGTGAGCAGTACGAGAATGTGGATGCATGCCCGGTATGCACTGCATTGCGGTATAAGATTCGACGAGATGACCCTGGTGATGTTGAGGGGGAGCGCCCGAGGAAGAGGGTTCCCGCCAAGGTGATGTGGTATGCTCCTATAATACCATGGCTGAAACATTTGTTCAGAAATGAAGAGCATGCCAAATTGTTGCGATGGCACAAAGAAGACCGTAAGAAAGACGAGATGTTGAGACACCCCGCTGACGGGTCGCAGTGGAGAAAAATTGAGATAAAGTACCCAGACTTTGCAGGTGACGCGAGAAACTTATGGTTTGGTCTAAGTACGGATGGCATGAATCCCTTTGGGGAGCAGAGCTGTAGTCATAGCACATGGCATGTGACTTTGTGTATCTATAACCTTCCTCCTTGGTTGTGCATGAAGAGGAAGTTCGTTATGATGCCAGTGCTCATCCAAGGCCCGAAGCAACCCGACAACGACATTGATGTATACCTAAGGCCATTAGTTGAATAACTTTTACAGTTGTGGCACGAACAAGGTGTACGTGTGTGGATTGAGCACAAACGTGAGGAATTTAACCTACGAGCATTGTTGTTCGTAACCATCAATGATTGGCCTGCTCTTAGTAACATTTCAGGACAGACAAACAAGGGATACAATGCATGCACACACTGTTTAGATAAAATTGAAAGTATTTATTTGGATAAGTGCAAGAAGAATGTGTACCTAGGGAATCGTCATTTTCTTCCGCCCACGCATTCCCTAAGAAGGAAAGGCAAGCATTTCAATGGTGAAGCAGATCACCGGAGTAAGCCTGTCCGTCGTACTGGTGATGTTGTATTTGATATGGTGAAGCATTTAAAAGTAATCTTTGGAAAGGGTCCCGGCGGACAGTCCGTTCCGAAGGACGCTGGCGGACACCCACCCATGTGGAAGAAGAAATCTATATTTTGGGAGCTACCCTATTGGAAAGTCTTAGAGGTCCGCTCTGCAATCGACGTGATGCACCTGACGAAGAATGTTTGAGTGATACTGCTAGGCTTTTTAGGCGTGTATGGAAAGAATAAAGATACACCAGAAGCACAGCAGGACCAACAACGTATGAAAGACCGAGAAGGCAGACATCTAGAGCTGTTTCAAGGTGTAGGGGTTCGTAGCATGGAAAACAAAAAATTTCTACCGCATGCAAACAAACAAGCCAAGATCTATCTACTAGATTGTAGCAACGAGTCGATAGAGGAACTCACCCTCGAAGATTCCAAAGCGGTTAACGAGAGCAGATTCTTGTGGGTGATGTAGTCGTACTCTTGCCGATCTCAAGATCGTGTAGACGATCTTTCCAGGCCATGCTCGGCAGCGCTTCCGATCAAATCACGTTGATTTTCGATGAAGACCTTCCTCTCCCTTGTTCCAGCAGGCAGCGGAGGTTGTAGCACTCTCCTCGCGATTCTGGCAGCACGACGGCGTGGTACCGAAAGTAGAGGAGAGATCTCGCAGGGCTTCGCCTTAAGCCGGAGCGAGTATGGTGGACTATGAGAGAGGCCTTGGCGATCTAGGGTTTAGAGGCACCAAGGGAGGAATCTTGGCTGGAGGCTAGGGCTTGGGGAGAGCCCCAACTCTGCGGCTAGGAGGAAACCCTAGGGCGGCGGCGACTTGTGGTGGTCGGCGGCTAGGGCTAGGGTTTGGGTGGTGTTGGGTGTAGGGAAGAGGGGCAGCCCCTGCCCCTTCTTTTATAGGTGGGAGGGCACCGGTTGGGAGGAGGGAGTCCTCCCCCAACTCGGCCTCCTTGGCCGGCGGGTGGAGGGAGGAGGACTTCCTCCCCAAGTAGGTTTCCTACTCTCCCTCCACCAAGCAAAACTGCCGTTTGACTTTCAAATTGGCGTTTGACTTTCAAACTAGGATTTGATTTCTCCCTTTATTTTGCTCAGCCATGATACCTAGTACATGATGCAACCATTCCACATTGTCATGACACATTCATGTACCCTTCCCCTCTGGAGTCTGGGACCTTCCACCTTCTAGAACATTCCCTGAAAACACCTAATCATTCCCCAACTCCGAAACAGGACTTTCCTTATATGAATCTTATTCTCCGGACCATTCCGGATCTCCTCGTGATATCCCGGATCCCATCCGAGACTCCGAACAACATTCAGTCTCTTACTCATTAATCCATAACTACTCAACAACATCGAATCCTTAAGTGTGTCTCCCTACGGTTCGTGAATTATGCGGACATGATCAAGACACTTCTTCGAACAATAACCAATAGAGGAATCTGGAAATTAATATGGCTCCCACATATTTCTACGATTACTTTGCGATCGAATGAAATCACTTACATACAATACCAATTTCCTTTTGTCTCATGATAGTTTACTTATCCGAGGTTTTGATCGTCGGTATCTCTGCATACCTAGTTCAACCTCGTTACTGATAAGTACTCTTTTCTCGTTCCTGTGATATGTGATCCCTTATGAACCAGTCACATGCTTGCAAGCTAATTGGATGACATTCCACCGAGAGGGCCCAGAGTATATCTATCCGTCATATGGATGGACAAATCCCACTCTTGATTCATGTGTCTCAACCCATACTTTCCTAACACTCAATGCCACCTTTATAGCCACCCAGTTACGGTGTGGTGTTTGATGTCATCAAAGCATCCTTCCGATGATGGTGATAAGCATGATCTTATGGTCGAAGGAATTAGGTTACTATGTATCAGAAAGCTTATAGCAATTGAACTAATAAAATGACTTGATCTTTATGCTACGCTTATCTATAGGAGTATGTCCATCATACCATTCTCCTAATGATATGATCTTATTGTTAATAACATCTCAATGTTCATGATAGGGAAACCACAATCATCTATTAACCAACAAGCTAGTATTATGAAGAGGCTTTACTAGGGACTCTAATTTAGTTTACAAATCACACAAGTATTAATGTTTCCAGTTAATCTTTGTTATAGCATGAATGTAAAAATTTATCATAAATACAAAGATATAATAATAACTACATTTATTATTGCCTCTAGGGCATATCTCCAACAGTCTCCCACTTCCACTAGAGTCAACTAATCTAGATTACATGGTAATATACCGAACACCCATGGCAGTTTGGTGTTGGTCATGTTTTACCCTCGGGAGAGGTTTAGTCAACGGATCCGCCACATTCAGATATGTGTGTACTTTGAAAATCTTTATGTCACCATCTTGGACATGTTCTTGAATAGCGTTAAAACGTAGCTTGATGTTCTTCAGCTTCTTGTGTGACCTTGGTTCTTGCGCATTGGCTATGGCGCCCATATTATCACAATAGATAGACATTGGGTCCAGCGCACTTGGAACCACACCGAGCTCTGCAATGAACTCCTTCATCCATATCGCTTCTTGTGAAGCCTTTGAAGCAGCTATGTATTCCGATTCAGTTGAAGATCTCGCCACAACGCTTTGCTTTGCACTCCTCCAGCTAACTGTTGCACCATTCAAAGTAAATACGTATCCAGATTGAGATTTAGAATCATCCGGATCGGTGTTCCAACTAGCATCGGTGTAACCATTAACAACGAGCTGTTCATCACCTCGATAAGAAAGAACCATATCCTTAGTTCTTCTCAAGTACTTAAGGATGTTTTTTACCGCTGTCCAATGATCCACTCCTGGATCACTTTGATATATGCTAGTCAAACTAACAACATATGGAATGTCGGGTCTAGTACATAGCATGGCATACATTAGAGATCCTATGGCTGAGGCATAGGGAGTCTTACTCATCCTTTCTCTATCTTCTGTCGTTGCTGGGATTTGCATTTTACTCAAGGTCGTATTGCGCAACATGGGCAAGAACCCTTTCTTGCTATCTTCCATTCCAAACCTCTTTAGAACTTTGTCCAAACATGTACTTTGTGACAATGATATTAGGCGTCTCGATCTATCTCTATAAATCTTTATGCCTAATATGTAAGCTACTTCGCCAAGATCTTTCATTAAAAAACTATTATTCAAATATTCCTTGACACTATTAAGAAGGTCTACATCATTCCCAATCAACAATATGTCATCTACATATAGTATTAAGAATGCTACAGAGCTCCCACTCACTTTTTTGTAAATACAAGCTTCTCCATAAGTTTGTATAAAACCAAAACTTTTGATTACTTTATCAAAACGTTGATTCCAACTTTGGGATGCTTGCTTCAATCCATATATGGACCGTTGAAGTTTGCATACCTTGTCAGCATCTTTAGGATCGACAAAACCTTTGGGTTGCATAATATACAACTCTTCATCAATGTCACCATTGAGGAACGCTGTTTTGACATCCATCTGCCATATCTCATAATCGTAATATGCAGCGATTGCTAACATAATCCTCACAGACTTTAGCTTCGCTACCGGTGAGAAAGTCTCATCGTAGTCAACTCCTTGAATTTGTCGAAACCCTTTTGCGACAAGTCAAGCTTTATAGACAGTAACATTACCATCAGCATCTATTTTCTTCTTGAAAATCCATTTGTTCTCGACATGTCACCATCCGTAAGTCCACCAAAGTCCATACTTGGTTTTTGTACATGGATCCAATCTCGGATTTCATGGCTTCTTGCCATTTATTGGAATCTGGGCTCATCATTGCTTCCTCATATGTCGCAGGGTCATCGGTGTTGTCCACCAACATGACACTCATAATGGGATCATACCAATGGTACGATTTCTCGTTGATCTGCGAGGCTCTGTAGCAAATTCAACCGAAGTTTCATGATCATCATCATTAGGTTCCTCTCTTATTGGTGTAGGCGCCACAGGAACTACTTCCGGTGCTGTGCTAATCGCAAGTTCGAGAGAAGGTTCAACAACCTCATCGAGTTCTACTTTCCTTCCAGTCACTTCTTTTCGAGAGAAATTCTTTCTCTAGAAAGTATCCATTCTTGGCAACAAAGATTTTGCCCTCGGATCTATGATAGAAGGTATACCCGATAGTTTCCTTCGGGTATCCTATGAAGACGCATTTTTCCGCTTTGGGTTCAAGCTTGTCCGGCTGTAACTTCTTTACATAGGCTTCACAACCCCAAACTTTAAGGAACGACAATTTAGGTTTCTTCCCAAACCATAATTCATACGGTGTCGTTTCAACGGATTTAGATGGTGCCCTATTTAAAGTGAATGCGGCTGTTTCTAATGCATAACCCCAAAATGATAGCGGTAAATCTGTAAGTGACATCATAGAACGAACCATATCTAAGAGAGTTTGATTACGACATTCGGACACACCATTACGCTGTGGTGTTCCCGACGGTGTCAATTGTGAAAGTATTCTGGATTTCTTCAAATGCTCGCCAAACTCGTAACTTAGATATTCACCTCCACGATCAGAACGTAGAAATTTAATCTTCTTGTTACGTTGATTCTCTACCTCACTTTGAAATTCCTTAAACTTCTCGAAAGTTTCAGACTTATGTTTAGATATACCCATATCTACTCAAGTCATCCGTGAAGGTGAGAACATAACGATAACCACCGCGCGATGCTACACTCATTGGACCACACACATCGGTATGTATGATTTCTAATAAGTCTGTATCTCGCTCCATCATACCAGAAAATGGAGTCTTAGTCATTTTACCCATCAGACATGCTTCGCATATTTCAAGTGATTCGAAATCAAGTGATTCAAGAAGTCCATCGGAATGGAGTTTCTTCATACGCTTCACTCCAATATGACCAACCAAGACGCGATTGCACGTATAGGTCGAGTTATCGCTCAATTTCAAACGTTTAGCCTCAATGTTATTTATGTGTGTATTACTACAATCGAGATTCAATAAGAATAGACCATCTATCAAAGGTGCATGTGCATAAAACATATTACTCATATAAATCGAACAACCATTATTCTCGGACTTAAACAAGTAACCGTCTTGCAATAAACAAGATCCCGATATAATGTTCATGCTCAACGCAGGCATCAAATAACAATTATTTAAGTATAAAACTAATCCTGATGGTAGATGAAGAGGTAGCGTGCCGACCGCGATCACATCAACCTTTGATCCATTTCCAACGCGCATCGTCACCTTGTTCTTCGCTAGCTTCCGCTTTTACAGACTGTTTGAGTTACAAATATGAGCAACCGAACCAGATTATCAAATACCGTGCACTACTACAGTACTAGTGAGATACACATCAATAACATGTATATCGGATATACCTTTCTTCTTGATGTTGCCGTTCTTCAAATCCGCCAAGTACTTTGGGCAATTCCGCTTCCAAAGGACCTTCTCCTTGCGGTAAAAGCACTCAAGACGGGCTTAGGCCCAGCCTTGGTCTTCTTCACCGGTGCGGCAACTTTCTTACCGCCCTTCTTGAAGTTTCCCTTTTGCTCAGACTTGCCTTTCTTCAATTTGGTGGTCTTATTGACCATCAACACTTGGTGCTCTTTCTTGATCTCCACTTCTGCAGATTTCAACATGGAGAAGTGGCAACGTCTTGTCCATGTTTTGCATATTGTAGTTCATCACAAAGTTCTTGTAACTTGGTGGTAGTGATTGGAGGACATGGTGAATCCCCAAAGAATTAGGAATCACTATACCCAAACTTTGGAGTTTGTTTGCGTGCCCAGACATCTTAAGCACATGCTCACTGATAGAGCTGCCCTCTTCCATCTTGCAGTTAAAGAAGTTTTCAGAAGACTCATAACTCTCAATTGCCGCGTGAGCCTCAAATATCATTTTGAGTTCATGGACAATATCATGTGGGTCATGGTTCTCAAACCTTTTCTGAAGCTCCGATTCCAAACCATACAAGATAGCACACTGAACTGTGGAGTACTGATTCTTCCGAGTGAGGTAAACATTCTTTACTTCATCGGTAGCAGTAGCTGCAGGCGGATCACCCAGCGGTGCATCCAACACATATGTCAAATTACCAGCATTGAGGACAATCCTCAAATTGCGGAACCAATCCGTGAAGTTGCTTCCATTGTTTTTCAACTTTTCTTTCTCTAGGAACGCATTAAAATTGATGGTAGGGGCCGCCATTGATCTACAACATATTTGCAATAGTTTAGACTAAGTTTATGACAAATTGAGTTCTAATTAATAGTTAAATTAATCTAGGTGAACTCCCACTCAAAACAATATCTCTCACATTGTTTTAGTGATCACACGAACCAAATCCACCACATCAAAACCGATCATCACGAGAGTTGATGTAGTTTCAATGGCGAACAATCAACATGTTCATCATATTTACTATATGACTCATGCTTTACCTTTCGGTGATCCGTGTTCCGAGACCATGTCTGTACATGCTAGGCTCGTCAAGATCAAACCTTAGCTTCCGCATGAGCAAATCTGGCTTGCTCACGTTGTATACACTTGCAGAATCTAACACACCCAATCATCACGTGGTGCTTCAAAACAATAAGCTTCAGCAACGGTGCTTACTAAGGATGAACACTTTGAAACTTGAAATTTGTGTTCTTGAGGGATCATCTTATAATGCTACCGTTGTTAACTAAGCAATACAAGATGCATAAAGGATTAACATCACATGCAATTCATAATATGTGATATGATATGGCCTTTCTTCTTTGTGCTTCCGATCTCCATCTTCAAGCACGAACATGATCTCCATCATCACCGACATTGCATCAAGGTCAATGACGTCGTTCCATGGTTGTCGTCCACCAACTTAAACTATTACAACTACTTTGAATAGACACGCGGGTCTTAACAGAATTTAAAGACAACCATATGGCTCCTGCCGGTTGCCAACTTACAATAAGGAACATTGCATACATCAAATATAATCACAATCATGGCCATATCACATCACAGCACACCCCTGCAAAACAAAGTTAGACGCCTCTAATTTTCTTTGCATATTTTACGTGTTTTGGGGCTTTCAATAAGTCTCACTCTAACTTACGAACAAGAACCACAATGTTGATGCTTGAACTATCAAGCGTCCGTTGTAAATTGGATCTATACTATAATGGGAGAGACAGACACCCGCAAAGCCACATATGCAATACAAGTTGCACGTTGAGCGTGGAGCAAGTCTCATGAACGATGTCATGTAAGGTTAGCCCGGGCCGCTTCATCCCATCATACCGCAAGATGCAAAGTACACAAGAAGCAATTGATAATAAAAGCACCACCGCCCACAATGACCATTGTGTTCTACTCGTGCAACAGATCTACATATATAGACACGGCTGATACCCTTTGTAGGGGTTCGTAGCATGGAAAACAAAAAAATTCTACCGCATGAAAACAAACAAGCCAAGATCTATCTACTAGATTGTAGCAACGAGTCGATAGAGGAACTCACCCTCGAATATTCCAAAGCGGTTAACGAGAGCAGATTCTTGTGGGTGATGTAGTCGTACTCTTGCCGATCTCAAGATCGCGTAGACGATCTTTAAATTCTTGTTCGCGGCGCTTCGCGATCGATCCTGCGTTAAATTTTCGATGAAGACCTTCCTCTCCCTTGTTCCAGCAGGCAACGGAGGTTGTAGCACTCTCCTCGCGATTCTGGCAACACGACGGCGTGGTACCGGAAGTAGAGGAGAGATCTCGCAGGGCTTCGCCTTAAGCCGGAGCGAGTATGGTGGACTATGAGAGAGGCCTTGGCGATCTAGGGTTTAGAGGCACCAAGGGAGGAAGCTTGGCTGGAGGCTAGGGCTTGGGGAGAGCCCCAACTCTGCGGCTAGGAGGAAACCCTAGGGCGGCGACGACTTGTGGTGGCCGGCGGCTAGGGCTAGGGTTTGGGTGGTGTTGGGTGTAGGGAAGAGGGGCAGCCCCTGCCCCTTCTTTTATAGGTGGGAGGGTGCCGGTTGGAAGGAGGGAGTCCTCCCCCAACTCGGCCTCCTTGGCCGGCGGGTGGAGGGAGGAGGACTTCCTCCCCAAGTAGGTTTCCTACTCTCCCTCCACCAAGCAAAACTGCCGTTTGACTTTTTCAAATTGGCGTTTGACTTTCAAACTAGGATTTGATTTCTCCCTTTATTTTGCTCAGCCATGATACCTAGTACATGATGCAACCATTCCACATTGTCATGACACATTCATGTACCCTTCCCCTCCGGAGTGCCGGACCTTCCGGACCCTTCTAGAACATTCCCGGTGAAAACACCGGAATCATTCCCCAACTCCGAAACAGGACTTTCCTTATATGAATCTTATTCTCCGGACCATTCCGGATCTCCTCGTGATATCCCGGATCCCATCCGAGACTCCGAACAACATTCGGTCTCTTACTCATCAATCCATAACTACTCAACAACATCGAATCCTTAAGTGTGTCTCCCTACGGTTCGTGAATTATGCGGACATGATCGAGACACTTCTCCGAACAATAACCAATAGAGGAATCTGGAAATTAATATGGCTCCCACATATTTCTACGATTACTTTGCGATCGAATGAACCACTTACATACAATACCAATTTCCTTTTGTCTCACGATAGTTTACTTATCCGAGGTTTTGATCGTCGGTATCTCTGCATACCTAGTTCAACCTCGTTACTGATAAGTACTCTTTTCTCGTTCCCGTGATATGTGATCCCTTGTGAACCAGTCACATGCTTGCAAGCTAATTGGATGACATTCCACCGAGAGGGCCCAGAGTATATCTATCCGTCATATGGATGGACAAATCCCACTCTTGATTCATGTCTCTGAACCCATACTTTCCGAACACTCAATGCCACGTTTTTAGCCACCCAGTTACGGTGTGTTGTTTGATGTCATCAAAGCATCCTTCCGGTGATGGTGATAAGCATGATCTCATAGTCGAAGGAATTAGGTTACTATGTATCAGAAAGCTTATAGCAATTGAACTATTAAAATGACTTGATCTTTATGCTACGCTTATCTATAGGACTATGTCCATCATACCATTCTCCTAATGATATGATCTTGTTGTTAATAACATCTCAATGTTCATGATAGGGAAACCACAATCATCTATTAACCAACAAGCTAGTATTATGAAGAGGCTTTATTAGGGACTCTAATTTAGTTTACAAATCACACAAGTATTAATGTTTCCTGGTTAATACTGTTATAGCATGAATGTAAACATTTATCATAAACACAAAGATATAATAATAACTACATTTTTTATTGCCTCTAGGGCATATCTCCAACACAAGGTACTGCCAGCTACGCTCTTACCAAGGAACAGAAGGAAATATTTTTTGAATGACTGAGTAGTATCAAGGTCCCTTCTGGCTTCTCGTCCAATATAAAGGGAATAATAAATATGGCAGAGAAAAAATTCCAGAACCTGAAGTCTTATGACTGCCACGTGCTTATGATGCAGTTGCTTCCGGTTGCTTTGAGGGGGCTTCTGTCGGAAAATGTTAGAGTACCCATTGTGAAGCTATGTCCGTTCCTCAATGCAATTTCTCAGAAGGTAATCGATCCATAAAGTCTACCAGGGTTACAAAAAGATGTGGTCTAGTGTCTTGTCAGCTTTGAGTTGGTGTTCCCACCATCCTTCTTCAACATAATGACGCACCTTCTAGTTCACCTAGTCGAAGAGATTACCATTCTCAGTCCTGTATTTCTACATAATATGTTCCCCTTTGAGAGATTCATGGGAGTTTTAAAGAAATATGTCCATAACCGTGCGAGGCCAGAAGGAAGCATCTCCAAGGGCTATGGATCAGAGGAGGTCATTGAGTTTTGTGTTGACTTTATTCCTGACCTTAAGCCGATCGGTGTACCTGAATCACAGCATGAGGGGAGACTTAGTGGAAAAGGCACGCTAGGAAAGAAAGCAAAGATATGTATGGACGGACATTCTTTCACTAAAGCACACTATACAATTCTGCAAAGTTCCACCTTGGTGGCTCCGTATATCGAGGTACACAAGAATATTGTACGCTCGAACAACCCGGGGCTGTCTGACAGGTTGATTAGAGATGAACACATGAAGACTTTCGGCGGTTGGTTGCAGACACATCTCATGAATGACACCACTGTTGGAGATCAGTTGTACTTGTTGGCTAGGTCTCCATCTTCAACTATATTGACTTTCCAAGGGTACGAGATCAATGGGAATATATTTTACACGCACGCCCAAGATAAA
Organism: Avena insularis; assembly: GCA_023614405.1. NCBI lineage: Eukaryota > Viridiplantae > Streptophyta > Magnoliopsida > Poales > Poaceae > Avena > Avena insularis. The sequence continues at coordinate 20,000 of JAJUPC010000080.1, forward strand.
AAGAGAACCAACCAAAACAGTGGTGTCCGATTTGATGCATATTATGGTTACATAGAGGACATATGGGAACTTGACTATGGTCCTAATTTCAAGGTCCCATTGTTTCGATGCAAATGGGTCAAGATGACAGGAGGTGGGGTAACGGTATACCAGCTGTACGGAATGACAACAATGGATCTCAATAATCTTGCGTATGGAGACGAACCATTCGTCCTTGCCAATGATGTGGCTCAAGTTTTCTATGTGAAGGACATGTCTACTAGACCGAGAAAAAGGAAAGATAAGCAAAAGTATACAATATCATACGATGAGCCAAAGCGCCACATAGTTCTTTCAGGAAAAAGAAACATGGTGGGAGTTGAGGATAGGACAGACATGTCAGAAGATTATGACAAATTTCATGAAATTCCGCCATTCAAAGTGAAAACTGACCCAAGCATATCGCTAAATAAGGAAGATGCTCCATGGTTACGGACAAGAAGAGAACCAAAACACTAGATGTGGATGTTGGTGATGTAATGTATTAAACCTTTTGTGAATTAATCCTATTTTTCATCGTCATCGTCATTTATTAATATTAAAAACCGGGACAAAAAGGAATTTCTGAGATTGCTGTAGGCAGGTACCAAAACACTAGACTAGGTAACACTTAGACATTTATTAATATTAAAAACCGGGACAAACTGGGACTAGCTAACACTGAGGACTAAAGCCACCCCCTTTAGTCATAATCATGCCTAGTCCTATAGTACGAAGCTTAAGGGTCTTCTTTGTCATCGTCATCGTCACCTGCCACTCCAGAGATCCTCAGCCCAGCCATGGCATATACCGGGGGCACCTGCCACTCCGGCCTCGGATTCACGACAGGCAGGGGAGGAGTCTCCTGGAAGACGATGCCGCTACCGTCGGGCGGGGGAGGGGCCTTCTTGTGGCTCTGTGGCGGGTGGACTTGTGGGCACCGCAGGCGAGGATGATCTCCCCCAACGATGTAGCACATCAGGCCGATGATAGTACGGTTCACCCACCACAGACGCCGGCCAGCTTCATTGTGGTTCACTGGGGGCGGGCCATCACCCTCGTACCTGGCGAGCTCCCTTTCTCGCCGGTTAGCGAAGAAGGCATTCCAGGTGTCGGAGTTGTCGGGATCCCACTGGGGATCCATCCACTGCTCCGGCGTGAGCTCATGGTAGAATTGGTTCGTGATGGCCGCCTGTCGGGCGGAGCCTTGAGGCACAGGAGGGACAAGAACCCCTCCAGGGCTCAGCATCCAGCCGGCGGGCGGCCGGTAGCCCGGCGGGCAAGGGTAGTTGGAGGCGAACATCGCCTCGATCTCCTCGAGGGTCAGAATGGCCTAGTAGGCACTGTCCATAGTTGTGAGAGAGGAAGGTGTGGATGTATGGATAGCCATGACGTGGTCGGCCTATATATAGATGGAAAGGGCAGGAAAACATGGCGGGAAACGGTAGGAAATGACGGGAAATATATTTAGTCTCGGTTAGTGGCTACAACCGGGACTAAAAGCACCGTTCAGAGGGAAAGGGCAGGAAAACATGGCGGTAAGCGGTGGGATATGGTGGGAAATATCTTTAGTCCCGGTTAGTGGCTACAACTGGGACTAAAAGTACCGTTCAGAGGGAAAGGGCGGAAAAACATGGCGGGAAGCGGTGGGATATGGCGGGAATACGGGCATGTTTGTGTGTTGAATCGCGGCATAGTTTGTGATACGGTGCCCATATTGTGCATGCATGTGTATATTGGGATGGAGAACAATGTTGCAGGAGGAAATTTTTATTTTCGTCGCTCGAAAAATCCATTTTCCATTTTCCATTTTCCGAGCGCAAAAAGACGGGTCGTTTTGTAAAGCAGCCATCAAAATGCAGTTACAGAATGCTACCATCGCATTTTTCTAAAATACTAGACCACCTTACATGAACTATATTCTAACCGGGGGATCTCAAACCTTTCTGCCCTTCCCGGGTGAAAAAGACAAATGTCTGCCAAAGCGGTAGGAAGTGGGTCCGGTTTGAACTACAGGTATATGATCTAACGTCCGTGATTTTTTGAAAAAATCATTTTTTGACTCATAATATGTTCGTTTTTCAGAGATCCAATGCAAGTTCTAACATTCTCATCCCCTATTTTCACGCACGCTGTTTTGACCTAAGTTCGAAACGACAAAAAAATCAAAATGTCCGAAGAATTTAAATCGTGGGAACAATTATTTTATTTATATATATAACAGAGTAGATGTAAATTTTATTTCTGCAAATTTTGATATATAATAATTAATTTTAAAAAGGTTTTAAAAAAGGTTTTTTGTTTTCAAAAAGGTTTTAAAAAAGGAACTTTAGTCCCGGTTTGTAGTACAAATCGGAGCTAAGGGTTGTGGGGCTGCGCGCGAAACGCGGAGCACCAAAAACCCTTTAGCCCCAGTTTGTAGTACAAACCAGGGCTAAAGGGTGGTGGGTATAAATACCCACCCTCACTCGTTCAGGTAATCCAACCGAGCACGCAGATCCCCTCGCGCCGCCGTCTTCCTCCTCACATGAGCCACCGCACCAAGGTCCCTCCACGCCGCCTTGAGCCTGTGACGCCCTGCGTCTGCCCATCCTCACACTTGGCCACGCTCACGCCTACCACCACCACCCTGCCCTCTCTACCGCGCGCCTTGTTTCTCCGACCATCGCGCCGCCCCTCTCTGGCCAGGTGAGCCTCCCCCCCGCACCAGTGCGCCGCCCCTCTCGGCCACGTAGTAATTTTAGTTATAATTATTGTAAATAATTTAGTTAGTGTATTTGTTAGTGTAATTTAGTTAGTGTAATTTATTTAGTGTTATTAGTTGTTAATATAGTGCTATTAGTGTTAATATATATAGTTTTAGTTAGTGTAATTTTGTTAGTGCTATTAGGGTTAATATAGTTTAATTAGTTAGTGTAATTTTGATAGTGTAATTTAGTTAGTGTTTAATATAGTTTATTTTAGTGGATACTATTTATTTTTGTCATGGTTAAAGTATATAGGTTTAATTTTAGTGTTTAGGAATATGCCGATTCCTCATCCTCGTTCACTCAGCGTGTACAACGGAGCGCTACTAGACAGTGTCGTCGGGCATCCACGGGGCTGGGCTCCACCGGGCTGGCACTGGGAGGTGCTACCAGCCGGGGGACGTCGTCTGGTGAGGAATCCGGGTGTCGTCGTTGACCCGGATCTTCTGTGGTGGCGGCCGAGTGGTCCAGGTGCGATGCAGAGGGAGCCGTCCCCTGACGAGGTGGTACAACGTCATGTCAGGAAGGAGGACGAGCACGTCTGGCGCTACATGTACATTTTAGGAGTCCGGGTCGCCAATACCTGGCAGCTTCTTGAGGCACCTTATCCGAGATATTCTCCGGTGATGGTTCTTACACTTTGGGTGCACACCTCCCGCGGCTCAGTAACCGAGGCTCGATGTCTTCATTGAGCTAGCTAGATGTGTAATAGGGTACCATATTGTATTCGAGATGTATTGTTGTTTAATTGGTACTTTATTGTTGTACTAGCTGGATTATTCGAGATGTATTGTTGTTTAATTGGTACTTTATCTTTCTTTATCGCATTGTTTAAGCTGGATTACTTTATCTTCCTTTATTTTATCGCATTAAGAAAAATGATTTTATCTTTGTTTTGTATTAGTTAAGTTATGGACGGTAGAGACAACGAAGAGAACATCATGTACAGCATGATAGATGAGGGTATAGGAGGTTATCATTATGATGGAGCAGACGACGATGGAGATTATGATGGCTCCCAATACCTCAACTTGGATGAAGCCGACAGAAGACACGACTATGCTGATTTTTTTGGTGGAGACGACGGTGGAACTGACGGTGGAGATACCATAGCAAAGACCGGCGAGGTATATAAAGCCTCTACTGATCACGAGCTAGTAGATGCATTATTTGATTCATATATATATGTACTAACGACTGTTTCTTCTCTTAGACCTCCGCATCGGGCGAATCTTCTGCAAGGAAACGAGGCCCGACCAAAAAGTTGGCCGATGGTGTGCGTTTCACTATTGATTTAGAGTCTGAGTTCGGCGAACCTTTGGAGCCGAAAGAGGACGCAAGTGTATTTGTATACCAATGCGGAGCGATATTAAGGGACGCCATCCCGATCACCACTCAGAAGTGGAATAAGCCAGGAAAGAAAAGTGATCGAGTTGGAGAAACTTTTGTCGATGACAGAGCCAAAGACAGTCTTTGGAATTCACTCATAGCACACTTCTCTCTGCCTGAATTGGACACTCCTGAACTCACTGAGGCATTGAGGTTGCAAGTCAGAAAGTGGGCCCTTAAGAAGATGGGCAGACAGTTCAAGGACTGGAAGAAAATATTGTACAACAACTTTGCCAAGAAGGGGCTGACTCCGCCATTCACTGGCCCACTAGAGAAGCAGCGGGATAACTGGGCCCCATTTGTGACATACAAGGATTCAGAAGCAGCTACGGCCAAGTCAGAAAAGAATAAGTTAAATGTGGCCAAAAAGAAATATCACCATACTATGGGGACAGGTGGCTACAGGACGACCGCGCCGAAGTGGGAAGAAAATGAGAAAGAAATGCGTCAAAAAGGGGTCACGCCAGCTACAAATCAATGGCCCGTGAGGTCAAAAAATTGGCTCCTTGGGCATGGGGGGTCCTATGACACTAAAACCGGGGAGATTATTGTTACAAAGAATGCCATTACTAAACCCAAAGATGAACTTGTTAAAGTGATACAACTGAGAAAAGATAGAAAGTTCATTCCCGACAGAGAGAACGATGAGCCGACATATGCCCTCGGGAATCCTAAAAAAGTCGGACGAACACGAGGCTTTGGCCTATCTATTCCATGGAAGATAGGGTTTCCCGCTGACATCGACACTTATAGAAGCCGATCCAGAAAAACGAACCGGCAGAAGGCAGAGGAGGCAGCGCGGTTGGAGGCGGTTGAAAAAAGGAACGAGGAATTTCAAGCCATGTTCAAGCTGCAGCAGGAGCAGATTAATGAACTTAGAGTACTGGCCCCACAGCAAGATCCTGTATTAGACAGTCCGGTGGTCCCATCTTAGCGGAGAAGCAGCATGGCTTCCACGGAGGTACAAGCTAATAATCTAATGCTAATGGAGAATAATGCACCGGTGATAGATGATACGGCCGGTGCAACGATGGTTCGCTATCCCATGGATGAAGTCGAGGCAAGGACATCTTGTGAGCTACATGTCACAGTGAAGAACATTTCTATGAAGGTGGCGCTCGGCTTTGCTTTACCTTGTCCACCGGAAGCGACCTACCATGGAAGTCAGATTCCAGCTGGCTATGCTCGTGTCGGTGGATGAAGTTGAACCGACATGTCGATCACTTGAGCTTGACATCCCTGCAGGCGAAGGGGAGAAAACACTTGGAGAAGTGGAGGGTGGGATCATTATTTAGAAAAAACAGCACATCGTATTTCCAGGCTAGGCGCCAAGGCAGTCTTCTCCTCCGAGAAGCAATCCATCACCTCCAAGGCCACCATCACCTCTGAGTCCACCGTCTCCACCAAGAAACAATAGTCCACCCCTTCCTGAGAGGGATCGCAACGTGACTTCATATCCATCTCCGGCGCCTCCGCCTCCACCCACTGAATCAAAGGGAAGAAAGCGGAAGAATAACACCGCTACGTCGAGGGAGACCCGATCCAAAAATGACAAGATCCCCTCCCAAGAGTACCGCCATCTCCTCCCAAGTTAGCTTATCACCAGACTGATGAGGAAAGCGCGGTGATCTCCTGGGACGAAGTGAAGGCCCATTTTGCACCAAAACAACCCGAGCCATAGGTGCTAGTTGATCCAAAAGTCAAGAAGCACTTCAAGGTATTCCTTTAGCAACCACCCCAACATGTGTTACCCCTGCATTCCTTGGAATTAGCTATTAAATTAGCTAAGGAGTGTAACGTGCCCCTCGAATCACTTCTAGCCGGCGGAGATAATGTCGCCAAGGGAACAATAGCACGAAAATTTGTCTACGGAGAGCCTCTGGTCAGCGATGAGGTATTCGATGATCTGCCAACACATATGCGATTGTTGCATATCTGATACTTGAAAGTCACAAAGGAAGGGAGAAAGTTTCTCGTATGTAAAGTTGGAGAGGAGTACTTCCATCCAGACGAGATCTCCATTGAACTTTGTGAACTATTTCAGTTATTCAACCTAGACGCCCTCGACAAGTCCCTCCTCAGCTGCTATTGTCTGTAAGTAATTAAGTCACTAACTCGACTTGTTCAATTCATTTCATGTCGTTATCCTTACTATATCTCCTTCTGTATGCTACTATATATGCAGAATGAAGATTCAAGAACGTAGAAGAAAGTCAATCTACAACATTGAGTTCGTTGACCCAAACAGAGTTAATGGACATAGGTAATAAATAACCTCGAGGAAATGGAGGATAACTTGCTAATGTTTTTAATGGAGTAATATTACAAGACACAAATTCTATTTAATTACAACTATGGGTAAGAGTCTTACTGTCTTGTACACATTCAATTTTTGTTTACTAGATGTTAAGTGTATATAAACGTGCGTAGCTACCACTGGATTCTTCTAAACATTGACGTTGACCGTGCAAAAGTGGAAATTTCGGACTCGTTAAAGAAGCCGATGGAAGACTACCGCAACATAATTGATTGCCTCCAAAAGTAATTTCAATCATTATCACACTATATCTGTCTCTTTTGTTCATTCTCTAAGATGTAAACTAATTAATAACTTATTCATTTCTTTTTTGCCGGACAGGATTTGAAAAAGGTTCACGAAGGAGGTTCAGGGTGAATGGCATGAGGAGCTCACTTTTCGTACGGTCCCGATAAGTAGTACGAGAGCTAGGGTACTAATTTATGTGAATATTACAATTATCATTCATACAATTATCATGCTTGATTATTATTTGATTGAATTATATTCTCGATCGAAAAGTGTGCGACGCAGCCACAGATGACTAATTTATGTGGATATTACATATGCGAGTTCATTCGTGGGTGTATGGAGTAGGGCACAGACTTTCTTCAAGTACGTAAACAATATATTCACAACTTATTCTATACCATAGTTTTTGTTGAGTTCCATTCATAATGATCTACTTCTTTATATATAGTTGGATGCGATGCGGGATAAGCTCCTACCACATGAACGCCTACTAGCAATTCAAGAGGAGTTGTCGGGATTTTTGCTCAGGGACATCATAAACACAAAAGGAGAGTACAACGTGGATAGACCTTCGTGTAACCGTGGATAGACACAAAAGGACAGTATCCGTTGTAACGATCTTCGTGTAAATCAATTAGACGAGCTCTAGTCTCGGTTGTGTATATATTTATATGTCTTGATGTAATCGTGAGTGAAATTATATTATATATGCATCAATGTATACATCATGTAGTAGCGTAGAATAATATGTATATGAAAACACAAAATGAAAACTAATCAAACACAAAAAAACAAAACCCCACCTCCTGCCGCGGCAGCTGTTTGGTGCAAAACGCTACCACGACAGAAGAACTTTAATCCCGGTTCGTGTTACGAATTGGGACTAAAGATCCTTCAGCCCAGCGCGCGCAGCGGAGCCACGTGGAGACAATCTAGTCCCGGTTTGTAACAGAACCGGGACTAAAAGCCTAACCTTTAGTCCCGATACGTTAGTTCCGGATTGCAATCCGAAACTAAAGCCTCTTACAAACCGGGACTAGTCTCCTGTTTTCTACTAGTGATACCATGATCTTTGATTGGAAATTGTCAACCAACTGAGTTTAATGATTTTCTTAAAATACTTCAGATTTGAGTGTATGATATCGCTCAAGAAACTGTTGCTGGCGAGCTCCTGGGCACGGCGCATGCAGTTCACCTTCGTTGGAGATGAAGCGTGGCATGCACCTAATAAAAATTAGAGTAACTGATTTCTATGTCCAGGGATGTAGCCAAGATGGTTCTTGGTGCATCCAATAAAATGACATTTTTATGTGCCTAGCTGCATGCACTATTTGTTTATCATTTTTGTCTTAACAAAGGATTAAAATTTCCATATTGGAATATATTGACTACTGTCTGAACAAAGTTTATGCAAAATGTTGTCATGTTTCCCTTCTTCATATATAATATGAAGGGATTTATTATCAGGACCAAAAATGGACGGGCGCGGCAACGCGTGTCATCATGGTCTAGTTTTTGTTAAGGAAAATGATATGACTCCCTCGGGGATCTCCATCATGGTGGATCCAAGCATCTAGATTTTGATGTATCTAGATGTATTTTAATGCTAGATACACACGAATTTAAAAAAATGAGTCAATTAATTTGGATCGGAGGGAGTAGTACATTTTTTCCAAGTTCCACTTTTCATTGGTGGACTGACCACGCGTTTTGAACTGCACATTATTAGATGCGCGTGTCTCCGCCTCCCCGACCATGGCCGCCGCAATGATCGGAAACGTATCTATAATTTTTGATGTTCCATATTTGTTTAGTATCTACTTTGTTTTGCTTTGTCTACACTTTGAAGTGTTTTTATATGTTTTCGGGTACTAGCCTAGTAACAAAATGTCACAGTATCAGTTGCCTGTTTTCTTCTGTTTTTGTTCTAGAAAAGCTAGTAAGGAAATATTCTCGGAATTGGACGGGACAAAAGCCAAAGTAGATATTTCACCGAGGAGAACACGGAGTCTAGAGGAGAGACGGAGGGGAGGCACAAGACAGCCTCACCCTAGGCCGCGCCTAGGCAGGGTGTGGGCCCCCTGGCCGCCCTCCTGCCTCGCCTCTTTATCTATAAGAAGCCCCCGATGCCTAAACCCTAAGTACCCCGATCAATATTCCACGAAACCGTCTGTAGACGCCGCCATCATCGTCCCTAGATCGGGGGGGGGGGGGATCTGAAGCTCTTCCCGGCACCCTGCCGAAGGGAGATCATCCCGGAGGCCTTCTTCTTCATCATGCCAGCTGATACGTCGGAAACGTATCTATAATTTTTTATGTTCCATGCTTGTTTACTATCTACTTTGCTTTGATTTGTCCACACTTTGAGGTGTTCTTATATGTTTTCTGGTACTAACCTATTAACAAGATGCCACAGTGCCAGTTGCATGTATTCTTCTGTTTTTGGTTCCAGAAAGGCAGAAAAACAATATTCTCGGAATTGGACGGGACAAAAGTCAAAGTCAATATTTTACCGTGGGGAACACGAAGCCGGAGTACGAGACGGAGGGGACCCACCAGGGGGCCACACACCCTGGCCGCACGGGTGGGCCCACCCCGTGCCTAGGAGGGTGCATCCACCCTGGTGCCCCCCTGCCTCGCCTCTTCGCCTATAAGAAGCCCCCGATGCAGAAACCCTAAACACCCGATCAATATTCCATGAAACCGTTTGTAGCCGCCGCTACCATCGTCCCTAGATCGGGGGGAGGGGGATCTGAAGCTCTTCCCGGCACCCTGCCAGAGGGGAGATCATCCCGGAGGCCTTCTTCTTCTTCTTCATCATGCCAGCCTCCGGTATGAATCGTGAGTATTTCCACCTTGGACTACGGGTCCATGTAGTAGCTAGATGGTTGTATCTCCTCCTTGTGATTTCATGTCTAGATCTTGTGAGCTCCGTTCATGATTAAGATCTAATCTATTTGTAATCATGCATGTTGTGTTTGCGGGGATCCGATGGATATTTAGATTACTATGTTAGATTGATTAATGGTTTTGTCTTATTGATTCTATCATATCTGTGTTGTTTGTGATCTTGCATGCTCTCCGTTGTTAGTAGCTATCTTGGCCAAGTAGTTGCTAGTGACTCCAAGAGGGGGTATTTATGCTCGATAGTGGGTTCATTCCTCTAATTAATCAAGGGAAGTGACAGAAATCTCTACGGTTATAGATGTGTTGTTGCCACTAGGGAGAAAACAACGGTCTCTTGTTCATGGAACAAGTGGATTGTTTACCTTACACACTTTTCTTAAAGAAGTTGTCTGTTGCTTGCAACTTAATATTGGAGGGGGTTCAGATGATAACCCAAAGGTGGACTTCTAGTCATAGATGAAGTTGGATGGCGGTCTATGTATATTGTTTTATTGCCCAATCAAATCTCATAGGATCTTTTTGTCTAGTATTGCATTGTTATGCCTTGCTCAGTCCTGTCAATTGACCTGCTGTAATTTGTTTACCCAGGATGCCATGCTTGTTTATTTAAGGAGAACACCTCTAGTGAACTATGGACCGCGGTCCAATCTTTACCATTGATACATCTCCCAATGTTACTGTTTACTTGCTGCAAACCATCATCACCTTCCACACCATATAGTTAATCCTTTGTTACAGCAACCGGTGAGATTGAAAACATCACTGTTCGTTGGGGCAAAGTCTTGAGTTTGTGTTGTGCAGGTTTCCACGTTGCTTGCAACACCTTTGAGACATTTCCTTCCTCCTACTGGTTCAATAACCTCGGTTTCTTACCGAGGGAAGACTTGCTGCTGCGCTGCATCACACCTTTCTCTTGGGGTTTCCCGACAAAGCACTCTCAGGTTGACACAGCGCCAATAAGATTTTTCTGGTGCCGTTGTCGGGGAACGAAGAAAATAAACTCCCTTGTCAACAAAGCGCCGGCAACAAGATTTTCGGGCGCCGTTGCCGAGGAGGCTAAGGACGTCTTCACAAGGGAAGTCCTCCTCAACCTTTCTCTTTACTTTGTTTTTAGTTTCTTTTGCTTTGTTTTGTTTGCCTCTTTTTATCAAAAACTCCAAAAAAAATTTAGTTTAGTTTGGTTTGCATTCTCTTATAAAAAACACACAAAAATTAGTTCCTGCTCTAGCTGCTGCTACTGCTGTTTTTGGCTTGCTCCACTTTGGCCAAAATGAACTCTGCTGAGAACACCAAGTTGTGTGACTTCACTAGCACAAACAACAATGATTTCCTAAGCACTCCTATCGCTCCACCTGCTCCTGATGCTACCTCTTATGAAATTAAGCTTGCTTTGTTGAATCTTGTGATGAGAGAGCAATTTTCTGGTGCTAGTTCTGATGATGCTGCTGCCCATCTCAATAACTTTGTCGAACTTTGTGAGATGCAAAAGTATAAGGATGTAGATGGAGATATTATTAAGCTCAGGCTGTTGCCTTTCTCCTTGAGAGGAAAAGCTAAAGAATGTTTGCTATCCTTGCCTAGAAATGGTATTGATTCTTGGATTAAGTGCAAAGATGCTTTTATTGGAAAGTACTACCCTCCTGTTAAGATTATATCTATGAGAAGTGATATTATGAAATTTAAACAACTTGATAATGAACATGTTGCTCAAGCTTGGGAAAGAATGAAATCTTTGGATAAGAATTGTCCCACTCATGGACTGACTGCTTGGATGATTATCCAGACTTTTTATGCAGGTTTGAACTTATCTTTAAGAAACCTGTTCGATTCAGCTGATGGAGTTACCTTTATGACCATCACTTTGGGTGCTACAACAAAACTCATTGATAATATGATGGTCAATTATTCTGAATGGCACACTAGGAGAGCTCCACATGGTAAGAAGGTAAATTTTGTTGAAAAAACTCCTCTTTGAGTGATAAGATAGATGTTATTATGGCTATGCTTGTTAATGGGAAAGCTCCTCTAGATCCAAATAATGTTCCCTTAGCCTCTTTGGTTGCTCAAGAAGAGCAAGTTGATGTGAACTTCATTAGAAACAACAATTTCAACAACAATGCCTATAGGAATAATTTTGGTAGTAACAACAATTATAGGCCTTATCCTCCTAATAATGGCAATACCTATGGAAACTCCTACAACAATGCTAGAAGTGCCCCCTCTGAACTTGAAGTCATGCTCAAAGACTTTATTAGTAAAAAAAACACTTTCAACAAGACTGTGAGGAAAAGCTTTTGAATGTAGAGGAAAATATTTCCTCTTTGTCTGAAGCACAATCCTCTTTGATTAATAAAATGGCTGCTAAACCTGAAACCATGGAAAGTACCTTTGCTGCTACTCATGCCATACAAGTTACTATTGATGAAAATGTTAGACTGTTAGCCCAACTTCATGCTAAGTGGGAAAGGGAAGCTGAAATTGCTAGAAACAATAGTGTGTGCACCATCACCACCAATATGGATGTCACTAAACCACAAGAAGTCCCTATTCCTCCTCCAACAATGCCTAAGGACAATGAGTCTATTACTAGTGATGCTAAGTTTGTTTTTGATCTTGATGGTTGCAATATTTCTAAAGTTATCATGTTCCTGCAAAAGCTTGCTAGAAGTCCCGATGCTAGTGATATGCATGTTTCTTTCACCAGACACATTACATATGCTCTTGTTAAAATTAAGGAAGAGAAGTTAAAACACAAAGCTTCTATTCCTAGGAAAGTAGAAGATATTTGGGAACCCATTATTAATATGCAAGTGAATGGCTTTGATCTCAAATCTTCATGTGACCTTGGTTCTAGTGTCTCTATTATGCCTAGGAAGATTTATGAAATGCTTGATTTGCCACCTTTGGAAGATTGTTATTTGGATGTCCCACTTAATGATAATGCTAAGAAGAAACTCATGGGGAGTATTAATGATGTTCTCATTATGGTTAACAATGCTTATGTCCCTGTGGATTTCTATGTTTTGGATGTTGAATACAATGCTTCTTGTCCTATTACTTTGGGAAGACCTTTTCTTAGAACTGTTGGTGCCATCATTGATATGAAATAAGGCACCATTAAATATCATTTTCCATTCAAGAAAGGTATTGAACACTTTCCAATGAGAAAAGTGAAGTTGCTCTTTGCTCCCCCTTTGAAATCAAGGTTTGATGTTAATGCTTCTTCATTTGAAAATACTTGATTCTTCTTGCTTCTTGTGCCTAACTTAAAGGCGTTAAAGAAAAGTACTTGTTGGGAGATAACCCAAGAATTTCCTTGATTATTGGAAGTTATTACTTCAGTAATGATCTCTCCTTATCCTTTTTGTTTTCTTTTTATGCCAAGAATTAGCTCTAATGAGAGGGAAGTAAGATTTGGGGAGTTGCTGTCCCGAAACAGATTTATGTCCTCCATAATAAATATTCGTGAGGAGTCTATGTAAGTCGGATTGAGCTTAGAATTTACAAATAAATCCCCCTGTATGTTATCTAACTTTAGTTAGTTCAACACTTTTTGATTTGAGCAAAAGAAGGTCTTAGTAAAAATTAGTTTCTACCTACTGGTCTGTTTTGACAGATTTCTACCATTATTTGCATTTGCTTCTTATTGATTCCTTTTTGGCTTCTTTTTGGGGAATTAAGCTTTTTGAAGGAGTTGCTATAGTATCTTGTGTTTTTAGTGAAAGTTTTGCTTTTCTAAAGCTAAACCTAAAGGTCTATTATCTTTTGAATACACTAATGTTGCTAATGAAGATTGTGTGAAGTTTTGTATAAAGGACAAATTTCAGGTATAGAGAGAGAATGATGTAATGAGATGAAGAATGGACAAAAGCTCTAGGTTGGAGATGCCACCCCGGTGTCACCCCAAGAAATATCCAAGAGGTACAAGCGTCAAATCTTGGGGATGCCCAAGGCATCCCCTTCTTCATCAATAAAAAGCTTAGGTCTCTCTAGACACTTCGTTTTTATTGTTTCATGCACTGTTGTGTTGTTCTTGGAGCGTCTTAGTTTTCGTTTGCTTTGCTTAGTTTGTTTAGTTTTCTTGAATAAAGTAGATTGGACCCCCATCTCGATGTGTTGTTTCAAATAAGTCGATTGGTGTTGGAAACGAGTAGAAAGCTCTTGCTTGAAAGTGCGAGAGGAGCTTGCATTGACTGTGACTTAGACTTTAGCATGTCATGCTAGGTGTTGTTTTGACCTTATGATTAGTGATTATTGCTGTAGCATGACTTGTTCCAAACAATTGGGATTGCTTAGTGTGCCTTGAAGGAATCACGCGTTGTTTTAGCATACAAAAGCATAGTATTGTGGTATTCTCCTTTGATGCTTTGTTTGGGTTGACTTGGCCCATGCTCACACCATGTTATGACTATCAACAAGTCACCATAGCCCCTATGATCATTTAGTCCTTAACTTGTAGTACCACCCTATGCTTTGATTAGTAATGTTTTGTTGCTTTGCATGATTATGGCCATTATTGCTCTCTTAGTTGGTCGCTCCCAGTCTTTTGCTAGCCTCCAATTGTATGAGTAAGCTCTACTCATGCTTCCAACTCCCAAGAAACCAATTTTTTCCAGAGTGTCCACTATAAACTCCTATGCATGGTGTGTTACACCATTCCAAGTATATTCTTGTTTTCAGCTATCTTCCAATTAATAAATATTTTGTTATGTGAAAACTTAGTGATCAAATCCCTCACAAACTTGATGGCACACTTTATATTCTTTGCCCCTAATAAACTTGAAACATTGTGTCGTCTATGTTGTATATGCTTGCACTTATACGTTGGAATTAGCAGAACCATGCTGTCATGGGGAACATTTTCAACATTGCACTTGTACTTTGTACACAATCGATATCATGCTCTTTTTTCTATGGATGTTACCGATGTGAAATAAAGTGGGAGATTGTAAGTCCATGGAGTTATTTATTTTGTGTTAGAGAAACGCATGGGCCGCTAGCCTAAGCCATGCCTAATCATGGTGGAAACTTGCAGCATCACCATAATGACCAATCTGTGAAGCATCCTCAATAAAAACCTATGCACATAGTAAATAAAAAGATCACTGAGATGCTCATTGTCTGCTTGCCTTGTCATTTTGGTTATAGGATAGCTCCTGTACCATGTGCAAGGGGTCCCCCATTGGCGGTTCTCTATGATACGCATTCACTTACTATGACAAGAACTTACAGGTGACTGAAGTTGAGTAGCATGAGGTGTGGCCCTCGTATTCAAGGGACTTGAGATTGACAACTTATACTTTGTCAAGCATATACTGCATAGTTTGTTCACTTTAACCTTAATCACTTCAAGATGCTTATGATAGGGGCAATGAGGGATGAAAGCTAACAAGTACCATAATTTTTGGAAGCTCCTTTTGAAACATGAAATCCCTGCCTCCCTTTGTGAAGGGCCTTTCTTCCACTATTATATTGAGTCTCCACCTTCTACCTTTAGGCACCAGTTAAGAGAGCATAGTTGCCATTCTTAGTTCTATGTGTAGTGTCCCAAAACTTATTGATTGATGCATATTTTTGATATTGCTTGCTCTTGTGCTATCTGTATCTAGTCACTCTTATGAACTTTGAAGGTGTCCTATGCATCTATTTTGTACTCCATGAGGGACAAGCTGAATACCATTATGCTATGTTTTCTGTATGTGAAACAAACAAACATTTTTCAATGCATGTTATTCATGATCTTTGTTTGTAGACTTTCATGTTGCATGCATAGTTACTTTGTCTTATTGTTGGAACTCCATCTTTCATGCACATGTTTAGAGTTCTTAGATCCCAGCTTTCACTGCTTTCAAATGGTTTGATGTTGGTTTTGATGGTGCATGTCACGTCAAAAATTATTCTTTTATCACTTACCTACTCGAGGACAAGCCGGAGTTAAGCTTGGGGATGCTTAATACATCGGAAACGTATGAATAATTTTTTGATGTTCCATGCTTGTTTACTATCTACTTTGCTTTGCTTTGTCCACACTTTGAGGTGTTCTTATATGTTTTCTGGTACTAACCTATTAACAAGATGCCACAATGCCTGTTGGGGATATGCTATATGGGTATCCTCATAGCATGTCTCCTATCCGGATAACCCGGGTGGCCCACAGTTGGTAGCATGGCCCATGGCCTGCTGGTCGGCCCAGTTAGATGGATCCAGAAGGGAGGCCCATGACGGATAAAGGAAGGCTACGGTGGAGTCACCAGCGTACCCGGAGCCTTGGAGTACAAGACACGCAAGACTAGTAATAGGCGGTGTAGGACTCTGTAACCTGTCTGGCTAGGACTTTTCCCTGTAACCCTAGGACCTGGCGACTATATAAGTCGGGCCTATGGGAGCCTTTAGGGCATCGATACACATACACCTCACACAGCGAACCTATCTCTGTAACTCGGCGTATTGCCCTTATAGTGATTTATAGCAGGAATAGGATTCCGCCACCGTTGTGGGATCTGAACCTGGGTAAGCTGTGTTACCTCGTACCCGTCAACCGTCCGCCTTTCCCCATGTCTCTAAACACGCACTGTGAGGACCCCTCCATGGCGTACTCCTCGGCCATACCACGACAGTTGGCGCCTACCGTGGGGCAAGAGGCGCTTCAGGCTCTTCAGCGGGCGAGGACCAAGATCTTCGCGGGAATCGGCGAAACCGTAGCCATCGGTCACGTTCTCTTCTCCGGCAACGTTCCGATCATCCCTCCCGACGAGTTCTGGATCCCGGCGAAGACGAACCCTACGCAGTGTTCGATCGTTCCTATCGGAGACATCCACCTCTTCATTGGCGAAACTGACTCGAGCACTAGTTCCCTGGGAGTCGGAGGAGCATCAAGACCCACACGGACCGCCTACGGGATGGATACGTTCGCGGAAGGATTGATGCCAGATGCTACTCCGTTGTCGGAACCAGAGTACTAGGTGATGCACTTTGACAGATCAAACCTGCTCAACGGCTCGGGGCCTGGTGTACTGCTACAGTCACCAACTTGAGATAAGCTACCCTACGTTCTGCAGATCCACTTCGAGGCTACGAACAACATGGCGGAGTATGAAGCACTCATTCATGGATTACACATAGCCAAGGATATTGGCATCAAGCGCATAGTTTGCTGTGGAGATTCCGACTTGGTTGCCCAGCAGGTGGCTGGCACCTGGAATGCGCGGAACCCTATGATGGTGGCATATCGAGACGAAGTGGACGAGATAGCCAAGTGCTTCTTGGGCTACGAGGTCTAGTGTGTACCTAGGGAGCAAAGCAGTGCTGATCTGGCTGTCTAAGCTTGGATCGGTAAGCAATTCGCTAGGAGTTTTCCTAGAGCATCTATGGACACCATCTGTGAAGGAAGCAGACATCGACAACCCGGATAGAGTTGATTCTTTTGTCCACATGGTGGCAAAGGTCCCTCCAGCTTGGACAAAACTGTTCATGGAATATCTCGAACACGGAACTTTGCCCGACGACGAAGTCGAAAGACGGAAAATAGTACGTCGAGCGAAGGGCTATACCATAATCAATGGATAGCTCTACAAAAGTAGCACTACTGGTGTATACCTTAAGTGTGTTTCCCAGCTAGAAGGTATTGAAATCCTCCGCGAAATCCATCTCAGAGATTGCGGGCATCACGCTGCTCCTCAATCGTTGGTCGCGAAAGCCTTCCGGCAAGGATTCTCTTGGTGACATGAAGGCGGACGACAAGCTGGTTGAGACATGCATGGGATGCCAGTATTATGCCCGACAACCACATGTTCCTGCTGAAGAATTGCGAACAATACCAATAACTTGGCCATTTGCAGTCTGGGGGATAGACATGGTGGGACCGTTACAGACGACACCATGTGGGTTTATGCATCTGCTAGTAGCAGTTGATAAATTCACTAAATGGATAGAAGCTAAACCCATTAGAAAGCTTGATGGGGCAACTTCCCTCAGGTTTGACCGGGATCTAGTGGTGAGATTTGGTCTCCCACATAGCATTATCACCGACAACGGCAGCAACTTGTCACTGGGAGAAGTGGAGGCTTATTGTTGGGAGAAGGGCATCTTACTTGACCTTGCATCTATGGCACATCCACAATCCAATGGTCAGGTTGAGCGAGCCAATGGATTAATTCTGCAGGGAATAAAGCCACGTCTTGAGGCACCACTACATAGAGCAGCTGGAGCCTGGGCGGAAGAATTGCCATCTGTGCTATGGAGTTTACGAACTACACCCAACAGATCCACCGGCTACACCCCTTACTTCATGGTATATGGAGCATAAGCCATCCTACCTTCTGACATACTTCACGATGCACCAAGGGTTGCCGCCTACGATGAAGATGATGCTGAAGAATCCAGATGCCTAGATGTGGACCTTCTCGAGGAGGAGCGCGTTTTGGCATGCCAAAGATCCGCCATCTACCAGCAGAAGCTACGCAACTACCATAGTTGCCGCGTTCGGCATCGCTTGTTTAAAGAGGGGGATTTGGTGCTCCGACTTAAGCAGAAGAAGTCACACAAATTATCCCCGCCATGGGAAGGACCGTTCATCATAAGCAAGACGCTACTCAATGGGTCTTACTACCTCGTTGACAATCGTGAATTGAAGGATAGACCCAACGAGGATCATAAGCGTAAGCGACGTGACCCGGATGATGACTACCCGGAGCTTGATCGGCCATGGAACATAGCATAGCTACGTCCTTTCTACACTTAGCATTTTTTATCTATTGTGTACCTCTTATATGATCAATGAAATAAATCTCTCTGGTTCACTCATATTTCTGAGTATTTTACCTCCTTTAGTGTTCATTTTTGGATCATATAAAACCTTTATGCACAAGCTTTGCAATTGCACTTGTGAAAATTCCACCTACGGACGTTAGCTTAAGTTTTCTGGTCTACACGTTCTTTGTCGTTTTTATGTGGATCCTAGAGTAGTGAATTTTGGCACTTATTGTCGGCGATTTTGTGCTTAGGTTATTCATGGTGCCATTGGGCATCATCACCTGAGCGCATGGTTCCGACGAGTCTTCCGACTCAAGAAAAGTCAATCATAAGAACCAAAGTAATGGATAAGTCAGCACTTTCTTAAAACATATATACATGCTGGAACTAGTTCTTAAGTAGCATGACATACATCATTGTTTTCCGCCTTAAGTTAATACCTAGTTTTTTCCGCATACACATCACAGAGGAAACAAATATTACAAGTTGTTTTCATTCCTCTGGCGCAGGCGACTTGGAAGCAACATCATCGATAGCAGGAGAGTCACCCTCGAAGTCGGCAGTGTTGAGGGACTCGGAGGAGCTTTGGTTGCCGCCATCGATGGTATTCATTGGCACGAAGACGTTGACGTCGACCAACTCGGCAACTCTGGTGTCATAACCCGCGAGTGACGACAAGATATATTCGTGATTTATCTTTTGTCCTTCGTCATCTACGTCGGGGATGCCAGAGGTTACCGTGTCGATGTAGGCATCCTCGTAGTGTGCCTTAACCATGGACAACGCCATCCTTGAACCGGCCCGTGCACATGAAGCTTTCCAGCTTGGATACGCTCGGGGGCTCGGCGCTGGATCTCTGAGAACTTCGTCACAGAGTTCGATGCCTTGACATTGATCTGGAGGGGCTTGGCAATCTCTTTGTCTTGCGTGATGGCGGTGTTGACGAAGTTGCCGGCAAGGACCATGCATTCCTTTTGCGGAGGAGGCGACCGGGTTAAACCCATAGGAGCTACGAATTTCTGACAAAGGAGCACATGAGTTCAAAAATTACGAGTATCTAGACTACAGAAATACAAGACGGAGAATCACTTACTGAAGATGCTGGCCTCAACTTGCCAGAGGGTATCCGCCATGGAGTCCCGTTCTTGTTGGAGGAGCTTGTACGCTTCATGATGGCGTTGATTCTGCTCATCGGCAGCTTTATTTTGATCTTTTAAGATTGAGATCTCGTCCTTCAAGCGGTTCATATCCTCGGTGGAGGAATCCTGCAAGGCTTTCATTGATTCTTCATGCATCTTAAGCATGTCATTCCTCTCCTGCTTGAGGATCTTGTTCTCGCTACCCAGTTGCCAGATGTGCTTTGATTATTCGACAATATCCTTAGCCTTGGAAATGGTTTCTGCAAGACAGAGAAACGATAGTACATAGTGAGTACTCGGAGAATTCACAAGATCAAATCAGAATACGAAGAAGAAAGGAAAAACAGACTCTTGCTCTTGATGATCTGTTCCTTCAAGAAGGCAGTTTTACCCTTTTCAGCTTCCAAGTCCGCGCGCATCTTTTGATACTTGTCGTTGGCCATGCCCCTCCGAGCATTCTCATTCTATGGAAAGGAAAAGTTAATCGTTGTTTGGTCTACTTGGAGCATCTAGCCGGAAAATTTCCACCTAGATGCTCGGGGGCTACAACGAGAGTTTTTGTAAGATCCCTCCCTTTATAAAGGTAAGGATCCCTGTGATTGCAATGCTAGTCCTTGGATCAATGCTATCATCCACAGTTTAAGATGAAGTACACAGAAACAAAGGTCATTATTACATATCATTCCAGAGACAAAACATAGTCTTTTACAAACTCCATGGCCACATGCCTAATACAAGAGTTCAGTATATAATAAGATAAATAAGTCTTCATCTTCATGTGCCACAGGCAAGCATGTTGAGTGTAGACTCATAACCCCTAATCATCATCAGAATAACCTATAACATCACAAGTTACAGCCACAGTGGGTCAATACATTGGAATAGTATTGACAAGTGATACCTTAGTAGAATTTTAGTAGTCTAGAAACTATATGCATTTTGGATAAGTGTAGCTTAGGCTTGCTTTGCTCAAAATAGGTTTTACCTATCAGTTGAAAACACTAAGTTTTTCTTTGACAAAACTTTCCCAAGGAACCACCAATAGAAATTGGTGAACCTTCACCCTTGTTCAACCACAAGTTTTAGCTTAGAAATTGGGATGAGGAGATTCTTCATAGCTTCCATGTCTTGATGCTCAAGTTGTCCAATACCAGAGACATGGCTAAGTACTTAGATTCTTCCATCTGCAGAGGTTGTGCACTTTCCCCACAAGAATTGATTTTCACCAAGACAGGACTGAAAGAACATGTTGGGCCCCCATGTGTGGTTTTGGTAATTAATGACAATCTTTATGGACTAATGTGTGTATTAAGTTATACTTGTAGGATTTGTCCATTGGCATCGCTTGGAGCATGTGTTGGCTTCAAGGTCGATGAAATGCAAACAAGATATGTTAGGCAAGCTCAATATGCGAAGTCGATGATGAGGAATTAAGAAAGGCGTTCCATCTTGAGAAGGGCAAGATCGTCTACATCGAGCTCAAGTGGAATGCTCAAGACAAAGGTACAATCTTGATAGGTTTTCCCTTTTGCCGGTCTCACGTTGTGTGTGTGAGACCGGGTTTAGGATAGATAACCGTACTATCAAGAGGGGCTCTCGTATGAGTATTTCGGTCACATCGTTCGGAGAGAGCTCAAACCTTTGCATACTTGCATCATCGTTTTTGGTTGTTATTTGGTCTTATCCATGTGAGGATATAGAGCTTGTGGTAATCTCCATAACAAGCTCTTGTTCATCAAAATCGGATCTCCCTTTTGTATCTGGTTGAGATTTTGATTTATGCGGCTTTTTGGGTTCTCACCAAGTGAGGTATATCACATTATTCTACTTGATACTTTATTGGTAAGCCCTTGTCGTCCTCTATCCAACGCAATTTGAATCGGGTCAATCGGAGCGTCTAGTCAAAAGTTATTGCCGTTTGAATATTTGCCTGTCAGTCTGTTTTTTGGGCCGAGCGGTAGTACCGCCCGGCGCCCGGGCCTAAAAACGGCCCATTTTCTTTCTGCCTCGGTAGGTACCTAAATCCGGTACTGCCGGCCGGCCCGGTAGTACCGCCCGGGTGGGCTGGTAGTACCGTTCGGCCCAGATTTTTTCCCAGATCTAGATTTGTGCGCGTCGCTCGATTTGCCTGATCACCGCTGCCTGGCCGCCGCCTACTGCGCCTTCTTTGTGTTGAACCGCCTGGCCGCTTTGTTGGGCTTTGGGCCCAGCAGCGATCTGCTGCTTTCTTGCCATTGCTGCCTTGCTGCCCGCTAAACTTCTTGGCCCCGTCGCCCCACCGCTTTGGCGCCTTTGCTGCTGCTTTGCCCGCCTCGCGTTTGGCGCCCTTCTACTGCCTTGTCGCGCCTAATTCTTGACCGACCGACCGCTGCAACTTGTTGCTTTGCTTCAGCTTATCTTCTTGTTCTTCTTACTGGTCCCTCTTCTCTTTTCTGCTTCTGCTTTCTTGCATCTTTCTGGGTTGTGGTCCCTCTTGCTCCCTGACCTACTGCTCCCCTACCCCAACGGCCATATTTTGGCTAGCCCTATATAAGTATTTTATCCATTTTCATTTAGGGTTACTTCTTCCTCCTTCTCTTATCCAAGCTTTGCCCCCATTTGCTTTACTCTTTAAGCTTGATTTCTACACACCCTCCATTGATTCTTGCATATATTTGAGAGGTTGTTGGAGGTGATCTAGATCTACGTTTTGACCAAACCAAAACATCTCTTTGTGAGTGTATCTTTGGGGATCTAGATTTTGGGGGATTTTGTGTCTCTCTTTGATTCCTCCTCTCTTGTTCCCCCAATAGCTTTAGTAGCTTTGTTGGAACTTGAGAGTGAGGGATTTGAGCATCTTTGTGGTGTTCTTGCCATTTGCATTTGGTGCATCGGTTTGAGCTATCCTCGGAGGATTTGGTTTGAGTTGCTCATTGGAGCTTGTCCCTCTTGGGTTCTTGGAACCCTAGACGGTTTTGTGGCCTTGGTGGCATTGTAGCCTTGGTGGCATTTGTTGAGGCCTTTTGTGGCGTTTGTTGGGAGCCTCCAATTAAGTTGTGGAGTTGTGCCCCAACCTTGTGAGAGGTTCCGGTTTCCACCGACAAGTGCACCGATAGTGGAAGCGTGGATCGATCCCATTGGGGTGAGATTCACCGGAGAATAAGGGAGGCCTTTTGTGGCGTTGGTGGTTTGATACCACCCCCTCTCCAAACGAGACGTACTCCATGTTGGGAGGAACTCGGTAAAATATCGTCGTCCCCGCGTGCCTCGGTTATCTCTATACCCGAGCTTTTACTTATGCACTTTACATTGTGATAGCCTTCATGCTTGAAGTAATCTATATCTTTCTATCACTTTATTGCTTGTATTGCTTAGCATAAGTTGTTGGTGCACATAGGTGAACCTTAGTTGTTTCTAGGTTGTGCTTAACGAAGTAAACACTAGTTTTATTCCGCCTTTGTTGAGCCCCTCTAGGAAAAGTTTTAATCGCCTATTCACCCCCCTCTAGGCGACATCCGTATCCTTTCAAGGACTTTTCAGAAGCCTTCCCTTAGACCAAATGGACGCGTTCCAACCTATCATCCCACTACCACCAACTGTCTAAATGGCTAAGTTATTGCAACCTATGTGATCCAGGCAGAGCCCATATTGCCATGTGGCTGCACTAGAAGCTTCTTAACATTTGACCTCTCAAATCCCTTTGTTCCTGGGTGGCTTTCCACAAGTGAGATACACAAGGTAAGCCATAGAAATGGGCCTTGTGTAACCACTCAACATAAACCATTCTTTCCATTCCACCCAGGTGTTTCATTCACTTAGTTGTTTTATTAAGCAAAAACATAAGTCCAAAGACTTAGAAATATTTTCTCATAGAATGAATATATAACCACCCTTGGTTGCTGCTAGCTAGGCTAAGCATGGCATTGATAAGCATCTTAACTTAGAAATTTCTAGCAATTCTACAACTACTAGGATATCCCAAGCATAGCATATAGATCAAAATATTCCTGCAAGTCTAGCAAAATATTTCTAGTGCATAGTTGAAAAACATAGGAATAAAATCATGAAGCACCACTTTCCTTGGTAGTTTGGGGAGTAGCAACAATCTTCACAATCACAATCACTATTTGCACCAAAATCTACACATAAAATAATGGCACCAAATCACATACAAAATATAAACAAGCAAAAATATATTAATGTATGCAAAATTCCATGTGATGATTTCCTACACCAAACAAGACTAGTGCACAGTACTGAATCATAAACAAGTTCAAAACATGCCAAATAAACTTTATTTGAATAACATAACATTTTTCAAATAATTACTATACACAAATTATGCCTACAAATGTTTCTATAAAAACAATCATTTTAACAGAGGCAAAACATTAAACACATTACATAAATGGAAAGGATTTTCTCACCTGATTCCAATGATATAAAATTTGTCAAATTTGGACGTGGGAATCAAAAGTTATGAATTTTTCAAGTTTAAACATCTAATAGATCTAAATTCTGTTTTTAAAACAAAAGACTGGCCACGCGACGCTCCCTGATTCGTCGGTACCACTTCGCATGGATCGGCCGATGCGGTGCGTTGGATCTAACTTAAAACCAGTGATTCTGATCTGCCCATACCTCTTCGGCCTACATCTAATCTACACCACTGGATCTAGATCCAGTGGACAAAATTGCTCTGACTCAAAACTGGCGGCGGCGGCGTTGCTGCCGACGATGCTCCGGTGGTTCTAGAAAGCAAGGGAGGAAACAGAGGGGCTTACTGAGCTCGTGAGGTCGACGTTGTGCTCGAGGTGGTCAAGGGAGGGACAGGGGCGGACGGACTCGACCGCTATTGCTCGCCGGAGAACCTACAGTCGTCGGTTACGGTCGCTCGTCGTCGTTGGCGAATATATAGGTCGCGCCTAGCAAAACGGATGGTGTCATTAGACGCGCACAAACCTGGCGAACACGTGAGCATCAAAGAGAGGGAAGGGGGTGGTCAGAGCTTACGGGGAGAACTCGCCGGAGTGGACGTGGTCGTCGGTGGTGTTCTGGTGTTGACGCTGGCGAGGCTCTGGATGGCCCTAGCATGCACCAATGGGGTTAAACGATGCGCACGGTTGCGAATATCTTTCTGGCAAGTTAAAAAGGCAAGGGGTGAAGTATGCTCACCGGAATTTACCGCCGGAGTCCGTCTGTGCAGCGACGGAGTGAGTTCGGATACGCGCAGCCTGGGTGCGACTGGGTGTGGGTGTTTGGGGGGAAAGGACCACGGCGAGGTGGTGATTTTATAGCCAGAGCAGGGGCAACAATTACACGCTGTATCAATGCAATTGATCGAGGCAGTGAAGAGGAAGAAACGGACGGCGGCGACGTGTTCCTGCGCGGGATTTGGGGAAGATGACGATGACGTGGAGAGGGGCCACCAGTCAGCGACGGTGTGGGTTGGTTCAGTGCGGGTGAGAGAAGAAGCAGAGGGGAAGTGGCCCGGGTGGGATTTTGGGCTGGATCTGGTTCTGGGCTAGATTAGTAGCGCCGACCCTTTTCTAATTCTTTTCTCTTTTTCTATTTTCTGTTTGATTTTCCAGGAATCAAATTCAAATGTTTTCAAATGTGTTAGATTTGAAACTTGTTCTGGATTTTTGTAAAGTGTAAATAATACTCATTTGGTTGCAGAACAGAGTTGCACACTTTAAAATGATTTGGCACTTTGGAAATTCAAAATAAACAATGTTTTTACCCATTTCTTAAAAAGACAAAGAAGTGGTTTAATTTTGTTTCTTTGTTTTGCAATCCTTGTCCAAGCTTTGGATTTTATCAAATAAACCCATGAGCAAACAACAATGGTTTAAAACAAATAATCTCTCATTGGAGAGTAGCATTGGATCAATGCTTTGTTTACATAAAATAATAAGTATTCAAATGCTTCTGTTTTGTAATGACTTTGAAAATGAACCCTAAATGATCATGAATGCATGGATGATATGCAAAGTTTTGAAAACATGATTTTAGGGATGCTACAGTTTTTAACTTAGCAATATGCTTAGTCTTTCTTTAAGCATCTAGTCGGAACTAATTCAATTTTTGATTAGAAGCTTGGGGGCTACAGTATAAAGTTTTTTAACTCGGATGTATGCTTAGCTTTTCTTTAAGCATCTAGTCGGAACTAATTTAGTTTACAACTAGAAGCTTGGGGGCTATAGTATCGAAATTTATAAACACTGCGTATGCTACTCTTAAAGCACCTAGTCGGAATAATATATTCCACCTATATGCTTGGGGGGTACAGTGAGAAGTTTTCTAGCTTAGTCACTCTTAGAGCATTTAGACACAAAGACCTACGGTTTTCCGTCTAAATCCTCGGGGGATACAGTGGGATACTCATATGAAATGCAAAAGGCAAATAAAACTTACAAGTGCAATGATCTCGAGGTTAGTAGCACTCTCAGCTAGCAGCTTGCCGAAGGATGCACTATTTCCTTGCAAGATCTCTGCTTGCCGGAGAAGCTCCTCTAGACCGCACGTCGGAGATGTCGGCACCGCACCAGGAACCAGAGCAGTGCTACCCGGCGTAAGTACCGGATAGACTATCTTCGAAAATTCAATGGTTTTCTTGGGTGCGGGGGCGCCGCCTTCGACAAAAGTACCAGCTTCCACCACCGCCTTACCGCTACCGATGGCATCCTTAGCCGGAGCTCCAGCCATTTGGTGTGCGGCACTCTCCTGTGTCGCCTGCTCGTCAACAACAGCAAGCTCGGTAGAGGCACTTGAGTCCACTTCCATGGCGGAAGGGCCAGTTGCTTCCTTGGTTTGAGAGCTTGTCGGTGCGGACAAAGGCTTGACGATGGGAGTGACAGGGGCAATGGCGGGAGATGCGTCGCGATGCAGCATGTCCTTGATGGTTCTAGAAGCCCCCGAAGTTTTCGAGGTCTTCTTCAAGCTGGTCGTGGCTTTCTTCCTGAAATGTGCAAAATGCATAAGTATGGGAATAAGACAGACAAACGGACAATGTCAGAGGAAAAGAAGCTTACACAAGAGGGGGTGCTTTAGCAAAAGGGATCCTGGTAACCTTTCTTTTCTCCGCCTCCAGGGCGGCGATAGCCTTCTTGGAGGCTCCACCCTCCAATTTCTTCTTCTTGCCTCCATCGCCAGCGTCAGAGGTGGAACTCTTCCGCTTTCGCGACAACGGAACATCGTCGTCGGACAGGACCATGACTTCCTTCATCTTTGGATCATAGATTTGGACAGCCATGCTATATTCCTCTAGATCGCTAAGCTGTTAAGTGAAAGGTCACCGTGTTAGATGAGATGGAAATGGCTAGACGGAAGAACTGGAGTATATGTTATACACGGAAAATAAGCAGTTACCTTTGGGCACTTACTCTCTACGAACATGTCGTAGGTGATGGTGAAGCCACGCTTCTTGTCCTTCACCTTGACGATGTCCTTGAGGCGAAGCTTGATAGAGTCGCTCGAGAAGTTGTCACAGAGATGCGGAGGCTATCCCTTCTATCGTTGGAATACTCGTGCATTAGCTTCGAGCGGTGCTGCAGAGGCTAGATCCGCCTGATGAACTAGCACATGGCTAGGTCCAACCCGGTCAAACCCATCTCTACGAACCACTCTATCCGCCTTATAGCGCGGGAAGCATCGATGTCAAAGGGAAGGGAGGCCTAGGATCTCCATGTCGGGGCTTCGGCGGCTGCTCCATCGACGAAGTCCGGGTACGTTACTTCTCGGCCGGCCAGAGGGATATCTGGGCCGTAGAAGTAAGTACGCTGCCAGTTCTTGCAGGACTCGTGGCCGACGATGTCGGGGAAGCGCTGGCCATGCCGGATCTTGAAGCTAATGGTGCCACAATTTCTAAGTTCGTCCTTGATGGCCCCGGCTTCACGCTTGACGGTGAAGAAATAGATGAAGAGGTCTAGCCTAGGCTTAATCCCTAAGTAATCCTCGCAAAGTGCCGCGTAATTTCTAAGCGCTAGGATACTATTGGAAGAGAGGTTTTGTGGCTGAACTCGGTAATGATTGAGAACAGCGAGGAAGAAGTTAGAGATGGGCAGGGAGACGCCGCGTACCATCTGTGCTTTGAGGCACACATTTTCTCCAGCTTGGGGAGAAGGTGTAACCTCGCCGGCTGGTGCTGCCTGCCAGGCGATCCCCTCCGTCGTGGGGAGATAGCCTTCGATGATCAACTCTTTGATGTCGCGGTCCGTGATGTACGAATCGCGCCAGTCGCCTTTGTGGGAGTCGTTTTCCTCCTCCAGCAGCTCCAGCGCCGCTGGATTATGGCCGCCCCCGGTGGTCTCGACCATCGCGGACATGGGGATGACCAGGACCTCTGGGGGCACGACGATGGAGCTCGCTGGCTTCACCGCAGCTTCGCCCGACGCCGCCATCAAAGGGGAGGAGCTGCTGCTAGCCATTGGATGAGTTTGGAGGTGACTGGTGAGATTGGGAGTTAGGGTTATTTGTGCGAGGCGCGGAGAGCTCGAGGAGACGCTTGCCTGAGGAAGAAGATGATGCAGGGGAGAATGAGGTGAAAAGGTAATTTTGCCACCGCGTTTACTATTTATGGTCTCCGACATCAAGATTCGTGCAGCTTGATTGAATGGTTGCAGCGTAGACGACGTGTGCTGAAATTTCGCCATGTACCAACCGTCGCCGCCAACGGTTCGTATCGCTCGTGCAGGAAAAGTGGACATGATTGCGTTCTTTGCATGTGTGAGTTACGAGGCGTTGCTAACCTATGTCTGCGTCGCTCTAGCTGTCATAGGCAGGTAAACCATCACATCAGAAGATTCTGGCATGGATGGATCCAATCCGGCTACGGAAGAGTATGATGGAAGATTCAGTAATTCTCCGACTTACTGATTGAAGACGGAGAAAACCTTGCAGGGTTCTTTGGGAGGACTACAAGATATTGCTTGATGATTTGCCGACATCCGTCTAGACGGAGCATTCAACGTGAAGAGGCAAGACGACGCAAGATCTCGGAGTTCTCCGGGGGCTACTGTTGGGGATATGCTATATGGGTATCCTCATAGCATGTCTCCTATTCGGATAACCCGGGTGGCCCACAGTTGGTAGCATGGCCCATGGCCTGCTGGGCGGACCAGTTAGATGGATCCAGAAGGGAGGCCCATGCCGGATAAAGGAAGGCTACGGTGGAGTCACCAGCGTACCCGGAGCCTTGGAGTTTAAGACACGCAAGACTAGTAATTGGCGGTGTAGGACTCTGTAACCTGTCCGGCTAGGACTTTTCCCTGTAACCCTAGGACCTGGCGACTATATAAGTCGGGCCTATGGGAGCCTTTAGGGCATCGATACACATACACCTCGCATAGCAAACCTATCTCTGTAACTCGGAGTATTGCCCTTATAGTGATTTATAGCAGGAGTAAGATTCCGCCACTGTTGTGGGATCTGAACTTGGGTAAGCTGTGTTACCTCGTACCCGTCAACCGTCCGCCTTCCCCCACGTCTCTAAACACGCACTGTGAGGACCCCTCCATGGAGTACTCGTCAGCAATACCACGACAATGCCAGTTTCCTGTTTTCTTCCGTTTTTGGTTCCAGAAAGGCATAAAATCAATATTCTCGGAATTGGACGGGACAAAAGCCAAAGTCAATATTTTACCGTGGGGAACACGAAGCCGGAGTACGAGACGGAGGGGACCCACCAGGGGGCCACACCCCCTGTCCGCGTGGGTGGGCCCACCCCACGCATGGGGGGGGGGGGGTGCAGCCGCCCTGGTAGCCCCCCTTCCTCGCCTCTTCGCCTATAAGAATCCCCCGATGTAGAAACCCTAAACACCTAATCAATATTCCACGAAACTGTCTATAGCCGCTGCCACCATCGTCCCTAGATCGTGGGTATCTGAAACTCTTCCCGACACCCTGCCGGAGGGGAGATCATCCGGAGGCCTTCTTCTTCATCATGCCAGCCTCCGGTATGAAGCGTGAGTAGTTCCACCTTGGACTACGGGTCCATGTAGTAGCTAGATGGTTGTATCTACTCCTTGTGCTTCCATGTATAGATCTTGTGAGCTCCGTTCATGATCAAGATCTAATCTATTTGTAATCATGCATGTTGTGTTTGCGGGGATTTGATGGATATTGAGATTACCATGTCAGATTGATTAATGGTTTTGTCTATTTGATTCTATCATGTCTGTGTTCTTTGTGATCTTGCATGCTCTCCGTTGTTAGTAGCTATCTTGGCCAAGTAGTTGCTAGTGACTCCAAGAGGGGGTATTTATGCTCGATAGTGGGTTCATGCCTCTAGTTTCCAAGGGAAGTGACCGAAATCTCTTCGGTTGTAGATGTGCTGTTGCCACTAGGGAGAAAACAATGGTCTCTTGTTCATGGAACAAGTGGATTGTTTACCTTACACACTTTGCTTAAAGCAGTTGTCTGTTGCTTGCAACTTAATATTGGAGGGGGTTCAGATGATAAACTGAAGGTGGACTTCTAGTCATAGATGCAGTTGGATGGCGGTCTATGTATATTGTTGTATTGCCCAATCGAATCTCATAGGATCTTTTTGTCTAGTATTGCATTGTTATGCCTTGCTCAGTTCCTCTCAATTGCCCTGCTGTAATTTGTTTATCCTTCATGCCATGTTGTTTATCTAAGGAGAGCACCTCTAGTGGACTATGGACCTTGGTCCAACCTTTACCATTGATACATCCTCCACTTTTACTTGTTTACTTGCTGCAAACCATGATCACGTTCCAGACCATACTTTTAATCTTTTGTTATAGCAAACCGGTGAGCTTGACAACCTCACTATTCGTTGGTGAAAAGTCTTGAGTTTGTGTTGTGTAGGTTTCCACGTTGCTTGTAACACCTTTGAGACGTTTCCTTCCTCCTACTGGTTCGATAACCTCGGTTTCTTACTGAGGGAAAACTTGCTGCTATGCTCATCACACCTTGCTCTTGGGGTTTCCAACGAAGCGTCCCACGACATTGCTAGGCGCCATCAAGATCTTTCTGGCGCCGTTGCCGGGGAGGCTAAGGACGTCTTCACAAGGGGAGTCCTCCTCAACCTTTCTCTTTACTTTGTTTTTTGTTTGCTTAGTTTCTTTTGCTTGGTTTTGTTTGCCTCTTTTAATCAAAAACTCCAAAAAAATTATTTTAGTTTGGTTTCCTTTCTCTTATAAAAAACACAAAAAAATCTAGTTCCTGCCCTAGTTGCTGCCATGTCTAGTTTTGGTCCTATCTCTCTAACACCTATGGAAGAGATCTTTGCTTTCAAGCAAAAAGGTGAAGAGAGTGTTAAAGAAGCTTGGTGATGACCCACAAGTATAGGGGATCGCAACAGTCTTCGCGAGTAGTATTACCCAATTTATTGATTCGACACTAGGGGAACCAAACAATACTTGCAAGCCTTAACAACTGAGTTGTCAGTTCAACTGCACCTGGAAATAGTTCTTGCTCACAGAAGTTTATCAGTAGCAACAGCAAAGCAACAACAACAGCAATAGCAACAACAATAGCAAGAGTGAAACAAGAGCAATAGTAACAGTAACGGTAACAGTAGGATTCGAGTGTGGTAGGCATAGGGAAGGATGGACGGGCATTGCATGGACGAGTCTAAACATGTAACTTCAAGATCTAGATTGCAGATAAATAATAATAAGAACCCAAGTACTAAACAATCCTAGGCATGTGCTCCATATATAGTCATACGTGCTCGCAATGAGAACTTGCACAACATCTTCTGTCCAGCCAGCCCGTGGCAGCGGGGCCTCTAGGGAACTACTGGAAATTAAGGTGCTCCTTTTAATAGAGCACCAGAGCAAAGAATTAACACTCCGTGAACACATCTGATCCTCACACCACAGCCATCCCCTCCGGGTGTCCCAATTATTGTCACTTTGGGGCCTTTGGATCCGGACAATGATATGTGTACACAACTTGTAGATAAGATCACAAACAATACTATCATAATGATTCAATAATAAGTTCAGATCTGAGATCATGGCACTCGGGCCCTAGTGACAAGCATTAAGCACAACAAGTTGTAACAAAGTCAAATAGCACTAATAGAGATACTAGGCACTATGCCCTAACAGATCTTATTCGATTGCATGATAGAACTCATCCAATCCCTACCATCCCCAAGCCTACAGCGGGGGATTACTCACTCATGGATGAGGGAAACATCGATGGTTGATGGAGATGCGCTGGTGATGACGATGGTGATGATCCTCTCCAAATTCCCTGTCAATACAGGGTGCCAGAACGGAGTTTCTGGATCCGAATCTTGGTTTCTCGTGGCGGCGGTGGAGCAGAACTCTTTTTGGAAAACTATCGAACCCCCCTCGGTTTTTAGGTCGAAAGGCAACTTATAGGCGCAGAGGGAGGCCGAGGAGCTGTCTGGGGGTGGCCAAACCCCCTCCAGGTGCGGGGTCAGGTGGGCCCGTGCCTGGGGTGGGTCTGCCCCCAGGCCTCCTCTCTATCTCCCCTTCTGGCTCCATGGATCTTCTGGTGAAAAATAGTTTTTGGCATATTTTCCAGGATTTTTCCTGATAGTTGATTTTCTGCACAAAAACAAGACACCAAGGTAATTCTGCTGAAAACAACGTCAACCCGTGTTAGTTGTATCCAAATCACATAAGTTTAGAGGAGAAACAATAGCAAAGTGTTTGAGAAAGTAGATACGTTTTGGACGTATCAACTCCCCCCAAGCTTAACTTATTGCTTGTCCTCAAGCAATTCAGTTGAAAACTGAGTGCGATAAAAGAACTTTCACGAACACTTTGCTTCATATGATGTATATATTCTCATCATAGGAGTAGATGCTTAGACAGTTCATAATAAAGAGTATGCAACTAAGTCTACTCAATAGTCATTGCAAGCTATGAAGAGAAACCAACTCAATAATAATAAGTTGCATGGAACATAAACATAAGTAACATTGCAATGCTCATAGTAAGGTATGATAGAGTGGTATTTTGCTTGCCTTTGTTTGAAGAGCATAATATAAATGCCAAGGCACCTCTGAAGTTCACATGAAGACTAGAAGTAAAGATATCGGAGATACAAGCATCAAAGTCATGACATAATTAACCAAGTTTTGGAACAAACACAAAAATGACAACTATGCTCTCAAGAAGGTGCTCATAGAATAAGTGGTGACTCAACAAGGTTGTGAAAACGGTTTTGTGAAGGTTTGAAAGGCTTCCCAATGCTGAAAGAAAGGTACTCATTAGCTTTGAGCTCTCATTGCCCCTATCATAGGCATCTTCATGTGGTCAAGGTGAAAGTGAGGTCCACTCTGAATCATATGCTTGACAGACCATAGACTGGAAATCCCAAGTCCCTTGAGTACGAGGGTCGCACCGCATGCTACTCAACTTTGGTCACCTGAAAGTTCTTTTCATTGTAAATACATGCATATCATCGAGAACCGCCAACGGGGTACCCCTTACACATGGTACATGAGCTTTCCCATAACCAAAATGACAAGGCAAGCAGACAATGAGCATCTCAACAATCTTTTTATTTACCATATGCATAGCTTATTATTGAGGACGCTTCATAGATGCTCATTATAGTGATGATGCAAGTTTCCCCCATGATTAGGCATGGCTTAGGCTAGCGGCCTAGACGTTTCTCTAACACAATGTATAAAATCCATGAACTCACAACCTCCCCTTTTATTTCACATCGACGACATCCGCAAAAAAAGAGCAAAGAATCAACTGGATGAGATATCCAACAGGTGTTGAAAGCATTCCCCGTGACAACACGGTTCTGATGACTCCTAGTATATAACTAGCAAGCCTATAACTTTCATGGACAAGTCACAATGATTCAGAATTATTAAACGCAAGGAATAAAGTGTGCCATCAAGTTCGTGAGAGCTTTACTAACTAACTTTCTCAAAACAGACAAACATTTTATTTTGGAAGAAAACACGGCATATGGAATATGCACTGAAATATCAAATGATGCTAATAGGTAGGTATGGTGGACACAACTGGCAATATTGGTTTTGGGGAGTTAGAAGCACAGGTAGAGCACATACTCAGTGCAAGTGAAGGCTAGCAATAGAGAGGGAGCGACAAACGAGAGAGCAATAACTGTCATAATCATGCTTGCAACAAAACAGGACTAATTATGGCATGAAAGTGATACAAGAACTCTAAGGCAAAATAAATCATCGAGCCTAACTGACTATTGATTAGTCATATGCATGCGTGAGCATGTGCCAAGTCGATTCATATGAACAGTCAGAGGAGGATACCACAATATCATACCAAAGTATGAATAAAACAATGCAAGCAAACATTCATGTGACATGCTACAAACTATTAGCAAGCTGAAGCTAATCATAGACAAGCAAGAACTACTAAGCATCCATAATGACATACACCTTAAACAAACAGGCTAAGCATGCTCACAATGATGAGTATATGTACAAAAATGAAACAAATAGAGTTCGTTACCAACCTCTTACCACACCTAAAGTCGTCTTAATCTTCATTATTGCCCTTCACTTGCGTGACTTGAATATTAACATGAAACCAAAATCCACAGAGGACGGCTGAACCCTGCAAAGAACTCACAAAACCAAAGAAGAACAATAAATATTTTTGGTGTTTTCAAATTTTTAGAAACAAGCAAACAAAGAAAAACCAAACAAAAACAAAGCAAACCAAAAAAGAAAAATATTTTTGGATTTTTTCTTTTAAGGCAAACCAAAGCAAAGAAACAAACCAAGAGAAACAACGAAAATATTTTGGGTATTTTTGGGTTTTTAGAAAGAAGCAACAAAAAACCAAAAAGAAAGCGAAACAATGGATATACAAAGAACCGACCGAACATGATATATAGATGAGTGTGTGATGTCGGTATACCTCCCCCCAAGCTTAGGATTTTGGCCTAAGTGGGGCTCAATCCCATGGTGCCCAAGTAGATGCACCTCCGTAGTATGTCGAGTAAGCTCCCTCGTCCTGGTACGAGCTCGAGGACTCCCCTGTGTAATGTATCGCTGGGTCATATGAGGGCGGTTACTCCTGATAGCGCCCATGGAAGTTCAGGGAGCACAACTCGTTATCCATCTCCTCCTTCGAGCGTGACCAAGGTCCCTGAGAAATACTGAGCAAAGTGGTTTGGGGTAGAGGGATCTCTCTCTCTTCCCGTCAATAAACAACATCCTATAAACCAGGTTATCAAGAGTAGAGCTAGTGGTGACAAAGTGGAGCGCCTTCATGGAAGCAAGAACAAACCTCTGAGGAGCCCAAACTGTATCATGAGGATCAATAGCAATGTCCAAGGCAGCAGCAACACGAGTAGCAATAATCCCCCCATAAATGGGTCCCTTAGCAGGTAGACGACGAGCAATGAGAGAACCAAGATTATACTTGTCCTCACTGTTGAGCGCAGCAGCTAAGAAGGCAATTGATAGCTGGAAATATTACTAGTGTTCTCCCTACCAAGAACACTGGTGGCAAGATAGTAGGCAAAATACCTGATGGCTGGAAGTTGATTGTTCTTTATCTTCCCTCGCTGAGCTCTACGGTCATCATCATTGGTTATTCCTCGGTAAAGCTCTAACAAATCAGCGGGTAGAGCTTGAATCTTCTTTGATGACCCTATTGTACCAAGTCCCAGGGCCTTGCAAAATTTCTTCAATGTCATAGAATGAGCCCTGCCATAAATTTTGAAAGACACAGAAGGATTGAACATACTATTGGTAAATGAGAAACTCTCCACAAATGTTTTAGTAAGCAAAGCATATTATGCACTCTCATCCTACATGTAACTTGTTAGACCAGCTCCTTGTACCAAAGCCATAAAATCATTAAGAATCCTAGCAGATCGCAAGAAAGTTTGGCAAGGAAAGGTGGAGGGGTGCGCATCCCCTTCATCTCCCTCGTCACCAAATCACGGAGTGATGAGATCCTCATTGTATGAGGGTCTAGTACCGGTAGATGACCTTGGAAGCCTCGCCCTTCTAGGTGCATCACTCTCAAATATGTCACCAAAGGTGTGGTGGTCCATGACTTCCCTATTCTGAAATTTTTAAACAACCATCAAACCAAGTTATTTCTAAGTTGATAAATGATGAGCAACTACTATAGGAACTTGCTAGAGAAGTACACATGCATCAAAACAAAGTTTCTAAGCAAAGAACAAACATGCAAGGTCAAACAACCTGTCACCTATAGCAGCAAAATACTCAAGAAACAATCTACCAATCACAAATCTAATTGGACAAGTGAAGGAGGCCCATACCAAGGATCAAACCCTCCAAAAATCAGCACTTGAGATGGGCTGAACAAGGAGATCGAAAATCGCAATCAAGAACAGCAAGAACTCGAGCTTGAGCAAGTTTTCCGGTGATTTGGGAGAGAGAAAGAAGGTGGCTTTGAGGAGGCAACCTGGAGGGGCCCAGGTGGGCCAGACCTCCCCTAGGCGCCGCCACCTGGTAGGCCGCGCCTACCAGGGGTCTGGTGGCCTGGGGTGGCCCCCTAGGTCACTTCAGGTGCCACTCTGCCCCTTTTTTCGAGGAAAAATTTATTTTGAATTTTCTGGGATTTTTCGGGAAACTTTATTTTTGGCAAATTTTCAGGGTATGAAAATTGATTTTCTCGCAGAAACAGTTTTTTTAGAAGAAGCAAAAGAAAACCAAAAGTCAAACTACATGAGCTCTAAGAAACTCAAACAAGCAAACAACTAGCAAAACTAAAGCTAAAGCAAAGACTAGGAAGGAGAAAAGTAAAAAGAAAGCAAGTATAACCACAGTGGAAAAATTATTTTGTTCATTAAAATCCTTTTGTTAACAAGGTTGATCAAGTCTTGTTACCAAAACAATCTTATATGAAACAAAACTTTGCATTCCACAAGGTGATTATGTTACCTCATACTTGATAGCAATGGTCCCAATCATAATAGTTTCAAAATTTTCTTGTGGAATGGGACAATATATTTCTCTAACCTTGATGCTCTCAATATTTTCAATGGAATTCAGGCAATAGCTCTTAACAACCTTCTTGGGGAAATAGACAGTTTGCTCTTTGTCATTAATATTGAATGTTACTTTCCCTTGATTACAATTGATGACAGCACCTGCAATATTAAGAAAAGGTCTCCCAAGAATAATAGACATATTATCATCTTCAGGCATTTCAAGCACAACAAAATCAGTTAGAACCATGCAATTATGAGCAACTTGAACATGAACATCCTCACATATACCAACAACAATAGTAGTTGACTTATCAGCCATTTGCAGAGAAATATCAGTTGGTATCAAATTTTCTAGCTGGAGTCTCTTATAGAGAGAAAAAGGCATAACACTAACTCCAGCTCCCAAATCACATAAAGCAGTTCTAACATAATTATTCTTAATGGAGCAAGGAATAGTTGGTATACCTGGATCACCAAGTTTCTTTGGAACCTTACCATTGAAGGAGTAATTAGCAAGCATAGTAGAAATCTCCTCATTAGGAATCTTCCTTTTATTAGAGACAAAATCCTTCATATACTTTGAATAAGGAGGCAACTTAATAGCATTAGTCAAAGGAATTTGCAAGAATAAAGGTTTCATACACTCACAAAACTTGTTGTAGTGTTCTTCCTCCTTTGACTTGTGTTTCTTACCTCAAAAAGGCATAGGTTTCAGCACCCAAGGTTCTCTCTCTTTACCATGTTTATTAGCAATAAAATCTTCCTTTGTGTACCTAGTGTTCTTAGTGTGCTTCTCAGGTTCTTCCTCACCTTCCTCCTTATCAGGAGACTCATTGTCATTACCACTCTCAGTTTCAGCATCAGAGACAGATATACTATTAGGATCTACAATAGGTTCAAGTGGTTCCTCAACTATCTCATGTTTCTTTTTCTTTCTCTTACGAGGATTACCACTATCTTCACCTTGTTGAGAGTCCTGCTCTATTCTTATAGGTTGTCCTTCAGGATATAAAGGATCTTGAGTAGCTATACCACTCCTAGTTCTAATTCTATAAGCATGTTTATCTCCTGAAGCATTAACTAGCATATCCTTTTGTACTTTAGCAAGTTGATCAAGTTGGGTTTGAACCATTTGAAAGTGTTTACAAAGAATTTTAATATCATTGGAAGTTCTTTCCACAATATCTTTCAACTCATGAATAGCTCTAAAGTTTTCCAATAAATGATTCTGAACTTGTTTATTAAAATACCCTTGCTTAACAAGAAAAGTGTCAAGTTCCTCTAAACATTGATCAGGAGGCTTACCATAAGGAATATCACCTTCATCAAAGTGTTGGAGAGAGTGTACCTCAATAGTAGACGAGTGTGGAATTGGCTTACATAATTCTTCTATAGGAGGTAGATTCTTTACATCTTCAGCTCTAATACCTTTCTCCTTTAGACACTTCTTAGCTTCCTTCATCACTTCATCATTTAATGCAATAACTCCCCTCTTCTTTGTTGTTGGTGTTGGAACTGGTTCAGGAACAACTGGTTTAGGAGTAATAGGCTCAGGTGCATTCAGCTTAGATGAAGTCCAATCATCATAATTCTTGCTTATCTTGCTCATTAATTCTTCAGCATCTATAGGAGTCCTTTTCCTGAAAACACAATCAGAAAAGCTATCTAGGTAGGTCCTAGAATCATCAATTAGTCTATTATAATAAATATCAAGAAGCTCATTCTTAGGTAATGGACATCCAGGATGTGAATGAATCAAGGCACATAACCTTGTCCATGACTCAGGCTATTTCTCTTCTTCTCCCTGTTTAAAATCAAAAAGTCTCTGCAGCATGTCTAGCACTGAGAGGAAAATATTTCTGGAAGAAAGAAGCAATCAGGGCTATCAATGGAACGAGGAGGTAATCTATTAAACCAAGCCCTAGCTTCTCCTTTTAGTGAAAAGGGAAGATCTTATCAACAAAGTACTTGCGCATCTTAAAATCATGAGAGAAAAAAGCACTCATAGTAGAAAGCTCATTCATATGACCCACAACACTCTCATTTTCAGTCCCACAAAAAGGTTCTTTCTCAACAATATCTAAATAAGATAAATCAAGAGAGAAATCATAGTCTTTATCTTTAATATCTATGGGAGAAGTGGCAAACTTAGGATCATAGGACATCTTAGGCATTATAGTACGTCTAGCAAGGAGACTCTTAATAGCACTAGTACCATATGTGTTTCGGCACTCTTCAACAAAATCATCAGTGAACTCAATGTAACCATCATTAATATCATAACTCTCACTAGCCGTAGGTGAGCTAACAGGTGTAACTGTGGCTTCACTAGGAGTTATGGTATTTCCTAGACTAGCCATAGTAGCATCTAGAAAAGGACCTAATGAATCACTCGCATCAAACACAGTAGAAGTAACGTCATGAGCATCAAAAGCAGTTTCAGACTCAGCAGTAGTAGCAGTGTGTGTAGCATGTGTATGTGGTGGTGGTGTGACAAGCTTACTTATAACAGACGGTGAATCATGAGCAACAGAGGTGTTTAGGACTGTACCTCCTCTTGTAGTGGATGGTAGAATAGGGACCTTTCCATCACGAGACTTCCCCATGATGAAAGGAGTAGCAGTGAACAATAATAGATCCAAGTGAACTTATAAATAAAGCTGTGCTCCTCGGCAATGGTGCCAGAAAATAGTCTTGATGACCAAAACCAAAATGACAAGGCAAGCAGACAATGAGCATCTCAACAATCTTTTTATTTACCATATGCATAGCTTATTATTGAGGACGCTTCATAGATGCTCATTATAGTGATGATGCAAGTTTCCCCTATGATTAGGCATGGCTTAGGCTAGCGGCCTAGACGTTTCTCTAACACAATGTATAAAATCCATGAACTCACAACCTCCCCTTTTATTTCACATCGTCGACATCCGTAAAAAAAGAGCAAAGAATCAACTGGATGAGATATCCAACAGGTGTTGAAAGCATTCCCCGTGACAACACGGTTCTGATGACTCCCAGTATATAATTAGCAAGCCTATAACTTTCATGGACAAGTCACAATGATTCAGAATTATTAAACGCAAGGAATAAAGTGTGCCATCAAGTTCGTGAGAGCTTTACTAACTAACTTTCTCAAAATAGACAAACATTTTATTTTGGAAGAAAACACGGCATATGGAATATGCACTGAAATATCAAATGATGCTAATAGGTAGGTATGGTGGACACAGCTGGCAATATTGGTTTTGGGGAGTTAGAAGCATAGGTAGAGCACATACTCAGTGAAGTGAAGGCTAGCAATAGAGAGGGAGCGACAAACGAGAGAGCAATAACTGTCATAATCATGCTTGCAACAAAACAGGACTAATTATGGCATGAAAGTGATACAAGAACTCTAAGGCAAAATAAATCATCGAGCCTAACTGACTATTGATTAGTCATATGCATGCGTGAGCATGTGCAAAGTCGATTCATATGAACAGTCAGAGGAGGATACCACAATATCATACCAAAGTATGAATAAAACAATGCAAGCAAACATTCATGTGACATGCTACAAACTATTAGCAAGCTGGAGCTAATCATAGACAAGCAAGAACTACTAAGCATCCATAATGACATACACCTTAAACAAACAGGCTAAGCATGCTCACAATGATGAGTATATGTACAAAAATGAAACAAATAGAGTTCGTTACCAACCTCTTACCACACCTCAAGTCGTCTTAATCTTCATTATTTCCCTTCACTTGCGTGACTTGAATATTAACATGAAACCAAAATCCACAGAGGACGGCTGAACCCTGCAAAGAACTCACAAAACCAAAGAAGAACAATAAATATTTTTGGTGTTTTCAAATTTTTAGAAACAAG
This sequence comes from Avena insularis, assembly GCA_023614405.1. NCBI lineage: Eukaryota > Viridiplantae > Streptophyta > Magnoliopsida > Poales > Poaceae > Avena > Avena insularis. The sequence goes on from JAJUPC010000080.1 coordinate 60,283, forward strand.
CAAACAAAGAAAAACAAAACAAAAACAAAGCAAACCAAAAAATAAAAATATTTTTGGATTTTTTCTTTTAAGGCAAACGAAAGCAAAGAAACAAACCAAGAGAAACAACGAAAATATTTTGGGTATTTTTGGGTTTTTAGAAAGAAGCAACAAAAAACCAAAAAGAAAGCGAAACAATGGATATACAAAGAACCGACCGAACATGATATATAGATGAGTGTGTGATGTCGGTATACCTCCCCCCAAGCTTAGGATTTTGGCCTAAGTGGGGCTCAATCCCATGGTGCCCAAGTAGATGCACCTGCATAGTATGTCGAGTAAGCTCCCTCGTCCTGGTACGAGCTCGAGGACTCCCCTGTGTAATGTATCGCTGGGTCATATGAGGGCGGTTACTCCTGATAGCGCCCATGGAAGTTCAGGGAGCACAACTTGTTATCCATCTCCTCCTTCGAGCGTGACCAAGGTCCCTGAGAAATACTGAGCAAAGTGGTTTGGGGTAGAGGGATCTCTCTCTTCCCGTCAATAAACAACATCCTATAAACCAGGTTATCAAGAGTAGAGCTAGTGGTGACAAAGTGGAGCGCCTTCATGGAAGCAAGAACAAACCTCTGAGGAGCCCAAACTGTATCATGAGGATCAACAGCAATGTCCAAGGCAGCAGCAACACGAGTAGCAATAATCCCCCCATAAATGGGTCCCTTAGCAGGTAGACGACGAGCAATGAGAGAACCAAGATTATACTTGTCCTCACTGTTGAGCGCAACAGCTAAGAAGGCCAATTGATAGATGGAAATATTACTAGTGTTCTCCCTACCAAGAGCACTGGTGGCAAGATAGTAGGCAAAATACCTGATGGCTGGAAGTTGAATGTTCTTTATCTTCCCTCGCTGAGCTCTACGGTCATCATCATTGGTTATTCCTCGGTAAAGCCCTAACAAATCAGCGGGTAGAGCTTGAATCTTCTTTGATGACCCTATTGTACCAAGTCCCAGGGCCTTGCAAAATTTCTTCAATGTCATAGAATGAGCCCTGCCATAAATTTTGAAAGACACAGAAGGATTGAACATACTATTGGTAAATGAGAAACTCTCCACAAATGTTTTAGTAAGCAAAGCATATTATGCACTCTCATCCTACATGTAACTTGTTAGACCAGCTCCTTGTACCAAAGCCATAAAATCATTAAGAATCCTAGCAGATCGCAAGAAAGTTTGGCAAGGAAAGTTGGAGGGGTGCGCATCCCCTTCATTTCCCTCGTCACCAAATCACGGAGTGATGAGATCCTCATTGTATGAGGGTCTAGTACTGGTAGATGACCTTGGAAGCCTCGCCCTTCTAGGTGCATCACTCTCAAATATGTCACCAAAGGTGTGGTGGTCCATGACTTCCCTATTCTGAAATTTTTAAACAACCATCAAACCAAGTGATTTCTAAGTTGATAAATGATGAGAAACTACTATAGGAACTTGCTAGAGAACTACATATGCATCAAAACAAAGTTTCTAAGCAAAGAACAAACATGCAAGGTCAAACAACCTGTCACCTATAGCAGCAAAATACTCAAGAAACAATCTACCAATCACAAATCTAATTGGACAAGTGAAGGAGGCACATACCAAGGATCAAACCCTCCAAAAATCAGCACTTGAGATGGGCTGAACAAGGAGATCGAAAATCGCAATCAAGAAAAGCAAGAACTCGAGATTGAGCAAGTTTTCCGGTGATTTGGGAGAGATAAAGAAGGTGGCTTTGAGGAGGCAACCTGGAGGGGCCCAGGTGGGCCAGACCTCCCCTAGGCGCCGCCACCTGGTAGGCCGCGCCTACCAGGGGTCTGGTGGCCTGGGGTGGCCCCCTGGGTCACTTCAGGTGCCACTCTGCCCCTTTTTTCAAGGAAAAATTTATTTTGAATTTTCTGGGATTTTTCGGGAAACTTTATTTTTGGCCAATTTTCAGGGTATAAAAATTGATTTTCTCGCAGAAACAGTTTTTTTTAGAACAAGCAAAAGAAAACCAAAAGTCAAACTACAGGAGCTCTAAGAAACTCAAACAAGCAAACAACTAGCAAAACTAAAGCTAAAGCAAAGACTAGGAAGGAGAAAAGTAAAAAGAAAGCAAGTATAACCATAGTGGAAACATTATTTTTTTCATTAAAATCCTTTTGTTAACAAGGTTGATCAAGTCTTGTTACCAAAACAATCTTATATGAAACAAAACTTTGCATTCCACAAGGTGATTATGTTACCTCATACTTGATAGCAATGGTCCCAATCATAATAGTTTCAAAATTTTCTTGTGGAATGGGACAATATATTTCTCCAACCTTGATGCTCTCAATATTTTCAATGGAATTCAGGCAATAGCTCTTAACAACCTTCTTGGGGAAATAGACAGTTTGCTCTTTGTCATTAATATTGAATGTTACTTTCCCTTGATTACAATTGATGACAGCACCTGCAATATTAAGAAAAGGTCTCCCAAGAATAATAGACATATTATCATCTTCAGGCATTTCAAGCACAACAAAATCAGTTAGAACCATGCAATTATGAGCAACTTGAACATGAACATCCTCACATATACCAACAACAATAGTAGTTGACTTATCAGCCATTTGCAGAGAAATATCAGTTGGTATCAAATTTTCTAGCTGGAGTCTCTTATAGAGAGAAAAAGGCATAACACTAACTCCAGCCCCCAAATCACATAAAGCAGTTCTAACATAATTATTCTTAATGGAGCAAGGAATAGTTGGTATACCTGGATCACCAAGTTTCTTTAAAACCTTACCATTGAAGGAGTAATTAGCAAGCATAGTAGAAATCTCCTCATTAGGAATATTCCTTTTATTAGAGACAAAATCCTTCATATACTTTGAATAAGGAGGCAACTTAATAGCATCAGTCGAAGGAATTTGCAAGAATAAAGGTTTCATACACTCACAAAACTTGTTGTAGTGTTCTTGCTCCTTTGACTTGTGTTTCTTACCTCGAAAAGGCATAGGTTTCAGCACCCAAGGTTCTCTCTCTTTACCATGTTTATTAGCAATAAAATCTTCCTTTGTGTACCTAGTGTTCTTAGTGTGCTTCTCAGGTTCTTCCTCACCTTCCTCCTTATCAGGAGACTCATTTTTGTCATTACCACTCTCAGTTTCAGCATCAGAGACAGATATACTATTAGGATCTACAATAGGTTCAAGTGGTTCCTCAACTATCTCATGTTTCTTTTTCTTTCTCTTACGAGGACTACCACTATCTTCACCTTGTTGAGAGTCCTGCTCTATTCTTATAGGTTGTCCTTCAGGATATAAAGGATCTTGAGTAGCTATACCACTCCTAGTTCTAATTCTATAAGCATGTTTATCTCATGAAGCATTAACTAGCATATCCTTTTGTACCTTAGCAAGTTGATCAAGTTGGGTTTGAACCATTTGAAAGTGTTTACAAAGAATTTTAATATCATTGGAAGTTCTTTCCACAATATCTTTCAACTCATGAATAGCTCTAAAGTTTTCCAATAAATGATTCTGAACTTGTTTATTAAAATACCCTTTCTTAACAATAAAAGTGTCAAGTTCCTCTAAACATTGATCAGGAGGCTTACCATAAGGAATATCACCTTCATCAAAGTGTTGGAGAGAGTGTACCTCAATAGTAGACGAGTGTGGAATTGGCTTACATAATTCTTCTATAGGAGGTAGATTCTTTACATCTTCAGCTCTAATACCTTTCTCCTTTAGACACTTCTTAGCTTCCTTCATCACTTCATCATTTAATGCAATAACTCCCCTCTTCTTTGTTGTTGGTGTTGGAACTGGTTTAGGAACAACTGGTTTAGGAGTAATAGGCTCAGGTGCATTCAGCTTAGTTGAAGTCCAATCATCATAATTCTTGCTTATCTTGGTCATTAATTCTTCAGCATCTATAGGAGTCCTTTTCCTGAAAACACAATCAGAAAAGCTATCTAGGTAGGTCCTAGAATCATCAGTTAGTCTATTATAATAAATATCAAGAAGCTCATTCTTAGGTAATGGACATCCAAGATGTGCATGAATCAAGGCACATAACCTTGTCCATGACTCAGGCTATTTCTCTTCTTCTCCCTGTTTAAAATCAAAAAGTCTCTGCAAAGCAGCATGTCTAGCACTGAGAGGAAAATATTTCTGGAAGAAAGAAGCAATCAGGGCTATCAATGGAACGAGGAGGTAATCTATTAAACCAAGCCCTAGCTTCTACTTTTAGTGAAAAGGGAAGATCTTATCAACAAAGTACTTGCGCATCTTAAAATCATCAGAGAACAAAGCACTCGTAGTAGAAAGCTCATTCATATGAGCCACAACACTCTCATTTTCAGTCCCACAAAAAGGTTCTTTCTCAACAATATCTAAATAAGATAAATCAAGAGAGAAATCATAGTCTTTATCTTTAATATCTATGGGAGAAGTGGCAAACTTAGGATCATAGGACATCTTAGGCATTATAGTACGTCTAGCAAGGAGACTCTTAATAGCACTAGTACCATATGTGTTTCGGCACTCTTCAACAAAATCATCAGTGAACTCAATGTAACCATCATTAATATCATAACTCTCACTAGCCGCAGGTGAGCTAACAGGTGTAACTGTGGCTTCACTAGGAGTTTTGGTATTTCCTAGACTAGCCATAGTAGCATCTAGAAAAGGACCTAATGAATCACTCGCATCAAACACAGTAGAAGTAACGTCATGAGCATCAAAAGCAGTTTCAGACTCAGCAGTAGTAGCAGTGTGTGTAGCATGTGTATGTGGTGGTGGTGTGACAAGCTTACTTATAACAGACGGTGAATCAAGAGCAACAGAGGTGTTTAGGACTGTACCTCTTCTTCTAGTGGATGGTAGAATAGGGACCTTTCCATCACGAGACTTCCCCATGATGAAAGGAGTAGCAGTGAACAATAATAGATCCAAGTGAACTTATAAATAAAGCTGTGCTCCCCGGCAACGGTACCAGAAAATAGTCTTGATGACCCACAAGTATAGGGAATCGCAACAGTCTTCGCGGGTAGTATTACCCAATTTATTGATTCGACACAAGGGGAGCCAAAGAATACTTGCAAGCCTTAACAACTGAGTTGTCAGTTCAGCTGTACCTGGAAATAGTTCTTGCTCACAGAAGTTTATCAGTAGCAACAACAACATCAACAGTGAAACAGGAGCAATAGTAACAATAACGGTAATAGTGTGCGGTAGGCATAGGGATGGATGGACGGGCGTTGCATTGACGAGTCTAAACATGTAACTTCAAGATCTAGGGAATTGCAGATAAATAATAATAAGCACCCAAGTACTAAACAATCCTAGGCATGTTCTCCATCTATAGTCATACGTGATCGCAATGAGAACTTGCACAACATCTTCTGTCCAGCCAGCCTGTGGCAGCGGGGCCTCTAGGGAACTACTGGCAATTAAGGTGCTCCTTTTAATAGAGCACCGGAGCAAAGAATTAACACTCCGTGAACACATCTGATCCTCACACCACAACCATCCCCTCCAATTGTCCCAATTATTGTCACTTTGGGGCCTTTGGATCCGGACAATGATATGTGTACACAACTTGCAAATAAGATCACAAACAATACTATCATAATGATTCAATAATAAGTTTAGATCTGAGATCATGGCACTCGAGCCCTAGTGACAAGCATTAAGCACACCAAGTTGCAACAAAGTCAAATAGCAGTAATAGAGATACTAGGCACTATGCCCTAACAGATCTTATTCGATTACATGATAGAACTCATCCAATCCCTACCATCTCCAAGCTTACAACAGGGGATTACTCACTCATGGATGAGGGAAACATCGATGGTTGATGGAGATGCGTTGGTGATGATGATGGTGATGATCCTCTCCAAATTCCCCGTCCCGGCAGGGTGCCAGAACAGAGTTTCTAGATCCGAATCTTGGTTTCTCGTGGCGGCGGCGGAGCGAAACTCTTTCTGGAAAACTATCGAACCCCCCTCGGTTTTTAGGTCGAAAGGCAACTTATAGGCATAGAAGGAGGCCGAGGAGCTACCTAGGGTGGCTAAACCCCCTCTAGGCGCGGGGTCAGGTGGGCCCACGCCTAGGGTGGGTCTGGCCCCCCCAGGCCTCCTCTCCGTCTCCCCTTCTGGCTCCATGGATCTTCTGGTGAAAAATAGTTTTTGGCATATTTTCTGGGATTTTTCCTGATAGTTGATTTTCGACACAAAAACAAGACACCAAGGTAATTCTGCTAAAACAGCGCCAGTCCATGTTAGTTGTATCCAAATCACATAAGTTTAGAGGAGAAACAATAGCAAAGTGTTTGAGAAAGTAGATACGTTTTGGATGTATCACTTGGTCTAGAATCTCTGCTTCACAAAGGGAAACTGAGCCTAAGATGAGTCTTAGCTTGGTTATCAATAGTTTCTACCGCGGTATTGCTCTTTGTTATAGATATGCTTTGGATGCTATGGCTGGGAAAGCTATTTTTCAATGTACTGAGGATGAAGCTTTTTATGCCATAAAGAAGTTGATTATAATCTATAATACACCTGGCAAGTCTGATTCCCGTTTCATAAATATTTTTGCTAGGTTGAACACTCTTGAGTCTAGTACTGCTGCTTTGAACAGTTGCTATCACACACTTAGGGAGTACCATAATTATGTTCCAATGAATTCTATGCCTTCAAAGTGGTTTCCCACAATCAAAGTCACTATAAATAGTGCAACTTTTGATGCTCGTTGTGACATCATGTCTGAATGTTGCCTTATGCCTAAAGATATTTATGAGTCTTTGAGTCTTTGGGGGATTTATAAAGGAGGAGAGGAAATCTCTCTTACTAATAATGCCACTTTATTACCCATTGGAATAGCTGAAGTTGTTTTTACAAAAATCTCAGGGAAAATGGTGTCTACTGATTATCTTGTTATTGAATGTGTAGGCAAAGGACGGATTACACTTGGAAGATCCCTACTGAAACACCTTGGAGCAATAATAGATGTGGGAAAAGGCATTATGCATTTTGCTCCTCCAGTAAGCAATCATATTTTCGCTAAAGAGAAGAAGAAATGTAAGAAAGCAAGATTTGATGTTAATGCTTCTTCATTTGAAAATACTTGATTTTTTGTTTCTTGTGCCTAACTTAAAGACGTTAAAAAAAAGTACTTGTTGGAAGATAAACCAAGAGTTTCCTTGAGTCTTGGAAGTTATTACTTCAGTAATTACCTCTCCCTATCCTTTTTGTTTGCTTTTTGTGCCAAGAATGACCTCTAATGAGAGGGAAGATTTGGGGAGTTGCTGTCCCGAAACAGATTTCTGTCCTCCACCATAAAAATTCGTGAGGAGTCTCTGTAAGTCGGACTTTGCTGAAAATGTACGAATAAATCTCCCAGTATGTTAGCTAACTTTCGTTAGTTCAACTCTTTCGGATTTGAGCAACAGAAGATTTTCAAAAAAATCGGTTTCTACCTGCTGGTCTGTTTTGACAGATTTCTGCCATTATTTGCATTTGCTTTTTATTGATTCCTTTTTGAGTTCTCTTTCGGGAAATTGAGCTTTTTGAAGGATTTGCTACAGTAGCTTGTGTTTTTAATGAAAAGTTTTTCTGTTCCAAAGCTAAACCCAAAGGTCTATTATCTTTTGAATACACTAATATTGCTAATGAAGATTGTGTGAAGTTTTGTATGAAGGAAAATTTTCAGGTGTAAAGAGAGAATGATGTAATGAGATGAAGAATGGACAAAAGCTCAAGCTTTGAGATGCCACCCCGGTTTCACCCCAAGAAATATCCAAGAGGTACAAGCGTCAAAGCTTGGGGATGCCTAAGGCATCCCCTTCTTCATCAATAAAAAGCTCAGGTCTGTCTAGACACTTCGTTTTTATTGTTTCATGCACTGTTGTGTTGTTTTTGGAGCGTCTTAATTTTCGTTTGGTTTGCTTAGTTGTTTAGTTTTCTTGAATAAAGTAGTTTGGACCTCCGTTGTGACACCCCCGGGATCAGGGCTAAACAAATCCCAGACCTCCGTCTGACATAAGCTTAACCTTGAGCTCAAGAATATCCAGTGAAGAATCGGTAACACAACAGTGACCCTACGACTCAAAATTTATTACAGCAAGCTCATAAATGAGTAGAGAACCAAATTATTACAAGCAGAGGTCACTGACCACAAACATCAAACAACAGAAGGCAAATTATGCTATTAAGTATAGCAAACTTAACAAATGGCCTAAGAGGCCTGAAGTGTAACGATGATGTCCCAGCCCATAGATTCCAGGCTGCCGGCCGGGAACCCCAACCTACTCGTCGATGTCGATGTAGTACGAAACTCGTCTTCAGGAGAACACTTACTTTGCCAAAAGTATAAACAAAGCAAGGGTGAGTATAGGGTGTACTCCGCAAGACTTATGGCTGGTGGAGTTGTTTTGCATAAAGCCATATTTTGTTTATAAAACAAGAGGGACACGAAGCTCGTCTATTCAGAGTATTTTAAAAGGGTATAAGAGAGTGACATCTTCGAAAATATTGATCATCATCTTTTGATATCCACCAAATCATCATCTGAACCCTATTTAGGATCACCCCCTCGTACCCATGAGGAAGCATCCTTAAGAACACGTTGATCTGCCAAGTTTTACAATTAGGTTATAGTTATCTATGATCTTAGAAGCTGGTCACCAAGCATTCATAACCGTGAACACGGCTTTTCGAAAAGATTATTAACCTGCAGGGGTGTACAACTTTACCCACACGTACCAACCGACTCTTATTGCCAGATCATTAGCCCTCTTCCTTGGAAGGCCGGCAGAGGGTGGTTGGCCACGACCTTTACCTTGCTTTTGCTGAGACCATGAGTCATGCAATAAGTATGGTTCCGCCGTAACGGGTCAAATCCCGAAGTCGTTACTTAAAGATGTGAGGCGAGGTTGGTTTACCAGGGGTGCCATCAACCCCAAGCAACCCGGTCCACGCTTCCCTACCTGTTATGAATGCACCTCTTTCACCTGGCAAATCTTTCAAAAGGTTTTTATGCATATGTCGAATGGAACGCCCAAACTATGTGACTCATGGAATCTACTAGGCAAGTTAATCAGGCGAGGGGTTCCCAAGCCCCGTGTGGCTGTACGCTCATCTCGGTTCCAAAGGCAAGAACTCAGGTCCTAGTGGTGGCGAGCATGGGACTAGAAAAACCACATCCCACAGTGGCCTCCCATACAAGCCTTAGCATGTTTAACTCATATCACCTCTGATATCATCTCATCATGTTCTCCTGTCATACTAGATTCTCTGCATCTGATACATCATCTAGATGGACCAGAACTGACAGCTATGCATGGCTAAGCAAGACACAGATAAAAGCTCTAGCAGTGCACACAAGCCAAACCTAGGTATGCTAGGAGCAGTGGATCACGCAATATAAGCTCAAAGGGAGTAATGCAATAGATAGGATACTTTATCTATCGATAAAAGATCATAGTAGAATCGTATGCATCATGGCAAGAATTGAAATGCTTTCGAAATCATAGGATTATATCATGGTGGGGCTATGCTTGCCTTTGCCAGTTGATAACCGAGAAGCAGACCTTCGGATATCTTGAACTTGACTTGGTTATAGTTGGTCAAGTATTGTTCGTCGATCTTCTATCTTCGGTGGTCTTGATCTCGGTCTTCGATCTCGATCTCGATATCGTATTCTATCGGGAAGAACCAAATCACCGGAAAGAAAGGGGAAACATTCAACACATGGCATCGATGCAATGCTCAAGCAAGGATGATGATATGACAAGTTAAATTGCATTGGAATGAAACCCTATACCATGCTTGACAACTTAATCGGGGTTCCGAGGGGTCAAAACCCTAATTCGGAGAAACTCTGGAACATATGAGAGGGGTGCATTTGTTCTTCTAATTATACTTGTCATTTAAGTTGTTGAACAATGCATGATTATAGGTTAAATAGACAGGTCTCATTTTTTTGAACATTTTGATATATTATTTGTATTTTTCTGAATTACAGAATAAAGTTATTGAATTTGCAATATTTAATCAAATTCTAGAATTATAAATTAGTTTAAAAGGTTTATTGTGTCATCACTGAGGCAGGCTAATGTCACCAGAGGGGTGGGGATTTTCTCACTGGGGCTTGGGATACCCCCAGACGCTGACGATTGGGCCCTAGGGCTAGGTCAACTAGCAACGCTGGAGGGGTGTGGTCAAGGCCCACGTGGACGCCACGGTGGAGCCACGTCAGCGCCACCTAGGCACGCCGGCGGCCACACTGGACGATGGCGGGACGGCGCTAGAGGGCGCGCAGGCAAGCGGGGTTGGGCGCATTCGAAGCAGCACAGCGAGGCAAGCAATAAACTGGCGGAGCCGCTCCTGATTGGTTGCCGGAGCAGTGAGCACGGCGGCGCGCGGTGGCGGGGCTTGCAGATCGTCGGCGAGTGGTGGTTACGGCATGCGAGAGAGGAAAATAAGTGGTCCAGAGGGACCGGTGGCTCACCCTGAGCGCGAGTAGAGGGTCGACGAGGCGAGGCGCGGCCGGAATCGACGACGGAGACGATGGCCAGAGTTCGGGAAGGAGCTGGCGATTGGGCGCCTAGGAGCCTCTCCGGCTTGCGCGTGTGGGGGAAATCGAATCAGTCGAGCTCGGCGGTTGTGGTGGTGGTCTCATAGAGGCACATGGAGGCGCAGAACGACGGAAATAGGCGGCTCTGACCGGAGCTAGGGTTCAACTCGCAGAGGGAATCAGCGGGGAAGAGAGGGAGGGCGCAGGAGCGAGTGAGAGGATAAGGAGGAGAGCGAGACGCGTCGTGGCAATCTTATCCTGGCGTTTGGGGCGGCGGATGCATCGCGACGGCCGGCGGAGATCGACGACGATGGCACAGGCACGCAGCTGCTTGGTGTCGGGGTCGAAGACGACGAGCAAACGACGAAGCGGTATCGGTCCGGCTTGGGCTGTAGTTGGGCCTCTGCGGGCGAGTGTGAGCGTCAGGGAGAGAGATGGACAGGGTGGGCTCGGCCCAGATAGGTAGGTTTTGCTTATTTTTTTCCTGGAAACTGTTTTTCTATTTCTCTTTTGTATTTCCTCTTTCTATTTTTATTTCAAATTCTATTTGTTTAACTCAAAAATACTAGAGGCTTTTACAAAGTGTATAAAATACTCAGGGGCCCTTTGACACTATTTGGGCTCCACTTTTTTGGTAACTTTCAAATATTCACAACCATTTTGAATAGGTTTCAAAGAGAGAAAAGAAAACTAGGGTTTAGGGTTTTCCATTTGTTTCTTATTGCATGCACAATTTAAGAAGATGATGCTCATGAATGCACAATAAAAAACCCTAATTAGAATTTAACTAAAACTGGAGTGTTACATCCGTTCTCGCTGTGTTGTTTCAAATAAGTCGATTGGTGTTGGAAAGGAGTAGGAAGTTCCTGCTTGAAAGTGCAAGGGGAGCTTGCATTGACTATGACTTAGACTTTAGCATGACATGCTAGGTGTTGTTTTGACCTTATGCTTAGTGATTATTGCTGCAGCATGTTTTGTTCCAAACAATTTGGATTGCTTAGTGTGCCTTGAAAGGATTATGCGTTGTTTTAGCATACAAAAGTATAATATTGTGGTATTCTCCTTTGATGCTTTGTTTGGGTTGACATGGAACATGTTCACGCCATGTTATGACTATGAATAAGTCACCATAGCCTCTATAATCATTTAGTCTTTGACTTGTAGTACCACTCTATGCTTTGATTAGTAATGTTTTGCTGCTTTGCATGATTATGGCCATTATTGCTCTCTTAGTTGGTCACTCCCAGTCTTTTGATAACCTCCACTTGTATGAGTAAGCTCTACTCATGCTTCCAACTCCTAAGAAACCAAGTTTTTCCAGAGTGTCCGCTATAAACTCCTATGCATGGTGTGTTACACCATTCCAAGTATATTCTTGTTTTCAGCTATCTTCCAACTAAAAAATATTTTGTCATGTGAAAACTTAGTGATCAAAGCCCTCACAAACTTGATGGCACACTTTATATTCTTTTCCCCTAGTAAACTTGAAACATTGTGTCGTCTATGTTGTATATGCTTGCACTTATACGTTGGAATTAGCAGAACCATGCTGTCATGGGGAACGTTTTCAACATTGCACTTGTACTTTGTACACAATTGATATCATGCTCTTTTTTCTATGGATGTTATCGATGTGAAATAAAGTGGGATATTGTAAGTCCATGGAGTTATGTATTTTGTGTTAGAGAAACGCCTGGGCCGCTAGCCTAAGCCATGCCTAATCATGGTGGAAAGTTGCAGCATCACCATAATGAGCAATCTGTGAAGCATCCTCAATAAAAACCTATGCACATAGTAAATAAAAAGATCGCTGAGATGCTCATTGTCTGCTTGCCTTGTCATTTTGGTTATAGGATAGCTCCTATACCATGTGAAAGGGGTACCCCATTGGCGGTTCTCTATGATACGCATTCACTTACTATGACAAGAACTTACAAGTGACTGAAGTTGAGTAGGATGAGGTTTGGCCCTCGTATTCAAGGGACTTGAGATTGCCAACTTATACTTTGTCAAGCATATACTGCATAGTTTGTTCACTTTAACCTTAATCACTTCAAGATGCTTATGATAGGGGCAATGAGGGCTGAAAGCTAACAAGTACCATAATTTTTGGAAGATCTTTTTGAAAATTAAAATCCCTACTTCCCTTTGTGAAGGGCCTTTCTTCCACTATTATGTTGAGTCTCCACCTTCTATTCTTTAGGCACCATTAAGAGAGCATAGTTGCCATTCTATGTGCAGTGTCCCAAAACTTATTGATTGATGCATATTGTGATATTACTTGTTCTTGTGCTATTTGTATCTAGTCACTCTTATGAACTTTGAAGGTGTCCTATGCATCTATTTTCTACTCTACGAGGGACAAGATGAATGCCACTATGCCATGTTTTTTGTTTGTGAAACAAACAAACGTTTTTCAATGCATCTTATTCAGGATCTTTGTTTGTAGCCTTTCATGTTGCATGCATAGTTACTTTGTCTTATTGTTAGAACTTCATCTTTCATGCACATGTTTAGAGTTCTTTGATCCCAACTTTCAGTGTTTGCAAATGGTTTGATCTTGGTTTTGATGGTGCATGTCACCTCAAAAATTATTCTTTTATCACTTACCTACTCGAGGATGAGCAAGAGTTAAGATTGGGGATGCTTGATACGTCGAAATGTATCTATAATTTTTGATGCTCCATGCTTGTTTAGTATCCACTTTGCTTTGCTTTGTCTACACTTTGAGGTGTTTTTATATATTTTCTGGAACTAACCTATTAACAAGTTCCATAGTGCCAGTTGCCTGTATTCTTCTGTTTTTGGTTCCAAAAAGACAGAAAATCAATATTCTCGGAATTGGACGAGAAAAAAGCCAAAGTCAGTATTTTACCGTGGGCGACACGAAGCTAGAAGACGAGACGTAGGGGCGCCACAGGGCGGCTGATACGTCGGAAACGTATCTATAATTTTTGATGTTCCATGCTTGTTTAGTATCTACTTTGCTTTGCTTTGTCTACACTTTGCGGTGTTTTTATATCTTTTCTGGAACTAACCTATTAACAAGTTGCCACAGTGCCAGTTGCCTGTTTTCTTCTGTTTTTGGTTCCAGAAAGGCACAAAATCAATATTCTCGGAATTGGACGGGACAAAAGCCAAAGTTAATATTTTACCGTGGGGGACACGAAGCCATAAGACAAGACAGAGAGGTTCCATAGGGCCACCACACCCCCCAGGCGCGGGCTAGGGTGGGCCCACGCCAGGGCAGGGTGTGGCCCCTCCGGTCGCCTCCTAGCCTCGCCTCTTCGCCTATAAAAAGCCCCCAATGCAGAAACCCTAGGAACCCAATGAAAACTCCACGAAACCTTCTGTAGCCGCCGCCACCATAGTCCCTAGATCAGGAAGGATCTGAAGTTCTTCCCGGCACCCTGCCGGAGGGGAAATCATCCCAGAGGCCTTCTCTCCGGTAGGAAGCGTGAGTAGTTCCACCTTGGACTATGGGTCCATGTAGTAGCTAGATGGTTCTATCTCCTCCTTGTGCTTTCATGTATAGATCTTGTGAGCTCCGTTCATGATCAAGATCTAATCTATTTGTAATCATGCATGTTTTCTTTGCGGGGATCCGATGGATAGTGAGATTACTATGTTAGACTGATTAATGGGTTTGTCTATTTGATACTATCATGTCTGTGTTGTTTGTGATCTTGCATGCTCTCTATTGTTAGTAGCTATCTTGTCCAAGTAGTTGCTAGTGACTCCAAGAGGGGGTATTTATGCTCGATAGTGGGTTCATGGCTCTAGTTTCTAAGGTAAGTGACAGAAATCTCTTAGGTTGTAGATGTGTTGTTGCTACTACGGAGAAAACAACGGTCTCTTGTTCATGGAACAAGTGGATTGTTTACCTTACACACTTTGCTTAAAGCAGTTGACTGTTTCTTGCAACTTAATACTGGAGGGGGTTCGGATGATAACCTGAAGGTGGACTTCTAGTCATAGATGCAGTTAGATGGCGGTCTATGTATCCTGTTGTATTGCCCAATCGAATCTCATAGGATCATGATGTCTAGTATTATATTGTTATGCCTTGCTCAGTCCTGTTAATTGCCCTACTGTAATTTGTTTACCTAGCATGCCATGTTTGTTTATCTAAGGAGAACACCTCTAGTAAACTATGGACCCCGGTACTGTTTCACTGTTACTGTTTAGTTGCTGCAAACCATTAACACCTCTAGTAAGAATCTCATAGGATCATGATGTCTAGTATTACCATTGATACATCTTTCACTGTTACTGTTTAGTTGCTGCAAACCACTATTACCTTCTACACCATACGGTTAATCCTTTGTTACAGCAACCGGTGAGATTGAAAACCTCACTGTTCGTTGGGGCAAAGTCTTGAGTTTGTGTTGTGCAGGTTTCCAAGTTGCTTGCAACACCTTTGAGACGTTTCCTTCCTCCCACTGGTTCGATAACCTCAGTTTCTTACTGAGGGAATACTTGCTGTTGTGCTCATCACACCTTGCTCTTGGGGTTTCTGATGAAGCGCTCCCACGTTGATAGAGCGCCACAACACCAGTGGTGCTGCTACTTACTGCCACCGGTGCTGCTACCTACAGTGTCGGGTTTTGCTAAATGTCGCTGCAGCCGGTGCTACAAGTTCTCTTTTGATTTTTTCTAGAGATGTCCGGCGAAATCGGGTTGCTATGATATAAGTTTTTTTTCTATAGGCGTTTTGCGATTTTGCTACAATCACGCAAATTTTTTGCTACCAAGTCTCCGGCGAGGTCTTCCTGCAGAGTTTCTGGCAAGTGCGATGTTGGTTCTGCTACATTAGCATAATATTTTTGCTACATTAGCATAATTTTTTTTCTACATGGTCTTAGGCGAGGTCTACTGACGAAAGTTTTTAGCGAGGTCGTATCTGCTACATTAGCATAACCTTTTGCTACAGAGTCTCCGGCGAGACAGTCATTTTTGTTCTATTTATTTAAAACAAACCGTTTTTTGCTATATATAGCAAAAATGAGACAAATATAACAAAAATGGGGCAAATGTAGAATAAGCGGGATAAGGACCGAACGCGAAGATCTGGACCATTGATTGCGCCGATCTAACAGCTAGGGACCCAGGGTACCAGTTTGTTACTGAAAGAGCCCATCCATGTAATTTTATACTTGTCATGCTACTCATATTTGGTATACTGTAGTATTTATCTAGAGGCGGACCTAGGATTTTATTGTTGGTTGGATATGTCTTATAAAAATTTGATGACAATTTTAATAAAATATATTAATAATTAAATAATTAATTGTACAATTTGCATTGTAAAATAGTAAAGAAACAACAAATAATATCTAGCTGAAAGATTAACTTAAAAAGTTGCACAAATTACCCCATAAGTACTTCATACACAACTAATAGTGTGAAAATGCATAAAGAAACTTATAATTTCATCCACAACCTTTTCAACTACACTCTCTTACTCTCTTGCTCTTGAGTTTCCTCTTCCACCACAATTTCATCCCAAAAAGATTTTGGAGCACTGGCATTTTCAAAAAGGGATGCAATATCTCCACCTCTTTTCTTCATAGATAAATAATTAAATAAGAAAACAATATGAGTCAAGACCTGCGACGTTGGAGGCGTATTCATGTTCTCATTTTCTGCGGCGCATATAGCAATATGCGCCACAGAATATTGACATTGTGTAGGGCATTTGCCATATGCACCACAGTATGTGCGAAACAGATCTAAAAAAAGGTGGCATCCCCTCCTACCTACCACCACCCTTTCCCTTCTTCCCACCTCCAACTAGCTCGTCCCCCTCCTCCCTCCCACTCCATTTTGCTCATACTCACCTCCATTGTTGATAGCTAGACCTACTTTGGTTCATGTACTTGTGAGGGGAAGCTACTCCTACTTGTAAAGGTACTACACCTACCCATACTTTCCTCCTCCAACGTACCACATCCCATACCCTCTTGCTACACTATGCATATGAGTTGTGGTGATATTTGGTTTGTAGATTTGTGAGCTGTGCATGGGTACTTGTGTGATGCATGTTTTGTGTGGCCGGCGGGCCTCGGCGCGGTGTGTATATGGATGTTTTGTAGGTGAAGATGGTCCCGCGGGCGGTGTGCGATGGCGAGGCGATGTTCCTTCGCTTTGTGTTGTGTTTGAATGCATGTTTGCTTGTGGAGGAGCTTTGTGTTGTGCTTGAATGCATGTTGCCGGGGCCGGGTGCATGGAGATTTGTTGAAATGTTGATACATGTCCATTTCGGCAAATTTCTGCACTAGCCATAGTCCTATTTTTAGGATAGGTCATTCCGAAATTTTCCGGTGACCATGCATATATGCATGTATGGGTGAGCGTCGTGTGTGTGTGCATGGTTTTAACATACTCTCTTTAATTTGGTCTATGTTCACGTGTAGGTGACCATGGTCATCCATATGAGCAAACACTGGGTGATTAGATACAAGGCTGGCGCGGTGGCCGACATGGTTCAGAAAAACATGACCAAGATAAGATGTCCGTGCCGAACGTGCAAACATCGTAAGTGGATCAACCCTAATTCTGGACAACTAGAGTCTCACCTTCTCACATGTGGTTTCATGCCCGGCTTCTTAGTGAATGATGAGCCGCCGGCAGATGGCGGTGGCCATGATGAAGAAGAGGCCGGGGGCGGGGGAGAAGACGGAGGGTCTCCCAGACATGGCCATCATGACGAAGGAGATACCGACGAACATGATCATCATGAAGAAGGAGATGCCGGCGGACACGACCATCATGAAGGAGATGATGCCGGATCAGATGGTGGTGGTGGCGTCAGATAAGACGGGAGCACTGACACACCGCTAACTTCGGCCTTGCGTGTGACACCCCCGAGATCTAGGCTAAATAAATCCCAGACCTCCGTCTAACATAAGCTTAACCTTGAGCTCGAGAATATCCAGTGAAGAATCTGTAACACATTAGTGACCCTACGACACAAAAATTATAATAGCAAGCTCATAACTGAGCAAAGAACCAAATTATTACAAGCAGAGGTCATTGACCACAAACATCAAATAATGGAAGGCAAATTATGCTCTTAAGTATAACAAACTTAACAAATGTCCTAAGAGGCCTGAAGCATAACGATGAGGTCCTAGCCCATAGATTCTAGGCTGCGGCCAGGAACCCCAAGCTACTCGTCAGTGTTGATGTTGTACGGATCTCGTCTTCAGGGGAACACTTACTTTACAGAAGTATCAACAAAGCAAGGGTGAGTATAGGGTGTACTCCGCAAGACTTATGGCTGGTGGAGTTGTTTTGCATAAAGCCACTTTTGTTTATAAAACAAGAGGGAAAAGAAGCTCGTCTAAACAAAGTATTTTAAAAGGGGATAAGAGAGTGACATCTCCGAAGGATTGATCATCATATTTTGATATCCACCAAGTCATCATCATCGAACCTCATCTAGGATCACCCCCTCATACCCATGAGGAAGCATCCTTAAGCACACGTTGATCTACCAAGTTTTTAGATTAGGTTATAGTTCTCTATGATCTTAGAATCTGGTCACCAAGCGTTCATAACCGTGAACACGGCTTTTCGAAAAGATTTAACCATGTAGGGGTGTACAACTTTACCCACACGTACTAACCTTCTCCTAATGCCACTAGATAAGCCCTCTTCCTTGGAAGGCCGGCAGAAAGTGGTTAGACACGACCTTTACCTTGCTTTCGCCGAGACCATGAGTCACGCCCTAAGGATGGTTCCGCCGTAACGAGTAAGGTCCCGAAGCCGGTCCCTAGAGATGTGAGGAGAGGTTGGTTTTCCAGGGGCTCCATCCACCCCAAGCAACCCGGACCATGCTTACCTACCTGTTATGATGCACCTTTCACCCGCCAAATCTTTCAAAAGGTTTTCAATGCGTATGTCGAATGGAACGCCTGAACTATGTGAATCATGGAATCTACTAGGCAAGTTAGTTGCTCGTGAGGTTGTCCAGGCCCTGTGTGGTTGTACGCTCATGTCGGTTCCAAAGGCAAGAACTCGGGTCCTAGTGGTGGCGAGCATCTGACTAGAGAAACCACATCCCACCATGGCCTCCCATACAAGCCTTAGAATGTTTAAACTCATAACACCTCATCAATATATCTCGATCTCCTGTCATACTAGATTCTCTGCATCTGATACATCATCTGGATGAACCAGCACTAGCAGCTATGCATGTCTAAGCAGAACAAAGATATAAGCTCTAGCAGTGCACACAAGCCAAACCTAGTTATGCTAGGAGCAGTGGATCAGGTAATATAAGCTCAAAGGGAATAATGCATCAGATAAGATACTCTATCTATCGATAAAAGACCACAGTAGAATCGTATGCATCATGACACGAATTGAAATTCTTTCGAAATCATAGGATTATATCATGGTGGGGCTATGCTTGCCTTTGCTAGTTGATAACATATAAGCAGATCTTCAGAAGCCTTAAACTCGACTTGATTACAGTTGGTCAAGTATTATTCTTCGATCTTCGATGGTCTTGATATTGGACTTCAATCTCGATCTCAATATGGTATTCTACCAGGGAAGAACCAAATCATCAGAAAGAAAGGGAAACAATCAACACATGGCATTGATGCAATGCTCAAGAAAGGGTGATGATATGACAAGTTTAATTGTATTGAAAAGTAACCCTAAGGCATGCTCTACAATTTAATTGGGGTTCCGAGGGTGCAAACCCTAATTCGGAGGAACTCCGGAATCACCTATGAGGGGTTACTATGTTGTTCTAATTAAACTTGTCATTTAAGTTGTTTAACAATGCATGATTATAGCTTAAATAGGCAGTTCTCATTTTTCTGAACATTTTGATATATTATACACATTTTTCTGACTTATAAATAATTACTTATTGAATTTACAAGTTGTATTCATTTTCTGAAAATATTTAAACCAATTAAAAACATTTACCGCGTCATCAATACATTAGAAGGACGTCAGCAGAGAAAACCGATACTTTTTACACCATAGTAGAAGCTACACATAGTGACTGACTGCTGGGCCCAGGGCCACATCAGCGTCCACGCACGCAGGCAGAACCCACCACGGTGTTGATCGAGATTAACCGTGCGCCTGATGTCATGATGACGTCGGCATGACGTCATCCGACGGGGAGCTCCCAGATCAATGGAGGTGGTGGCATTTGGGGGCGAGTGGGGCTGCGGGGTTAGGTGTGTTCGACACAGAGCAGCATGAGGGAGCGACCAGCATAGGCTCCGCCCGTTTTGGGTCACTGGAGTGTCACCGGCGACCATGTACTGCGGTGGTGGCGGGCGGTGCATGACGGCAGAGTGCCAGGGAGGGGTAGGAAGATCGGAGAGAGGTCCTTGAGGACCAAGAGCTCACCTGGATCGTGATGGTAGGGTCAAATCAGTCGGAGGAGCTCGGAATCGACGGCTAGGATGACGGCAAGCTCGACGGAGGCCAAGAAGACGACTTCGATTACAGGCGACTGAGACTTTCCCGACTCGATTCCTTCAGCGAGAATACTCAAGGCGGCAAGGAGAAGACGCGTGCAAGATCAACGGAGCATGGGGGTGGCCTAAACGGCGACGTCCAGCGGTGGCCATACGGCTAGGGTTCGGTCTCACTGGGGGAGAGAGGGAGAGAGCACGAGAGAGGATGAGGATGAGGCAGGAGAGTCATATGGGGCTGGTTCTTATACTCGTCCTAAGAGCGGCGCAGCGGCGAGCATCCTGGCACGAAATCGGGCGGTGTTGGCGAGTACACGCAGGAGCTTCGCTCCATCCTTCTGTCTAGAGGAAAAAGAAAAGAAAAGAAGGGCGAAAGGGTACGGGCCAAACTGGGCTGCGGGTGGGCCGTCTGCGGGCGCGCGGGCTGCACTAGCTATTGCGCGCATGAAGGAAAGAGGGAGAGGGAGAGATGGGCTCAGCCCAGGTAGCTAGGGTTTGCTTTTTTTCTATAAAATTGTTTTTCCACTTCTGTTTCTATTTCTCTTTGTATTTCCAATTTGTAAACTGTTTTCATCCATTTCAAAAATACAAGGGTTTTTTATAAAACATATGAAATCATTGCAGGGGCCCTTATAACAATTTAGGCTCCACAATTTTGGTACTTTTCAAAATATTCAAAACCATATGAATGTATTTTAGAGAGAGGGGAAAACAAGGGTTTTAGGTTTTGGCTTTATTTCTCTAATGCATAATTTAAGATATGATGCTCATGCAATGCACAATCAAACCCTAATTAAGGATTAGCTAAAACTAGGGTGTTATAGCTCTATCCCCCTTGCGAGAATCTCGACCCGAGATACCTAAGGTAGGAAAAGAGACAAAGGGATAAAGAAACAAGGTCACTCTGAAGATAAGAGGGAAACACACTAGACAACACACCGAGTATCTCATGGTCAGCTCATGGATGGAGTGTTTAGAAACAAATCTGAGATGAAAACATGAAACACGTCAGGGTAACAGAGGAAACAAAAGGAGAAGGTTTCAAGTTGTTAGATAGATGGTCTTCATAAGGATGGAGACCATGGAGCTTATAGGAGGTTTTGAAGCTTCTGAAGAAGAAAGCTTCCGACAGAAAGAACATGACCACATACTTCGATAGGGAGCCTCTACTAAACGGCTTAAGTAGATATTTTAGGTTGCAGAGATATGGATCAACAAAACCAAGCTGTTGAACTACTTTTGACATAGAAGGGTCACTCTTTCATTCAACAGAAGGCCAAGACAGAAAAGTGTTTTGTGGTGAGGACTCATAAGAGTCACAAGGAACATGTAACAAGAGAAACTTCTGATTACCAAAATCATAGTCTCTCCTAGAACATGGCTGAGAAAAGGAAGAAAACTCTTTATTCATCCAGGTCTATCAAAATCTTTGCCAAAGATCATGATATCACTTTACACCACTAGACGAATTGGTAAGAAGATTCCTGATGACACGAGAAGAAGGAAGCTTCATTCTCAGACTTCAATTACTTGGCACAACAAACGCTTGCCATCATAAAAGGGTCCGGAGGATCGACCGAGAGACATTTAGTAACTCTACTTTGAATGTTCTCCTTGATGTTCGAGATACGAGACATCATGTAAAGGTCAAACTTTGGATACAAAGGAAACCATAAGAACAACTCATATGATAAATCATAGAAGATGCCTCATGAAGAGTGGTTTTTTTTGCTGAACTGAGAGATTATGACAAGAGCTATTTCTGGCTAAGTGTGTCAACCATTACATCAATCTTGCCAGACTTGCAAAGATACCTATGTCAAAACCTTGAGAAACACCAACCATGGTATCTGCTTGAGATTCAGAGTTGGTTAGGCAAAATGATATTTCAGACTCAGCATGTCTGAATAGAAAATTTGCAACATTTACCACAAAGGTAAAGTTACTAGATTCTCAAGATATGGACTTTAGTGTAAAGCTCCAAAAGATGAGCTAGATTTCTAGACCTATGCATTAGCAACTTGTCGAAAGACAACTGCACACACATAAAGTACTAACAATAAAACACACATGTAGCCTTAAGGAACGGAGTTAACTCTGCTCGAGTTCACGACGACATCTTTCAACAATTGCTCATGAATCAGGGGAGGTTACTACTAACATCCAGAACACGTACTTCGAGATGATACAAAGATGGTTCTCGAAATTTTTCAACATTAATGCCAACTGTTCCACATGAGTATGTTATAGCATGAAGACGATAAGGATGTCATCGATGGGATGAACAACAAACTTAACGAGACACTCCATTGAGGTGGACTCATATGTCGTATGAACAAGGCAAAAGTATTGGTCAGACCAAAGGACATGAAGATGTACTCAAGTGAAACATCACAAGTAGAAACACCATCAAGATAGTCCTTGGAACTGAGTTTCATTTGACGATAGACCAAATCAAATCAAAGGTCGGGGAAGATAATATATCCACGAAGGAGATACTATCTTTCTTCAGCACAAACAAAACTAGATATTCCTTTAAGATGAACTAGATCAGATAAAACTTTTGTCTTACAACTCTCCAAGTTGTTTTTTAAGCTTAACCAACTAGTTCAGGGGTATCCAGTATGGATCCTTAGAGAAAAGAGCAGTTCAGAGAACTTGCTTGCTTAAGAACTTAACAAGCCGGTCATGTGGAAACATGGGGATACTTATAGTAGACATCTAGAATATCACGAACCACCGATATGTCACTTAGTTCTAGAAGAAACTTGCTTGGTAAGGCAAGAAGACATAGTCTCAGAGCTTCGGCATTAGTCTAACTCTTTGACCGAAGAGAGAGAGAGAGTGCAAAAATAGAAGACTTGGTAGCACAATCATCCTTTGCTTAGTGACAGGATTAACCAATCACACTAGAAATGATGCACATGTCCTGGAGATAAAAACAATAATAATTGCTAAGAATTCTCGAATGGCCACATTATTACACACACGCAACTTTCACGATCAGGGAAGCTCATAGGAAGGGTGGGTAAAGATGTGTGATAGTATCACTTCATTAAGGGGTCATAGAAATCATCACGACCTCTTAGTATGAAAGAGTGTGATACTTTAAGGTAGAATAGATAAAGGACACTTAATGCCTCTTAATTCGCGGTTTACAACACTTTGACCTGGTCCTAGATATGATGACATACTGGAGTTTTTTTCCCCTGACATTCCGAAATGGTTTGTCATGACGGACCACAAGAGTATCTTGCATCGGAAGACACGGATGCACATTTACTACTTGGCTACCAAATGGTACACAAAGGTTGGAAAACAACAAAGGGAAAGAACATACTCAGGATAGAATCCCGAGATGTGGATGCGTAAGTCAACAATCTCCTGAAGACCAATGCAAAGAAGGGGAAAGATGTGGTAGAGTCACGAGGGTAGATGCGAGACTCTCGAGGAGTACTCTTGTCGTGATCTATTTGGTTTCATTAAAGAACATCTTCCATGGCTAGTGGTTGGGAAGTCCTTAGTTGTCATAATTCAATCACGACAATAACCACAAACTTGAAGGCTAGAATTGTAGTACCAGCCATCCTGAGGTAATGTGTGAACATTAACAACATGGGTCAAAGGATTTGATCTTGGGTTAAAGGTCAGCTTCATGTACAAGATTCACAACACTAGAATCTAGCACAATCAGGGATCTTCGGTTCAAGTCCAAGAGTTAAAACCCAGAGAAAGGAAGTATCTACTACTTGAGTGACATAGCTTACACTGCAAGGTAATAATCGCGATGTATATTCCAAGAGAAGAAACGACTTTTCAAGTAACCAAACAAACAAAAAGGAGACACACTAGGCGAGAGGAAACATCGGAGCCTAGAGAAGAACATATGGATCATTATATTGTAGGATCCATAAAACAGAGAGATCATGATAGAAAGGAATCTCTCATCTGAACAAGATCAAAGGGTAACAAGGAGTTCACAACACACACAACTCTAAAGAACTCAACACTAGGTCAACTAGCTGAGAAACGACATGCCCAGAAGGCACCTAAGCTTTGAAAGACTAGAAGAGATATCAAAACTTCTCCAAAATCAACACCATATAAGATAACCTAGAGTTAGAGAAAAACTAGATAAGGATAAAAATAAGCATACTAAAGTTTTTGCAAATACTTATCAGCTTTCAAAATAGTTTTCACAAGCACTAGAGTCAACATAGCAAGGTTTTCCTACGGTCGGTACTGCTCTGGTACCAAAACCCGTGACACCCCTGAGATCAGGGCTAAACAAATCCTAGACCTCCGTCTGACATAAGCTTAACCTTGAGCTCGAGAATATCCAGTGAAGAATCGGTAACACAACAGTGACCCTACGACACAAAAATTATTACAGCAAGCTCATAACTGAGCAAAGAACCAAATTATTACAAGCAGAGGTCACTGACCACAAACATCAAACAACAGAAGGCAAATTATGCTATTAAGTATAGCAAACTTAACAAATGGCCTAAGAGGCCTGAAGCATAACGATGACGCCCCAGCCCATAGATTCCAGGCCGCCGGCCGGGAACCCCAATCTACTCGTCGGTGTCGATGTCGTAGGGAACTCGTCTTTAGGGGAACACTTACTCTGTCAAAATTATCAACAAAGCAAGGGTGAGTATAGGGTGTACTCTGCAAGACTTATGGCTGGTGGAGTTGTTTTGCATAAAGCCACTTTTGTTTATAAAACAAGAGGGAGAAGAAGCTCGTCTAAACAGAGTATTTTAAAACGGGATAAGAGAGCGACATCTCCGAAGTATTGATCATCATATTTTGATATCCACCAAGTCATCATCATCAAACCTCATCCAGGATCACCCCCTCATACCCATGAGGAAGAATCCTTAATCACACGTTGATCTACCAATTTTTACGATTAGGTTATAGTTCTCTATGATCTTAGAATCCGGTCACCAAGCGTTCATAACCGTGAACACGGCTTTACGAAAAGATTTAACCCTGCAGGGGTGTACAACTTTACCCACCCGTACTAACCTTCTCTTAATGCCACTAGATAAGCCCTCTTCCTTGGAAGGCCGACAGAGGGTGGTTAGGCACAACCTTTACCTTGCCTTCGCCGAGACCATGAGTCACTCCCTAAGGATGGTTCCGTCGTAACAGGTCAAGTACCAAAGACGGTCCCTAGAGATGTGAGGCGAGGTTGGTTTACCAGGGGCTCCATCCACCCCAAGCAACCCCGGCCACGCTTACCTACCTTTTATGATGCACCTTTCATCCGCCAAATCTTTCAAAAGGTTTTCAATGCGTATATTGAATGGAACGCCCGAACTATGTGACTCATGGAATCTACTAGGCAAGTTAGTTGCTCGTGAGGTTGTCCAGGCCCCATGTGGTTGTACGCTCGTGTCGGTTCCAAAGGCAAGAACTCGGGTCCTAGTGGTGGTGAACATGGGACTAGAAAAACCAGATCCCACTGTGGACTCCCATACAAGCCTTAGCATGTTTAAACTCATAACACCTCATCAATATATCTCGATCTCCTGTCATACTAGATTCTACCCATCTGATACATCATATGGATGAAACAGCACTAGCAGCTATGCATGGCTAAGGAGAACACAAATATAAGCTCTAGCAGTGCACACAATCCAAACCTAGTTATGCTAGGAGCAGTGGATCAGGTAATATAAGCTCAAAGGGAATAATGCATCAGATAGGATACTCTATATATCGATAAAAGACCACAGTAGAATCGTATGCTTCATGGCAAGAATTGAAATGCTTTCGAAATCATAGGATTATATCATAGTGTGTCTATGATTGCCTTTGCCAGTTGATAACATATAAGTAGATCTTCGGAAGCCTTGTACTTGAATTGATTACAATTGGTCAAGTATTATTCTTCGATATTCGGTGGTCTTGATCTTGGTCTTCAATCTCGATCTCGATATGGTATTCTACCGGGGAAGAACCAAATCACCAAAAAGAAGGAAAACAATCAACACATGGCATCGATGCAATTCTCAAGCAAGGATGATGATATGACAAGTTAAATTGTATTGAAAAGTAACCCTAAGGCATGCTCGATCATTTAATCGGGGTTCCGAGGGGTGCAAACCCTAATTTAGAGGAACTCCAGAATCACCTATGAGGGGTTACTATGTTGTTCTAATTAAACTTGTCATTTAAGTTGTTTAACAAGGCATGCTTATAGCTTAAATAGGCAGTTCTCATTTTTCTGAACATTTTGATATATTATACACATTTTCTGACTTATAAATAATTACTTATTGAATTTACAAGTTGTATTCAATTTCTGAAAATATTTAAACCAATTAAAAACATTTACTGCTTCATCCATACATCAGAAGGATGTCAGCAGAGCAAACCGATACTTTTTACACCGCAGTAGAAGCTACACACAGTGACTGACTGCTGGCCCCAGTGCCACATCAGTGTCCATGCACGCGGCGGAACCCACCACGGTGTTGACCAAGATTAACCGCGCGCCTAATGTCACGATGATATCTGCGTGACATCATCCAGTGGGGAGCTGCTAGATCAACGGCGGTGGCGGTGTTTGGGGGCGATCAGGGCTGTGGGGTTAGGTGTGTTTGACGCAAAGCAGCACGAGGGAGCGACCAGCATAGGCTCCACCCGTTTTGGGTCACCGGAGTGTCATCAGCGACCATGTACTGCGGTGGTGGTGGGCGTGCGCGACGACAGAGTGCCAGAGAGTGGTAGGAAGATCGGAGAAAGGTCCTTGAGGACCAAGAGCTCACCGGGATCGTGATGGTAGGGACAAATTGGTCGGAGGAGCTCGGAATCGATGGCTAGGACGACAGCGAGCTTGATGGAGGCCAAGAAGACGACTTCGATTGCGGGCGACTGAGACCTTACCGACTCGATTCCTTTAGCGAGAATACTCAAGGTGGCGAGGAGAAGACGCGTGCAAGATCAAAGGAGCATGGGGGTGGCCAGAACGACGACGTCCAGTGGTGGCCGTACGGCTAGGGTTCGGTCTCGCTGGGGGAGAGAGGGAGAGAGCACGAGAGAGGATGAGGATGAGGCAGGAGAGTCGTGTAGGGATGGTTCTTATCCTCGTCCAGAGAGCAGCGCGGCAGCGAGCATCCTGTCGCGGAATCGGGCGGCGTTGGCGAGGACACGCAGGAGCTTCGCTCCATCCTTCTATCCAGACGAAGAAGAAAAGAAAAGAAGGGCGAAAGGGTATGGGCCGGACTGGGCTGCGCGTGGGCCGTCTGTGGGCGCGCGGGCTGCGTTGGCTGCTGCGCGCATGCAGGAAAGA
The DNA here is from genome assembly GCA_023614405.1 of Avena insularis. Classification (NCBI taxonomy): domain Eukaryota; kingdom Viridiplantae; phylum Streptophyta; class Magnoliopsida; order Poales; family Poaceae; genus Avena; species Avena insularis. Next base: position 87,605 of record JAJUPC010000080.1, read on the forward strand.
GGGAGAGGGAGAGATGGGCTCGGCCTAGATAGCTAGGGTTTGCTTATTTTTTTCTATAAAATTGTTTTTCCAATTCTATTTCTATTTCTCTTTGTATTTCCAATTTGTAAACTGTTTTCATCCATTTCAAAAATACAAGGGTTTTTTATAAAACATATGAAAACATTGCAGTGGCCCTTATAACAATATGGGCTCCACAATTTTGGTACTTTTCAAAATATTCAAAACTATTTGAATGTATTTCAGAGAGAGGGGGAAACTCGGGTTTTAGGTTTTGGATTTATTTCTCTGATGCATAATTTAAGATATGATGCTCATGCAATGCACAATCAAACCCTAATTAAGGATTAGCTAAAACTGGGGTGTTACATTGCGGGACCCTCATCTTCAAGAAATTCTTCTCAAGCAGATGACCAACGGGAGAGCTGCAGCCAGAGAGAAAGCCAATATGGCACAGATGGAGGTAGACGGGAGGACTCCATTGTATCATGGGTGCCGACCCGAGGATACACGCATGAGTGTAACGCTGAAGGCTTTGGAGATGAAGGCGGAGCACAAATGGACCGACACTAGATTCAACGGTCACATGAAATTCTGGCACGCTTGTCTTCCCAAGGACAACACATTACCGACAAGTATCGAGGAGGCGAGGAAAGTAGTTTACCCACTAGACATGCCGTACGTGAAGTAGCACACATGTATCAATGACTGTGCACTTTATCGGAACGAGTACAAGGATAGAACCACATGCCCGGTGTGCGGCCAGGGATGGTACAAGATAGGGAACAAGAGAGTTCCCCAAAAAGTGGTGTGGTACTTCCCTATCATTTCTCGTCTGCAGCCATATTTCATAGACCCTAAGGAAGCAGAGCTCATGCACTGGCACGCGAAGAGGGAGAAGCCAGAAGATGATCCAGAGAAGGGAAAGATCCTGACACACCCCGCGGACGCTAGCCAGTGGAATGCGCTAGACATCAAATTCCAAGATGATTTCGGGCTCGATCCAAGGAATGTCAGGCTAGGAATGAGCACCAACGGACTCATTCCCTTTGGCAACCAGAGTAGCATGCACAACACCTGGCCCGTGTTTATATGGCCGTACAACTCCCCCTGGTTGTGCATGAAGCAGCGGTATGTACACATGAGTATCCTTATCCAGGAACCAAAACAACCGAGTGTCGACATGGATCTGTATCTCGGGCTCCCGAAAGAAGAGTTAGCAACGTTGTGGGAGACGCCGGCACATACGTGGGACGCCTACACTGGATATTATTTCGACCTGAGAGCCATGTTGCTCACGACGGTGTAGGACTATCCTGGTTACGGATATGTAGCATGCTAGGTGAACCACGGATTCTGTGCATGTGTCAGGTGCATGGATAAGACCCCACATCTGCAGCTGCCGAAGGATCCCGGGTCTTCGAAAACCGTGTTCTAGAGGACTCGAATGTGGATCCGCAAGGATCACCTGTGGAGAAAACGCAGAGACCTGTTCAATGGCAAAGACGAGCTTGATAATGCCCCACGTCGACCATTGAGCGGCGAAAAAATCAAGGAACTTCTAGACAATGGGGAATGAGTGCCTTGCGCCGGGAAAGAAGCGGCCGAGGGAACAGCCGCCACCGTTGCATGGAATATGGAAGGCGAGGTCTGTTTTCTGGGACCTGCCTTACTGGAAGGTCCTCCACACGCCCCATAGCCTCGATATGATGCACATCACGAAGAACGTTACCGAGAGCCTGCTCGACACTCTGATGAACATGCCGGATAAGACCAAGGATGGGCCGAAAGCAAGAAGCGAACTAAAATTGCTTGGCATTAAGAAGGAACTTAGTACCCCGATAGTGATGATGCCGGCGATGACGATGAATAGATGGAAGGGACCCGGGGTCGCCGCAAAAGGGCTAAGAAGAATGGGGTGGTGCTTAAAGCTGCATGCTTCACTCTGAGCAAAGAGGAGCTCGAGAGGTTTTTAAGTTGCCTCATAGGAGTCAAGGTTCCCCACAGCTATTCTGGGAAGATAAGAAGATATCTGGACGTAGTGAAGAAGAGGTTCAGCGGGATGAAGTCTCACGATTGTCACGTGCCAATGATGCAGATACTCCCTGTTGCGATCCGAGGGATAATGGATGAGCACGTCCGTGAGATGCTGTTTGGCGTCTGCAACTTCTTCGACGTATCTCTAGGAAGTCTATTGGCGTGAAGTAGCTAGGCAAGATACAGGAAGAGATAGTCGAGATACTATGCGAGCTCGAGATTTACTTCCCTCCCGCGTTCTTTGACATCATGGTGCATCTACTTGTCCATGTCGTGGATGACATCATCTAGATCGGGCTGGCGTTCCTGCACAATATGATGTCGTTCGAAAGGCTGAATGGTGTCATCAAAGGATTCTTTCACAACAGGTCCCGTCCAGATGGAAGCATAGCCAAGGGCTTCCTGACCTACGAGTGCATCTCCTTCTGCCAGAACTACCTAAGTACCGAGAACCAGGATGTCGGTCTGCCAACCAGGAAGCACCTAGGGAGGGTCACTGGATTTGGTCACCGCGAGGGCTACCGCGCACTCCACGTCGGCATCGAACTCGAACGCGCTGACTTTGACATGGCAAAACGTTAGGACCTATCAGACATACGACATCAACGGTTACAGATTGTACACCGAGGAGAAGGACAAGAATAGCGAATACCAAAACTCAGGAGTCACTATGCTATCATATGCCGATGACGAGACTGATATCAAAGAAAGATTCTACGGATGGATCGAGGAGATATGGGAACTCGACTACTGTGGAGTGACGGTGCCGATGTTTCGGGTCAGATGGGCCAAGAGCGTCGAAAAAGATGGCCGGTTTTTCACCACCATGGTGATGCAACGCTGAGTTGATGTAGGAGCGCTTCGTTGGGAACCCCAAGAGCAAGGTGTGAAGAAGCACAGCAGCAAGTTTTCCCTCAGTAAGAAACCGAGGTTATCGAACCAGTAGGAGGAAGGAAACATCACACAGGTGTTGCAAGCAATGCGAAGACCTGCGCAACACAAACTCAAGACTTTGCCCCAACGAATCAGTGAGGTTGTCAAGCTCACCGCTTTGCTGTAACAAAGGATTAAACATATGGTGTGGAAAGTAATGGTTTGCAACAAGTAAACAAGTAACAATGGAAGATGTATCAATGGTAAGTATTGGACCGGGGTCCATAGTTCACTAGTGGTGCTCTCCTTAGATAGACAACATGGCATGAAGGGTAAACAAATTACAGTAGGGCAATTGACAGGAACTGAGCAAGGTATAACAATGCAATTACCAGTCAAAAAGATCCTATGAGATTCGATTGGGCAATACAACAAGATACATAGACCGCCATCCAACTGCATCTATGACTAGAAGTCCACCTTTCAGGTTATCATCCGAACCCCCTCCAGTATTAAGTTGCAAGCAACAGACATCTTCTTTAAGCAAAGTGTGTAACATAAACAGTCCACATGTTCCATGAACAAGAGACCGTTGTTTTCTCCCTAGTGGCAGCAACACATCTACAACCGAAGATATTTCCGTCACTTCCCTTGGAAACTAGAGGCATGAGCCCACTATCGAGCATAAATACCCCCTCTTGGAGTCACTAGCAACTACTTGGACAAGATAGCTACTAACAACGGAGAGCATGCAAGATCACAAACAACACAGACATGATAGAATCATAAAGACAAAACCATTAATCAAACCAACATAATAATCTCATTATCCATCGGATCCCCACAAACACAACATGCATGATTACAAATAGATTAGATCTTGATCATGAACGGAGCTCACAAGATCTATACATGAAAGCACAAAGGAGGAGATACAACCATCTAGCTACTACATGGACCCATAGTCCAAGGTGGAACTACTCACGCATCATACCGGAGAGAAGGCCTCCGGGACGATCTCCCCTCCGGCAGGGTGCCGGGAATAACTTAAGATCCCCCGATCTAGGGATGATGGTGGCGGCGGCTACAGACGGTTTCATGGAGATTTGATCGGGTGCTTAGGGTTTATGCATCGGGGGCTTCTTATAGGCGAAGGGGGAGGCCGAGGAGGCGGCCAGGGGTGCCAAACCCTAGCCAGGCGCGGGGCAGGTCCCACCCGCGCCTGGGGGGGGGGTTGGTTGCCCTGGTCCGCTTCCTCGTCTCCCCTCTGGACGTCTTGTTCCCCATGTAAAGTAATTGACTTTGACGTTTGTCCCGTCCAATTCCGAGAATATTTCTTTACTAACTTTTTTGAAACCAAAAACAACAGAAAACAAGCATCTGGCACTGTTGCAACTTGTTAGTAGGTTAGTACCAGAAAACATGTAAAAAGCACCTCAAATGTGGACAAGTAAAGCAAAGTAGATACTAAGAAAGCATGGAGCATCAAAAATTATAGATACGTTTCCGACGTATCAACATCCCCAAGCTTAACTCCTGCTCGTCCTCGAGTAGATAAGTGATAAAAAGAATAATTTTTGAGGTGACATGCACCCTCGGAAAGATCTAACCATTTGTAAGCATTGAAAACTGGGATCAAAGAACTCTAAACATGTGTATGAAAGATGGAGTTCTAACAATAGGACATAGTAACTATTCATGCAACATGACAAGCTACAAACAAAGATCATGAATAACATGCATTGAAAAACGTTTGTTTGTTTCACATACAGAAAACATATCATAGTGGCAATCAGCTTGTCCCTCATAGAGTAGCAATATAGATGCATATGACACCTTCAAAGTTCACAAGGGTGACTAGAAACAAATAGCACAAGAACAAGTAATAACACAATATGCATCAATTAATAAGCTTTGGAACACTGCACACAGAATGACAACTATGTTCTCTTAATGGTGCCTAAAGGTAGAAGGTGGAGACTCAATAATGGTGGAAGAAAGGCCTTTTTGTAAAGGAAGCAGGGATTGTAAGTTTCAAAAAGAGCTTCCAAAAATTATGGTACTTGTTAGCTTTCAGCCCTCATTGCCCCTATCATAAGCATCTTGAAGTGGTTAAGGTTAAAGTGGCAAAGATGGAGTATATTCTTGACAAAGTATAAGTTGGCAATCTCAAGTTGCTTGAATACGAGGGCCACACCTCATGCATACTCAACTTTGGGTCCAGGTAAGTTCTTGTCATTGTAAGTATTTGCATATCATTGAGAACCATGAGGTACCCTTGCACATGGTACAAGAGCTTTCCCATAACCAAAATGACAAGGCAAGCAGACAATGAGCATCTCAGCAATCTTTTTATAAACTATATGCATAGCTTTTTTTATTGAGGATGCTTCATAGATAGCTCATTATGGTGATGTTGCAAGTTTCCACCATGATTAGGCATGGCTTAGGCTAGCGGCCCGGGCATTTATCTAACACAGGATGCAAACTCCATGGACTTACAAGTTCCCTCTTTATTTCACATCAGTGACATCCATAGACAAAAGAGCATGATATCAACTGAGTACAAAGTATAAGTGCAATGTTGAAAACGTTCCCCGTGACAGCATGGTTCTGCTAATTCCAACTTATAAGTGCAAGCATACACAACAAAGTTGTCACAATGGTTCAAGTTTATTAGGGGCAAAGAATATAAAGTGTTCCATCAAGTTCCTGAGGGCTTTACTTGTAGGGTTCGCAGCATAGAAAACAAAAATTTTCCTATGATGGAAACTAAGTACCAAGATCTATCTACTAGATACACACAACGGGCGGATGTTATTCCATAGAGAACATACCCTTGAAGACCGACAAATCTTAACGAGTTGAACTCATGGTTGATGTAGACGATCTCTTGCCGATCTCAAGATCGAGAGGAAGACCTAGCACCGCAAAGCAGCAACGCATCTGTGCTCGCACACACGTACAAGTCACCGAGCAACCTCCGCCTCCTCGCTCCAGCGATGCAGCGGAAGCACAACCCTTTCTTACCCAATAGCAGTCGGGAACATGTATCTCGCTAGTCCGAGACCATGGGGGATAAATTCTAGAGGGGGAGAGATATCCTTCACGAGGAGGTGTGAGTGAGAGAGAGGAGAGGGGGTGCCTTTTATAGGAGCATGGGGGCACCCAAGGGGGTGGCCGCCGGCCATGGGGTCTGCCCCTCCCCTCCTTCATTCATGTGGGTGGACACTCCGCTCACAAAAATCTCTTCAATTCCCTCCACTCAAAATCCCACTCAAAATTGCTATTAAATTTCCACCAAATTGAATGCAAACTCTCATTAAATAAAACTCCTTTTATTTATTTAGAATTTTGTAAATTAATTTAATGACAAAAATTCACATATAATCCCTTTCTAGTATTCCATTTCACATGCAAAAACACTTTCTGCAATTTCACCCGAAAACCTGTTTCGGTATCTAGTGAAATAAATTCCTGCGCTTGTTTATTCTTTCCGGCATGAAACTTTTGCTCCAATTGGATGTTAGTGTACCTTAAGTGTGTCACCCTACGGTTCGCGAATAATGCATACATGATCGAGACCCTTCTCCGATCAATAATCAGAAGCGGGACCTGGAGATCCATACTGACTCCCACACATTCAACAATGACTTTCCTGTGATCGTCGAAACCTTTTACGCTAGTATCTTAATCCCTTCGTTTCATGATATATTACATGTCCGAGATTCGATCATCGGTATCTCCATACCTAGTTTGATCTCGTCACCGACATGCACTCTTTTCTCGTTCCCGTGATATAACATTCTAGTGATCAAATCACTTGGTTGCAAGCTAACCAATGGGATATCACCGAGAGGGCCCAGAGTATATCTATCCGTCATCAGGATGAACAAATTCCACTCTTGATCCATGAGCCTCAACATAACACTTTATTAGTTCTGAATCCATCTTTATAATCACCCAGTTACAGTGTGACGTTTGATGTCATCAAGAAACTCGTCCGATGTTAGTGATTGGCATGATCTCATGGTCTAAGGATTAGGACCACTTCGTAAGTTGTTATAGCAATATAAACTCAATGAATTTGATTGTAATTCTATACTTAGGATGAATGTTCATCACATCATTACACTAATGTTGTGATCTCGTAATTAACAACATCCAATGTCTATGATCAGTAAAATGTGATCATCTTGTTAATCAACGAGCTAGTTTATGTGAGAGGCTTAACTAGGAATTTTCTGTTTGTTTATTAAACACACATGTATTAACGTTTCCGTATTAATACAATTATAGCATGCAAAATAAACATCTATCATATACTTGGAATACACATAATAAACACTTTATTATTGCCTCTCAGGGCATATTCCCTTCAGTCTCCCACTTGCACTAGAGACAATAATCTAGTTACATAGTGATGTATCTAACACCCATGGAGTTCTGGTGTAGATCATGTTTTGATCTAGGGAGAGTTTTAGTCAACATATCTGCTACATTGAGATCCGTATGTACTTTACAAATCTTTATATCTCCATCCTTGACATGCTCGCGGATGGAGTGAAACTGGCGCTTAATATGCTTGGAATGCTTGTGAGACCTTGGTTCTTTGGCATTGGCAATGGCACCATTGTTGTCACAATATATCACCATTGGGTCCAACGCGTTTGCAACCACACCTAGTTCGGATATGAACTCCTTCATCCAAACTGCTTCCTGAGCCGCTTCAAGCATATTATTCGCCTCCGTTGTTGATCCCGCCACCACAGGTTGTTTGGAGCTCCTCCAACTAACCGTTCCGCTATTCATGAGAAATACGTATCCGGATTGAGACTTAGAGTCATCTGGATCGGTGTCAAAGCTAGCATCGACATAACACTTAGCGACGAGTGCTTCTTCACCTCCGTATACAAGAAACATATCCTTAGTTCTTCGCAAGTACTTAAGGATATTCTTGACCGCTTTCCAGTGTTCCGAACCTGGATCCGATTGGTACCTACTAGTCAAACTAATAGCATGTGCCACATCTGGTCTTGTACATAGCATGTCGTACATTATAGAGCCTATGGCTGAAGCATAGGGGACTTTGTCCATTATCTCTGTTTCTTCCGCTGTAGCCGGACTTTGAGTCTTACTAAATGTCGTGCCTTGTAACATAGGTAAGAACCCCTTCTTACTTTCTTCTTTAAAATCTTATCAAGGTATGTACTTTGTGATAGCCCTATTAGGCGCCTAGATCTATCTCTATAGATCTTTATGCCTAATATGTATGACGCTTCACCTAGATCCTTCATTAAAAATTTGCTGTTTAGATAACTTTTAACACTGTTTAAAAGATATATATCATTTCTGATCAATAATATGTCATCCACATATAGTATCAGAAATGCCACATTGCTCCCACTCACTTTCTTGTAAATACAAGCTTCTCCATAAGTTTGGATAAATCCAAACTCTTTGATCACCTCATCAAAGCGGAGATTCCAACTTCGTGATGCTTGCTTCAATCCATAGATGGATCGCTGAAGCTTGCACACCTTGTTAGCATCCTTAGGATCTACAAAACCCTTTGGTTGTATCATATACAACTCTTCTTCAATATTACCATTGAGAAACGCGGTTTTGACATCCATCTGCCATATCTCATAATGGAAATATGCAGCAATTGCTAACATAATCCTAACTAATTTTAGCATCGCTACGGGAGAGAATTTCTCATCATAGTCAACTCCTTGAATTTGTCGAAACCCCTTTGCGAGAAGTCGAGCTTTATAGACAGTCACATTACCATCAGCATCAGTTTTCCTTTTGAAAATCCATTTATTCTCCATGGCCTTTCGGTCGTGAGGTAAGTCCACCAAGTTCCAAACTTGATTTTCATACATAGATTCCTTCTCGGATTTCATGGATTCTAACCATTTGTTGGAATCCGGGCTCATCATCACTTCTTCTTATGTCGCAGGGTCATCATTTTCATCAACCATGAAATTCATGACAGGATTTCCGTACAGCTCAGGAGCTGCACGCGTCCTGCTAGACCTGCGAGGTTCGGTAGTACTCTCTTTTGGAGTTTCATGATCATTATCATTAGTTCCCTCTTCAACTGGTGAAGCCAACTCTGGAACGACTTCCGGTGCTGTGCTACTCGCCATACTTTGAAGAGAAGGTTCAATAACCTCTTCGAGTTCTACCTTCCGACTACTCACATCTTTTGCGAGAAACTCTTTCTCTAGAAAGGATCCATTCTTGGCAACAAAAACCTTGCCCTCGGATATGTGATAGAAGGAATACCCAATAGTTTCCTTAGGGTATCCTATGAAGACGCATTTTTCCGCTTTGGGTTTGAGTTTATCCGGTTGAAGTTTCTTCACATAAACATCGCATCCCCAAACTTTAAGAAATGAGAGCTTAGGTTTGTTTCCAAACCATAATTCATACAGTGTCTTTTCAACGGATTTAGATGGTGCCCGATTTAAAGTGAATGCAGCATTTTCTAGTGCATAACCCCAAAATGACAACGGCAAGTCCGTCAGAGACATCATAAATCGAACCATATCCAATAAAATACGATTACGATGTTCCGACACAACATTTCGTTGTGGTGTTCCGGTAGGTGTGAGTTGTGAAACAATTCCACACTCTTTTATGTGAGTGCTAAACTCGTAACTTAGATACTCACCTCCACGATTGGACCGTAGAAATTTGATCTTTCTATTACGATGATTTTCCACTTCATTCTGAAATTCCTTGAACTTTTCAAAGGTTTCAGACTTGTGTTTCATCAAGTAGGCATAACCGTATCTACTCAAATCATCCGTGAAAGTAACAAAATAACAATATCCACCTCACGCCGTGTAACATCCCAAAAATCATGGTTTATAAAGTTGCATATCATTCATGCATCCTTATGCATTTCGGTTATTTTCAAATAAGAAGCCATTTGTTTTGCCTATTATTTCATGAAAGAAAGGCAATGGCTTTATTTCTACTTCCAAGATATGAGAATACTTTGATTTAACCAGAAAAGTTTAAAGGATGAATTCAGAGCTTACACAAATTTTTCAAAACAAGAATCTAAATTAAAACCATTTATATGCCTAATATATATATATATTTAAATAGGGCATGGTTTTATTTTATTTTCAATGGGCCAAAGTATTTTTGAGTAAACAGCAGTGTTTTATACACAATTATGTGCATGGATCAATCTACAAAAATCTAGAAGTGGTTTGATTTCAAACTCATTGGAAAATCATTTGAAAATGGATTCAAAAAATCAAAACAGAAAAAGAAAATGAGAAAAGAAGAAAAAATAAACGCAACTCACCTATCTAGCCCAACCTACCCGTGGCCCAACAACCAGCCCATCAAGCCCACCCAGGAAACCCCCTCCCCCTCTCTCTTTCTCACCCACTCTCGCACCCCCCTCTCACTGACGCACTAGCCCCACAGCCACGTCATCGTCTTCCTCAATCAACGTCACAGCAACGCCGTTGTCGCCTGTTTCTAGTCATTTGATTCACGAATCAATACATGTTAAACACGTAGTAATCCCGCTGTCCTGAGCCACTCCGGTGAAGGATCACTGTAAACCTAGCCCCCTTTCTCTCTGGTTGTTACGCGTGCACTCACAGCGACCATGCGCATCTAATGCTGCCCCTGGCTTGCCTTCTCGTGCCTTGTAGCGTTGCCAAAATAAACCTCCGAGTGAGCCCGATGCCGACGCCAACTTCGACGAGGAATCAACGCCGTGTCAATGCGCCCCGACCCTGTCCACCTGCACGTTGAGCTTCACCGTGTCTCCACGACCTCAGTAAGCGCCAGAACCCTCACCCTTTCCCTCTGGTCTCACCGGAGCATCACCGTCAGACGCGCAGCCGCCACGGTGGCCATTTGCGCCACCCGCGAGTGGTCAGAGCGATGTGATCCACTGGATCTGGATCCAGCGATTGCGATTAGATCATCCAGCAAAGGGGTACGCGAGGATTTGAACCGTAGATCTTAGATCTAGCGGTATAGATTATATAAGATGCGAAAGGGTAAGATTTGATCTGGTGTGTTGGATTTAATTAGATCTAATGGCGCAGACGCGTGAACCAGAGCGAACCAGATTCTTTTAAAAATTCATATTTGATTTAATTAGATGATTAAACTTGTAAATTCATTAAATTTTGTTCTGTTTATCCAAAACATGCAAATAATATATCAATGGAATCACAAAAATAAATCCTACACATATGTAGGCTTGGTTTTGTATTTTGCCTCTTTTAAAATATAATTTTCTACAGAGACATTTGTAGGCCTATTTTGTGTATAAAAATCATTTACAAAACGTTTTTAAAGCCAAATTAAGTTTATTTAGTATCTAAATGTTTATTTAGCGATTCAGTACTGTTTTACTTGTCTTGTTTAGTTTAGAAAAATCATCACATGGCATTTGCATGCATTCATATATTTTTGCTTGATTAATTGAAATGTGAATTTGGTGTTATCAATTTATGTGTAGATTTTGGTGCTAGTGGTGATTGTGATTGTGAGGATTGTTGCTACTCCCCGAACTAACAAGGAAAGTGGTGCTTCATATTTTTGTACCAATATTTTGACTATGCATTAGTGATATTTTGTATATGTCTTGCATGATGTTTTTGCTAAGTATATATATGTTATGCTATGGGAAATCCTAGTAGTTGTAGTCTTGATAAAATTTCCTCTAAGTTATGATACTTGTTATATTGCCATGCTTAGCTTAGCTAGTAGCAAACAAGGGTGGATTATATACATGCTATGGAAAATGTTGCTAAGTCCTTGACTTATGTTTTTGCTTAATAAAACAACTAAGTGAATGAAACACCTGGGTGGAATGGTAATTTCATGGATGGATTTTTGTTGAGTGGTTACCAGGGCCCCATTTCCATGGACTACCCTGTGTATCTCACTTGTGGAATGCCACCCAGGAACAAAGGGATTTGAGATGCCATATGTTAAGAAGCTTCTAGTGCAGCCACATGGCAATATGGGCTCTGCCTAGATCATATAGGTTGCAATAACTTAGCCAAATGGACAGTTGGTGGTAGGGGGTGATAGGTTTGGAGCGCGTCCATTCTGGTCTAAGGGAAGACATCTGAAAGATCTTGTCTCCATGCATGTCGAGTCTTGTGGGGAAAGTGCACCACCTCTCGAGAAGGAAGAATCTAAGTACTTAGCCGTGTCCCCGGCAATGGACAATTTGAGCATCAAGACATGGAAGCTATCAAGAATCTCCTCATCCCAATTTCTAAGTTAAAAACTTGTGGTTGAACAAGGGTAAAGGTACCAATGTCTATTGGTGGTTCCTTGGGAGTTTTTTCCAAACAAAAACTTAGTGTTTTCAACTGATAGGTAAAACCTATTTTGAGCAAAGCAAGCCTAAGCTACACTTAGCCAAAATTCATGTAGAAGCTAGAAACTATTATTCTACTAAGGTATCACTTGCCAATACTATTCCAATGTATTGACCCACTATGGCTGTAACTTGTGATGTTGCAGGTTACTCTGATGAGGATTAGTGTTATGAGTCTACACTCAACATGCTTGCCTGTGGCACAGGAAGATGAAGACTTTACTCTATTTTGTTAAGTTGAACTCTTGTACTAGCCTATGGCTATGGAGTTGTAAAATACTATGTTATCTCTGGAATGACGATGTAATAATGACCTTTGTTTATGTGTACTTCATCTTAAACTATGGATGCTAGCATTGATCCAGGGACTAGCATTGCAATCACAGGGACCGTTACCTTTATAAAGGTGGGGTCTTACAGATGGTATCAGATCACTGTGTTGCCTGTAGGATTATGACCCTAGGTTGGATTAGACTAAGAAACCACTAAGGAAAAATTTCAACACTTTGAAAATTCCACACTTGTCTTTTTCTTCTCGTAAACTTTTCTAATCTTCTTTCTCATCTCAATTTGTAGATGAACTCCATCAACGAAGCCGTCAGGAAGGGACCACTCATGACCATGACTTTGGAGTGTGAGACTGAATTTCCCAAGGCACTCAAGAACCTTATGGTTACCATGGGGATACATGGTGCAGCTGTGTACAAGAGATTCCCTATGATGGAGGAAGGAGAAGAGTATTGGTGGGTGCAACTTCACTTGTACAAAAACAAGGAAGATAACCACAAAGAGTCAGGATTCTGCATGGTCACCAACACTGAAATGCACACAACATTCTTTGACTCTACAAGAAATGCAGCATGGAATGCCATCAAGGAGCTTGGTGATAGACTCAAGTGCAGAATGCTTAGTACTCAAAATGACCTTGGATAAGAGAAGAAACATACCCAAGACTTAGAGACTACCAATCAACAACTAAGGGGATACATCGTAGACTTGATATGGGAGTCTTGTGAACAAGATATACAGATTGCCACTAAGGATGCCCTGATAGCTATTTTTTCTAGTGAGTGAGAATTGTAACGTACTTCGTTAGTGGACCACCACACTTGTCGTTTTTACTTCAAAAATTTGTCTAAGTCATGTTGAACCTTGGTGTTTGTAATGGATTTGTGTATGCCATGACTTGTGTGTTTGTTGTTAATGATGTGCTTCTGTTAATTTGTCTTGTGAATTTTCTCTATTTGTGATGATTCTAACCTTTCTCTATCTTATAAAAATAGATGCCTAATGTTGTTATCAGCACTGCCGAGGAGTTCAAGGGAACTCATTTTGGTACTCGTCACATTGAGCTCACTAGTGTGCTCAACCTTCCACCAGTATCACGACACTTCAGCTCACCAAGTTTGAGAGGACGCCAAGACGCCAGGCAGAGCCACCCATGGAGGCTATCACTTTCAAGATGATGCATGATGACAAGGAGAGAGGCTTAGATGTAGTCATGCAGGAGTTACTTGGACGCCTGGTTGGGAGGCACTCCACCGAGCTTAGAGGTCTCTACTTTCACCCTTTCGGGAGATGCGACAAGGAGGGTGAGGCTATAGAGTACGATGATGCTACTAGAGAGACGATGGAGCTGATTCGTCTGTACCTTCAAGACCTAGAGGGTCTTATTAGACACCTTGACACTGATAGGACCAATGTCATGCTTAGTAATGACAAGCTCCAGGTTCAGCTGCGAGAGAAGGACAAGATCTTCGTGGAGAAAGACGAGATCGTCAAAGAGATGGAGGCCAAATTTGAAAGCCAGGACAAGAAGTTCAAGAGCCAAGAGAAAAGAGACCAAGACAGGAACAAGAAGATCAGGGAGATGAAGGATGAGTTAGAGGCCAAGGACTTCGAGCTTGAGCACCAGCAGGGAGTGATTGAGAGGCTTCGCTCACAGAAGAGGACTCTTAGGGCCAAGATTGAAGCCTTGGCCACTACTGTTGAGGAGTACAAGACCGCCATGGAGAATGCAGGTCTTACCCTTGTTGACATGGAGGTCGACATGGAGGAGTAGTATAGACTACTCAACTATCTTTCATCTATCATACTTTGATTATTGAGTCGCAATGACATCCAACATGTGGATGGCTTGCTATGGTATGTTTGCATTTTCAAAACCTGTTGTTTATGTTGTTCAAACTCTATGTTATTTTGATCTTGGTTATTGTGATTATTTCTATGTGATGTATTGTGCATGCTAAGCATCTATGGGTATCTCATTCTTATCCTTACTAAAACCACATATGCCTCCCCGTCGTGCCAACCCCAACCAAAACAACAACAACGTCACTCCCGAGATGCAGCAGTTGATGACAGCACAAGCTCAACTGATGTAGATGATGATGCAGTTCATGTAGAACCAAAATCAGAATAACAATAATAATAACAACAACAACAATAACAATAAGAACAATCAGAATAATCCTCCGGGATTTGACACGCTCACCAGATTTTTGAGATTAAGACCTACAGAGTTCTCAGGAACCACTGATCCAATGATAGCCAATGAGTGGTTACGCTCAGTGAACAAGGACTTAGTGACTGTTGGCTGCACCGACGAGGAAAAGGTCAGATTCGCAGCACATCTGCTTGAAGGGCCAGCAGCAACATGGTGGGATAACTTCCAGATCACCACTCCTTTTGAGGATGTGACATGGGCTATCTTTGAGGATGGATTCCATACAGCTCACATCTCATCCGGAGTGATGAATTTGAACAAGAAGGAGTTCCACAATCTGAAGCAGCGCCACCGCAGTGTGGCTGAGTACATTGAAGAATTCAAAAATCTGGCGCGTTATGCACCGGATGAAGTTGATACATATGCAAAGAGGAAGGCGAAATTCCTCGAAGGACTTAACGATGAGTTGAACCTGCAGTTGTCTGTTTCATATATTCCAACCTATCAATCACTTTGTGACAAGGCTACCATCTTGGAAAACAAGATGAAACAGGTTGAGAGCAAAAAGAGGAAGCATAGCTTTGATAAGCACAGCTCGGGATCGTCTCACAAGCATTCCCATCATGATGATAGTGGGAGTTCTGGATCCCAAAAACATGGAAAGTACAAAAACCACCACAACCACAACCGTCATCATGACAACAAGCACCATCGTAGTCATGATAATGACAAGTATAAGAACCACAAGAGTGGACACAAGAGCCACCACAGTGGAGGTGGAAGTGGAAGTCAGCCTGCAAAGAGAGATATCAGTCAGGTTGAGTGTTTCAAGTGTAAGAAGATGGGACACTATGCAAATGAGTGCCTAGAAAAGAAGGTTGAAGGAAACACCAAGCCCAACCCTTTCCAGAAGGGACAAGTGAACCACATCAATGTGGAGGATATCTATGAAGAGTCTGATGCTGTAGCTGGTAAGTTCAAGCTCAATTCTATTCCAGCACTTGTTCTTTTTGATACTGGAGCATCGCATTCATTCATATCAAGAGCATTTGTTGATAAAAATGGATTTCCAATTGAAAATATTGGGTGTCCTATAAAAGTAAGTTCTCCCGGTGGATATATGATAGTAAGTCTTGGATGTCGTGATCTAGTAATAGAATTTGGAAAGCATAAGTTTCCAGTCAGTATGATAATCCTAGATTCCCAAGGATTGGATGTTATTTTGGGAATGGATTGGATGACCAAGTATGAAGGAGTACTAGATTGTGCCAATCGTACTGTCACACTCACAACCCCGGATAATAAAAGGATTAGATTCAAGTCTAACTTTGAATCAAAAGGGAGTAAGCTAAATTCTCTTAAGGGGGTTAGCATAGACAATGTGCTAATTGTGAGAGAGTATCCGGATGTGTTTCTGGAGGAATTACCTGGAATACCACCAGATAGAGATGTTGAGTTTCTGATTGACTTGCTGCCAGGATCAGGACCAATAGCAAAGAGACCTTACAAGATGTCAGTAGATGAGTTGAAGGAACTCAAGAAATAGCTTGGAGAACAGTTACAGAAGGGATTTATTCAACCAAGTTCTTCATCTTGGGGTGCACCAGTTTTGTTTGTTGAAAAGAAGGATAGAAGTCAAAGGTTATGCATAGATTACCGTTCACTCAATGAGGTAACTATCAAGAAAAAATATCCTTTGCCTAGAATCAATGACTTGTTTGATCAGTTAGAAGGAGCCCGTGTGTTCTCAAAGATTGATCTTCGATCAGGCTATTTTCAGCAAAAGATAAGGGAACAAGACATACCCAAGACTGATTTCACCACTAGGTATGGATTGTATGAGTACACCGTGATGCCATTTGGTTTGACAAATGCACCAGCCTACTTCATGAATATGATGAACAAAGTGTTCATGGAATTTCTTGACAAGTTCATTGTCGTTTTCATCGATGACATTTTGATCTACTCCAAGAGCAACGAAGAGCATGAGGAGCATTTGCGTTTGATACTTGAGAAGCTTAGAGAGCATAAACTGTATGCTAAATTCAGCAAGTGTGAATTCTGGCTGAGTGAAGTTGGATTTCTTGGACATATTATGTCTGGAGATGGTGTAGTAGTAGATCCCGCAAAAGTGTCAGCTGTAACTGAGTGGGAATCTCCTAAGTCAATGAAAGAAGTTCGTAGTTTCCTTGGCTTCGCATGATACTATAGAAGATTCATTGAGAATTTCTCAAAGGTAGCTAAGCCAATGACGGAGTTACTTAAGAAAGACAAGAAATTTGATTGAACTGAAGGATGTGAACTCAGTTTCCAAGAGTTGAAGACGAGACTAGTGACAACACCAGTCTTATGTGTGCTAGATTTGGAAAAAAGATTTTCAAGTGTATTGTGATGCATATCACCAAGGATTAGGAGCAGTTTTGATGCAAGAAGGGAAAGTTGTGGCTTATGCCTCGATACAACTCAAAACTCATGAAGTGAATTATCCTACTCATGATTTGGAGTTAGCCTCTGTTGTCCATGCACTCAAAACATGGAGACATTATCTTTTGGCAAAACAATGTGAAGTGTTCACCGATCACAAAAGTTTGAAGTATATCTTCACTCATAAAGAAATCAACATGAGACAAAGAAGATGGCTAGAACTCATCAAGGACTATGACTTGAGTTTGCAATACCACCCCGGTAAATAAAATGTTGTAGCAGATGCATTAAGCCGTAAAGTTTATGTGAATGGCCTTACTAAGGGAGAGTTACAATATGACTTGTGTGCCCAATTCAAAGATCTCAGATTGGAGATAGTGCCTGAAGGACATCTCATGTCATTGGATGTTCAACCCACATTGTTGGACAGGATCAAGGAAGCCCAAAAGATGGACAAGGAAATTAAAGAGATTAAGGAAAAAATTAGCAAGGGGAAAGCCAAAGGATTCCATGAAGACGAACATGGTACTTTATGGTATGTAAAACGTATCTGCATTCCGCAAGATCTGGAGCTTTAGAAACTGATTTTACAAGAAGCACACAACTCACCATAGTCCATTCATCCGGGTAACACCAAAATGTACGTGGATGTGAAGGAAAGATTTTGGTGGAATAATCTCAAGAAGGACATTGCTAAACTTATTGCTTTGTGTGATGTATGTAGTAGAGTGAAAGCGGAACATCAGAAACCAGCAGGATTGTTACAACCACTACCTATTCCTGATTGGAAGTGGGACAAGATTGGCATGGATTTTATCACCGGACTGCCAAGGACTAGATCAGTATATGATTCTATTTGGGTTGTGGTAGATCGCATAACTAAAGTGGCTCATTTCATACCAGTGAAGACAACTTGTACAAGTGCTAAGTTAGCCAAGATATATATGAATAGAATTGTGTGTCTGCATGGAGTACCCAAGAGTATTGTGTCAGATAGGGGAACTCAGTTCACTTCACATTTTTGGAGGCAACTACATGAGTCATTGTGAATGAGATTGGAATTCAGCACTGCTTTTCATCCCCAGACCGATGGACAAACAGAAAGGACCAACCAGATTCTAGAGGATATGTTGAGGGCATGTGCCCTAGACTATGGTGCTAGTTGGGATGAAAGTCTGCCATACACAGAATTCTCTTATAACAACAGCTATCGAGCCAGTATTGAGATGGCACCGTTTGAATTTCTCTACGGAAGAAAGTGTACTACACCATTGCTTTGGAGTGGTGTTGGAGAAAGAAATTTGTTTGGGCCAGAACTAATCGAAGAAGCTGAAGAGAAAGTCAAGTTGGTAAAGGACAAATTGAAGATAGCACAGTCCCGACAAAAGAGCTACGCAGATCCAAAGTGTAGGGAAGTCACCTATGAGGTGGGTGATAGAGCCTATCTTAGAGTATCACCACTTCGTGGAGTGAAGAGATTTGGAGGCAAAGGAAAATTAGCACCAAGATATGTTGGACCATTCAAAATTTTGAGTCGCAAAGCAGAAGTGGCTTATGAGATTGAGTTGCCTGAATCACTGTTTGCCGTTCACAATGTGTTTCATGTGAGTCAGTTGAAGAAATGCCATCCAGAGATGGAAGAGACTTCTTTGAAGGATACTATACCTTTGGAAGAGGTCCAGTTGGAGAGTGATCTCACTTACGAAGAGAAACCCATCAAGATACTTGAGACTGCAGAAAGAGTTACTTGGACTAAGACTATGAAGTTTTGCAAAGTTCAGCGGAACCACCATTCCGAAGAAGAATCAACTTGGGAAAGAGAAGATGACCTTCGGAAAGATCACCATCACCTATTTGCTAGCCAACCCGAATCTCGAGGGCAAGATTCACCTTAAGGGGGTTAGATTTGTAACATCCCAAAAATCATGGTTTATAAAGTTGCATATCATTCATGCATCCTTAAGCATTTGGGTTATTTTCAAACAAGGTTTCAAATAAGAAGCCATTTGTTTTGCCTATTATTTCATGAAAGAAAGGCAATGGCTTTATTTCTACTTCCAAAATATGAGAATACTTTGATTTAACCAGAAAAGTTTAAAGTATGAATTCAAAGCTTACACAAAGTTTTCAAAACAAGAATCTAAATTAAAAACATTTATATGCCTAATATATATATATTTAAATAGGGCATGGTTTTATTTTATTTTCAATGGGCCAAAGTATTTTTGAGTAAACAGCAGTGGTTTATACACAATTATGTGCATGGATCACTCTACAAAAATACAGAAGTGGTTTGATTTCAAACTCATTTGAAAATGAATTCAGAAAATCAAAACAGAAAAATAAAAGGAGAAAAGAAGAAAAAAATAAACGCAACTAACCTATCTAGCCCAACCCACCCGCGGCCCAACAGCCAGCCCAGCAAGCCCACCCGGGAAACCCCCTCCCCCTCTCTATTTCTCACCCACTCTCACACCCCCTCTCACTGAAGCACTGGCCCCGCAACCACGTCATCGTCTTCCTCAATCAACACCGCAACCACGTCGTCGCCGCCCGTTTCTGGTCATTTGATTCGCGAATCAATACGCGTTAAACACGCAGTAATCCCGTGCCCCGACCCCCTCTACTTAACCCCCTCCCCACTCCGCTCTTTTCCCCTCACTCGCCAACCTCAGAGCGCTGCTAGGCTGTCCACATTCGAGCTCGCGCCGCCGCTGTCCCGAACCACTCCGGCGAAGGATCACGGTAAACCTAGCCCCCCTTTCTCTCTGGTTATTACGCGTGCACTCAGAGCGACCATGCGCATCTACGCTGCCCCTGGCTTGCCTTCTCGTGCCTTGTAGCATTGCCAATGTCAACCTCCGAGCAAGCCCGACGCTGACGCCAACTTCGACGAGGAATCAACGCCATGTCCATGCGCCCCGACCCCGTCCACCTGCACGTTGAGCTTCGCCGTGTCTCCACAACCTTGGTAAGCGCCAGAACCCTCACCCTTGCCCTCTGGTCTCGCCGGAGCATCACCGGCAGACGCGCAGCCGCCGCGTTGGCCATTTGCGCCGCCCACGATTGGTTAGAGCGATGTGATCCGCTGGATCTGGACCCAGCGGTTACGGTTAGATCATCCAGCGAAGGGGTACTCGAGGATTTGAACCGTAGATCTTAGATCTAGCGGTATAGATTAGATAAGATGCGAAAGGGTATGATTTGATCTGGTGCGTTGGATTTAGTTAGATCTAACGGCGCGGACGCGTGATCCAGAGCGAACCGGTACGCGCCAATCAGACGCTGCCGCGTGTCAGGGTTTTCTTTTAAAAATTCATATTTGATGTAATTAGATGATTAAACTTGTAAATTCAACAACTTTTGTTCTGTTTATCCAAAAAATGCAAATAATATATCAATGGAATCACAAAAATAAATCCTACACATCTCTAGGCTTGGTTTTGTATTTTTCCTCTTATAAAATATAATTTTATACAGAGACATTTGTAGGCCTATTTTGTGTATAAAAATTATTTAGAAAATGTTTTTAAAGCCAAATTAAGTTTATTTAGTCTCTAAATGTTTATTTAGTGATTCAGTACTATTTTACTTGTCTTTTTTAGTTTAGAAAAATCATCACATGGCATTTGCATGCATCCATATATTTTTGCTTGATTATTTGAAATATGAATTTGGTGCTATCATTTTATGTGTAGATTTTGGTGCTAGTGGTGATTGTGATTGTGAGGATTGTTGCTACTCCCCCAACTACCAAGGCAAGTGGTGCTTCATATTTTTGTCCCAATATTTTGACTATGCATTACTGATATTTTGTATAGGGCTTGCATGATGTTTTTGCTAAGTATCTATATGCTATGGGAAATCCTAGTTGTTGTATTCTTGATAAAATTTCCTCTAAGTTATGATACTTGTTATATTGCCATGCTTAGCCTAGCTAGTAGCAAACAAGGGTGGATTATATACATGCTATGGAAAATGTTGCTAAGTCCTTGACTTATGTTTTTGCTTAATAAAATAACTAAGTGAATGAAACGCCTAGGTGGAATGGTAATTGCATGGATGGATTTTTGTTGAGTCGTTACCAGGTCCCCATTTCCATGGCCTACCCTGTGTATCTCACTTGTGGAATGCCACCCAGGAACAAATGGATTTGAGATGCCATATGTTAAGAAGCTTCTAGTGTAGCCACATGGCAATATGAGCTCTGCCTGGATCATATAGGTTGCAATAACTTAGCCAAATGGACAGTTGGTGGTAGGGGTGATAGGTTTGGAGCGCATCCATTCTGTTCTAAGGGAAGGCTTCTGAAAGATCTTGTCTCGATGCATGTCGAGTCTTGTGGGGAAAGTGCACCACCTCTCGAGAAGGAAAAATCTAAGTACTTAGCCGTGTCCCAGGAAATGGACAATTTGAGAATCAAGACATGGAAGCTATCAAGAATCTCCTCATCCCAATTTCTAAGTTAAGAACTTGTGGTTGAACAAGGGTAAAGGTTCACCAATGTCTATTGGTGGTTCCTTGGGATTTTTTTTCAAACAAAAACTTAGTGTTTTCAACTGATTGGTAAAACCTATTTTGAGCAAAGCAAGCCTAAGCTACACTTAGACAAAATTCATGTAGAAGATAGAAACTATTATTCTACTAAGGTATCACTTGCCAATACTATTCCAATGTATTGACCCACTGTGGCTGTAACTTGTGATGTTGCAGGTTACTCTGATGAGGATTAGTGTTATGAGTCTACACTCAACATGCTTGCATGTGGCACATGAAGATGAAGACTTCACTTTATTTTGTTAAGTTGAACTCTTGTACTAGCCTATGTCTATGGAGTTGTAAAAGACTATGTTATATCTGGAATGACGATGTAATAATGACCTTTGTTTCTCTGTACTTCATCTTAAACTGTGGATGCTAGCATTGATCTAGGGACAAGCATTGCAATCACATGGTCCTTTACCTTTATAATGGTGGGGTCTTACACGCTGACACACTCATTGGACCACATACATCGGAATGTATGATTTCCAATAAATCTGTCGCCCGTTCCATTGAACCGGAAAATGGCGTTCTAGTCATCTTGCCCATAAGGCATGGGTCACATGTATCAAATGATTCAAAATCAAGTGATTCCAAAAGTCCATCTGAATGGAGCTTCTTCATGCGTTTAACGCCAATATGACCTAGACGGCAGTGCCACATA
This sequence comes from Avena insularis, assembly GCA_023614405.1. Taxonomy (NCBI): domain Eukaryota; kingdom Viridiplantae; phylum Streptophyta; class Magnoliopsida; order Poales; family Poaceae; genus Avena; species Avena insularis. The sequence continues at coordinate 109,973 of JAJUPC010000080.1, forward strand.
TATGCGGATATATCATCATTAAGTTTAATCCTTTTAGCATCAACATTATGAATATGTGTAACATTATTATCGAGATTCAAAAGAAATAAACCATTCATCATCGATGCATGACCATAAAAGATTTCATTCATATAAATAGAACAACCATTGTTCTCGGATTTAAATGAATAACCACTTCGCATCAAGAACGATCTAGATACAATGTTCATGCTCAGTGCTGGCACCAGAAAACAATTATTCATGTTTATTACTAATCCTGACTAAAAGTGGAGAGGTAGCGTTCTGACGGCGATCACATCAACGCTTGATCCATCGCTGACACGCATCTTGACCTCACCCCTTGCTAGCGGTCGCTTGTTCCGCAGCCCCTGATTCGAGTTACAAATATTAGCAACTAAACCGATATCAAATACCCAGGTGCTACAGCGAGCACTAGTCAAGTACACATCAATTACATGTATATCATATATACCTTTGTTTGCCTTACCGACTTTCTTGTCTACCAAATACTTGGGGCAGTTGCGCTTCCAGTGGCCAGTCCCCTTACAATAGTAGTAGTCGGTATCAGACTTATGGCCAACTTGGGGTTTCTTTTCAGGCACGGCAACCTGCTTGCCGCCCTTACTTCCCTTCCATTTTCCCTTCTTGTATTTCTTGAATCCAGTGTTCTTATTGATCATCAACACTTGATGTTCCTTTTTTATCTCCACTTCTGCAGATTTAAGCATTGACAGAAGCTCGGGGAGAGACTTCTTCATGCCTTGCATATTATAGTTCATCACAAAGCTCTTATAGCTAGGTGGCAGAGACTGCAGAACACGATGGATGCCTAAGTCAATGGGAATCGTTATTCCCAAGGACACAAGCTTATTGGCGTAACCCGACATCTTGAGTACATGCTCACTTACGGAGTTGTGCTCTTCCATCATGCAACTGAAGAACTTTTCTGAAGCATTGTAGCTCTCTACAACAGCATGTGTGTCGAACATCATTTTCAACTCACCCATTGTATCAAATGCATTGCCGTTTTCGAAACGCTTTCGAAGTTCTGGCTCTATCCCATACAATATGCCACGATGAACTAAGTTGTGGTCCTCCTGACGAGTCTGATAGAGATTCTTCTCCTCGTCAGGGGCATCATCGAAAGGTGGGGGGCCTAGCGGCGCTTCTAGCACATATTGCTTTTGTGCAGCAGAGAGGAGAATCCTCAAATTCATGGCCCATTCGGTAAAGTTGCTACCATTCGTTGCAAGTTTCTCTTTCTCCATGAACACATTGAAATTAAAAGCAGGTGGTGCCATCTACAACAGAATTTGTAAAGTTTAGACTAAGTTTATGATAGATTGAGTTCAACTAATCCACATTATGAATGAACTCCCACTCAAAAACGACATCCCTCGTGCCTTTTTGGTGATTACATGAACCAAATCCACTACACCAAGTCCGATCATCACGTGAGTCGGTGTAGCTTCAAAGGCGAGCATCAAATGGGCATCATATCTACTATATGACTCATGCTTAACCTTTCGGTCCGTGTTCTGAGGCCGTGTCTGTACATGCTAGGCTCGCCAAGTTAGAACCTTAGTATTCGTGTGTGTAACTGTCTTACACCTGAAATATGGTCGTGGATCCAAGAACACCCGATCATCACGTGATGTCTTGGAGCGACAAGAACATAATTGGTGCGTACTAAAGGAAGAACACATTCGTATCTTGATATTTAAATGAGAGATCATCTTATTATGCTAATAAAATGCCAAAAAGCAATATAAGATGCTATCAAACATCACATGTTTATTAGTGAAATGATATGGTTCCCGCATATGATCTATATCATGTGCACCGTGAATGATCACTATCATACCTTTATGTGTAAGGCCAAGGTCTATGGAACTTACACGTTATGTGTGTTGTAAGAGTATCATCTCATACATCTACTTACAACATCACCATATCATAACACTAGCCCAGCAACAATCTAAACTAGACACCTCTAATTTATCCATTGCAAGTTTTACGTGGCTTAGGTCTTTTGAAGATAGAACCGTTCTTACCTACGAACATGAACCACAGCGAGGATAACCAAATTATTGAAAACTCGTTGCAAAATAGATATTTACTATAGTAGGAGAGACAAACACCCGCTAGCCACTTATGCAAACTAGTTGCATGTCAAGCGTGGAACAGGTCTCATGTGCGAGGACATGTAAAGTTTGTCCAGGCCGCTTCATCCCACTATGCCACCAATATCAAAAATTACAACTAAGAATCAACAACATGATCATCATCGCCCACATACTCATATGTGTACTACCCGTGTAAAGCATCTACTCATAGATCTGGCTCTGATACCACTGTAGGGTTCGCAACATAGAAAACAAATTTTTTCCTATGATGGGAACTAAGTACGAAGATCTATCTACTAGATACAAACAACAGGCGGATGTATATCCATAGAGAACATACCTTGAATACCGACAAAGCTCAACGAGTTGAACTCGTGGTTGATGTAGACGATCTCTTGCCGATCTAAAGATCGAGAGGAAGTCCTAGCACCGCAAAGCAGCAGTGCATCCGTGCTCGCACACACGTACAAGAAACCGAGCAACCTCTGCCTCCTCGCTCCAGCGATGCAGCGGAAGCATAACCCTTTCTTGCCGAATAGCCACCGGGAACATGTATGTAGAGGGAGTGTCCCAACCTTTAAATAATATAAGGTGGATTCCCCTGTGTTTACAATGCTAGTCCCTGGATCAATAGCTAGCATCCACATTTAAGATGTAATATCAAGAAACAAGGTCATATTACAACTTTATAACTAGGAATAACATAATTTTATTACATCTTACATAGCTCATTTGGCTATTACATTACATTGCAGCGGAATAACTATAAGCATGGGGTCCTTCATCTTCAAAGTGCCACAAAGGCATATGTTGTAGACTTTGTAATCCTAATCGATCAATCTTCTCTAAAACAATCAAACCTGCAACATTACAAGTTACAGCCACTAGGGTCAATACATTTGAATTGTATTGGCAAGTTTCACTACTATGTGGAATATAAGTGGATCCTAATATTACATGCATTTTTGGCTAAGTAGGGTTTTAGGCTCATTTGCAGAAAGCAATAATTTATCCTATCTTTTCAAAAGGGGTTTTGATCTTTTTTCCCCTCCTTGGAATCCTCCAAGTGCCTTTGTCAAAATCTCTTGAGCTCCTTGGTAACCTCAAGTGTTCAAGTTTTCATAAAAATCTCTTGAGCTCCTTGGTAACCCCAAGTGTTCAAGTTTTCATAAACATCTCTTGAGCTCCTTGGTACCCCCAAGTGTTCAAGTTTTCATCAAAAATATCTTGAGCTCCTTGGTACCCCCAAGTGCATCAAGTCTTTTGTTTTTCACTTAAAAGTTTTTCTTTTAGAAATTGGAATGTCGAGATTTCCCATAGCTTCAAGCTTTAGTTGCTCAGTATTGTCCATAACCGGGGACACGGCTAAGTACTTAGATTTTATTATCTTCTGCAGAAGTAGTACACTTTACCCACATGTCACAATCTCATCTTGTTGCCACCAAGGTTTGGATTAGTACTCACCAAGATGGAGTACTGGCAGATTGAGAATGTGACGAAGTCTTTCCAGAGGGTCCTCCCATACACCATTGCTAGCTTGTCTTCAGTACCCATGTAGGATTCCAGGTCCTCATTTTCAGTAACCTAAAGACAATGCATGGGTCTTCCCAATGTAGTTGACCAAGCCAGAGCCATAAATAGCATGTGGTTGTACACGAAAGCCACAATTGGAGAAACATGTTCAATCTCTAAGTTTCCTGGGTGGTTTTATTTTGGAGCACAACACAAAGTGATTGCCATAGACATGGTTCCTTTTGTTGCCACCTTCTCCAAAACTCAAAGTATCCTTGTCCACCCAGGTGGTTCATTGAGTCCTTGTTTTATTATATAAAACACAAGTCCTTTTCTTAACTTCATAAAATCTCAACATGTATCTCTTCTCAAAATATTTAGCATGGCTAAGCATTTCACAACTACATTGTTTTCCCTAACTAAGGTATAGGGTATCCTATTAGGATTTAGCATAGCATAAGTATAGAAATTCTTTTCATGCATGTTTCAAAATCCACTAAGTATAATGAAAATAGTAGGACTTTAGATGATAGTGTAACTTGCCTTTTTGGTTAGGGAATGATGGTTCACTTCTTGATCTTTCTAGGCTCACACTTTTCTAACTTCACTACAAGTCAATCAAGCAAACACAATATCAACTAGCATTCCAAACCAATAATCAATCAAACAATTCACACACATAAAATCATAGGAACTAAGTCATGTATACAAGCATGCATAAGTTAGTTTTATTTGCAAAGATGGTTTCTACTAGGCTCTAAACTTTGTAAGGTTCAAAGTGGTCATTTTCTAAAGTGGCAAAGTCATTTGCAAAAGGGTTTTGTCTATAAACCATTTTTAAATCCTTTCATTATTTTATGTGGTGGAAAATATTTTTATCAAAGCAAACAACTTTATGTTGCTCACCAAATAAGTTGGTGTTTCTCAAAACTTGGTGTTTTAAGGTCAGTAGGTTTGATCCAAATCATTTTCCCAAAGTTTTTACTCAAAAGTCATTTTCATAACAAAACCAATATTTTTATTTGGCTAGAAATGGGCTAAATCAATTAATCCATCCTAAACTTCACCAAATCCATTTTCAAAACCATGGGTTGGTTCCTAGGGTCAGTATGTTCACCACAAACTAATTTGCCAAGGTTTCAACCTCAAAAACATTTTTGAACAATTTTTCTAATCTAAACAAGCATACAAATGTTTCTGCAAAAACAAACATTTTGCCAGAGTCTTTTTACTAAAAAAAGGCATGGTTGGCTAGGGCTTGTTCTACTGATTCCATTGATATAAAGTTTGCAATTTTTGGACGTGTGGATCAAAAGTTACATGGGTTTCAAGTTTGCATCTAAATATGTTTTCGAATTTCTGTTTTAAACAAACTGGTGACACGCGGCGTGATATGACTGGCCGGTACCGGTTCGCACGGATCGCGCAACTGCAGCCGTTGGATCTAAATAGATCGTGTGGCTCAGACTAGTCCGTACCCTTTCGTTAAATGAATCTATCGTGGCCGCCAGATGAAGATCTAACGGTGCTGGTTTGCTTGACCAAACGCGAGGGGCGCCGGCGGTGGCTAGCGGCAGCGCACGGTCAGGCGGTGGTGCTACAGCGGCTACAGGAAGAAAGGGAGGATGGGAATATGCTCACCGAGATCGCAAGGACGTGGTGATGCTCGAGGCATGGTCGGTTGGTCGAGGGGCACTCAGGGTCAGCAGCAATTCCTCGCCGGAGTGAGGAACGGCGTCGGGCGGCTCTGGTCCTGGTCGGAGTCGACGTTGCAGATCGCACTAAGGCAAGACAGGAGCATGGTCAGATGCAGGAGGACGTGGCGAGTGTGGGAGCGTCATCGAGGAGTGCTGGGGTGAACGGAGTTTACCTGTGGAGTTCGCCGGAGTGGAAGATAGACGCGGCGGTGCTCTGTTGAAGACAGAGTCGTCGTTCTGGAGCGCCCGCGATGGAATGGAGGGCACAGACAGGTGCGTCTGGGAGTGGGGATTACGGTGGGGTGCTCAGGGTGGCAAGAGATGGCACGGTTCGGCCAGAATCAAGAAGGGACGATGGTCGGAGCAGTGATGGTGTGGGGCGAAATAGTCGCAGCCTGGAGGCAGAGAGAGGGAGGCGCTTGAGGGGAAATGGAGAGGAGGAGTGGGCGCTTTAACGTGCGTGGTCGCAGCGAGTAATGGCGAAGGCGTTTAAGGCGAATTTAACCGCGACATCAACGGCAGGAAACGGCCGGCGTCGTCTGCGTGAGGAAGAAGAGGACGAGCTGGCTGCGTGGGGTCCGGTCGTCAGCGAGGAAGAGAGAGGGAGAGAGGGTCCACCAATCGGTGTCTCAGTGGGTGCGGTTTTAGGTAGAAAACGTTTCGCATAGGGGAAAGTGTAGCTGGGCTGCGAATGGGCTTAGTGGGCTTGGTCGGCTGGGCTGTGGCTGACTTCATTTTTTTTCTCTTTCAAATGCTTTTTCCTTTTCTGTTTCCATTTTCTGTTTTGAATTTCAAACAACAATCAAACATTTCAAACTAATTCAAACATTTACCATACTTTGCAATTTGAATTTGGTTGTGTTTAACAACATAAACCAATTCCCAAAATAAAATAATATTTTCATTTTTGGGTCCATTATTAATTAAATAAATAGACCATTGTTATTAAATCAAATAGATTTTGATTTATTCAAAACTCCATTTTGAAATCTAAAACAATATCAAAACCAAATCAGTAGGTTTTATTTGAGAATATAAAATACTTGGAAAACTTATTTGCATTAAATAAATAAGTTTTGATGGTTAATTAAAATAGTAAAACCTTTATTTATAAAACTTGGATATTAAATCCTTATTACTTTATTTAAATAAACCTTTACTATTTTTCTCAAATAGAAATATTTTATTTCAATGTCTTGGCCAAGTTTTAATTTGGCTTATAAAATAATTCCTCATTTAATTTCTTCCTTCTCATTTTAAAATCAAATCTTTTATTAAAATATTTCAAAATAGTAATTCCAAATATTTTATTTTCCTTTATCAAATGTTTATCTTTTTAAATCTCTTTAGGGTTTTATTTGATCCAATTTGGTTTGAAGGTTCCCATTTGAATTCAAAAAGTTTCTTCTCACTCTGAAAATCAACAAAGTTTTATTTTATTCATTTATTTTTCACATTACAAGATTTGGAAAATCTTGGGATGTGACAATGTATCTCGCTAGTTCGAGACCATGGGGGATAAATTCTAGAGGGGGAGAGAGATCCTTCATGAGGAGGTGTGAGTGAGAGAGAGGAGAGGGGTGCCTTTTATAGGAGGAGGAGGGCACCCAAGGGGGTGGCTGCCAGCCATGGGGGCTGCCCCCTCCACTCCTTCATTCATGTTGGTGGACACTCCACTCACAAAAATCTCTTCAATTCCCTCCACTCAAAATCCCACTCAAAATTGCTATTAAATTTCCACCAAATTTAATGAAAAATCTCATTAAATAAAACTCCTTTTATTTATTCAGAATTTTGTCAATTACTTTAATGACAAACATTCACATATAACCCCTTGCTAGTTTTCCATTTCACATGCAAAAACACTTTCTGCAATTTCACCTGAAAACCTGTTTCGGTATCTAGTGAAATAAATTCCTGCGCTTGTTTATTCTTTCCGGCATGAAACTTTTGCTCCAATTGGATGTCAGTGTCCCTTAAGTGTGTCACCCTACGGTTCACGAATAATGCAGACATCATCGAGACCCTTCTCCGATCAATAATCAGAAGCGGGACCTGGAGATCTATACTGACTCCCACACATTCAACGATGACTTTCCTGTGATCGTCGGAACCTGTTATGCTAGTATCTTAATCCCTTTGTTTCACGATATATTACACGTCCAAGATTCGATCATCGGTATTTCCATACCTAGTTTGATCTCGTTACTGACATGCACTCTTTTCTTGTTCCCGTGATATAACATTCTAGTGATCAAATCACTTGCTTGCAAGCTAACCAATGTGATATCACTGAGAGGGCCCAGAGTATATCTATCCGTCATCGGGATGAACAAATTCCACTCTTGATCCATGAGCCTCAACATAACACTTTAGTAGTTCTGAAGCCATCTTTATAATCACCCAGTTACGGTGTGACGTTTGATGTCATCAAGAAACTCTTCCGGTGTTAGTGATTGACATGATCTCATGGTCTAAGGATTAGGACCACTTCGTAAGTTGTTATAGCAATCTAAACTCAATGACTTTGATCATAATGCTATACTTCGGATGAATGTTCATCACATCATTACACTAATGTTGTGATCTCGTTATTAACAATATCCAATGTCTATGATCAGGAAACTGTGATCATCTTGTTAATCAACGAGCTAGTTTATGAGAGAGGCTTAACTAGGAACTTTATGTTTGTTTATTAAACACACATGTATTAGCGTTTCCGTATTAATACAATTATAGCATGCAAAATAAACATCTATCATATACTTGGAATACACATAATAAACAGCTTATTATTGCCTCTCAGGGCATATTCCCTTCATTACTCACTAAGTTTTCCCATAATAAAATATTTTTTAATTGGAAGATATTTGAAAACAAGAATATACTTGGAATGGTGTAACACACCATGCATAGGAGTTTATAGTGGACACTTTGGAAAAACTTGGTTTCTTGGGAGTTGTTGAGGCATGAGTAGAACTTACTCATACAAGTGGAGGCTAGCAAAAGACTGGGAGCAACCAACTAAGAGAGCAATAATGTCCATAAACATGAAGTGCCACAAAGCATACTAATAAAAGCAAATTGTGGTACTACAAGTCAAGGACTAAATGATCATAGAGGCTAATGGTGACTTGTGAGAGTCATAACATGGTGTGAGCATGTGCCAAGTCAACCCAAGCAAAGCATCAAAGGAGAATACCACAATACTATGCTTTTGCATGCTAAAGCAACGCATAATTTCTTCAAGGCACACTAAGCATTCCCAATTTTTTGGAACAAGACATGCTAGAGCAATAATCACTAAGCATAATGCTAAAACAACACCTAGCATGTCATGCTAAAATCTAAGTCACAGTCAATGCAAGCTCCTCTTGCACTTCAAGCAAGAACTTACTACTCCTTTCGAACACCAAGCAACTTATTTGTAAAACAACACAGTGATAATGGGGGTCCAAACTACTTTATTAAAGCAAACTAAACAACCCAAGAAAAGCAAACGAAAACTAAGATGCTCCAAGAACAACACAACTGTGCATGAAACAATAAAAACAAAGTGTCTAGACAGACCTGAGCTTTTTATTGATGAAGAAGGGAATGCCTTGGGCATCCCCAAGCTTTGAAGCTTGTACCTCTTGGATATTTCTTGGGGTGACACCATGGTGGCATCCCCAATCCTGAGCTTTTGTCCATTCTTCATCTCATTGCATCATTCTCTCTCTACACCTGAAATTTTTCCTTCATAACAAAACTTCACACAATCTTCATTAGCAACATTAGTGTATTCAAAAGATATTAGACCACTGGCAAATCTTTGGAACAGAAAGGCTTTTCATTAAAAACACAAGCTACTGTAGTAACTCATTCAAAAAGCTCAATTCACCTAAAGAGAACTCAAAAAAGAATCAATAAGAAGCAAAGCAAATAATGGCAGAAATCTGTCAAAACAGACTCTGTTGCTCAAATCAAAAAGTGTTGAACTAACGAAAGTTAGCTAACATACTGGGAGATTTATTCGTAAATTTTCAGCTCCATCTGAGTTACAGAGACTCCTCATGATTTTTTTTGGTGGACAAAAATCTTTTTCGGGACAGCAACTCCCCAATCTTACTTCCCTCTCATTAGAGGTCATTCTTGGCACAAAAAGCAAACAAAAAGGATAAGGAGAGGTTATTACTGAAGTAATAACTCCAAAGACTCAAGGAAACTCTTGGGTTATCTCCCAACAAGTACTTTTCTTTAACGCCTTTAAGTTAGGCACAAGAAGCAAGAAGAATCAAGTATTTTCAAATGAAGAAGCATTAACATCAAACCTTGATTTCAAAGGGGGAACAAAGAGCAACTTCTCTTTTCTCATTGGGAAGTGTTCAATACCTTTATTGAATGTAAAATGATATTTAATGGTGCCTTCTTTCATATCAATGATGGCACCAACAGTTCTAAGAAAAGGTCTTCCCAAAATAATAGGACAAGAAGCATTGTATTCAACATCCAAAACATAGAAATCCACAGGGACATAAGCATTGTTAACCATAATGAGAACATCATTAATACTCCCCATGAGTTTCTTCTTAGCATTATCATTGAGTGGGACATCTAAATAACAATCTTCCAATGGTGGCAAATCAAGCATTTCATAAATCTTCCTAGGCACAACAGAGACACTAGAACCAAGATCACATGAGGCTTTCAGATCAAAGTCATTCACTTGCATATTAATAATGGGTTCCCAACTATCTTCTACTTTCCTAGGAATAGAAGCTTTTAGCTTCTCTTGCTTAATCTTAACAAGAGCATCTGTAATGTGTTTAGTGAAAGCAACATGCATATCACTAGCATCAGGACTTCTAGCAAGCTTTTGCAAAAACATAATCACTTCGGAAATATTGCAACCATCAATATCAAAGTCAAACTTAGCATCACTAGTAATAGGCTCAATAGGCTTAGGCATAGTAGGAGGAGGAATAGGGACTACTTGTGGTTTAGTGGTGATGGTGCACACACTATTGTTTCTATCAATTTCAGCTTCCCTTTCCCACTTAGCATGAAGTTGAGATAACAGCCTAACATTTTCATCAATAGTAACTTGTATGGCATGAGCAGTAGCAAAGGTGTTTTCCATAGTTTCAGGTTTAGCAGCCATTTTATTAATCAAAGAGGACCGATCTTCAGACAAAGAGGATATATTTTTCTCAACAGCCAAACACTTTTCCTCTATAGTCTTATTGAAGGTGGTTTGTTTACTAATAATGTCCTTGAGCATGACTTCAAGTTCAGAGGGGGCACTTCTAGCATTATTTTAAGAGTTTCCACAGGAATTGCCATTATTAGGAGGATAAGGCCTGTAATTGTTGTTGCTACCAAAATTGTTCCTCAACATAATTTACCTTCCTACCATGTGGAGATCTTTCAACATGCCATTCAAAGTACTTAACCATCATATTATCAAGGAGCCTTGTTGCAGCACCCAAAGTGAGGCCCATAAAGGTACCTCCAGCAGCTGAATCCAACAGATTTCTTGAGGAGAAGTTCAAACCTGCATAAAAAGTCTGGATAATCATCCAAGCAGTGAGTCCATGAGTAGGGAAATTTTTAACCAAAGATTTCATTCTTTCCCAAGCTGGAGCAACATGTTCACTATCAAGTTGTTTAAATTTCATAATATCACTTCTCATAGATATAATCTTAGCAGGAGGATAGTACTTTCCAATAAAAGCATCTTTGCACTTAGTCCAAGAATCTATACTATTTTTAGGCAAAGAAAGCAACCATTTTTTAACTTTTCCTCTCAAGGAGAAAGGAAAAAGCTTTAGCGTAATAATATCTCCATCTACATCCTTATACTTTTGCATCTCACAAAGTTCAACAAAGATATTGAGATGGGCAGCAGGATCATCAGAACCAGCACCAGAAAATTGCTCTCTCATCACAAGATTCAACAGGGTAGGCTTAATTTCATAAAAGGTAGCATCAGGAGAAGGTGGAGCAATAGGTGTGCTAAGGAAATCATTGTTGTTGGTGCTAGTGAAGTCACACAACTTGGTGTTCTCAGTAGAGTTCATTTTGGCAAAGGTGGGCAAGCCAAAAATAGCAGCAGCAGCTAGAGCAGGAACTAATTTTTTTGTGTTTTTGAATAAGACAAGCAAACCAAGCTAGACTAATTTTTTTTGGTTTTTTTGAAAAGAGGCAAACAAAACCAAACAAAAGAAACAAAGCAAACAAATAAACATAGTAAAGAGAAAGTAAGTGAAGGACTCCCCTTGTGAAGACGTCCTTAGCCTCCCCGGCAACGGCGCCAGAAAAGCTTGATGCAGCGCTGAGTTTGTAGGAGCGCTTCGTTGGGAACCCCAAGAGCAAGGTGTGAAGAAGCACAGCAGCAAGTTTTCCCTCAGTAAGAAACCGAGGTTATCGAACCAGTAGGAGGAAGGAAACGTCACACAGGTGTTGCAAGCAACACAGCGACTTGCACAACACAAACTCAAGACTTTTCCCCAACGAATCAATGAGGTTGTCAAGCTCCCCGGTTTGCTGTAACAACGGATTAAAAGTATGGTGTGGAAGGTAATGGTTTGCAGCAAGTAAATGTAAGATCCCTCCTTTGTAAAGGAAAAGGATCCCTGTGATTGCAATGCTAGTCCCTGGATCATTGCTAGCATCCACAGTTTAAGATGAAGTACACAGATACAAAGGTCATTTATTACATCCATTCTAGAGATAAAACATAGTCTTTTACAACTCAGGGCCACATGCCTAATACAAGAGTTTTGGAATAAGTAAATAAACATAAGTCTTCATCTTCATGTGCCACAGGCAAGCATGTTGAGTGTAGACTCATGACACCTAATCATCATCGGAGTAACCTGCAACATCACAAGTTACAGCCACAGTGGGTCAATACTTTGGAATAGTATTGGCAAGTGATACCTTAGTAAATTTTTAAGTGGACTATATTACTATAATATGCATTTTTGGCTAAGTGTAGCTTGGCTTGCTTTGCTCAAAATAGGTTTTTCCTATTAGTTGAAATCACTAAGTTTTCTTTGTCAAAAACATTCCCAAGAAACCACCAATAGACATTGGGGTCCTTTACCCTTGTTCACCCACAAGTTTTACTTAAAAGTTGGAGTGATGAGATTCTTGATAGCTTCCATGTCTTGATGCTCAAGTTGTCCATTGCCATGGACTTGGCTAAGTACTTAGATTTTTCCATCTGTAGAGGTTGTGCACTTTCCCCACCAGACTTGGTTTCCCAAGACAGGACCTTTCAGAAGCCTTTCCTTAACCAAATGGACGCGCTCCAACCTATCATTCCGACTACCACCAACTGTCCAAAAGGCTAAGTTCTAGCAACCTATATGATCAAGGCAGAGCCCATATTGCCAAGTGGTTGCACTATAAGCTTCTCAACACTTGGCCTCTAAAATCCCTTTGTGCCTGGGTGGCATACCACAAGTGAGATACACAAGGTAAACCATGTCCATGGGCCTTGTGTAACCACTCAACCAAAAACCACCATTCAAGTCCCATTCCACCCAGGAGGTTCATTGACTTAGTTGTTTTATTAAGAAAACATAAGTCCAAAGACTTAGAAATATTTTCATCATAGCATGTAGATACTTTACCAACCCTTGTTTGCTACTAGCTAGGCTAAGCATGGCATAGTAACTTAACTTAGGAAATTTCCTAGCAATTCTACAATTCTACAACTACTTAGGATTTCCCAACATAGCATTTCGCAAAAGTAACATGCAAGACTTAGCAAAATATTTCTAATGCTTATACAAAATATAGGGATGAAAATAGTCATGAAGTACCACTTGCCTTGGTAATGGGGAGAGTAGCACTCTTCACAATCACAGTCACTAGCAAAGTCTACACAAAAATAGTAGCACAGAATTACACACAATTCATATACAATCATAAATATATATGCATGCAATGCAAGAAAATGCTAAGTGATGATTTTTGAAAGCTCCACCAAGCAAGTGCATGATACAGAAACATAACCAAGTCAAACACTTGCTAACTAAACTTATTTAGCACTAAAACAATTTACTAAACAAATTCTATACTCAAAATAGTCCTAAACAAGTTTCTGCATAAAAAGTCATTTTAACAGAAACTTTTCACTAAACACATTGCATAAACAAATAGGGCTTGTCTCCCTGATTCCAACGGTATAAAGTTTGCAAAAATCTAACGTGGAAATCAAAAGTTATAGCCATTTCAATTTTGGTTCTAAATCTGATTTGAATTCTGTTTTTGAATCTAACCCTAGCCACGTGTCTTAATTCTATTGGTTGATACCGTTTCGCTCAGGATCACCCTCCCGCGCCGTTAGATCTATTTAAAACACACGGTCCAGATCTGACTATAACGGTTCGCTAAAAGATCTAATTCTACACGTTGGATCCAGATCCAACGGCTCTCGATCAAGCGACCATGTCCTGGCGGTGCGCGGCGACGGCGAGCGGCGGAGTGCTCTGACAGCGGCGGCGCTAACGTTCTAGATCGCTCGGGGAGGAAAGGGCGTGCTTACCAGATCCGCAAGGTCGAGGCGAAGCTCAACGTGGTGGTGGCTGGGCAAGGGTACGGTCTCTGCGGCGGCGTCTGTCGCTTGCAGTCGAGGTCGTTGCCGAGGTGTGGCGACGCCCTAGCACAAGGCAGAGGGTTCAGAAGGTGCGCAAGTGACTGGCGAAACAACTGGTGACAAAGGGAAGGCGAGGGGCGCACGGAACTTACCGCTATTGCTCGCCGGAGTCGAGCAACGGCACAGGTGGTTGCGGTCATGAACGGGATCGACGACCTGGGTCACGAGCAAGCAAAAGCAAAGTATCAGGAGGTGCGCAAGATCAAGCTGGACACGACAGTTTGAACCAGAGAGAGAGGGGGTGGTCGAGGCTCACCGGAATTAGTCGCCGGAGTCGTCGGTACTGCGAGGTTTCGAGGGCAAATGCGCGCAGCCTGGTGGCGGAGTGAGCGAGGAGAGTGGGGGGAAATGACCACGGTGCAGAGGGGGTTTTGTAGGCGAGAGGGGAGCGGCGATTAAGCGTGGAATCAATGGCAATTAAGCGAGAATCAATCGTGGCAGTGAAGGGCGGAGGAAACGGCCGGCGACGGGGTCGGGCGTGATTTGAGGAAGACGAGGGTGACGTGGAGAGGGCCCGCTCGTCAGTGAAACGCGCAGAGAGGAGGTGGGGTCTGGTTGTCAGCGACTGCTTGGGTGCGCTTGCGCGTGCGAGAGAGAGAGAGGAAGGCCGGGTGGGCTAGTTGGGCCAGTTCTGTTGCTGGGCTAGAATCCTGGCGCCTGGCGCCTGGCCCTTTTCTTTTCTTTTGTCCTTTTCTTTTTCTGTTTTGATTTTCAGGAATGGTTTTGATATGAATTCAAACTCTTTTTGAATTCAAATCTTTCTGGGGTTTTTGCAGTGTGCAAAAGTTTCAAATATAGGCATAAAACCATGTGGTTGCTTTGCAAAAGCTTGGTCACTTTTGGAGAACAAAATATCAGGGACTTGGTACCTGATTTGCAAATGTTTGAAAAATGGTTCTTGAACCATTTCCATTTTGTAAAACTTGGTTCAAATAACCACACTCAATCCATTCAACAAAGGAAACAAGCATTCTAGGTTTAAAACATTCAAACTCTCAAATGGTGATGGCCATTTGATTTTTAGCTTGCTCACATAAAATGATAGCACTATGTGCTTTGTTTTTCTGAAATGAGTTTTGAAATTGATCTCAATTCTATATGCATGCATGAATGATATGCAATCTTTGAAATCATGATTTTAGGGATGTTACAAATCTAACCCCCTTAAGGTGAATCTCGCCCTCGAGATTCGGATTGGCTAGCAAATAGGTGAGGGTGGTCTTTCCGAAGATCATCTTCTCTTTCCCATGTTGCTTCCTCTTCGGAATGATGATTCCACTGTACTTTGCAAAACTTGATAGTCTTTGTCCTTGTGACCCTTTCTGCAGTCTCAAGAATCTTGATAGGTTTCTCCTCATATGTGAGGTCACTTTCTAGTTGAACCTCCTCCAAAGGTATAGTATCCTTCAAAGAGGTTTCTTCCATTTCCGGGTGACATTTCTTAAGTTGACTCACATGAAACACATTATGGACGGCTGATAGAGATTCTGGTAGTTCTATTTCATAAGCAACTTCTCCTTTGTGACTCAGAATCTTGAATGGCCCAACGTATCTTGGTGCCAACTTTCCTTTGACTCCGAATCTTTTCACTCCACGAAGTGGTGATACTCTAAGATAGGCTCTATCACCAACTTCGTAGGTGACTTCTCTACGCTTAGGATCTGCGTAGTTTTTCTGTCGGGACTGTGCTATCTTCAACCTGTCCTTAACCAATTTGACCTTCTCTTCGGCTTCTTTGATAAGATCTGGCCCGAATAAACTTCTTTCTCCCACACCATTCCATAACAATGGGGTGGTACACTTTCTTCCGTAGAGAAATTCAAACGGTGCCATTTCAATGCTGGCTTGATAGCTGTTGTTATAAGAAAATTCCGCGTAAGGCAGACTTTCATCCCAACTGGCTCCATAGTCTAGGGCACATGCCCTCAACATGTCTTCCAGAATTTGATTAGTCCTTTCCGTTTGTCCATCAGTTTGAGGATGAAAGGCAGTACTGAATTCCAACCTCGTTCCTAATGACTCATGTAACTGTCTCCAAAAATGGGAAGTGAATTGGGTTCCCCTATCAGACACAATACTCTTGGGCACACCATGTAGACACACAATTCTACTCATGTAGATTTTGGCTAACTTGGCACTTGTATAAGTTGTCTTCACGGGTATGAAATGAGCCACTTTAGTTAGGCGATCTACTACTACCCATATGGAATCATATCCTGATCTGGTCCTTGGTAATCCGGTAATAAAATCCATACCAATCTTGTCTCACTTCCAATCAGGAATAGGTAATGGTTGAAGCAAACCTGCTGGTTTCTGATGCTCCGCTTTTACTCTGCTACACACATCACACAAGGCAATGTGTTCGGCGATGTCCCTTTTGAGATTGTTCCACCAAAACCTTTCTTTCATGTCCATGTACATTTTGGTGTTACCCGGGTGAATAGAATACGGAGAGTTGTGTGCTTCCTGCAAAATCAGTTTCCGTAACTCCAGATCTTGTGGAACACAGATACGTTTCCCATGCCATAAAGTACCCTGTTCGTCTTCATGGAAATTTTTAGCTTTCCCTTGGCCAATCTTTTCCTTAATCTCTTCAATTTCCTTATCGGTTTTCTGAGCTTCTCGGATCTTGTCCAACAAAGTGGGTTGAACATCCAAAGACATGAGATGTCCTTCAGGCACAATCTCCAATCTGAGTTCTCTGAATTGGGTACACAAATCATCTGGCAATTTTCCTTTGGTAAGGCCATTTACAAATACCTTACGACTTAGAGCATCTGCTACAACATTTGCTTTACCGGGGTGGTATTGCAAACTTAAGTCATAACCTTTGATAAGTTCTAACCATCTTCTTTGTCTCATATTGATTTCCTTTTGGGTGAAGATATACTTCAAACTTTTGTGGTCCGTGAACACTTCACAATGCTTTCCCAAAAGGTAATGCCTCCATGTTTTGAGTGCATGGACGACAGAGGCTAACTCCAAATCATGAGTAGGATAGTTTACCTCATGAGTTTTGAGTTGTCTCGAGGCATAGGCCACAACCTTACCTTCTTCCATAAGTACGGCTCCCAAACCTTGATGAGACGCATCACAATACACTTGGAAATCTTTTTCCAAGTCAGGCAGACATAGAACTGGTGCTGTCACAAGTCTCTTCTTCAATTCCTGAAAGCTGACTTCACAACCTTCAGACCAAGCAAACTTCTTGTCCTTCTTTAGTAATTCAGTCATTGGCTTAGCAACCTTCGAGAAATTTTCAATGAACCTTCTGTAGTAACCTGCTAAGCCAAGGAAACTGCGAACTTCTTTCACGTTCTTGGGAGATTCCCATTCCGTCACAGCTGAAACCTTAGCAGGATCAACTGCTACACCATCCTTTGTCATAACATGACCAAGAAAACCAACTTCTTCTAACCAGAACTCACACTTGCTGAATTTGGCATAAAGCTTATGCTCTCTCAACTTCTCAAGTATCAAACGCAAGTGTCCCTCATGCTCTTCTTTGCTCTTGGAGTAGACTAAGATGTCATCGATGAAAACGACAACGAACTTGTCAAGAAATTCCATGAACACCTTGTTCATCATATTCATGAAGTAGGCTGGAGCATTGGTCAAGCCAAAAGGCATTACAGTATACTCATATAATCCATACCTTGTGGTGAATGCTGTTTTAGGTATGTCTTGTTCTCTTATCTTAAGTTGAAAATAGCCTGACCTTAGATCAATCTTTGAGAACACACATGCTCCTTCAAGCTGATCAAATAAGTCGTTGATTCTAAGCAAAGGATATTTGTTCTTGATAGTTACCTCGTTGAGTGAATGGTAATCTATGCATAACCTTTGGCTTCTATCCTTCTTATCCACGAACAAAACTAGGGCTCCCCAAGATGAAGAACTTGGTTGAATAAATCCTTTCTGCAATTGTTCTCCTAGTTGCTTCTTGAGCTCTTTCAGTTCATCCACTGACATCTTATAAGGCCTCTTTGCTATTGGTCCAGAACCTGGTACCAAATCTATCAAAAATTCCACATCTCTATCTGGTGGCATTCCTGGCAATTCTTCCAGGAATACATCCGGATACTCACACACAATTGGCACACTGTCCATGCTAACCCCCTTAAGAGAATTTAGCTTACTTCCTTTGGATTCAAAGTTTGACTTGAATTTTATTCTTTTTCTTTTCGGGGTTGTGAGTGCAACAGTACGATTAGCACAATCTAGTACTCCTTCATACCTAGCCATCCAATCCATTCCCAATATTACGTCTAGTCCTTGGGAATCTAGGATTATTAGGCTCATTGGAAACTTATGTTTTCCAAATTCTATCACTAGATCCCGGCATCCAAGACTTACTATCATTTCTCCACCCGGAGAACTAACTTTTATTGGACACCCAATGTTTTCAGACGGAAACCCATTTCTATCTACAAATGCCTTTGATATGAATGAATGCGATGCACCAGTATCAAAGAGTACAGATGCTGGAATGGAATTGAGTCTGAACTTACCAGCAACAGCGTCAGGCTCCTCATAGACCTCCTCCACATTGATGTGGTTCACCTGTCCTTTCTGGAAAGGATTGGGCTTGACAGGTCCTTCAACTTTCTTTTCGGGGCACTTATTTGCATAGTGTCCCATCTTCTTGCATTTGAAGCATTCAACCTGACTGATGTCCCTTTTAGCAGGCTGACTTCCACTTCCACAACCATTCCCACTGTGGTGGCTCTTATGTCCACTCTTGTGGTTCTTGTATTTGTCATTGTCATGACTGCGGTGATGCTTGTTGTCATGACGGTTGTGGTTGTGGTTATGGTGCTTGTTGAATTTCCCATGCTTATGGGATCTTGAGCTTCCACTGTCATCATAGTGAGATCGTTTGTGAGACGATCCTGAGCTGTGCTTGTTGGAGTGCTTTCTTTTCCTACTCTCAACTTGCTTCATTTTGTTCTCCAATATGGCAGCCTTATCACAGAGCGACTGATAAGTGGGAACATATGCCACAGCCAGCTGTAGATTCAGCTCATCATTCAAGCCTTCCAGAAATTTTTCCTTTCTTTTGGCATCTGTGTCAACCTCATCCGGTGCATAACGCACCAGATTGTTGAACTCTTCAATGTATTCAGCCACGCTGCGGTGGCGCTGCTTCAGATTGTGGAACTCTTTCTTTTTTAGGCTCATTATACCTGACGAGATATGAGCAGTGCGAAAGCCTTCCTCAAAGATAGCCCAAGTCACTTCATCTATAGGAGTGGTGATTTGGAAGTTGTCCCTGAAGTGGCTGGCCCTTCCAAAGCAGATCTTGCCAAATCTGACCTTTTCAGTCTGCGGCATTACGGTCACTAAGTCCTTGTTTACAGAACGTAGCCAATCATTGGCCACCATGGGATCAGTCGTCCCCGAGAACTTAGCTGGCCTCAAACGCAGAAATCTGGTGAGCATATCAAAGCTCAGAGGGTTGTTGTTATTGGGGTTGTTGTTGTTTTGGTTCTGAATGAATGTTGTCATCATCTGCATGAGCTGGGTTTGAGCATTCATCATTTGTTGCATTTCTGGAGTGATGTTGTTGTTGGGGTTGGGGTTTGCGCGACGGGGAGGCATCTGTGGTTTGTTCAAATAGAGATAAGAATGAGATACCCATAGATGTTTTCATGCACATTACATCACATTAGCAAACACAAGCATGCAACAGAAGATAAAAGTTCAACAACCAGATAACAAGTTCACAAAGTAAAACACACAAGTGGCAAGCCATCCACATGTCGGATGGTCCAATAACAAGTTCACAAATAACAAGTACGATAATAAAGATAAACGAGTAGTCAAGTCTACTCATCAGCATCAATCTCCTCCTCGACAAAGGTAAGACCTGCGTTTTCCATCGCGGTCTTGTTCTCCTCAATAGTAGTGGTCAAGGACTCAATCTTGGCCTTGAGAGCCCTCTTCTGGGAACGAAGCCTCTCAATCACCATCTGCTGCTCTAGCTCGAAGTCCTTGGACTTCAGTTCTTCAGTCATGTCCCGGATCTTCTTGTTCCTATCCTGGACGCGTTTCTCCTGACTCTTGAACTTCCGGTCCTGGGTCTCGAACTTCGCCTCCATTTCCTTGACTATCTCGTCCTGCTGTGCGAAAAGTTTGTCCTTCTCGCGAAGCTGCACCTGGAGCTCGTCATTGCTGAGCATGACATTGGTCCTATCCGTGTCCACGTGCCTAATGAGAGACTCTAAGTCCTAGAGGTACAGACGTATCGGCTCTGCTGTGTCCCTCGAGTCGTCCTCGAATTCGATGGACTCTCCATCCTCATCACGCCTTCCGAAGACGTGGAAGTGGGTGCCTCTAACCTGTTGGGAGTGACGGCCTAGCAGACGTCCTATCAGGTCCTGCATGACTACCTCCATGCCTCTCTCCCTGTCATCATGCATAAGCTTGAAGACGATGGCCTCCGTAGTAGGCTCTGTCTGGCGTCCGGGCTGGTTCACCTTGAAGCCCCAGAGGTCCTTCCTCTCGAACTTGGTGAGTGGATGCACCATGATGGTGGGAAGAGGGAGATTGAGCAAAGTGGTAAGCTCAATGATACGAGGACCAAAGCGGGTAACCTGGAACTCCTCAACAGTGCTGATGGTAATAGGCATCTATTTATAAGACAGAAAAGTTAGAACAACACTATTTAAGATAAAAACAAAGACAAACATCTCATACATATCCTTGGAACACAAATCACACAAGTCATGCATACATGAATCCATTACATCAACCAAGGTCCAAACTTATTTAAGGTATCATTTTGGAAAAATAAGGTGATAGGTGGTGGTCCAACTAACGAAATGCCACAATCCTATCTCGCTGGATCTGTTGGCTAACACAATGTTCCTAGAAGCAATCAGCCTATCTTGCTCACATGATTCCATCACTAAGTCTATAATATCTCCTCTTAAGGTTTGGTTGGTGGCTTCCAACTCTTGGGTATGTTCCTTCTCTTTCTCCAAGTCTTTTTGGAGATTGAGCATTCTGCACTTGACTCTAGCACTAAGTTCTTTGATAGTCCTCCAAGCTGCTTCTCTTGCTGACTCAAAGAATGTGGTATGCACCACAGTGTTGGTGTACATGCAGAATCCTCTTTCTTTGTGGTTGTCTTCCTTGCTTTTGTACAAGTGAAGTTGCACCCACCAGTACTCAACCCCTTCATCCACCACCGGAAAACCTTTGTACACAGCTGCACCATGTATTTCCATTGCCACCATGAGGTCCTTGAGAATTTTGGGAAACTCAGTCTCACACCCCAAGGTCATGGTCATGAGTGGTCCTTTCTTTACGGCTTCGTTGATGGAGTTCATCCACAAATAGAGATGAGAATAAGAAGATTAGAAAAGTTTACGAGAAGAATAGACAAGTGTAGAAGTAGTTGAAATTTTTTCCTTAGTGGTTTCCAATCCTAGGGTCATAATCCTACAGGCAACACAGTGCTCTGATACCATCTGTAAGATCCCTCCTTTGTAAAGGAAAAGGATCCCTGTGATTGCAATGCTAGTCCCTGGATCATTGCTAGCATCCACAGTTTAAGATGAAGTACACAGATACAAAGGTCATTTATTACATCCATTCCAGAGATAAAACATATTCTATAACAACTCAGTGCACCAGTCCTAATACAACAGTTTTGGAATAAGTAAATAAACATAAGTCTTCATCTTCATGTGCCACAGGCAAGCATGTTGAGTGTAGACTCATGACACCTAATCATCATCGGAGTAACCTGCAACATCACAAGTTACAGCCACAGTGGTTCAATACTTTGGAATAGTATTGGCAAGTGATACCTTAGTAAATTTTTAAGTGGACTATATTACTATATGCATTTTTGGCTAAGTGTAGCTTGGCTTTCTTTGCTCAAAATAGGTTTTTCCTATTAGTTGAAATCACTAAGTTTTCTTTGTCAAAAACTTTCCCAAGAAACCACCAATAGACATTGGGGTCCTTTACCCTTGTTCACCCACAAGTTTTACTTAGAAGTTGGAGTGATGAGATTCTTGATAGCTTCCATGTCTTGATGCTCAAGTTGTCCATTGCCATGGACTTGGCTAAGTACTTAGATTTTTCCATCTGCAGAGGTTGTGCACTTTCCCCACCAGACTTGGTTTCCCAAGACCGGACCTTTCAGAAGCCTTTCCTTAACCAAATGGACGCGCTCCAACCTATCATTCCCACTACCACCAACTGTCCAAAAGGCTAAGTTCTAGCAACCTATATGATCAAGGCAGAGCCCATATTGCCAAGTGGTTGCACTATAAGCTTCTCAACACTTGGCCTCTAAAATCCCTTTGTGCCTGGGTGGCATACCACAAGTGAGATACACAAGGTAAACCATGTCCATGGGCCTTGTGTAACCACTCAACCAAAAACCACCATTCAAGTCCCATTCTACCCAGGAGGTTCATTGACTTAGTTGTTTTATTAAGAAAACATAAGTCCAAAGACTTAGAAATATTTTCATCATAGCATGTAGATACTTTACCAACCCTTGTTTGCTACTAGCTAGGCTAAGCATGGCATAGTAACTTAACTTAGGAAATTTCCTAGCAATTCTACAATTCTACAACTACTTAGGATTTCCCAACATAGCATTTGGCAAAAGTAACATGCAAGACCTAGCAAAATATTTCTAATGCTTATACAAAATATAGGGATGAAAATAGTCATGAAGTACCACTTGCCTTGGTAATGGGGAGAGTAGCACTCTTCACAATCACAGTCACTAGCAAAGTCTACACAAAAATAGTAGCACAGAATTACACACAATTCATATACAATCATAAATATATCTGCATGCAATGCAAGAAAATGCTAAGTGATGATTTCTGAAAGCTCCACCAAGCAAGTGCATGATACAGAAACATAACCAAGTCAAAAACTTTTTAACTAAACTTATTTAGCACTAAAACAATTTACTAAACAAATTCTATACTCAAAATATTCCTAAACAAGTTTCTGCATAAAAAGTCATTTTAACAGAAACTTTTCACTAAAAACATTGCATAAACAGATAGGGCTTGTCTCCCTGATTCCAACGGTATAAAGTTTGCAAAAATCTAACGTGGAAATCAAAAGTTATAGCCATTTCAATTTTGGTTCTAAATCTGATTTGAATTCTGTTTTTGAATCAAACCCTAGCCACGCGTCTTAATTCTATTGGTTGATACCGTTTCGCTCAGGATCACCCTCCCGCGCCGTTATATCTATTTAAAACACACGGTCCAGATCTGACTATAATGGTTCGCTAAAAGATCTAATTCTACGCGTTGGATCCAGATCCAACGGCTCTCGATCAAGCGACCATGTCCTGGCGGTGCGCGGCAACGGCGAGCGGCGGAGTGCTCTGACAGCGGCGGCGCTAACGTTCTAGATCACTCGGGGAGGAAAGGGCGTGCTTACCAGATCCGCAAGGTCGAGGCGAAGCTCAACGTGGTGGTGGCTGGGCAAGGGGTGCACGGGTACGGTCTCTGGGGCTCGTCGGAGTTGCGGCGGCGTCGCTGCGCCGAGGTCGCGTTGCCGAGGTGTGGCATCGCCCTAGCACCAGGCAGAGGGTTCAGAAGGTGCCCAAGTGACTGGCGAAACAACTGGTGACAAAGGGAAGGCGAGGGGTGCACGGAACTTACCGCTATTGCTCGCCGGAGTCGAGCGACGGCGCAGGTGGTTGCGGTCGTGAACGGGATCGACGACTTGGGTCACGTGCAGGCAAAAGAAAAGTATCAGGAGGTGCGCAAGATCAAGCTGGACACGACAGTTTGAACCAGAGAGAGGGGGGTGGTCGAGGCTCACCGAAATTAGTCGCCGGAGTCGTCGGAACTGCGAGGTTTCGAGGGCAAATGCGCGCAGCCTGGTGGCGGAGTGAGCGAGGAGAGTGGGGGGAAATGACCGCGGTGCAGAGGGGGTTTTGTAGGTGAGAGGGGAGCGGCGATGAAGCATGGAATCAATCGCAATTAAGCGAGAATCAATCGCGGCAGTGAAGGGCGGAGGAAACGGCCGGCGACGGGGTCGGGCGTGATTTGGGGAAGACGAGGGTGACGTGGAGAGGCCCTCCGTCAAACGCCAGCAGAGAGGAGGTGGGTCTGGTTGTCACGATCGCTGGGCTTAAGGCGTCTGAGAGAGAGAGAGGAAGTCCGGGTGGGCTAGTTGGGCCAGTTCTGTTGCTGGGCTAGAATCCTGGTGCCTGGCCCTTTTCTTTTCTTTTGTCCTTTTCTTTTTCTATTTTGATTTTCAGGAATGGTTTTGATATGAATTCAAACTCTTTTTGAATTCAAATATTTCTAGGGTTTTTGCAGTGTGCAAAAGTTTCAAATATAGGCATAAAACCATGTGGTTGCTTTGCAAAAGCTTGGTCACTTTTGGAGAACAAAATATCAGGGACTTGGTACCTGATTTGCAAATGTTTGAAAAATGGTTCTTGAACCATTTCCATTTTGTAAAACTTGGTTCAAATAACCACACTCAATCCATTCAACAAAGGAAACAAGCATTCTAGGTTTAAAACATTCAAACTCTCAAATGGTGATGGCCATTTGATTTTTAGCTTGCTCACATAAAATGATAGCACTATGTGCTTTGTTTTTCTGAAATGAGTTTTGAAATTGATCTCAATTCTATATGCATGCATGAATGATATGCAATCTTTGAAATCATGATTTTAGGGATGTTACAGTAAACAAGTAACAGTGGAAGATGTATCAATGGTAAAGATTGGACCGAGGTCCATGGTTCACTAGAGGTGCTCTCCTTAGATAGACAACATGGCATGAAGGGTAAAAAATTACAGCAGGGCAATTGACAGGAACTGAGCAAGGCATAACAATGCAATTACTAGTAAAAAAGATCCTATGAGATTCGATTGGGCAATACAACAAGATACATAGACCACCATCCAACTGCATCTATGACTAGAAGTCCACCTTCAGGTTATCATCCGAACCCCCTCCAGTATTAAGTTGCAAGCAACAGACAACTGCTTTAAGCAAAGTGTGTAAGGTAAACAGTCCACATGTTCCATGAACAAGATACTGTTGTTTTCTCCCTAGTGGCAACAACACATCTACAACCAAAGAGATTTCTGTCACTTCCCTTGGACACTAGAGGCATGAACCCACTATGGAGCATAAATACCCCTTCTTGGAGTCACTAGCAACTACTTGGACAAGATAGCTACTAACAACAGAGAGCATGCAAGATCACAAACAACACAGACATGATAGAATCATAAAGACAAAACCATTAATCAAACCAACATAATAATCTCAATATCCATCGGATCCCTGCAAACATAACATGCATGATTACAAATAGATTAGATCTTGATCATGAACGGAGATCACAAGATCTATACATGAAAGCACAAAGGAGGAGATACAACCATCTAGCTACTACATGGACCCATAGTCCAAGGTGGAACTACTCACGCATCATACCGGAGAGAAGGCCTCAGGGATGATCTCCCCTCCGGCAAGGTGCCGGGAAAACTTCAGACCCCCCTGATCTAGGGACGATGGTGGCGGCGGCTACAGACGGTTTCGTGGAGATTTGATTGGGTGCTTAGGGTTTCTGCATCGGGGGCTTATTATAGGCGAAGGGGGAGGTCGAGGAAGCAGCCAGGGGTACCAAACCCTAGCAAGGCGCGGGGCAGGGCCCACCCGCGCCTAGGGGGGTTTGGCTTCCTCGCTCTCGTCTCCTGGACTTCTTGTTCCCCACGTAGTAATTTACTTTGACGCTTGTCCCATCCAATTCTGAGAATATTTCTTTACTAACTTTTCTAAAACCAAAACAGCAGAAAAGCATCCGCATCGCTGCAACTTGTTAGTAGGTTAGTACCAGAAAACATGTAAAAATCACCTCAAAGTGTGGACAAGTAAAGAAAAGTAGATACTAAACAAGCATGTAGCATCAAAAATTATAGATACGTTTTCGACGTATCACATGGTTATACCCGATGCCAAATCGAAGAACGCCCCCACGGAAAATGAGCCATTGGTGCTCGCTAGCCAAGTTGATCAATGCTTCTTCATTACTGACCCGGCAAAGCCAAGCCGTGTTGTCATGAGGAGGGGCAAGAGGAGCATCATCGGAATCGAAGGACCCGCCAACAAGCAAGACATCGAAAAAAACGGCTATCCCAAGATCGAAGAGGAATTCGACATGTACTTTCACAAGCCTACTACTTATGCTAAAGTAAGAAGGAAGATCACCCTACCGGCTAAAGGTTTCCCGTACATGAGAAGAAATCTCAAGGTGGCCGGCCTAAAGTATTCTACCGCGAAGAAGAAGGGCAAGAAAGTTGTTGTGAAGAGACACAAGCGCTACCTCGGAGCCGACTTAGCGGTTTTTGACGCCTTTCTTGTACTAATTAATGCACATGTGTGCTCGCGTGCCTGTATATATGTATTACTTTGACAAACTAATGTATGCAGATATATTGATGTGGGTGTGTGTGACAAGCATATATAATATATTAATTCTTGTTTTTAATAGAAAATATATTAGTTCTTGCCTTTAATATATTATTACCATCCTTAAAATATTTTTTTTAAAGATGTGGGCACCAGGAATCGAACCTGGGGCATCAAAGCATAGGAGCATGCGCTGAACCAATGCGGTAAGCTGTGTTTGGTGTTAAATGATGACCCACAAGTATAGGGGGTGTATCGTTGTACTTTTGATAAATAGGAGTGTCGATCCCAACGAGGAGCAGAAGGTGCTGAACAGTGGTATGGAGCATGAAATCTCTGTGAATACTTAGCAAACGGATTTTTAGTGGTTTTCTGCCAAAGCAACAGAAAGATCAAGTAACAGAAGTAATGAACAAACGGAGCAAGTGGCCCAATACTTTCTTAGAAAAGGACAATCCCATGGAAATACTTATAAGGAACAAACGTTCTCGAGGACACATGGGAATTCTATCAAGTGATTTCGCTTCAAATAGCTGAGTACTCTCCTTTGGTGTTTGTAAGTGTTGTGTGGGTGAACCTATGCTAACACACCGCCCTTCCTAGGACTAATACATACTTGTGATTAAACCCCCTGCAAACATCTGTAACTACAGGAAAGTAATTAAGATATAAATCTAACCACAGCCTTAAACTCTGAGATCCTGCACTCCCTTGTGCAAAGGTGTCCTAACGGGGGTTCAGGTTTCTGTCACTCTGGCAACCCCGCGATTAGTATCCAAATACACAATGCATTCCCCTAGGCCCATAAATGGTGAAGTGTCATGTAGTCGACATTCAGATGACACCACTAGAAGAATAACACCACAACTTAAATACTAAACCATTGAATAATAACTCATCACAGATTCACTACTAACAACATGACTTCTCCCATGTCCTCAAGAACTAAACGAACTACTCACAAGACATCATATGGATCAAGATCAAAGATGATATGATAATGGATAACAATATGAACATAAACAATAATCCAATGGTTCCACTCACAAGCATCAACTACACCGGGAAAGTTTCCCCTAAGAACAAAAAAAATATCCAACACAATTGTTATAGCGGGACGGAATGTTGATGATGGTGTGGATGATGATGATGATCCCGATGAAGCCTAGCTTGATGACGGTGTTGATGGCGATGGTCTCCCCTCTCCGGGAAGGAATTCCCCTGGCAGAAATCTGTCTGTCGGAGAGATCTTTCTCTCTCGGTGTTTTCCGCCCCCTAGAGGTGGTGGAAATCTATCTGTGGTCGCTCCCCGTGAATTAGGGTTCCGTAGGGAAGATATAGGCGAAGGGGCGGAGTCGGAGGTCAGGAAGGTGGGCCGCACCTGCCCTAGGCGTTGGGTCAGGTGGGCCCGCGCCTAGGGGGTGTGGGCCCCCTGAGGCCCATCTCCGTCCCTCCTTCTGGCTTCCTTCGTCTTCTAGTAAAATAATATGTTTCCATATTTTTCTGTTATTTTTCTGATCTTCGCAAAATTGCACCGAAACGCCTTCTTTTCCATTAGAATCCAGACTCCGACAGTCCATCCTCCAGGAATCATCCAACATTCATAAACAGATGAAAAGCCATAAGTAATACCTCATAATAAGACAAATATCAATGAATAGAGGTAAATTATGATATATAATGATGATGCAAATTGGGCGTATCAACTCCCCCAAGCTTAGACTTTGCCTGTCCCCAAGCGAATACTGAGCTCGGTAAACATGTCCACAGGTTTATGGAGTGAAGTGTCGATAAAAAGAATACGAACAAGAAGCATCACACTTACCATTGTACAACTCATAGAAGAAAGCAACTCATCATTATATAACTTAGCTTGCAACAAAGTACAACAGTCACAATAGAGATGCATAAAGATAAATCATAATTGGAATTGGCAAACTTGTTCTTGGTCAGAGAACACCTGGCAAACAGTTTCACAAAAGCTTTTTGTAGAAGTTTCAAAACAGGAACACTCTTTGCTCAGAAAGGTTTTTCGCAAGTGAAGGCTTTCAAAGTAATACTCAATAGATAAGAGTTTTGTGCAAACAAGGAAGATGAAGAACATGATTGAAAAAATCACCATATGAATGCTTGAAACACAACAACTCAAATGCTTGCTGGATAAAGAGAGGAAGTTGGTTTACTGACTCAACTGGTAACTAGGAGAAAGGTACCTTCTTAGAGGGTAGCAGGGATTAAAAATCATAAAGAGCTTCCAAAATATTATGGTACTTACTAGCTTTGGTCCCTCATTGCCCCTATCATAAGCATCTTGAGATGATTAAGGTTAAAGTGAACAAAGATGGAGTATATGCTTGACGAAATATAAGTTGGCAATCTCATGTCCCTTGAATATGAGGGCCACTCCTCATGCATACTCAACTTTGGGTCCTGGTAAGATCTTTTCATTGTAAGTATTTGCATATAATTGAGAACCGCCAATGGGGTACCCCTTGCACATGGTACAGGAGCTTTCCCATAACCAAAATGACAAGGCAAGCAGACAATGAGCATCTCAGCGATCTTTTATTTAGCATGTGTATAGCTTTTTATTGAGGATGCTTCATAGATAACTCACTATGGTGATGCTGTGTCACATCCCAAGATTTTGAAAATTGGGACTACAATTTTTTTTGCATTTGCATTGCATTGGCATAGCATTTTGCATTCATGGAAAAATTTGAATTGAAAAACCTCATATATAAACCCTATTTTGAATCACCAAAATGCACCTACAATTGAATATGCAAGGATTTATAAATCCACTACTTGCAAAATAGTAAAAAGATTGCAAATATGATCCTATTGTGATCTAAATGATTTTAGAAAAATTTGAAGACAAAAATCATTTCATTTGGAGTTATAAATAAAAATATACAATAGAATCACTAAAACAGAAAATAATAAAAAGAAAAAA
Source organism: Avena insularis (assembly GCA_023614405.1). Taxonomy (NCBI): domain Eukaryota; kingdom Viridiplantae; phylum Streptophyta; class Magnoliopsida; order Poales; family Poaceae; genus Avena; species Avena insularis. Next base: position 139,345 of record JAJUPC010000080.1, read on the forward strand.
AAACTAACCTACCCCCACCGGCCGAGCCACCCTGGCCCAGCCCACGAGCCCACCCTCCTATCTGTCGCGCGCCTCTCCATGAAAGCAACGTAGGCAAGCATGGCCAGCTGCCCACGCAGCCAACCAGTAGAAGCGTCCGCCTTGATTTCTCGGCGTGTGGGCCCGCCCATCGTCTTTCTCCTCCGGTCAGGAGACCACCCCCCGCAATAATCTTCTCCCGATTGAATCCGAATGGATTTCCCCCCCGATTTCGCTCGACCCCGTGGCCCCTCTTGCACGCCACGCCACCATATAAACCCCCGCACCCGCCTCTCGTTTCCCTTTTGATTTTTTTATCGAAACCCTAGCCGAGCTCAAACCGATCTCGTCGCCGCCACTCTCGGAAGCTCGAGGATGAGCACGAGTACGTCACCCCCGAGCCCTCTTCTCCCTGCCATCGTCTCGCCCTTGATGCGCCCCTTCTTTCTGACCATTTTCCCCCTCTGCAGATCGCTGCTGCCTCTGCAATTGCTCGCCGGAGCACTACCTCCACCGCCGCCTCCATCCGTTCGTCAACGCCGACTCTGGAAACAAAACGTGGCACTGATCATGCCGTCGAGCTCGTCGTGCACAGCCGGTCTTCGTCCACTACCCCACCGTCGCCGGAGACCGCCAGAGTCGCCGCCACAATCGTCATCTGAGCCCGCCGCCGCTGCTCCGCCATTAGCGCCGGTGAGCTCGCCAGGGTCGACGTGGACCGTCTGATCTTCTCAGCATCCGACGGCCCCTGTCTATCCCGACATGGAAGAGGTACCCGCGAACCAGGACGTGCCACGTGTCTGCCCAGTCAGCAGGAATATTCCCAGGGAATATTCCCTGTAAATTTGAAATTGAATTAAAAATTCAGAAAATTGCATAAACTTGTAAAATTCATAATAAAAGATCTGTACATCCAAAAATAGCAAATTATATATCAATAGATTCATAAAATTGGGTAGATTATTAATATCAAGTTGGATATAACTTTTACAATGCGTGTTTGCTGTAATAATTTAATTAGTTTTAGTGGTCTTTTAGGTTAATAAATTCATAGTAAAATATCTACTAGGCCAAAAATTACAAATAAAATATGTGTAGATTCAGTAACTCACGTAGAATCTTGCTGTACATTTGCTTTACACTTTTATAGCAAGGTTTTGCCCTGAATAATTAAATAAGTTAATGCCCTTTTTAGAGTAATAAATTCATAAGATAAGTTCTGTAACTCCAAAAATTGCAAATAAGATGTCCCTGGAATCAGTAGAACAAGGGGAATCTCAAAGTGAATTAAAAAGTTAGGCTTACAGTAGTAACTTTTGCAGAATCTATTTAAAGGCTTACTGCAGTATTTTAATTACTCAGGGAGTTATATAAATCCTTTTTGAGAAATTCCAGTTGGTACTGTTCCTATTTAGTATGGCCTACACAGTAGAATTTTACCAAGATTTTACAAATAGTATGTTAACAGTAGTGAATTATTTGGTTTCTAGCTCTATTATTGAGCATTATAAATTGCATACTTGTTTTCTTTGCGCTAAAAATAATTTCCATGCATGCATAAAGTAGCTTTACTGAATGAGATTATGTGATGCTGTTGTAGCATCAATCCACTTGTCATGCATGCATCTTGCATCATCTTTGTTTGCATATGATTATGGATGGTTTGTTTATGATTGCAAATGTATCGTGTAGATTGTGACGAGTGCAGCGCTTGCTCGTGTGTGGATTGTTCTTCGGACCACTACAACCAAGGCAAGTAGATGCTACTTTGTTCATGATGATATCCTACTATTTTTATTGGATTGTCGTGTATTTTATAGATGCATGTGTAGGATAATACTATCGCTATGCTATGTCCTATTATGTGGTAGGGCTTTCCTTGTAGATGAACCACCGTTGGTAGATGTGCTTAGCCATGCTATGATAAACGAGGGCTGGGTTACATCACTGAAAGTTGTTTCTAAATGCGTTGGTTTGAGAAAACTAAAACAACTTAATCAATGAATCTCCTAGGTGTGATGGGATTGATAATTTTTGGTGGTATCATTGCGGAAAGGCACCCATGTATCTAGAGAAAATGATTGGCTTCTTTATTTTGTAGCTTACGTGTACAACCATGTGCCAATAATGAAATGGGCGGTTGGTTGGACTTAGTAGGTTATGGTAACTCGAACCCGCGTATCTAGAGATGTAGAATTTTGGTAGGTTGGACCGGTGCGCGCCAGGATTGGGGAGCTACTTCCCGAACGGTGTCTTCTTGGACTTCTCCCTATCATCACCCAAAATGAGAGTGATGGTACGAGCTGGGCTGGCCAAGTCACATGGGTAAAGTGTACTAACCCCTGCAGGGTGTATAATCTAATCGATTAGTCGTGTCCCCGGTTATGGACGACCGAGTGCTTGATATTGATTCCATGACATGCTTCTCGCTCATTCTAATTTCATAATTGCTTTAATGTTGTTGGGTTAACTTAATTGGGATCTTTTCAAAGAAAAATCAAAAAAACTGTTTATGAAAGTAGGACAAAGGTATTTGCAAATGCAAGCTAGCCACATCTCCACTTGCCAAATATGCATGTAGATGTTAGCACTATTGTCTCCTTTAATAGCTCTACTTGCCATACATTCCATGTATTGACCCTTCGGGGCTGCTATGTTTCATGTTGCAGGATATTCCGATTCTAAGTAATCGATTTAGGCCACGGTACTCCACTCGGCACTTGTTCACTTGTGGGCAATTTGAAGAATGGAGGATTTACTATATTTATGTTGCTACTTGAATAACATTGAGCTAGCCTCGAGCTAAGCTTTTATTGTAATAATGGTACTCTGGATCTTCGTTATTTATGATACACAGATATTTTGCTATGTTATTCATCTTATTCTATTGTGGGCCAATGAACCGATCCAGGGATTGGCATGTCACATAGAAGCTACGGTCTTTTCAGAACCGTGGTGATACAAGATGGTATCAGAGCCCGTGTGTCGACTGTAGGATCGTGACCTAGGTTTGGAATAGGAAAGCCATATGAAATTATAAACCCTATTTGATTCTATCTATTCTCTTCTTACACTTCTTTCTAGTATCTCTTATCATTTCAATTCTCATACTCTTCTCTTTTATGATATAGAAGGAAGGCTCTCCCTAGCAATGAACTCATAATTTTGTACTTATTAGATTCTTGTAATCATTCATCTATCTTTTCTAATCTCATCTTGTTCAAACTTGTAGATGAACACTTGTGCAAGAAAGTGCTAGATTTAAAATAGTTAGATGATGACCACCATATAGTTTCATATGATCTCGTTTCGATATAGCAATCGATTGTTGTAAGAACTTGTTTGATAGTTGATTTATTTTGCTTAGGTTGTGCTATTTGATACCCTAAAGTTCTAGAATATTTTTGTGAGATTCCATAATATATTAATGAAGGTTTTGATTAGAAATTCGTGATAGTTTCGTTGCAGTTTTCTGCTGACACAGAAGTACTGTACGATTTTTCATATTTTATTGGTATCTGGAAAAAATCTGAAAAAAATAGGGCTAGTTCGAAACTCTCTGTACTGTATACACAAAAATTGGCTAAAATTTCTGGTTAGTTTAAGGTGCCCAGGAAAATTCGTGAACGCTGCTGTAGTTTCAGGACAGATTCTGTCCATTGCTTTTATGATTGTAGGTTCACCCCCCAAACGAATGTTAGTCAATGGAAACCTATTTTGTGGATGTAATGCCACTAAAACAAAACTTCTGGAACATAAACAAAACTATTTTAGATTGAGTGTTGTTTGTGTTGATTGTGTGCGTGTGTGCTAAATGTGTGTTTCATATAGTTATGGGTAATATTACTTCTCTAGTCTTTCTATCTATAACTTATCTATGCTATCCCAACAGATGCCGCCCCGCCGTCAACCCACTGAGATGGAGCAGCTGATGGAAGCCCAGGCGCAGCTAGCGCAGGTGATGACTCAATTCATGGCTGCGCAGAACAACAACAATGGGAACAACCAGCCCCAAGAGGATGCCCTCACCAGGTTTCTGAAACTGAGGCCAGCTAAGTTCTCCACTGCACTTGAACCTATGATTGCTCTTGACTGGTTGCGCTCGGTGAACAAAGATTTAGTGACTGTTGGATGCACTGATGCTGAGAAGGTGAGATTTGCTGCTCACCTACTAGAGGGACCAGCCGCTTCTTGGTGGGACACTTTTCAGATCACCCACCCGCTGGACACTGTGACTTGGGCAATGTTTGAGGAAGGTTTCAAGACCAACCACGTGTCTTCAGGAGTCCTAAGTCTGAAGAGGAAGGAGTTCCGCAACCTGCGCCAGACCAATCGCACCGTGGCTGAATATATAGAGGAGTTCAACAATCTGTCGCGTTATGCCCCTGAGGATGTTGACACTGATGCCAAGAGGAGATAGAGGTTCCTAGATGGCCTCAGTGATGAGCTCTCGATACAGCTGTTAGTGGTCTATTGCCCCACTTTCCAAGAACTGATGGACAAGGCCAGAATTCTGGAGGGAAAACACAAGCAAGTGGAAAGACGCAAGAGGAAGAACAACGATCACAACTCGGGATCACACCATAAGCGTACCAACCATGATGGTAATCGGAATTCTGGACATCACAAGCATGGAGGAAATGGACACAACCACAACGGAGGCAATGGACACAATTCTGGAGGCAACAATGGACATAACCACCACCATCAGAAGAAGGATATTAGCCAAGTGATATGCTTCAAGTGCAACCAGAAGGGACACTATGCTGATAACTGCCCGGAGAAGAAGAGTGAAGTTGGAGCCAAGACGGATTCACCTCCGAAGGCAACTGTGAACCATGTGAGCATGGGGAAAGCACTCAAAAAGCCATGTCGTGTGACTAGTAAGTTCTCGCTAATTTATGCATCACGCTCGTAATGCTTTCAATACTGGTGCATCATGTTCATTCATATTGAGGCATTCATGGATAAGAATAGTTACATATGAAGTTACTTAGAGGAGTTGATGAAGAGAACCCACTGGAAAGGATTGATAGCTAGCACAAGATTCCACAATTAAGTATCGGATGTTGGAGATGCCAAGTTCAGTTTTCTTAAGGGGGTTAGCCTCGACAACAACACCCATAACCATGCTAGCCATTCCGAATCTCGGGACGAGATTCATCTTAAGGGGGTTAGTCTGTCACATCCCAAGATTTTGAAAATTGGGACTACAAAAAAATTTGCATTTGCATTGCATTGGCATAGCATTTTGCATTCATGGAAAAATTTGAATTGAAAAACCTCATATATAAACCCTGTTTTGAATCACCAAAATGCACCTACAATTGAATATACAAGGATTTATAAATCCACTACTTAAAACATAGTAAAAATATTGCAAATATGATCCTATTGTGATCTAAATGATTTTAGAAAAATTTGAAGACAAAAATCATTTCATTTGGAGTTATAAATAAAAATATACAATAGAATCACTAAAATAGAAAAGAATAAAAAGAAAAAAAACTAACCTACCCCCACCGGCCGAGCCACCCCGGCCCAGCCCATGAGCCCACCCTCCTATCTGCCGTGCGCCTCTCCCATGAAAGCAGCGGCAAGAAGAAGTGGCCAATGCCCACGCAACCAGTAGAGTCCGCCCTGTTTCTATGACGTGTGGGCCCGCCCATCGTCTTCCTCCTCCGGTCAGGAGACCACCCCCCGCAAGAACCTTCTCCCGATCGAATCCCAACGGATTCCCCCCCCCCCCGATTTCGCTCGACCCCGTGGCCCCTCTTGCATGCCACGCCACCATATAAACCCCCGCACCCGCCTCTCGTTTCCCTTTTGATTTTTTTCTCGAAACCCTAGCCGAGCTCAAACCGATCTCGCCGCCGCCGCTCTCGGAAGCTCGAGGACGAGCACGAGTACGTCTCCCCCGAGCCCTCTTCTCCCCGCCATCGTCTCTCCCTTGATGCGCCCCTTCTTTCTGACCATTTTCCCCCTCCGCAGATCGCTGCTGCCTCTACAATTGCTCGCCGGAGCACTACCTCCACCGCCGCCTCCATCCGTTCGTCAACGCCGCCTCTGGAAACAAAACGCGGCGCCGATCACGCCGTCGAGCTCGTCGTGCACAGCTGGTCGTCGTCCACTACCCCACCGTCACCAAAGACCGCTGGAGTCGCCGCCACCATCGTCATCTGAGCCCGCCGGCGCTGCTCCGCCATTAGCGTCGGTGAGCTCGCCGGGGTCGACGTGGACCGTCCGATCTTCTCAGCATCCGACGGCCCCTGTCTGTCCCGACACGGAAGAGGTACCCGCGAACCAGGATGTGCCACGTTTCTGCCCAGTCAGCAGGAATATTCCCAGGGAATATTCCCTGTAAATTTGAAATTGAATTAAAAATTCAGAAAATTGCGTAAACTTGTAAAATTCATAATAAAAGATCTGTACATCCAAAAATAGCAAACTATATATCAATAGATTCATAAAATTGGGTAGATTATTAATATCAAGTTGGATATAACTTTTATAGTGCGTGTTTGCTGTATTAATTTAATTAGTTTTAGTGGTCTTTTAGGTTAATAAATTCATAGTAAAATATCTACTAGGCCAAAAATTACAAATAAAATATGTGTAGATTCAGTAACTCGCGTATAATCTTTCTGTACATTTGTTTTACACTTTTACAGTAAGGTTTTGCCCTGAATAATTAAATGAGTTAATGCCCTTTTTAGAGTAATAAATTTATAAGATAAGTTCTGTAACTCCAAAAATTGCAAATAAGATGTCCCTGGAATCAGTAGAACAAGGGGAATCTCAAAGTGAATTAAAAGTTAGGCTTACAGTAGTAACTTTTGCAGAATCTATTTAAAGGCTTACTGCAGTATTTTAATTACTCAGGGAGTTGTATAAATCCTTTTTGAGAAATTCCTGTTGGTACTGTTCCTATTTAGTATTGCCTACACAGTAGAATTTTACCAAGATTTTACAAACAGTATGTTAACAGTAGTGAATTATTTGGTTTCTAGCTCTATTATTGAGCATTATAAATTGCATACTTGTTTTCTTTGCGCTAAAAATAATTTCCATGCATGCATACAGTAGCTTTACTGAATGAGATTATGTGATGCTGCTGTAGCATAAATCCACTTGTCATGCATGCATCTTGCATCATCTTTGTTTGCATATGATTGTGGATGGTTTGTTTATGATTGCAAATGTATCGTGTAGATTGTGACGAGTGCAACACTTGCTCATGTGTGGATTGTTCTTCCGGCCGCTACAACCAAGGCAAGTAGATGCTACTTTGTTCATGATGATATCCTACTATTTTCATTGCATTGTCGTGTATTTTGTAGATGCATGTGTAGGATAATACTATCGCTATGCTATGTCCTATTATGTGGTAGGGCTTTCCTTGTAGATGAACCACCGTTGGTAGATGTGCTTAGCCATGCTATAATGAACGAGGGCTGGGTTACATCACTGAAAGTTGTTTCTAAATGCGTTGGTTTGAGAAAACTAAAACAACTTAATCAATGAATCTCCTGGGTGTGATGGGATTGATAATTTTTGGTGGTATCATTGCGGAAAGGCACCCAGGTATCTAGAGAAAATGATTGGTTTCTTTATTTTGTAGCTTATGTGTACAACCATGTGCCAATAATGAAATGGACGGTTGGTTGGACTTAGTAGGTTATGGTAACTCGAACCCGCGTATCTAGAGATGTAGAATTTTGGTAGGTTGGACCGGTGCGCGTCGGGATTGGGGAGCTACTTCCCGAACGGTGTCTTCTTGGACTTCTCCCTATCATCACCCAAAATGAGAGTGATGGTACGAGCTGGTCTGGCCAAGTCACATGGGTAAAGTGTACTAACCCCTGCAGGGTGTATAATCTAATCGATTAGCCGTGTCCCCGGTTATGGACGACCGAGTTGCTTGATATTGATTCCATGACATGCTTCTCTCTCATTCTAATTTCATAATTGCTTTAATGTTGTTGGGTTAACTTAATTGGGATCTTTTCAAAGAAAAATCAAAAAACTGTTTATGAAAGTAGGACAAAGGTATTTGCAAATGCAAGCTATCCACAGCTCCACTTGCCAAATATGCATGTAGATGTTAGCACTATTGTCTCCTTTAATAGCTCTACTTGCCATACATTCCATGTATTGACCCTTCAGGGCTGCTACGTTTCATGTTGCAGGATATTCCAATTCTGAGTAATCGATTTAGGCCACGGTACTCCACTCGGCACTTGTTCACTTGTGGGCAATTTGAAGAATGGAGGATTTACTATATTTATGTTGCTACCTGAATAACATTGAGCTAGCCTCGAGCTAAGCTTTTATTGTAATAATGGTACTCTGGATCTTCGTTATTTATGATACACGGATATTTTGCTATGTTATTCATCTTATTCTATTGTGGGCCAATGAACCGATCCAGGGATTGTCATGTCACATAGAAGCTACGGTCTTTTCAGAACCGTGGCGTTACATGCTGCAAGTTTCCACCATGATTTAGCATGGCGTAGGCTAGCGGCCCAGGCGTTTCTCTAACACAGAATACAAACTCCATGGACTTACAAGTTCCCTCTTTATTTCACACCGTTGACATCCATAGACAAAATAGCATGATATCAACTTTGTATAGAGTACAAGTGCAATGTTGAAAACTTTCCCTGTGACAGCACGGTTCTACTAATTCCAGCGTATAGATGCAAGCATATACAACTTCGATGTTCACAATGGTTCAAGTTTATTAGGGGCAAGTAATAAAGTGTGCCATCAAGTTCGTGAGAGCTTTACTAACTAGTTTTCACATAACAAAATACTTTTTAATTCAAAAGGTAGATGAAGCTTGAGAATTTGCTTGGAATAGCAAAAGCTACTAGGTAGATATGGTGGACACAAGTGGCAAAAGTTTTGGTTCAAAGGGATTTTGGAAACATGAGAAGTATGCCTTCTCAAAACAGGTTTTTGGCTAGCAAGGCTGGGTAGCAAGAAAGAGAGTTGAAAGAAACAAGCAAACATACAAGTAATAAAGCCAAACATGCAATCTTCCTTGAAGACACAAAAGAATCTTAAATAAAGAATACTAAGCTTATGAGCCAACAAGAAAGAAAACAAATGATACGAAATACCTGTAGGATTTTTCTTTCTTTCTTTCTTTCATTCTTTTTTCTCTTTCATAATAATGCTACTGACCAGAACTCGGTTTGCTAAAACCAATTTAGATCCACTTGATGATCCCAAAGTGGTGCAAATACTGAACAACAAGATCCATCATATAATATAGATTGCAAACTAAAAATAAGAAGTGCAAAAAGTAAAAGATGAGACTTCTCATTAATATTCCAATAAAGGCAGTCACACTAAGGGATACAAAAATAAAACTAAAGGAGAGATACTTCCTCATGCAAACCAAACTATAAGATAACCTCTCTACCACAGATACGAATCCACTAAAAAGGTAAAAGATAAAACATAATGGTGGTGATACCGCGGCACTCCCCCAAGCTTGGAACAAGCCAAGGGGATGCCAAACCTGATAACGAATTACTCCCTCGGTGGTGGTGGTGTTGCCTTGTCATCATCAAACTTCCAAGGCAATGGTTCCCCATCAAAAAAGGATGTCCTTGTTTCCGCAATCCTGAAACTAGCAGCAGAGCTTATACGATCAAATCTAGCCTCGTACTCATAGTTTTGGTTATGTATGTCATAGAGCTGTGCTTGCAATTGGTTGGTGGTCTGACAGAGTGAAAATATCTCTTCTTGGAGCTCAGCAACTTCTCCCTCGTGCTTGGTAATGAGTTTTGAACTTATCTTGTGAATAACATCCACTTCGCGTTCTGCCATCTTCTTATACCTGAAAACTTCTTGTTCCAACGCTTCCATCCTGTCTTCCAGCTTGCCTTCTCCTTTAGGGCCTTGAACTTCTTTCATCTATACCTTCCCCTCTTTGAGTATCAACTCTTTGGGATGAATCCTCAACTCATACATGTACGGGTTGAGGACATCCGCAGAGGAGTCCTCCGTGGGTGATCCAGAGGAAGACATTGAGGCTCCAAATCTAATAACTCTCCTGACAGAAACATATCGAAATGAAAACACGACGAGAACACGATGCAAGAACCTCGGAGAACCCGGGGGGTTATATATTACGAAGTTGCAATGCATAAGGAAGGTTTTGACACGGAAACAAAGCAGAGACGGAGTTCGAGGATGGCAAACCCCCTCTAGGCTGGGCCCGCGCCTGGGGTGGGTTTGTCCACCCTGGGCTCCGTTTCCTCTTTGTCTCGTAACTTCCCTTATGTATTAAAAATGAACCTTCTGTTTTCACCACTTTTACCTATTCAAAGACGAACTCTGCAGATTCCTTTTCTCTTTCTCCTGAGAATTTCCTTCTTACAAAACCCTTGCACAAGCTCAATGACAACATTAGTGTAAGAAAAAACAACAAACCTTTGGTACACACTCCAACTGAAAACTCATCAAAACAAAAGCTTCTGTAAGAGGCAAATGCAAATGATGACAGAAATCTATCAAAACAGACTAGTAGGTAAAGAATTATTTTTGCGAACACCTTCTGTTGCTCAAATAAAACTAATGGAAGTTGGGTAACAACTTGGAGCACAAGCTCAGAAAAATAAAGCTCCATCCAACATACTGAGCTCCCTCACGAATTTTTAGGGTGCAGCACAAAAATCTGTGCCAGCACAACCACTTTTCACAACTCCTCTACTTCACAAAAGTAGTTGAACTTGACACAAAAACCAAAACAAAAAGGATAAGGAGCAGTTATTACAGAGGTAATAACTTCCAAGACTCGACAAAACTCTTGGGTTATCTCCCAACAAGTACTTTTCTTTATTGCCTTTAAGTTAGGCCTGAAACTTCCAAAGATGCTCACATAGGATATATATATCTGAAATGAAAGAGAGCATCAAGAAGCAAATAACCAACACACTTGAGTCTAACCCACTTCTTATGCATGGGGGTATCATGAGAAAACGAATTGTTGAAACAAAAAGACACAAGCATAGGAAGACAAAACAAATGCAACTTTAAAGCTTTCAACATAAAACGGGGAAACTTACCATCATTGAGATGCATAAAACCATGTTTCCCTCTATCATAATAACTATCAGTGGCACTTTGAATAAAGTTGACAATATAACTGTCATGGGAAACAACTTTATCATCAGAATAAGCATACTTACAGTCACCAAAAAGAGGTCCAAGGTCATAGACTGGATCAATAGAAGCAAGTTGTTCCATCCTGAAATCTTTATTAGGCAAGATATTTTCACAAGGAGCTTTAGGAAATTTGGAAAAATTAAACTCATAAGAATCTCCATCAAACTTAGTTAAAACTTTTTCCTTCTTACAAACAATAATAGCTCCACAAGTGTTCAAGAAAGGTCTACCAAAAATGATAGTACAAGTTTTGCTAGCTGATGAATTAAGCATTAGAAAATCAACAGGATATTTAATCTTACCACAGAGAACCTCCACATCTCTTACAATGCCAATGGGGCAAATGGTCTCCTTGTTAGCAAGGTGAATAACCACATCAATGTCCTCAAGCTCACAAGGACCAATCTCATGCATAATTTCCCTGTAAAGCTCATAAGGAATAGCACTAGAACTGGCAACAATATCACATAAACCATAGTAGCAATGATCACCAATTTTAACAGAAAGCATAGGAACACTAGCTTTTCTAGCCTTACTAGGATGAGAGATAATATTAGAAGCATCTTCACAGAAGACAATGTGCTCATCCTCTATATTTCTAGTGATAGTGTCTTTCACAATAGCTACCACAAGTTCATCACTCAAATGCTTACCAAGCTCCAAAGTTTCCATTGTACCCTTGTTATTTGCACTAATAATCATAGAATACTCCTTTACCTTAGCTGGGAAAGGCATTTTCTCAACATGAGGTTCAGGCACAATATGATTAGTAGTACAAACTTGATTACTTCTAACTGGAACTTGGCTAACAACATCTTTATATGGAGCATGGTACATATTCCACTTCTTCTTGGGAATTTCTATGTAAGAGGCGAAGGCTTTAAAACATTTGGCAATACTTTGGGAATCAAGACCAACTCATTGCGAATATCACGGAAGTTATCAGTTCCCATAAAATATTTAATGCATTCATAATCATAGTTTATACCTGACTTTCTTCCTTTGTCATTCTCCCAAGCCTCTGTATTATCTTGAATACGGTCTAAGAGATCCCATTTAGCTTCTTCCTTCATACTTGTGAATGACCCAGCACAAGAAGCATCTAGTAAATCTTTATCATGAAGAGAAAGCCTAGCATAAAAGTTATTAAGAATAATATTGTTAGGGAGTTCATGAATAGGACATTTAAGCATTAGTAACTTCAATCTCCCCAAGCTTGAGATGTACTCTCTCCATCAAGAGGCCAAAAATTATATATAAGACTTCTATCCTTATGGATTTCACTGGGAGGATAAAATTTAGAGTAAAAGAGAGATGCCATCTCCTCCCATTCCATGGATTGTCCATTCTTTAGCAGCTTATACCATGCTTCAGCTCTCCCTTTCAAGGATATGGAGAGTAACTTCCTTTTCACCTGTTCAGTTGTGATACCTGCACACTTAAACAACCTGCATAATTCATGGATAAAAAGCAAGTGATCACCAGGATGGACAGTTCCATCCCCAAAATATTAATTATCCATAACACGATTAAAAATACTTGTAGGTATCTTGAAAGGATCTATCTCAACGGAAGGTGGTTCATCTACTACCATAGCAGTGGTAGTAGTTTTTCCAAACAGAAAACCAAGTGGGTTATCCATATTGAAAACAAAGTAACAAGAAGTAACAAAAGCAATAATCACAGTAAAAGTTTTCCTTACCAGTTCCACTCTTCAATAGCGCTTCACTCCCCGGCAGCGGCGCCAGAAAATAGTCTTGATGACCCACAAGTATAGGGGATGAAACGTAGTACTTTCGATAGATAGGAGTGTCGATCCCAACGAGGAGCAGAAGGTGCTGAACACTGGTATGGAGCAGGAAATCCCTGTGAATACTTAGCAAACAAATTTTTAGTGGTTTTCTGACAAAGCAACAGAACAAAGAGAAAGTAACAGAAGTAACAAACAAACGGAGCAAGTGGCCCAATCCTTTCTTAGCAAATTACAAGCCGGTGGAAATACTTATAAGGACCAAATGTTCTCGGGGACACATGGGAATTCTGTCAAGTGCTTTTGCTTCAAATAGCTGAGTACTCTTCTTTGGTGTTTGTAAGTGTTGTGTTGGTGAACCTGTGCTAACATACCGCCCTTCCTAGGACTAATATATACTTGTGATTAAACCCCCTGCAAACATCCGTAACTACAGGAAAGTAATTAAGATATAAATCTAACCACAGCCTTAAACTCTGTGATCCTGCGCTCCCTTGTGCAAAGGTGTCCTAATGGGGGTTTAGGTTTCTGTCACTTCGGCAACCCCGCGATTAGTAGCAAAATACACAATGCATTCCCCTAAGCCCATAAATGGTGAAGTGTCATGTAGTCGACATTCACATGACACCACTAGAAGAATAGCACCACAACTTAAATACTAAACCATTGAATAATAACTCATCACAGATTCACTACTAACAACATGACTTCTCCCATGTCCTCAAGAACTAAACGAACTACTCACAAGACATCATATGGATCAAGATCAAAGATGATATGATAATGGATAACAATATGAACATAAACAATAATCCAATGGTTCCACTCACAAGCATCAACTATAATAGTAATTAACACCGGGAAAGTTTCCCCTAAGAACTAAAGCAATATCCAACACAACTGCTACAGCAGGACGGAGTGGTGATGATGGTTTTGGTGGAGATGATGGTGTGGATGATGATGATCCCGATGAAGCCTAGCTTGATGACGGTGTTGGTGGCGACGATATCCCCTCTCCGGGAAGGAATTTCCCCAGCAGAAATCTATGTGCCAGAGAGATCTTTCTCTCTCGGTGTTTTCCACCCCCAGAGGCGGCGGAAATCTATTTGTGGCCGCTCCCTGTGAATTAGGGTTACGTAGGGAAGATATAGGCGAAGGGGCAGAGTCGGATGCCGGGTAGGTGGGACACACCTACCCTAGGCGCGAGGTCAGGTGGGCCCGCGCCTAGGGGGGTGTGGGCCCCATGAGACCCATCTCCGTCCCTCCTTCTGGCTTCCTTCGTCTTCTGGTAAAATAATATGTTTCACTGCCCCCCTTACACCTCCTTCTTCCCTGCCCCTAGCTTCCTTCATTGCCCCCCCCCCTTACACCTCTGGCCCACGCTGACCACACCATGGCCTCGCAGAGCACTAGGAGGTGGAGGCTCCGGTGTCCAGGACCACCGCCACCACCACCCCGCAGGTGTCCCCCTCCCGTCCTTCTTCCCAGCCCCTAGATTCCTCCACTTTCCCCTTTCCTTAACAGATTCAGAACAGGGTGCTGCTAATTCCATGATAGGATTAGAGAGCAATTAATTGAGCAGAGGCTAGTACATGATAGGATTAGAGAGCAATTAATTGAACAGGGGCTAGTACATGATAGTACACAATGTTTTTTACTGTATAAAGCTCACAGATTCAGATAATTCTAGGGTTTATACAACCAACAAGGAAGATACATCTAATAACTACTAGAGTGGTGGCTAGGGTTCTTTGAAACATTATCTGTTAAAACAATACTCCAAATGGGTTTTTTTCCTATGTAAAACAATACTCCAGATGGTTTTTATCCAATGAAACATTATCTGTTAAAACAAAACATATAGATAAATGCTGAAACAAAATTGTGTAGTTCACAGAATTACCTATTTTATAAATGATATGAATGATTTATAGCCTGTTTTATATCAAGATATTTTATAAACAATATGAATTGTTTAATATGCATCAAGACATATAGCCTGTTAAAACAAAATAGTACATGCAAAGCTACTGTTTTTGCATTTATAGCATGTTAAAAAAAACAGTACATGATAACAAGATATATAGCCTGTTAAAACAAAACAATATGAACGATTTAATATGCATCAAGATATTCTTATAGCATTTTTTGGTACTAATTAAGCTTCTGACTACTCTATGTGATTGATGAACACTTGTGAACATTTAAAATTCTGACTACTTGCGACCAAAACAATATGAATGATTTAATTTGCTACTGTTTTTGCACTATTTAAAATTCTGACTACTGTTTTTGGTACTAATTAAGCTTCTGACTACTATATGTGTTTAAAAACAGTAGCCAAATTATATGTTGTGAACCAACATATTAGTTACTGTTTTTGCACTATTTAAAATGCAAAGTTTATTTAAAGCTATTGTTTTTGGTCTAGTTTTAAATCTGGAAATGCTGGAGCACTATTTGTGCCTTTTGGGTGCTGTTGGAGCACTTTTAGTGATGTTTGTATGCTGCTGGAGCACCATATGTGGCTGTGGAGCATATTTTGTGCCTTTTTGTATGTGGAATGCTTGCAGGGAAATCACCTGAGCTGCCCATTTCTCCTGAAATGTTGATTTCGATCCATTTCGATCGAGAAATGGGGCTCATATGTCAAAAATGCAAAGGTCATGCCAAACTTTGCTAGTTTTTTGACATATGATCCCCATTTCTCGACCGAAGTGGAAGTGAATCGACACTTCGGGAGAAATGGGCAGCTCATTCTAAATATTGTCAACACTAATTAATACTAACTTAGTATAATTTGTTTAGAAGTGTGCAAACATGTTGGTCGCCGATGGGGCCGGCACTTCTAAGGCCGCCATGAGCGTCTAAGACCAAGCTAGAGCGGTGAACATCACTTTCTGGGAGGTGGCGTCGCAGCACGAGGCGGCGGAGTCTCAGCATGAGCACGTGGCAGGTTCTACGGGCCACGATGGGTATGATGAGCAAGAGGGGGACGAGGACTACTAGATAGATGAAGCCAAGGAGGAGGATGTGACCACCTCCGATGGTGGAGGCCACACGACCAATGGCAGGGACCACATGACCTATGGCGGGGACCGCACGGATGGCGGTAGTAGCAAACCGGTCGTTAAGAAGAAGAAGCTGAGGAAGGATCGGAAGCCGCAAAATCTCACCGACACCACCAATGAGATCACTCTGGTCTCGGAAAGTGGCCTTTTGTTGGAGCCTCCGGATGTTGCCGCCGGGTTTGGCATGGAACTCGGGTGCATCGTCCAGGAAAGCATGTTGATCAACACGAAGCACCTGGGAAGTGAATAGAATGAGCGGTTGGTGGCGAACTGCCTTAAGAAGCTTCACCGACGGTACAAGTTCCTGGCCCCGTACACCAAAAACTGGAAAATTCCAATAAGGTGAACAGGTTAGCCATCACGAAGATGGCTAATGCCTTGAGCAGCTAGAGAACCCGGGTGAAGAACAAGATCATGAAAAAGGAAAGCTGGGAGAAGATCAAGAAGGGTGAGCCCATGATCGACGAAGACGAGTTCAATATATTCAAGGCGGAGATGGAGACTAACGATTCGATGGCATGGATGGAGTGGGGTCGGGAAATGCGGGAACTGAACATAGGTAACCACCAACGTGGAAGCGGCGGTTACAGGGGAAAGAAGGCCATATGGGCATGGGAGGACGCCGAGGTTTAGCGTCTCGGGAAAGAAAACCCTTTTTTTAAAATCACTGACGAGCAGACGCGGAACTTTGTCCGGGCCCGCTACTATCTGGACAAGGATACCATGGAATTCTTCACCGACAATGACGATATGAGGAAGTTTGAGTAGAAGCTGGTAAGGAATTTACCCGTGGTCCATTTGCTTTCATTTTGAATAATGAAGGCAAGTTCCTAAATGGGTTCACCTTTCCTTGTCTGCAGGACGCTGAAATCAAGGCTGTGCGCGAGGCGTGGGACTCATCGTCCAGGGCTCGACGGAGCCATGGGACACGATTTTCAATAGGGCGACCAACGCCTTCAAGGGGAGGCCGAAGTACAAGCCGCCCACATCAGGTGGCCGTGTCTCTGGCTTTGGTACGAGCACAAAGTTCCACGAGTACTACAACGAGGAAGCCAAGAAGAGAGAGGAGTGGCGGACCCTATCGGTGGCTCAGGATCAAGCCGAGAAGGAAGAGCTGAAGCGGAAGATCGCGCATCTGGAGGCTAGTAAGGTGGACCAGGACGAGTTGAACACGACAGTGCAACAAACGATCCTCGAGATGCTACCCCCACGGCTGATGGAGGGGATAGCAAAATGGAATGCAGACGGTCAGGTGGGGCCGATACAAGTGCCTAGTGCCGGCGGCAGCACCTCGAGCCACCAAGTGTTGCTGGACATGGTTACCCCACCGCCCTCCATCCCCGCCGCGCAGCCGATGGAATTGGATGCACTAGAGCTGCTCCCTCCTGTCGAGACTACCAAGGCGCAGCAACCGGGGGCGGTGCTTCCTAATGCAACCGAGATGGAGAAGAAGAAGGATCAGCCGTCGGCCACCCGTGTCTCAACATTAGCCGAGCTCGGCGGTCATTATTACATTGTCATTCCAGAGATAACATAGTATTTTACAAATCCATAGCCATAGGCTAGTACAAGTGTTTAACTTAACAACATAAATAAAAGTCTTCATCTTCATGTGCCACATGCAAGAATGTTGAGTGTAGACTCATAACCCTAATCCTCATCAGAGTAACCTGCAACATCACAAGTTACAACCACAGTGGGTCAATACATTGGAATAGTACTGGCAAGTGATACCTTTGTAGAATAATAGTATCTAACTTCTACATGAATTTGGCTAAGTGTAGCTTAGGCTTGCTTTGCTCAAAATAGGTTTTACCTATCAGTTTAAAACACTAAGTTTTTGTTTGGAAAAAACTCCCATGGAACCACCAATAGAAATTGGTGAACCTTCACCCTTGTTCAACCACTAGTTTTAACTTAGAAAATTGGGATGAGGAGATTCTTGATAGCTTCCATGTATTGATGCTCAAATTGTCCATTACCGGGGACACGGCTAAGTACTTAGTTTCTTCCTTCTGCAGAGGTGGTGCACTTTCCCCACAAGACCTGATTTTCACCAAGACAGGACCTTTCAGAAGCCTTCCCTTAGACCAAATGGACGCGTTCCAACCTATCACCCACTACCACCAACTGTCCAAATGGCTAAGTTATTGCAACCTATATGATCCAGGCAGAGCCCATAATGCCATGTGGCTGCACTAAAATCTTCTCAACATATGGCATCTCAAATCCCTTTGTTCCTGGATGGCATTCCACAAGTGAGATACACAAGGTTCACCAGTCCCCTGGCCTTGTGTAACCACTCAACATAAACCAATCCACCATTCCACCCAGGTGATTCATTCACTTAGTTGTTTTTTTAAGCAAAACATAAGTCAATAACTTAGAAATATTTTACATAGCATGTGTATATAATCCACCCTTGGTTGCTACTAGCTAGGCTAAGCATGGCAACAGTAAGTATCTTAACTTAGAGAAAATTCTAACAATTTCTACAACTACTAGGATTTCCCAAGCATAGCATATAGATACTTAGCAAAATTATCATGCAAGCCCTATACAAAATATTTCTAATGCATAGTCAAAATATTGGGACAAAAGTATGAATCACCACTTTCCTTGGTAGTTGGGGGAGTAACAACAATCCTCACAGTCACAATCACCACTAGCACCAAAATCTACATATAAAATGATAGCACCAAATTCACATATCAAAATAAACAAGCAAAAATATATGAATGCATGCAAATGTCATGTGATGATTTTTCTAAACTCAACAAGATAGGTAAAACAGTAATGATCAATAAACTAAACATTTATACATCAAATAAACTTTATTTGGCCTTTAAAACATTTTCCAACTAATTTTTATACACAAAATAAGCTTACAATTGTTTCTGCAAAAACAACTAAGTTTACAGAATCAATTCATTAAACAAAGTGCATGGTTGGAAAGTACTCTTTATGCTGATTCCATTGATATAAAATTTGCAAAATTTTGACGTGTGGATCAAAAGTTATGAATTTTGCAAGTTTGAACAACTAATAGTTTCAATTCTGTTTTTAAAACAAAACCTGAGCCACGCGTCATGTTCTGATTGGTGCATACCGGTTCGCGTGGATCACGCTACGTGGAGCGTTGGTTCTAACTAACATTGCACGATCCAGATCTAATCATACCGTTTCGCTACAGATCTAATCGAGGCCTTAGGATTTAGATCCGATGGATCATATCCATCTGACCAAGAACCAGCGGTGCAAATGGCGCTTGCGGCGGCGACGCCTCTGGCGGTGACACGCCGGCAAGGCCAGAGGGGCAGGGGCGTGCTAGTGCTTACCGAGATAGTGAGGGTGTGGAGATGCTCAACGTGCAGACGGACAGGGTCGGGGCGCACGGACACAGCAGCAGGACCTCGTCGGAGTTCTTCCGTGCGTCGGGTGCTCACTGTCGAAGTTGAAGACGACGACCTAGAGCGCAAGGGTTCAAACGGCAAGCGTTAGCAGATGCGCAAGGTGCTGGCGAACACAGCTGCGTGAACCAGAGACAGAGGGGGACACGGGGCTCACCAGAATGGCTCGTCGGAGTCGAGCTTAGCTTCGGGCGCTTGCAGATGTTGACGAGGGCGACGACCTGGGGAAATTCAGGACAAAAGGAACACATGAGAAGGTGCACAAGGCGATGGTGAAGCGGCTCGTGTGAACCAGAGGGCAAGGCGCGCTCGAGACTCACCGCTATAGCTCGCCAGAGTTCTTCGGTGTAGAGTGAAATTCGTGGAGCCTGGCAGCGCTCTGGTGGTGCTGTGTGAGGGGAAAGGAGCGGGGTAGGGAGGTGGTTAAGTAGCCAGAGCAGGGGCGGCATTCACTTGGTGAATCAATGGGAATTAAGCAGCTTAATTTGCGGCGTGGCGGCAGGAAGGAGGAGGAAAGCAGGGAACGGCTCTGGCGCTCACTGATGTTTGGGGGAGACGATGCTGACGTGGTGCAGGCCCCAGTGTCAGTGGCTGCGGGGTAAGGTTCGCGCAGGTGAGAGAGGGGGCAGAGGGGAAATGGCCCGGGTGGGCTTTTGGGCCAGTTCTGGTGCTGGGCTCAAAGTGCAGCGCTTGTTTTTCTTTTTTTTCTTTTTCCTTTTCTTTTTCTAATTTGATTTTCAGGAATTTTTTTCAAATGCTTTTCATATGGGTTTGAATTCAAACTTGTTCTGAATTTTGTAAAGTGTACCATACACATGTTTGATTACAGAACAATGTTGTTCACTCAAAATTACTTTGGCCCATTGAATTTTTAGAATTAAACCATACTTTAATTATTTATTTACAATAGTCATATGAATGGTTTGAATTCATATTTTTGTTTTGAAATTCTTGACCAAGCTTTAGAAATATCAAACAAACTTAAGTTCAATCCTTTACTGATCAAATAAGTATTTTATTATTAAAAGGTAGCAATGAGGCCATTGCCTTGCTTACATAAAATAATAGACAACAAATGTTTTTGTTTTTGAAAGATGATCCTAAAATGATTATGAATGCATGAATGATATATAAACTTTGAAATCATGATTTTTCGGATGTTACAAATCTAACCCTCTTAAGGTGAATCTCGCCCTCGAGATTTGGATTGGCTAGAAAATAGGTGAGGATGGTACTTCCGAAGATCATCTTCTCTTTCTCATGTTGCTTCTTCTTCAGAATGATGGTTCCACTGAACTTTGCAGAATTTGATAGTCTTTGTCCGAGTAACTCTTTCTGCAGTCTCAAGAATCTTGATAGGTTTTTCCTCATAAGTGAGATCACTTTCCAATTGGACCTCCTCCAAAGGTATAGTATCCTTCAAAGAAGTCTCCTCCATCTCTTGATGGCATTTCTTTAGCTGGCTCACATGAAACACGTTGTGAACGGCAGACAATGATTCAGGAAATTCAATCTCATATGCCACTTCTCCTTTACGGCTTAGAATCTTGAATGGTCCAACATATCTTGGGGCTAGTTTTCCTTTGACTCCAAATCTCTTCACTCCACGAAGTGGTGATACTCTAAGGTATGATCTATCACCCACCTCATAGGTGACTTCTCTACGCTTAGGATCTGCATAGCTCTTTTATCGAGACTGTGCTATCTTCAATCTATCCTTTACTAACTTGACTTTCTCTTCAGCTTCCTTGATTAGTTCTGGCCCGAACAAATTTCTTTCTCCAACACCATTCCATAACAATGGTGTAGTACACTTTCTCCCGTAGAGAAATTCAAACGGTGCCATCTCAATACTGGCTTGATAGCTGTTGTTATAAGAGAATTCTGCGTAAGGCAAACTTTCATCCCAACTAGCTCCATAATCTAGGGCACATGCCTTCAACATATCCTCTAAAATCTTGTTGGTCCTTTCTGTCTGTCCATCAGTCTGGGGATGAAAAGCAGTACTGAATTCCAATATCGTTCCCAATGACTCATGCAGTTGCCTCCAAAAATGGGAAGTGAATTGAGTTCCCCTATCAGACACAATACTCTTGGGTACTCCATGCAGACACACGATCCTATTCATATAGATCTTGGCCAACTTAGCACTTGTATAGGTTGTTTTCACGGGTATGAAATGAGCCACTTTAGTTAAGCAATCTACTACTACCCAAATAGAATCATATCCTGATCTGGTCCTTGGCAATCCGGTGATGAAATCCATGCCAATCTTGTCCCACTTCCAATCAGGAATAGGTAGTGGTTGTAACAATCCTGCTGGTTTCTGATGTTCCGCTTTCACTCTACTACATACATCACACAAAGCAATATGTTCGGCGATGTCCTTCTTGAGATTGTTCCACCAAAACCTTTCCTTCACATCCATGTACGTTTTGGTGTTACCCGGATGAATGGAATATGGTGAGTTGTGTGCTTCCTGTAAAATCAGTTTCCGAAGCTCCGGATCTTGCGGAATGCAGATACGTTTTCCATACCATAAAGTAGCCTTTTCGTCTTCATGGAATCCTTTGGCTTTTCCCTTGACAATCTTTTCCTTGATCTCTTCAATTTCCTTGTCCGTCTTTTGGGCTTCCTTGATTTTGTCCAACAAGGTGCGTTGAACATCCAATGACATGAGATGTCCTTCAGGTACAATCTCCAATATGAGATCTTTGAATTGGGCACATAGATCATCTAGCAACTCTCCTTTAGTAAGGCCATTCACATAAACCTTACAGCTTAGTGCATCCGCTGCAACATTTGCTTTACCGGGGTGGTATTGCAAACTCAAGTCATAGTACTTGATGAGTTCTAGCCATCTTCTTTGTCTCATGTTGATTTCTTTCTGAGTGAAGATATACTTCAAACTTTTGTGATCTGTGAACACTTCACATCGCTTCCCCAAAAGATAATGTCTCCATGTTTTGAGTGCATGGACAACATAGGATAACTCTAAATCATGAGTAGGATAATTCACTTCATGAGTTTTGAGTTGTGTTGAGGCATAACCCACAAGTTTCCCTTCTTCCATCAAAACTGCACCCAATCCTTGGTGATATGCATCACAATACACTTGGAAATCCTTCTCCAAATCTGGCAGGCATAAGACTAGTGTTGTCACTAGTCTCTTCTTCAACTCTTGGAAACTGAGTTCACATCCTTCAGTCTAATCAATTTCTTGTCTTTCTTTAGTAACTCCGTCATTGGCTTAGCTACTTTTGAGAAATTCTCAATAAACCTTCTATAGTATCCTTCCAAACCAAGGAAACTACGAACTTCTTTCACTGACTTAGGAGATTCCCATTCAGTTACAGCTGATACTTTTGCGGGATCAACTGCTACACCATCCCCTGACACAATGTGTCCAAGAAATCCAACTTCATTCAACCAGAATTCACACTTGCTGAATTTGGCATACAGCTTATGCTCTCTAAGCTTCACAAGTATCAAACGCAAATGTCCTTCATGCTCTTCATTGCTCTTGGAGTAGATCAAAATGTCATCTATGAAAACGACAACAAACTTGTCAAGAAACTCCATGAACACTTTGTTCATCATATTCATGAAGTAAGCTGGTGCATTGGTCAAACCAAACGGCATTACGGTGTACTCATACAATCCATACCTAGTGGTGAAAGAAGTCTTAGGTATGTCTTGTTTCCTTATCTTAAGCTGAAAATAGCCTGAACGAAGATCAATCTTTGAGAACACACGGGCTCCTTATAACTGGTCAAACAAGTCATTGATTCCGGGCAAAGGATATTTGTTCTTGATAGTCACCTCATTGAGTGAACGATAATCTATGCATAACCTTTGACTTCTATCTTTCTTTTCAACAAACAAGACTGGTGCACCCCAAGATGAAGAACTTGGTTTAATAAATCCTTTCTGCAACTGTTCTCCAAGTTGTTTCTTGAGTTCTTTCAACTCATCAAGTAACATCTTGTAAGGTCTCTTTGCTATTGGTCCTGATCCTGGCAGCAAGTCAATCAGAAACTCCACATCTCTATCTGGTGGCATTCCCGGCAATTCCTCCGGAAACACATGTGGATATTCTCTCACGATTGGCACAATGTCTATGCTAACCCCCTTAAGAGAATTTAGCTTACTCCCTTTTGATTCAAAGTTAGTTTTGAATCTAATCCTTTTATTATCCGGGGTTGTGAGTGTGACAGTATGATTGGCACAATCTAGAACTCCCTTGTACTTAGTCATCCAGTCCATTCCCAAAATAACATCCAATCCTTGGGAATTTAAGATTATCAAATTAACGGGAAACTTATACTTCCCAAATTCTATGACTAGGTCATGACATCCTGAGTTCACTATCATTTCTCCACCAGGAGAACTTACTTTTATAGGACACCCAATAGTTTCAACTGGAAGTTCATTTCTATCAAAAAATGATCTTGATATGAATGAATGCGATGCGCCAGTATCAAAAAGAACAAGTGCTGGAACAGAATTGAGTTTGAACTTACCAGCCACAGCATCTGGTTCCTCATAAATCTCTTCCACATTGATGTGGTTCACTTGTCCCTTCTGGAAAGGGTTGGGCTTGTTAGCACCTTCAACTTTCTTTTCTGGGAACTCATTTGCATAGTGCCCCATCTTCTTACACTTGAAGCATTCAACCTGACTGAGATCTTTCTTGACAGGCTGACTTCCACTACCACTTCCACCTCCATTGTGGTGGCTCTTGTATCCACTCTTGTGGTTCTTGTACTTGTCATTATCATGACTACGATGATTCTTGTTGTCATGATGGCGGTTGTGGCCGTGGTGGTTGTTGTACTTTCCATGTTTGTGGGATCCAGAACTCCCACTATCATCATGATGGGAATGCTTGTGAGACGATCTCGAGCTATGCTTATCAAAGCTATGCTTCCTCTTTCTGCTTTCAACCTGTTTCATCTTGTTCTCCAAGATGGTAGCCTTGTCACAAAGTGATTGGTAGGTTGGGACATAGGCAACAAACAGCTGCAGATTCAGTTCATCATTCAGTCCTTCAAGGAATTTATCCTTCCTCTTGGCATCAGTATCAACTTCATACGGTGCATAATGCGCCAGACTGTTGAACTCCTCAATATACTCGGCCACGCTGCGGTGACGCTGTTTCAGGTTGTGGAACTCCTTCTTATTCAAATTCATCACTCATGAGGATATCTGAGCTATACGGAATCCATCTTCAAAGATAGGCCATGTCACATCCTCAATGGGAGTGGTGATCTGAAAGTTATCCCACCAAGTTGATGCTGGTCCTTCCAATAGATGTGCTGCAAACCTAACCTTCTCCTCGTTGGTGCAGCCGACAGTCACCAAATCCTTGTTCACCGAACGTAGCCAATCATTGGCCACCATTGGATCAGTGGTTCCTGAGAACTTTGTAGGCCTCAGTCTTAGAAATCTGGTGAGCATGTCAAATCCTGGCGGATTATTCTGGTTGTTGTTGTTGTTATCATTGTTATTGTTGTTGTTATTCTGATTCTAGTTTTGCATGAAAGTGGTCATCATCTGCATCAGTTGTGCCTGTGCTGTCATCAGCTGCTGCATCTCGGGAGTGACATTGTTGTTGTTGTTTGGGTTGGGGTTGGCACGTCGAGGAGGCATCTGTGGTTTTCATAAGGATAAGAATGAGATACCCATAGATGCTTAACATGCAGAATACATCGCATACTCAATCACAATAACCAAGCATCAAAATAACATAGAGTTTGAACGACATAAACAACAAGTTTGGAAATGCAAACACACCATAGCAAGCCACCCACCTGTTGGATGGTCATTGCGACTCAATAAATCAAAGTACGGTAGATGAAAGATAAACGAGTAGTCTACACTACTCCTCCGCATCAATCTCCACATCAACAAGGGTAAGACCTGCATTCTCCATAGCGGTCTTGTATTCCTCAACATTAGTATTCAAGGCCTCTATCTTGGCCCTAAGAGCCCTTTTCTGTGAGCGAAGCCTCTCGATCACTCCCTGCTGATGCTCAAGCTCGAAGTCCTTGGCCTGTAGCTCTTCCTTCATCTCCCGGATCTTCTTGTTCCTGTCTTGGACTCTCTTCTCCTGGCTCTTGAATTTCTTGTCCTGGCTTTCAAACTTGGCCTCCATTTCCTTGACTATCTCATCTTGCTCCGCGAAGAGATTGTCCTTCTCACAAAGCTGAACCTGGAGCTCGTCATTGCTAAGCATGACGTTGGTCCTATCAGTATCTAGGTGTCTAATAAGACCCTCTAGGTCCTGGAGGCATGCATTTAATCGGCTCCATCGTCTCTCTAGTAGCATCCTCGTACTCTATAGCCTCACCCTCCTCGTTGCGTCTCCCGAAGGGGTGAAAGTAAAGACCTCTAAGATCTGTGGAGTGTCTCCCTACTAGGCACCCAAGTAACTCCTGCATGACTACATCTAGTCCTTTCTCCTTGTCGTCATGCATCAGCTTGAAAGTGATGGTCTCCGTGGTTGGCTCTATCTGGCGTCCCGACTGAGTGGCTCTGAAGCCCCAAAGGTCCTTCCTCTCAAACTTGGTGAGGGGAAGTGTCATGATGCTAGGAAGTGGAAGGTTGAGCACACTAGTGAGCTCAATGAGACGAGTACCAAAACGAGTTCCCTTGAACTCCTCAGCCGTGTTGATAATAACATTAGGCATCTATTTTTATAAGATAGAGAAAAGTTAGAATCAACATCAAATAGAGAAAAATCACAAGACAAAATATCACAAGCATATCTTTTGCAACAAACACACAAGTCATGGCATACATAAATCCATTACAAGCATCCAAGGTTCAACATAACTTAGACAAAAAAATTGGAAGGAACACGGTAAGTGTGGTGGTCCAACTAACGGAGTACATTACAATCCCCACTCACTTGCCAAGTTAGCTATCAGGGCATCCCTAGAGGCAATCTGTCGATCTTGATCACATGACTCCATTGCTAAGTCTATGATGTCTTCTCTTAAACATTGGTTAGCAGCCTCTAAGTCCTGGGTACGCTTCTTTTCTGCTCTAAGATCATTTTGGTTATTGAGGATTCTGCACTTGAGTCTATCACCAAGCTCCTTGATGGCATTCCAAGATACATTTCTTGCAGAGTCAAAGAATGTTGTGTGCATTTCTGAGTTGGTGACCATGTAGAATCCTGACTCCTTGTGGTTGTCTTCCTTGTTTTTGTACAAGTGAAGTTGCACCCACCAATACTCTTCTCCTTCATCCATCACAGGGAATCCTTTGTACACAGCTGCACCATGTATCCCCATGGTAACCATAAGGTTCTTGAGGGCCTTGGGAAATTCAGTCTCACACTCCAAAGTCATGGTCATGAGTGGTCCCTTCCTTACGGCTTCGTTGATGGAGTTCATCTACAAATAGAGATGAGAAAGAAGATTAGAAAATTTTATGAGAAGAAAAAGGCAAGTGTGGAAAATGTTGAAATTTTTTCTTAGTGGTTTCTAATCCAATCCTAGGGTCATAATCCTACAGACAACACAGTGCTCCGATACCATCTATAAGACCCCACATTTATAAAGGTAAAGGTCCCTGTGATTGCAATGCTAGTCCCTGGATCAATTGCTAGCATCCACAGTTTAAGATGAAGTACACAGAAACAAAGGTCATTATTACATCGTCATTCTAGAGATAACATAGTATTTTACAACTCCATAGCCATAGGCTAGTACAAGAGTTTAACTTAACAACATAAATAAAAGTCTTCATCTTCATGTGCCACATGCAAGCATGTTGAGTGTAGACTCATAACTCTAATCCTCATCAGAGTAACCTGCAACATCACAAGTTACAGCCACAGTGGGTCAATACATTGGAATAGTATTGGCAAGTGATACCTTAGTAGAATAAGTATCTAACTTCTACATGAATTTGGCTAAGTGTAGCTTAGGCTTGCTTTTCTCAAAATAGGTTTTACCTATCAGTTGAAAAAACTAAGTTTTTGTTTGGCAAAAACTCCCAAGGAACCACCAATAGAAATTGGTGAACCAGTGGGGCTACAGATCTAATCGAGGCCTTAGGATTTAGATCCGATGGATCAGATCCATCTGACCAAGAACCAGCGGTGCAAATGGCGCTTGCGGAGGCGACGCCTCTAACGGTGACATGCCGGCAAGGCCAGAGGGGCAGGGGGAGTGCTAGTGCTTACCGAGATCGTGAGGGTGTGGAGATGCTCAACGTGTAGACGGACAGGGTCGGGGCACACGAACACAGCAGCAGGACCTCGTCAGAGTTCTTCCGTGCGTCGGGTGCTCACTGTCGAAGTCGAAGACGACGACCTAGAGCACAAGGGTTCAAATGGCAAGCATTGGCAGATGCGCAAGGTGCTGGCGAACACAGCTGCATGAACCAGAGATAGAGGGGGACACGGGGCTCACTGAAATGGCTCGTCGGAGTCGAGCTTAGCTTTGGGCGCTTGCAGATGTTGACGAGGGCGACAAACTGGGGCGATTCAGGACAAAAGGAAGACATGAGAAGGTGCGCAAGGCGATGGCAAAGCGGCTCGTGTGAACCAGAGGGCAAGGCGCGCTCGAGACTCACCGATATAGCTCGCCGGAGTTCTTCGGTGCTGCGGCCGTGTAGAGTGAAATTCATGGAGCCTGGCGGCGCTCTGGTGGTGCTGTGTGAGGGGAAAGGAGCGGGGTGGGGAGGTGGTTAAGTAGCCAGAGCAGGGGCGGCATTCACTCGCTGAATCAATGGGAATTAAGCAGCTTAATTTGCGGCAGTGAAGGAGGAGGAAACGGGCGGCGACGGCGTCTTCGCGCGATGTTTGGGGGAGACGATGCTGACGTGGTGAAGGGCCCAGCGTCAGTGGCTGCGGGGTAAGGTTCGCGTGGGTGAGAGAGGGGGCAGAGGGGAAATGGCCCGGGTGGGCTTTTGGGCTGGTTCTGGTGCTGGGCTCAAAGTGCATCGCTTGTTTTTAATTTTTTCTTTTTCCTTTTCTTTTTCTAATTTGATTTTCAGGAATGTTTTTCAAATGCTTTTCATATGGTTTTGAATTCAAACTTGTTCTGAATTTTGTAAAGTGGACCATACACATATTTGATTACAGAACAATGTTGTTCACTCAAAATTACTTTGGCCCATTGAATTTTTAGAATTAAACCATGCTTTAATTATTTATTTACAATAGTCATATGAATGGTTTGAATTCATATTTTTGTTTTGAAAGTCTTGACCAGGCTTTAGAAATATCAAACAAACTGAAGTGCAATCCTTTACTGATCAAACAAGTATTTTATTATTAAAAGGTAGCAATGAGTCCATTGCCTTGCTTACATAAAATAATAGACAACAAATGTTTCTGTTTTTGAAAGATGATCCTAAAATGATTATGAATACATGAATGATATGCAAACTTTGAAATCATGATTTTTCGGACGTTACATCCATGAACTTGCAAGCTCCCCTTTTATTTCACACCGGCGACATCCATAGACAAAAGAGCATGATATCAACTGTGTACAAAGTACAAGTGCAATGTTGAAAGCGTTCCCGTGTGACGCAGTTACGCTAATTCCAACGTATAACTGCAAGCATATACAAAATAGATGACACAATGGTTCAAGTTTATTAGGGGCAAGAAAAATAAAGTGTGCCATCAAGTTCGTGATAACTTTAATCACTAAATTTTCACATAACAAAATACTTTTTAATTGGAAGATAGCTGAAAACAGGAATATACTTGGAATGGTGTAACACACCATGCATAGGAATTTATAGTGGACACTTTGGAATAACTTGGTTTCTTGGGTGTTGGAAGCATGAGTAGATCTTACTCATACAAGTGGAGGCTAGCAAAAGACTGGGAGCAACCAACTAAGAGAGCAATAATGGCCATAATCATGCAGAGCGACAAAACATTACTAATCAAAGCATAAAGTGGTACTACAAGTCAAGGACTAAATGATCATATAGGCTATGGTGACTTGTTCATAGTCATAACATGGTGTG
Organism: Avena insularis; assembly: GCA_023614405.1. Classification (NCBI taxonomy): domain Eukaryota; kingdom Viridiplantae; phylum Streptophyta; class Magnoliopsida; order Poales; family Poaceae; genus Avena; species Avena insularis. The sequence goes on from JAJUPC010000080.1 coordinate 168,780, forward strand.
AGCATGTGCCAAGTCAACCCAAACAAAGCATAAAAGGAGAATACCACAATACTATGCTTTTGTATGCTAAAACAACGCATGATTCTTTCAAGGTACACTAAGCAATCCCAATTGTTTGGAACAAGTCATGCTACAACAATAATCACTAAGCATAAGGTCAAAAAACACCTAGCATGACATGCTAAAGTATAAGTCATAGTCAAAGCAAGCTCCTCTCGCATTCAAATTTCTACTTATTTGAATTAAAACAGCGAGAACAGGGGTCCAAACTACTTTATTCAAGCAAACGAAAACTAAGACGCTCCAAGAACAACACAACAGTGCATGAAACAATAAAAACAAAGTGTCTAGAAAGACCTGAGCTTTTTATTGATGAAGAAGGGGATGCCTTGGGCATCCCCAAGCTTTGACGCTTGTACCTCTTGGATATTTATTGGGGTGATACCGGGGTGGCATCCCCAAGCTTAAAATTTTGTCCATTCTTCATCTCATTACATCATTCTCTCTCTACACATGAAAATTTTCCTTCATACAAAACTTCACACAATCTTCATTAGCAACATTAGTGTATTCAAAAGATAAAATACCCTTGGGTTTAGCTTTAGAACAGCAAAAATTCCACTAAAAACACAAGATACTATAGAAATTCCCTCAAAAATCTCAATTTCCTAAAAAGAGCCCAAAAAGGAATCAATAAGAAGCAAATGCAAATAATGGCAGAAATATGTCAAAACAGACCAGCAGGTAGATACCGATTTTTTCGAAGACCTTATGTTGCTCAAATCAAAAAGTGTTGTATTAAATAAAGTTGGCTAACATACTGAGGGATTTATTCGCAAATTTTCAGCTCAATCCGACTTACAGAGACTCCTCATGAATTTTTATGGTGGAGCACAAAGATCTGTTCAGGGACAGCAACTCCCCAAATCTTACTTCCCTCTCATTAGAGGTCATTCTTGGCACAAAAAGCAAACAAAAAAAGATAAGGAGAGGTCATTACTGAAGTAATAACTTCCAAGACTCAAGGAAACTCTTGGGTTATCTCCCAACAAGTACTTTTCTTTAACACCTTTAAGTTAGGCACAAGAAGCAAGAAATCAAGTATTTTCAAATGAAGAAGCATTAATATCAAACCTTGATTTCGAAGGAGGAGCACAAAACAACTTCTCTCTCCTCATAGGGAAGTTTTCAATATCTTTCTTGAATGGAAATTGATATTTAATGGTGCCTTCTTTCATATCAATGATAGCACCAACAGTTCTAAGAAAAGGTCTTCCCAAAGTAACAGGACAAGAAGCATTGTATTCAACATCCAAAACATAGAAATCAACAGGGACATACGCATTTTTAACCATAATGAGAACATCATTAACACTCCCCATGAGTTTCTTCTTAGCATTATCATTAAGTGGGACATCCAATTAACAATCTTCCAAAGGTGGCAAATCAAGCATTTCATAAATCTTCCTAGGCATAATAGAGACACTAGAACCAAGATCACATGAAGCTTTGAGATCAAAGTCATTCCCTTGCATATTAATAATGGGTTCCCAACTATCTTCTACTTTCCTAGGAATATAAGCTTTGTGTTTTAACTTCTCTTCCTTAATTTTAACAAGCGCATATGTAATGTGTTTGGTGAAAGCAACAAGCATATCACTAGCATCAGGAATTCTAGCAAGCTTTTGCAGGAACATAATCACTTCAGAAATATTGCAACCATCAAGATCAAAATCAAACTTAGCATCACTAGTAGTAGACTCATTGACCTTACGCATTGTTGGAGGAGGAATAGGGACTTCTTGCGGTTTAGTGACATCCATATTGGTGGTGATGGTGCACACACTATTGTTTCTAGCAATTTCAGCTTCCCTTTCCCACTTAGCATGAAGTTGGGCTAACAGTCTAACATTTTCATTAATAGTAACTTGTATGGCATGAGTAGCAGCAAGGTACTTTCCATGGTTTCAGGTTTAGCAGCCATTTTATTAATCAAAGAGGACTGTGCTTCAGACAAAGAGGAAATATTTTTCTCAGCACTTCAATTTTTTGACTGTAAACTAGGAATTTCTCTATTCAGATTCTCAAGTTGATGACTGATATTTTTCAGATAATAGATTGTTCTTCCATAGTTTTAGTGAATATCTTGTTTTGCACATATTGCATTTGCATAAAGTTTTTAGTGGATCTTTCAACTTCTAGAATCATATCTTCTCTAGGCATTTCAGATCTATCATGATAAGTATTTCCATTAGGAGGATAAGGCCTATAATTGTTGTTACTACCAAAATTATTCATATAGGCATTGTTGTTGAAATTTTTGTTTCTAATGAAGTTCACATCAACTTGCTCTTATTGAGCAACCAAAGAGGCTAAGGGAACATTATTTGGATCTAAAGGAGCTTTCCCATTAACAAGCATAGCCATAATAACATCTATCTTATCACTCAAAGAGGAGGTTTCTTCAACATAATCTACCTTCTTACCATGTGGAGCTCTCTCAGTGTGCCTTTCAGAATAATTAACCATCATATTATCAAGGAGTTTTGTTACAGCACCCAAGGTGATGGTCATAAAGGTACCTCCAGCAGCTGAATCCAACAGGTTTCTTGAAGAGAAGTTCAAACCTGCATAAAAAGTCTGGATAATCATCCAAGCAGTAAGTCCATGAGTGGGACAATTCTTAACCAAAGATTTCATTCTTTCCCAAGCTTGAGCAACACGTTCATTATCAAGTTGTTTAAATTTCATAATATCACTTCTCATAGATATAATCTTTGCAGGAGGGTAGTACTTTCCAATAAAAGCATCTTTACACTTAATCCAAGAATCAATACTATTTCTAGGCAAGGATATCAACTATTCTTTAGATTTTCCTCTCAAGGAGAAAAGGAAACAATTTGAGCTTAATAATATCTCCATCTACATCCTTATACTTTTGCATCTCACAAAGTTTAACAAAGTTATTGAGATGGGCAGCAGCATCATCAGAACTAGCACCAGAAAATTGCTCTCTCATCACAAGATTCAACAAAGCAGGCTTAATTTTATAAAACATAGCATCAGGAGCAGGTGGAGCAAAAGGAGTGCTTAGGAAATCATTGTTGTTTGTGCTAGTGAAGTCACACAACTTGGTGTTCTCGGCAGAGTTCTTTTTGGCAAAGGTGGAGCAAGCCAACAGTAGCTAGTGAAGTCACGCAACTAGGGCAGGAAGTAATTTTTTTTGTGTTTTTGATAAGAGAAAGCAAACTAAACTAAACTATTTTTTTGGAGTTTTTGATAAAAAGAGGAAAACGAAACCAAGCAAAAGAAACTACGCAAAACAAAAACAAAACAAATAGAAAGGTTGAGAAGGACTCCCCTTGTGAAGACGTCCTTAGCCTCCCCGGCAACGGCGCCAAGAAACTTGTTGATGCGCTTTGCTGATGTGGGAGCGCTTCGTCTGGAAACCCCAAGAGCAATGTGTGATGCAGCACAGCAGCAAGTATTCCCTCAGTAAGAAACCGAGGTTATCGAACCAGTAGGAGGAAGGAAACGTCTCAAAGGTGTTGTTGGGGATATGCTATACGGGTATCCTCATAGCATGTCTCTTATCCGACTAACCCGGGTGGCCCATAGTCGGTAGCATGGCCTATGGCCTGCTGGGCGGCCCAGTTAGGTGGATCCAGAAGGGAGGCCCATGCCGGATAAAGGAAGGCTACGGTGGAGTCACCAGTGTACCTGGAGCCTTGGAGTGCAAGATACACAAGACTAGTAATAGACGGTGTAGAACTCTGTAACCTGTCCGGCTAGGACTTTTCCTCAGAACCTAGGACTGGCGACTATATAAGTCGGGCCTATGGGAGCCTTTAGGGCAACGATAACTTAGACTTTCTAGTCACCTCGCAGTGAACCTAATCTCTCAGACTCGTATTGCCATTATAGTGATTTATAGTAGGAGTAGGATTCCGCCACCGTTGTGGGATCTCAACCTGGGTAAGCTGTGTTACCTCGTGCACCGTCAACCGTCCGCCTTACCCCACGTCTCTAAACACGCATCGTGAGGACCCTCCATGGCGCATCAATCGGCAATACCACGACAGTTGGCGCCCACCGTGGGGCAAGAGGCGCTTCAGGCTCTTCAGCGGGCGAGGACCAAGATCTTCGTGGGAATCGGCGAAACCGTAGCCATCGGTCGCGTCTCTTCTCCGGCAACGTTCCGATCGTCCCCCCCGACGAGTTCTGGATCCCGGCGAAGACGAACCCTACGCGGTGTTCGATCGTTCCTATCGGAGACATCCACCTCTTCATCGGCGAAACCGACTCGGGCACTAGTTCCCTGGGAGTCGGAGGAGCATCAAGACCCGCACGGACCGCCTACGGGCAGGATACGTTCGCGGAAGGATCGATGTCCGATCTCTCCTCGGAGTTTGCCAGCAAAGATCGGAAAAATTCAAGACCCACCCAAACCGCCCCTGTGCAGGATATAAAGGTGGAAGATCACTGCAAATCCGCCGGCTTCGCCCGTGCGTCTGGACAGCAAAGATCCAAGTTCGTCGGCGTGGTTACCATCTTCGATCTGGCGCGCTGCGTTCAGAGAGAGGGAGAAAACCCCCGTGACTACCTCTCCAGGTTGCTCCGTATACGGGCCGACCTGGCCAATTACCCCAGTGATGATGCCATTTATCACTTTGTGGAAGGACTGGACCACGGCACGCTTCTCCGACATTCTCTAAGACGGCAACAGGCGTCAGGACGCCTCACCTTAGAAGGCATGGTGAACACCGTCAACAAATACGCGGAGGCTGAAGCGGTAACTTAGACAGCGCTTGCGCTCATTGACGGAGCACCTCCGATTCAGCCACCGCCGGCCGCCACCACCTCCAGTCATCGTCGAGGCCGTTGCACCTCCACCGCCCGTCATCGAGGAGATCCTGGCACCCTCCGACTCTGTCATTGACGCACTTTATGCTGATTTCAGTGCAGATTAAGAGGAAATAGACTTCAGTCCAGAAGAGCTAGACTCCGCCATGCCGGAGATGGAGGAGGATTACTCGCGCGACGAACAAGCTAATAACACCGTCATGTCTTGAGGGGTGTTTGTCACCATTGGGACAGCGATGGATGAAGACCAACCCGGGCAAGCTCCGCCTCCGACGCTGGATAAGGGGAAGGGTCCACTTATTGCTGCTGACGATGATCGCGCAAGAGTCATGCCTCCTCCGCCTAATCCAGTGCAGCAGCCGCAGGAACTCGGCACTGGCCCGAGCAACAACAACACCGCAAACTTGCCGCCTCCAGCATCCATGTCGGCAGCAGCCCATGTTACTCCAGCTGATAGAGTGATGTACGACAATCTCCTCATTGAGCCACTAACTGTTGATCATATCCGGAACGTGACTCGGCTTGATGAGAAGCGCCAGCAACTGCTGGAGGGAGCGTAAGCCATCGCGGATCAAGGCTCTAAACTAGATCGAGATCTGGTCAACGTGCAGAAGTCCATAGAAAAAGCTAGAACAATGGAGGCCGAGTACAAGACTCTGCTCCAGCAGCAGAAGGCTAAGAAGGCTCCGGCTCGCGTCATCAACGATCCTGGCGTACGGCGCAACCTAGGATGGGCTCCCTCGAAGCCGACACAGGCCAAGCCATACATTGACAGTGAAGGCAAGCAGGTGATGCCCACCCCACTCCTTAACCTCACCGTCGCCAAGACCCTTCTGGAGCAGGATAGAACGCCTGAGGCAGTGGAGCAGGTCTATGACCTAGTGGCCAAGGCGGTAAAGCAGCAGGAAAAGGCCACCTCTCAGAGGCTTGAGTCTAACCCAGCGCTCTGCCGATCTAGCCAGTACAAACCACCAAGGGACAGATCTCCTCAGGATGTCGGATCGCAGACGGGTTCATCAGAACAAAGACGGAGGGATGCGCGCAATAGGAAGGATGCTATCCCCATATCCTCCGACCACGGAGAAAGAGCCCAACCTCGCGCCCATCGCCACCGCCCCGATCCCCCCGATGTCAGGAAGACTACAAGCCTCACCATCGTACGGATATGCCCCTACCAAAGCAGTGTGGCATTGTCATCCGCGACAACATGGAGCAGACCCGTCATGACGGAAAGCACAACGAAGGACATAAGAGCAGGTCGCGCCATGACCCTCCGCGTCCGACAAGCAACCGTGACAGGCGTGAGGCGTCGCAGGAGGGTAACAGCAAAAAGGCTAACCCACCGCCACCTCCGCCTCCGTCGCCGCCAAGCAGTCACCATGGCGAAGGAGGCCCGCGTCGTTCACGCAGCCCATCCCCTGTTGATAAAAAGAAGAAGAACCCGAAGCCGTACGATGCACATTCGCGGATCAATAAGATCCACGAGGCCCGGGAAGGACCATACCTGGGACCACGTTGCTTTGGACCTGCAATACGGACCGCAACTTACCCCAAAGGTTTCTGGATTGACAAGACCATCAAGCCCTATGACGGAACCGCCAAGCCAGCCACATGGTTGCAGGACTACGGCAACGCGGTGGAGATTGCCGGAGGCAACCCCAACGTCGACGTCAAGTACCTCCCGTTAATGTTGGCGGGCACGGCCCGTCAATGGATCGACGACTTGCCGGAGAAATCTATCTACAACTGGTTGGACATGCAAGAAGCATTCACCAAAAACTTTGAGGGTACATACAAGCGTCCCTGCACTGTGGGCGATTTATAGCAGTGCGTGCAAGAGAAAGACGAGACATCTCGCGCCTACCTCTCCCGCTGGCTGGATATGAAGAATTCCTACGCAGGAGTGCACGCCCAGACCACCATGGCCGCCTTCATCGACGGGTTGGAAAGGGGCACGTTGCTCTGACATAAGCTGAAGCGCTTGCAGGACAATCATCATCTTGACATGAATCAAATGATTCAGTTAGCTAGTGAGTTCGCAGCTGCCGACGACGACGACGCTCGTGGCTCTTTGCCGGCAATGGCCGTTCCAACTCAAGCTCGGAGGAACAGCAGTACAAAGCGGAAAACCGCTCCAGAAGAAAAGCAATCTACCGACATGGTCGCCATGACTTTTGCAGGACGAGGAGAAGGCGGACAACGTGGCCGAGGAAGGGGAGCAGGTCGCAGGCAGCAGCGAGGAAGTGAAACTAACTCGGCACCGCTCCGCGTTCCCCAAACCTACGAAGAGTACCGCGATATGTTGTGCCTCGTACACCTCGACGCCAACGGCAAAGCCACCCATACCAATCGACACTACAAGTTCATCAACGACCTCAAGGAAGACCCGAAGTCCGGCTACAAGTGAAGTCGGAAGAATAGACCGCGAGGCAAGGGCAAGGGGAAGAAGAAGGAGGAGGAGTCCAAGGATTCAAGTGATATGGACGAGGATGTTGACCCCAAGCACGCCGCCAAGAGCGACGATAAGGGCACGAACCCCTTCGCAAAGAAGGCCCTAGTCTACCACACTTTCCTTGGCACCCCCATCGTCCGACAACAGAAGACCTCTTTAAGGATCCTGATGGCTACTCTTCCCCAGTTCCTCAATACCTGCGCTGGTCGGAGGTTACAATCACTTGGGACAGGACGGACCACCTAGACCTTGTGCCCATGGAGAACCAGTACGCCATGGTCATCAACATGTTGATTGACGGCGTGGAGTTCACCAAGTGCATGGTGGATAGTGGAAGCAGCATCAACATCATGTACCTGGATACACTGCAGAAGATGAACTTGACGGAGGCAAACCTAAGGCGGAAACCGTGTTCCATGGCGTAGTTCCTGGACGGGAGGCTCGGTCCCTTGGGTGCATTACACTTCAGGTGGCCTTTGGCGACGTTAATAATTACCGCCAAGAGCGCATGACCTTCGAGGTGGTCCCCTTCAAGAGCGTGTACCACGTCATATTTGGCCGCGACATATTCCACACGTTCATGGCCAAGCCATGCTTCGTCTACAACAAACTCAAGATACCCGGACCAAACGGTGTCATCACCGTATCCGGAAGCTTTACCAAGGCAAGGGACTGCAAGATCAATGAAGCAGCCGTTGCAGAAGTTGTCCTCTACAGCGAAGAATTCAAGGAGATCTAGAGCAAGGTCAATGACTAAGAGATGCCCGCGTCGAAGAAGCAGATCTCCGACTCCGCTCCTGCGTTTAAGGCCGCCATCGAGACCAAGCCGGTGGAACTTGTGGTAGGCGATGCCTCCAAGGTCACCGCCATTGGGACGAACCTGGATCCCAAATAGGAAAGCGCGCTCGTCGAGTTCCTCCGTGAGAATAGGGACATCTTTGCCTAGCAACCTGCCGACATGAAAGGTGTACCTAGGGAACTTGCCGAGCACAGCTTAAACATAGATCCAAAATGTAAACCAGTGAAACAACCTCTACGACGCTTCAGAGATGAGAAGAGACGCGCCATTGGCAAAGAGATAGCTAGGTTACTTAAGGCTGAGTTTATCCGAGAAGTCCTTCACACCCGATGGGTGGCCAATCCTGTACTTGTCCCCAAAAAGGGAACCAATGAATTAAGAATGTGCGTTTATTACACCGGCTTGAACAAAGCATGTCCCAAAGATATGTTTGCTTTTCCTCGCATTGACCAAGTCATTGACTCGACGGCTGGCTCGGAACTATTGTGTTTTCTCGATGCATACTCGGGATACCGCCAAATCAAAATGAGGAAGTCGGACCAATTGGCCACTTCGTTCACTACCCCTTACGGCACGTTTTGCTATGTCACGATGCCCTTTGGGCTAAAAAACGCAGGTGCTACCTACCAGCGGACAATGCAACGTTGCCTTCACGACCAAATTGGTCGGAACGTTCACGCCTATGTGGACGATATCGCGGTGATGTATAAAAAGTCAAATGACTTAATCTCCGACTTAAAAGAAACCTTTGATAATCTCTGGAAATACAACATGATGCTAAACCCTAAGAAGTGCGTCTTCGGGGTTCCAGCCGGCAAACTGTTGGGCTTCATCGTTTCCCAGCGTGGAATCGAGGTTAACCCGGAGAAAATCAAGGCCATCTTAAACATAAACCGTCTGACGTGCCTAAAGTACATCCAATGACTAACAGGTTGTGTTGCAGCAGTTAGTCGGTTCGTCAGCCGACTTGGAGAGAAGGCTCGCATTGTACAAGTTGAAGAAGGCGGACAAATTCACATGGACGGACGAAGCAGATGCAGCATTGAAGAAGCTCAAGGAGATTCTTTCCTCAGCGCCCATCCTTGCAGCACCCGAGCCTGGCGAGCCACTATTAGTTTACATGGCGGCAACCAACCGGGTTATCAGCATCGTCGTCGTGGTAGAGCGGAAGGAACCAGGCTATGAGTACGGAGTTCAACGACCAGTTTACTACGTAATCGAGGTCTTGACGGAGTCCAAGCAGCGTTACCCGCACTACCAAAAGATAGCTTATGGAGTATTCCTTGCTTCTCGGAAGTTACGGCATTACTTTCAGGAGCACCCAATAACAGTAGTGAGCAAGACTCCACTGTCCGACATCATCAACAACAGCGACGCTACAGTAAGGGTCGCGAAGTGGGGCATTGAACTTGCTGCCTTCGAGATCACCTACAAGAGACGCGACGCTATCAAGTCACAAGCCTTGGCGGATTTCATTGCAGATTGGACGGAAATTCCAGATGCTACTCCGTTGCCAGAACCAGAGTACTGGGTGATGCACTTTGACGGATCAAAGTTGCTCAATGGCTCGGGGGCTGGTGTACTGCTCCAGTCACCAAAAGGAGACAAGCTACACTACGTTCTGCAGATCCACTTCGAGGCTACAAACAACATGGCAGAGTATGAAGCACTCATTCACGGACTGCGTGTAGCCAAGGATATTGGCATCAAGCGCATAGTTTGCTGTGGAGATTCCGACTTGGTTGCCCAGCAGGTGGTTGGCACCTGGAATGCGTGGAACCCTATGATGGCGGCATATCGCGACGAAGTGGACGAGATAGCCAAGAGCTTCTTGGGCTACGAAGTCAAGTATGTGCCTAGGGAGCAAAACGAGGCGGCTGATCTACTGTCTAAACTTGGATCAGGGCACAAGCAAATTCCACCAGGAGTTTTCCTAGAGCATCTACGCACACCATCCGTGAAGGGCGCCGACATCGACAACCGGGATAGAGCTGACTCTTTCGTCAACATGGTGACAAAGATCCCTCCGGCTTGGACAAAACCGTTCATGGAATATCTCGAACACGGAACTTTGCGCAACGACGAGGTCGAAAGACGGCAAATAGTATGACGAGCAAAGGGTTATACCATAATCAATGGGCAACTCTATAAAAGGAGCACTACTGGTGTATACCTAAAGTGCGTCTCCCAGCTAGAAGGTATGGAAATCCTACGCGAAATCCATCTCGGAGATTGCGGGCATCACGCTGCTCCTTGATCGTTAGTCGCGAAAGCCTTCCGGCAAGGATTCTACTGGCTGACCGTGAAGGCGGACGCTGACAAGCTAGTTGAGACATGCACAGGATGCCAGTATTATGCCCGACAACCACATGTTCCTGCTGAAGAATTGCGAACAATACCAATAACTTGGCTGTTTGTAGTCTGGGGGCTAGACATGGTGGGACCGTTACAAACGGCACCGTGTGGATTTACGCATCTGCTTGTAGCAGTTGACAAATTCACCAAATGGATAGAAGCTAAACCCATTTGAAAGCTTGATGGGGCAACTGCCCTCAGGTATGTCCGGGATCTAGTGGTGAGATTTGGTCTCCCACATAGCATCATCACCGACAACGGAAGCAACTTGTCACTCGGAGAAGTGGAGGCCTATTGTTGGGACAAAGGCATCCGACTTGACCTTGCATCTGTGGCACACCCACAATCCAATGGTCAAGTTGAGCGAGCCAATGGATTAATTCTGCAGGGAATCAAGCCACGTCTTGAGGCACCGCTACATAGAGCAGCTGGAGCCTGGGCGGAAGAATTGCCATCTGTGCTGTGGAGTTTACGAACTACACCCAACAGATCCACCGGCTACACCCCCTATTTCATGGTATATGGAGCAGAAGCCATCCTACCTTCCGACATCCTCCATGATGCACCAAGAGTTGCCGCCTACGACGAAGATGATGCTGAAGAATCCAGACGCCTAGATGTGGACCTTCTCGAGGAGGAGCATGTTTTGGCATGCCAAAGATCCGCCATCTACCAGCAGAAGCTACGCAGCTACCATAGTCGCCGCGTCCGGCATCGCTCGTTTAAAGAGGGGGATTTGGTGCTCCGACTTAAGCAGAAGAAGTCACACAAATTATCCCCGCCATGGGAAGGACCGTTCATCATAAGCAAGGCGCTGCTCAATGGGTCTTACTACCTTGTCGACAATCGTGAACTCAAGGATAGGCCCAATGAGGATCATAAGCGTAAGCGACGTGACCCGGATGATGACTACCCGGAGCTTGATCGGCCATGGAACATAGCACAGCTACGTCCTTTCTACACTTAGCATTTTTTATCTAATCGTGTACCTGTTGTTGTTTTTATGTGGATTCTGGACTAGTGACTTTTGGCACTTGTTGTCGGCGATTTTGTGCTCAGGTTATTGACGGTGCCATTGGGCATCATCACCTAAAGCGCATGGTTCCGATAACGAGTCTTCCGACTCACGAAAAGTCAAGCATAAAAACCAAAGTAATGGATAAGCCAGCACTTGCTTAAAAAATATATACATACTAGGCATTAATTATTAAGTAGCAGGATACGACAACCACTGTTTTCCGCCTTAAGATTACATCACCAAGTTTTTTCAATGCAAATTCCAGAAGTGAAGCAAGAATTACAAAGTGTTTGTCACTCCTTGGGTGCAGGGGACTTGGAGGCCGCATCATCACCAGCCGGAGATTCACCCTCAGCATCGCCACTGTGAGGAGACTCAGAGGATTCAGGGTCGGCGTTGTCAAGAAAGTTCCTGGGCACGAAGACGTCGATGTCCACCAACTCGGCAACTCTGGTGTCATAGCCCGCGAGTGATGACAGGATGGCTTCGTGACCGATCTCCTTGCCGTCATCATCCACGTCGGGGATGCCAGATGTCACCGTGTCGATGTCGGCACCTTCGTAGTGTGCCTTCACCATGGATAACGCCATCCTTGCGCCAGCCCGTGCACATGAAGCTTTCCAGCTTGCGACACGCTCGGGGGCTCGGTGCAGAATCTCCGAGTACTTCACCATGGAGTCCGAAGCCTTGATGTAAATCTGCAGGGGCGTGGCAATCTCCTTGGCTTGGGTGATGGCGGTGTTGATGAAGTTGCCGGCAAGAATCATGCATTCCTTGTTCGAAGGAGGCGAGCGGGTTAAACCCAGGGGCGCTGAAAATTCCGACAACGATTGCATGAGTTCAAAAATTCTAAGTACTCAGACTACAGAGCTACAAGGTGGAGGATACTTACTGAAGATGCTGGCCTTAGCCTGCCAGATGACGTCCGCCAAGGATTCTTTCTCTTGTTGGAGGAGCTTAAACGCCTCGCTATGGCAAAGGTTTTGCTCATCGGCAGCTTGCTTCTGATCCTTTAGGATCGCAAGCTCCTCCTTCAAGCGATTGATCTCAACGGAGGCGGAGTCCTGCAGGGCTTTCATGGAATCCTCGTGCATCTTCAGCATCTCTTCCCTCTCCTTCTTAAGGATCTTGTTCTCGATGTCCAGCTGCTGGATGTGCTTGGACTGCTCGACAATATCCTTGGCCTTGGCTACATGCTCTGCAAGTCGGAGAAAACAAAGTACACCGTGAGTACTCGAAGAAGGAAGGCACCAAAGTAAGACGGAAATGCACAAAAAGAAAACAGACTCTTGTTTTTGATGATCTGTTCCTTCAAGATGGCGGTTTTACCCTTTTCAGCTTCAAGGTCCGCGCGCATCTTCTGGTACTTATCATTGGCCATGCCCCTCCGAGCATTCTCGTTCTGTGGAAACAAATACAAAGTCAAGTCGTTGTTCAGTCTACTTGGAGCCCCTAGTCGGAGATTTTCCATCTAGGTGCTTGGGGGCTACAACGAGAGTTTTTTAACTTAGCAATATGCTTAGCTTTTCTTTAAGCATCTAGTCGGAGATAATTCAGTTCTCAACTAGAAGCTTGGGGGCTACAGTATAAAGTTTTAACTCGGAAAATGCCTAGCTTTTCTTTAAGTATCTAGTCGGAACTAATTCAGTTACAACTAGAGACTTGGGGGCTACAGCACTTAAAATTATGAACACTGTGTATGCTACTCTTAAAGCATCTAGTCGGAATAATTCATCCATCTAAATGCTTGGGGGCTACAGTGAGAGTTTTTCTAACTTAGTCACTCTTAGAGCATATAGATGCAAAACCAATGGTTTTCAGTCTACATCCTCGGGGGCTACAGTAGGATACTCATATGAAATGCAAAAGGTAAAGTAAAACTTACAAGTGCGATGATCTTGAGATTTGTAGCACTCTCGGCCAGCAGCTTGCCAAAGGAGACGCTGTTACTTTGCAAGATGTCTGCTTGATGGAGTAGCTCCTCAAGGCCGCACGTCGGAGATGACGGCACTCCTCCAGGAACCATAGTTGTGCTACCCGGCGTAAGCACCGGGAAGATAATCTTCGGCAATTCTAAGGGTTTCTGGGGAGCAGAGGCGCCGCCTTCGGCAGAGGTACCAGCACCCACCACCGCCTTGCCGCTACCGATGGCATCCTTAGCCGGAGCTTCAGCCATTTGAAGAGCAGCGCTCTCCTGCGTCGCCTGCTCGCCGACAATTGCAAGTTCGGTAGAGGCGCCAGAATCCACTTCCATGGCGGAAGGGCCTGGTGCCTCCTGGGCTTGGGAGCTTGTCGGAGCGGAGGAGGGCTTGACGGCAGGAGTAGCAGGGGCGATGGCGGGGGAAGAGTCGCGATGCAGCATCTCTTTAATATTTCTAGAAGCCCCAAGAGTCTTGGTGTACTTCTTGAGGCTGGTTGTGGCTTTCTTCCTGAAACGTGCAAAATGCATAAGTACAGGGATAAGACAAATAAATGAGACAGTGTCGGAGAATGAGAAGCTTACACTAGGGGGGCGCTTTGGCAAACATCCCGGTGGCTTTCTTCTTCTCCGCCTCCGTATGCCAAGATTTTTTGGAGGCTCCACCCTCCGTCTTCTTTTTCTTGCCTCCGTCGGCAGCGTCAGAGGTGGAGTTCTTCCGCTTTCGCGCCAACGGGACATCATCGTCAGACACGACCGTGACTTCCTTCATATTTGGATCATATATTTGGGCAGCCAGGTTGCCCTCCTCTAGATCGCTAAGCTGTTAAGTGAGAAATCATTGTGTTAGACAAGATGGTATTAGCAAGACGGAAAAAATGGAGCAATGTCATACACGGAAAATAAAAGTCTATCTTTGGGCACTTTCGTCTACGAACATGTCGTAGGTGAGGGTGAAGCCACGCTTCTTGTCCTTCACCTTGACGATGTCCTTGAGGCGGAACTTGACGGAGTCGCTCGAGAAGTTGTCCTCGGAGATCCGGAGGGAATCCCTTCGGTCGCCGATGTACTCGTGCATATACTTCGTGCGGTGCTGCAGAGGTTGGATCTGCTTGATGAACCAGCACATGGCTAAATCCAAGCCGGTCAGACCCGTATCTATGAACCACTCGATCCGCCTTATTGCACGGGAAGCGTCGAGGTTGGAGGGAAGGGAGGCATGGGACCGCCACGTGGAGACTTCGGCGGCGGCTCCATCCACAAAGTCCGGGTATGTTACTTCTCGGCCCGTCAAAGGAATGTCGGGGCCGTAGAAGTACGCCCGTTGCCAGTTCTTGCACGACTCGTAGCCGACGATGTCGGGGAACCGCCGGCCAGGACGGATCTTGAAGCTTATGGTGCCGCAGTTTCTAAGCTCCTCCTTGCTGTATCCGGCTTCACGTTTGACGGTGAATAAGTATACAAACAAATATAACCTAGGTCTAATCCCTAGGTAACCCTCGCAGAGTGCCGCGAAGTTGCTAAGCACTAAGATGCTATTGGGGGAGAGGTTGTGGGGTTGGACCTGGAAGTGATTCAAGACGGACAGAAAAAAGTGGGAGATGGGCAGAGAAACGCCGCGTACCAATTGCGCCTTGAGGTACACCTTCTCTCCGACTTGGGGAGAAGGAGTCACCCGGCGCCGCCTGGCCAAAGTAGCCCCTCCGCTATGGGAGGTAACCTTCGGCGACCATCTCCTGGATGTCGCGCGAGGTGATGTCCGACCCGCACCAATCGCCTTTGTGCGAGTCTGGCTCCTCTTCCAGGGGCTCCAGCGCCGCCAAGTTATGGTCGCCGCCGGTGGTTTCTATCACCGCCGATGTAGGGATGACCAGGCCCTCTGGGGGCACGACGACGGAGCTCGCCGGCTTCGCCGCGGCTTCGCTAGACGCCGCCATTGAAGGGGATGAGCTACTGCTAGCCATGGAGGAGGAAGAGAGCACGACTGGTGCAGAGAGCAAAAGCTAGGGTTTCTCGAGGTTTTCGCGGAGAGCTCGAGGAGGCGCGCGGCTGGAGGAAGAAGACGATGATGTGAGGGAATGGGGTGAAAAGGTGGCAAGTGTCCCACGGTTACTATTTATCCTACTTTGCGTCAAGATTCGTGCAGCTAATCGGACGGTTGCCGCGTAGACGACGTGTTCGTGAGCGTGCGTGGTAATTTCGCCACGTCTCCAACCGTCGCCGCCAACGGTTCAGACGCTTTCGGCGGGAAAATCGGATATGATTGCGTTCTCTGCATGTGTGAGTTACGAGGCATCGCTGACCTACAGCCTACGTCGCCTTAACTGACATGGTAGATGAACCGTCCCATCGAAGATTCCGGCATGGACGGACTTGATCCGACAACGGGAGCGTACGATGGAAGATTCAGCATTTCTCCGACTTACTCATAGAAGACAGAGAAAACCTTGCAGGGTTCTTTGGGAGGACTACAAGATATTGCTTGACGATTTGCCGACATCCATCTAGACGGAGCATTCCACGAGAAGAGGCAAGACGCGCAAGATCTCGGAGTTCTCCGGGGGCTACTGTTGGGGATATGCTATACGGGTATCCTCATAGCATGTCTCTTATCCGACTAACCCGGGTGGCCCATAGTCAGTAGCATGGCCTATGGCCTGCTGGGTGGCCTAGTTAGGTGGATACAGAAGGGAGGCCCATGCCGGATAAAGGAAGGCTACAGTGGAGTCACCAGCGTACCCGGAGCCTTGGAGTGCAAGATACACAAGACTATTAATAGACGGTGTAGAACTCTATAACCTGTCCGGCTAGGACTTTTCCCTGTAACCCTAGGACCTGGCGACTATATAAGTCGGCCCTATGGGAGCCTTTAGGGCAACGATAACTTAGACTTTCTAGTCACCTCGCACAACGAACCTAATCTCGGTAACTCGGCGTATTGCCATTATAGTGATTTATAGCAGGAGTAGGATTCCGCCACCGTTGTGGGATCTGAACCTGGGTAAGCTGTGTTACCTCGTACCCGTCAACCGTCCGCCTTACCCCACGTCTCTAAACACGCACTGTGAGGACCCCTCCATGGCGTACTCGTCGGCAATACCACGACAGGTGTTGCAAGCAACTTGTAAACCTGCACAACACAAACTCAAGACTTTGCCCCAACGAACAGTGAGGTTGTCAATCTCACAGGTTGCTGTAACAAAGGATTAACTGTATGGTGTGGAAGGTGAAAGTGGTTTGCAGAAAGTAAACAGTAATAGTGGAAGATGTATCAATGGTAAAGATTGGACTGGGGTCCATACTTCACTAGAGGTGTTCTCCTTAGATAAACAAACATGGCATGTTGGGTAAACAAATTACAGCAGGGCAATTGACATGACCGAGCAAGGCATAACAATGCAATACTAGACGTCAAGATCCTATGAGATTCGATTGGGAAATACAACAAGATACATAGACCGCCATCCAACTGCATCTATGACTAGAAGTCCACCTTTGGGTTATCATCTGAACCCCCTCCAGTATTAAGTTTCAAGCAACAGAAAACTGCTTTAAGCAAAGTGTGTAAGGTAAACAATCCACTTGTTCCATGGACAAGAGACCGTTGTTTTCTCCCTAGTGGCAACAACACATCTACAGCCTTAGAGATTTCTGTCACTTCCTTAGATTAAATAGAGGCATGAACCCACTATCGAGCATAAATACCCCCTCTTGGAGTCACTAGCAACTACTTGGCCAAGATAGCTACTAACAACGGAGAGCATGCAAGATCACAAACAACACAGACATGATAGAATCAATAAGACAAAACCATTAATCAATCTGACATAGTAATCTCAATATCCATCGGATCCCCGCAAACATAACATGCATGATTACAAATAGATGAGATCTTGATCATGAAAGAAGCTCACAAGATCTAGACATGAAAGCACAAAGGAGGAGATACAACCATCTAGCTACTACATGGACCCGTAGTCCAAGGTGGAACTACTCACGCTTCATACCGGAGGCTGGCATGATGAAGAAGAAGGCCTCCGGAATGATCTCCCCTCCAGCAGGGTGCCGGGAAGAGCTTCAGATCCCCCCGATCTAGGGACGATGGTGGCGGCGGCTACAGACGGTTTCATGGAATATTGATCGGGTGTTAGGGTTTAGGCATCGGGGGTTTCTTATAGGCGAAGAGGCGAGGCAGGAGGGCGGCCAGGGGGCCCACACCCTGCCTAGGTGGCCTAGGGTGGGCCCATGCCTGGTGGTTGCAGCCGCCCTGTGGCTCCCCTCCGTCTCTCCTTTGGACTCCGTGTTCTCCTCGGTGAAATATTGACTTTGGCTTTTGTCCCGTCCAATTCCGAGAATATTTTCTTACTAGATTTTCTGGAACCAAAAACAGCAGAAAACAGGCAACTGGCACTGTGGCAACTTGTTAATAGGTTAGTACCAGAAAACATATAAAAACACCTTAAAGTGTGAACCAAGCAAAGCAAAGTAGATACTAAACAAGCATGGAAAATCAAAAATTATAGATACGTTTCCGACGTATCAGGGGGACACCGAAGCAAGGCTCCATATTTGGATGGCTCAGCAAGACATACACAAGACATCCTTCCAAACACATCATGTGCACTTTGAGTACAAGGTAATGCCATATGGCTTGGCAAGGGCACCAACAAAGGATTCATGAGTATTAGAGAAAAACCCTAGTTTGGTCTATGAAGTTGTCACGGATGTGCATTTTGGTCAAAAACTTACAAATCGTGGATTCCGGATCACGAAGTCGCCAGACTTGTGCATTCTGGTCAAACCGTGATAGTGCCGTCAAAACGGACGTTAAGACAGCACATGATTAGCACGTGTGGGACATCTCTGATTGTAATGTTCTGGGAAACCTCTTGATTTTTTTACCGCTGGATTAAATTCAGTCATGTAATGGATATTTGAAACAGGTTTAAATTTAGTAGTTATGTAATGAATATTTCTAGCTGGTTTAAATTCGGTTAGATTTCAGTGTTTAATGTATATTTGAAGCATTTTAAATCCAACGATGTAACATCATGTTGTAGATAAATAACAGGTATGTCCATATAAAAGTTTGTATGATCTACCCGTAGATAACAGACTGTGCATAGATATTTCAACCATTTGATAGATTTGATATGCAATTCAGTCAAGAAATATAGATAGCAGTGTGTAAAATTTGATAAATTTCATATTCAATTCACTCAAAAAATATAGATAGTAGTGTGCAAAATAGAACAAACTGAGACACACATGTCTCACATAGTTTCAGATATTGCAATTCACAGAAATTATCACAGGGGCGAGCGGGCGCGAGGGTCTCAACGTTGCGTGGGCACGGCCTCGGGATTGACCTCGGGTGTGCCTCCATCAGGATCTGGTGGTGCAGCAGCTATCTTCCTGGAGGGCGGCGATGCGCCTCCATCGCCGACCTATCGATGGGCGGTGGTGGACCTCGAATCGCCAGAGGCGAGTTGCTCCCTATGCGTCGGCTCACTACGTTTATCTTTTTTTTACCTGGGCTGGCTCTGGTTGGGGATGGAACAGATCATTATGGTTGTCTTTCTTTTTTTACCTAGGATTTTTTGGTTAGGGACGGAATATTAAGCTAGGACGGGTTTTTTTTTATAATATCTCGTCACATGTGTTAACACAACAACATCGACATGCCATGTCATCAAGTTCTGGCGTGGTTTTAATGGCACCGTCACGGACTGACCAGAATACGCACGCGTGGCAACTTCGTGATCCGGAATTTACAATTTGCAAGTTTTTGACCAAAACTTAACATATGTGGCAACTTTATAGTCTAAATTGGCGTTTTTCTCTGAGTATTATTCTTGCACCTAGGTTAAGAAAAATCATTTTGGTCTTTATTAATGATATATTGGTATACAAGTCAACGCTAGCTGGTCATGTGCATCATCTCAAAACAGTGAGCATCCTTTTTGTCACAAACCACACGGTAAAAATGATGTTCTGTTGGCCAGGACTGAAGATATTTGTAAAGAAATGGGTCATGATCTGCATTGCCAGCAAGCAAAAGGGGAATGTGCGCCTTATCCTGGTTTCCCAAAAGGATTTGTTTGCGAAAAACCAATTGAAGTTTGCTGATTTTGGCTAACCATCTACAAAATCTATTGAAATAATTTCCCAATGTCCTTTTGGCACTCTAGGAACTATTATAGCACAGATATAGCAAGAGTTGTTCAGACTCAGACACTCAATTATGTATGAGTTCAACTAGGCACCCAGATTCAGATGGCCAAATGGAAAGAGTGAATCAGTGTATGGAGGGATACTTGAGATATTTTTTTCATTCTTGCCAAACAAAATGGACCTAGTTGATTCACCTCGCAGAGTTTGGTACAATGCAATTTATCATTCTAGTCTGAAGAAAACACCATTTGAAATTCTGTATGGGCACGCTCCAGAAATTCTTGGTATTGACAGAGTTGAAGCATGTGCTTTGCCCAATCTGAAAGAAAGTCTGAAGGAGGATGAAGTATGACCAAACTCTTACATCATCATTTGGAACATGTTAAGGAGAGAATGAAATTATGAAAACACAAGCCGACAAGGGTAGAACTGAATGCACTTTTCAGTGTGTGGGGGATTTCTCGATCTCAAGTTACAACCCTATCTATAATCCTCACTGGCCTGCCGAGCTAATCATAAGTTGGCGTTTAAATTCTATAGTCCATTTAAAATTCTGGAGCGAATTGGACTGGTGGCTTACAAATTTAAACTACCAGCGACATGTATGATTCACCCAGTTACACATGTGTTGCAATTGAAGATCCTCCAGCCTTTCAAGTTCTAGAGCAAATTTTGGCTAAACGCTGGTGTTCGGTGGGAGCTTCATCCATTAAGGCATGCTATGTTGGACCGGTATATATGATTCTCTAGCTACATGGTAAAACTTGTAGGAACTTCAAGTGCGTTTCCCGGTGTGGCACCTGCTTAGAGGGCAAGCAGTCTCTCATAAAGAAAGGGACTGTCATGAACCTGTCCACAAGGCCGTCATGCAAGGGTAGAAGGGCACGATAGAAGCTGATCTTGTAGAGTGGCACAAGAGGAGAGGCAGAAGAACTTGGGCGTTAAAAGAGGGAAAGACGATGCGTGGATAGGTTCAGTGGCCCTGATTAAACCACATATGGAAGAGGATCATCACCGAGCCAAGAGCTGTCCACCGTGGCAAACACCGGGCGAGGGCCGACTACCTGTCGACACTCTGGCATTGTATTTAGCATGAGGCCTGCTCTCTCTCGAACTTGCTTTTCGAAGCCATGTAACCTGAAGAGTATGAATCATGCCCCCTTGCTTCTCTTCTATCCTCAAACCTGTCTAGAGGGATCAAGTGGTGGTGTATCGTGGTTCTTAGAGCATGTCTAGTGAAACCCTTAAACCCCTAAATAACCGCTTTTTTATGGATTCGAGGGTCCAAATCTCAAATAGTGGAACCCTTAGATCCTCAAACCCTTAAAAAAATTTGAGGGTCGAGCTTCCAACCCTTCCTCCGGCCTGTAGAATTGAGGGTTGGAGCCTCCAACCCGCCCCCCGACCCGGCCTCCTTCCGTTTCAGGGCGCCAACTATTTCTTCCTCTTCCCTCCCTGCACCTCCTCCCACCTCGCGCCGCCGGCCACCTCCCCCGAGCTCCCCTCGCCTCCCCGTCTCTGTCCGCCACCTTCGGCGGCCGGATCGGTAGCCCCCGCCTCCTCCTCCCCTCGCCCGACCTTTTCACTTGCCCGAGCTCCTCCCCAGATCGAGGCTCCTCCGCCTCCGTCTCCGCCCGAGCCTGCCGCCAACCCGGCCTCCTCCCGCCCCTCCTCGACGTCCTCCCGCCGCCCGAGCTCCTCCCGCCCCTCCTCGACGTCCTCCCGCCTCCTCCTCCCCCCGCCCCAGGAGCTCCTCCCGCCCGAGCTCCTCCCGGCCCCGAGGTAAATTTTGTTCTTATTTTTTTTGTAAATTGTGTTGATATTGTTGGTGAGAAAAATAAGCAAATTTTTTTGTTGTAGATGGACACCGACGACTCCATGTCGTTGTCCTCCGAATCCAGTTGGTCTTCATCGGACGATTCGGACACCGAGGAGTTGCTTCAAGATGACGACGTCAAGATGATGGGCCTCCTCGTCGACGTGCAAGAGTTCGAAGACCGCTTGAAGCTATTGGATCAGAGGAGAGGATCGATGATGGGGCGAGTCACCATTTACCGCAACCGTGCTCTCGGGCACGAGCAACTTATGCGAGACTACTTCGTGAAGCACCATCCGACATACCCACCTCGCCTCTTTCGGAGAAGGTACCGAATGCGCCGTAGTTTGTTTGTGAAGATTGTTAATGATTGTGAGGCCGCCTCGGATTACTTCAAGCGTCGTAGGTCCGCCTCCGGCCGTAGTTTGTTTCACTTTGCTATCTCCTATTTGCTTCGAACAATTTTTTAATTTGCAAAAAACATTGTTGTAATAATTGGAATGGTTATCTTATGCTTGAGAGTACTATATGGTGTTGTAATAATAACTAGAATGATTATTGTTTGCTTCATATGGTGATATTTGTGATATGAAACTGTGATAAGGGTTTGAGGGTTGAGGCAACCTCGAACCCTCAGTTTTAAAGGTTTGAGGGTTCTAATGTTTGCTCTCGACCCTTAAATTTAAGGGTTTGAGGGTTTTAGTAAATGACCCCTGTTTTTCACACCCCACAAGTGCTCGAATGTGCCAATTCTCGACCCTTAAACTTTTAAGGGTTTAAGGGTTTCACTAGACATGCTCTTATAAGGTAGGGTTTCTGCTGCGGCAGGTGAACGCGCGGCATGTGGTGCCATGCATGTTGGTGCAAGAGCTTGGCATGTTTTGAACGGGGATATGCCCAGACGTTGTCTCTGCTTTGGTTTGGTGTCCAGGATTTGGCTGGGCTAGTGAAGGGAAGTGGTAATAAGATGAGCTAGCAAGGCGACGTCAAAAAAATGAACAAACCAAACTGCAATCACGATTCCGTATAACATGCATATACACGTGTACATCATACATTGCACGCATGTCACTGCGTAGTAGTACAGGGTACATCACAATCACTCTCAAATTCTCATTCACCTCTGGTTCGCAGCAAGAAGACGCTGAGCTCCTGCGGCGGGCTACCACCGGCGGTACGGGGGTTGATGAGATGGTACGACACCGCGTCCTTAGAGCCAACGATCCTCTCATAGGTCGCCCGCATGTACAGCACCTCCTCGCCGCCGCGTTCTTCCTGCCCAGCTCCGTCGCTGATCCGTCCTGGCGCCTGAGCCGCAGGTGGCAGCGCCCCGACGCCGGTCGTCATCGCCCGCATGCTCTCCAGCACGCCCCGCTCCCACTCCGTCGGCGGCCGCCGGACGGCGTGTCCCACGTCCCTGCCGTTGCAAGACGCCGTCCACACGCTCTTGGACCTGCCGCTTGTAGCGTTTGAGCGGTGGCACTCGAGCGCGATGCGGAGAAGGCCGGATCCCATCTCGGCCGCTATGGACTGCATCGGCACGGAGAGCTCGAAGAGGAACGGCGGTGGCACGGCGGGGTCGCGCTGCACGCAGAAGGTGACGCAGCCACCGCGGCTCCCGAAGATGGTGCCGACGATGATGGCGCAGTGCTGCCGAGCGTCCTTCTTTGCCACGACCGAGGCGGCTGGGTCGATGATGCTGTCGGAAAACTGGTGCTCCTCCTGAGGCTCACGCCCGTCCTTTCTGACGGCCTGGTTCTTGTCCATGAAAGAGAAGCTTAGGCGGTTCCTGGCGGCGTCATCGGCGCCGGACTGCTGCTTAACAGAGGGGACGCAGGCGGCGAAGATTGGCGCAAGGCACAGGTAGTTTGACGCGGCCGTGTTCTTCTTCTCCATGCTGCCTGGATTTCTGCAGCTGCTCAGCTCTGCTTCTTGGTGCTGATAAGGTGAAGCGATGGCATGTATAACAGGAAGCAATCAAGGTCTTATTCCGAGCTGGTGCCACGAGTGAGACGATGACGATGATGCTGTATGTGTAGGCGTGAACAGCCATGTAGTAGATGTGGACGCGGGACATCGATCGGAACTTTGGAATCCTAGCATACAACATAATTAGGTTGTTTCTGCTTAATAAAAGGACCCGTGCATTGTTCTAGCTGTGTGTTCTTGGGTAGATGCCGCATGCCAAATTAGCTAATTCGTTGTGTTTCTTTGGAGAAAACTACACGGTCTATGCATCTTACTCGTCGTTTCCGCTCTGAATGAAAAACACAGCAAGTTGACAGATGATCCTGGAGCGGTTATACCGAATTTATAATAGCAGATAGTTTATGTACACGACATGTCTGGGTGGTGTAGTTGGTTATCACGTTAGTCTCGCACACTAAAGGTCCCCAGTTTGAACCTGGGCTTAGACATAATATTTTTGGAAAGAGTAAAGTCATTTTGTCTACAATACTGATTCTCTGTTTTCGTTGTTGGATTTGTTGTGTCGATACGTGTGAAACTAGATCATATTTCGGTGTAGTTTGGTGACTCTTTTCTTCACTAATTGCAAGATCATAGTCACTTGGTTTTGGGTTATTGCTTGGTTAGCAGGATATAGTAATTCTGCTGACAAATCAGTTCTAACCTGGGCTTAGACATAATAATTTTGGAAAAAGTAAAGCCATTTTGTCTACAATACTGATGATCTGTTTTTGTTGTTGGATTTGTTGTGTCGATACGTATGAAACTATATCATATGTCGGTGTAGTTTGGTGACTCTTTTCTTCACTAATTACAAGATTATAATCACTTTGGCTCTGGGTTATTGCTTACTTGGTTAGCAGGATATAGTAATTCTGCTAACAAATCATAATATTCTTATAAAATTTTGAAAAGAGTGAAGTCATTTTGTGTACTCTCTTTGTCTAAAAATAAGTGACTTATACACGTCTAGATACATGTGAATCTAGATAAACCCAAGTCACTTATTTCCAGACGGAGAGAGTATAGTATTGATCGATCTGTTTTCGTTGTTGGATTTGTTATAGTGATACATTTGAAACTAGATCATATGTTGATGTAGTTTGGTGAATCTTTTCTTTAGTAATTGCAAGATTATCACTTAATTCTGGGTTATTGCTTACATGGTTAGAAGGATATAGTAATTCTGTTGACAAATCAACAATATTGATGATCTGTTTTTGTAGTTGGATTTGTTATGGTGATACATTTGAAACTAGATCATATGTCGATGTAGTTCGGTGACTCTTTTCTTTACTAATTGCAAGATTATAATCACTTGGTTTTGTGTTATTGCTTACTTGGTTAGCAGGATATAGTAATTCTGATGACAAATTACTGAACTTTACGCTCTACTGGTATGAATTTGCATGATATGAATTTTAAGGCATGATATATCTATTACTTTATTGCTAGGGGACGAAAATAAATGATGTCACCTCAAAGGAGGGAAACAATATTGTTCATAGTCTTTGCGCGACCTCTGGACAGGGATCTCTTTGGTTTGTTGGACGCTATGGCGCTACCGAAACGACGTGGTCTTCGATGGGGCCGCTCCTTTCGGAGTGGTCATCAGGAAAATCACCGTGAAGGCAGACCTCTGGAGGACAGCAGGGCTTTTCCGCGACTGTCTAGGGCATGTGGATAGGTAGAGATACTGCGAGTAGTTTCTTAGGTTGCGTGTGTTGTCCTTGCGACGGCGTGGAGTTGCACCCTTGGCACCAGTGCCACGGTGCGTTGTAAAACTTAGCCTCTTGGCTCTCCTTCTATGAAAATGATACGTCTCCTAGGACATATCCTTGAAAAAGGAGTTTTGGGGAGGCCATAAACGGTTGCCACCGGGGACGCTACCATGTGTACTGCCAGCCACCCATCCGAAGAAAAGAGGCATGTGACCTAGTTTCATAGTTTGTCTTCCGCATCTCCCTCTCCAGCTTGTGCAAGCGAATCAGTTGCCTCCTCTTGTCGCACAATCACCTACTGAGATGAGTCAGGTGGTGTCCTGTTCACAGGTGCCTAACTGACAGCGAAGCTAATCTATTCCAAAGTCCGGCCATATTTGCTGAACTTACCGTCTGGTGGTGGGACAGCGCCAAAGAGCAAGTGCAGCGTTGCAAAACATTAAGTCTAAGAAAGCTTAGACCCATGTTTAAACGGTGGAGAGAGGGTGACTAAGAAAGAGATTCCCTGGGTTGAGTCTAGCACTAGACACAAGGTCCAGTTGATTAAAAAATTATTTCATCTAATAAAAGCAGGCAATTTGGTGGAAAAAGTGGTATATCCTCTGTGTCTAAAACGGTGGACCAGTTTTATTTTGTTAGACTTATGTCAGCCTTTTCTCTTAGACATAACAGCATGCTGTACATGCTCTAAGCTGAAATCTATAAAATAATGGAGCTGCTTTGATTCGTACAGGGAAGGCTTGATTGAAACAGATAAAATAGTTCCGAACGATGTGGCTTACTATAATAATAGCATTGGTTTGCTGACAATATACTTGTGCTTCCAAAATAATTAAGACTAAACTAATTTAAAAGTCTCTCAGAATTTTAGAACCAGCTTTCACATGATGCTAACAGGAGGGCAGAAGCCCAAAAAAGAACTGGGCATCTTGTATATGTATGATCATATAATTTGGCGAGTGCACAACACAACATCACTTGCAATCAGGCCTAGAGTTAGGGACACTTTTTTTTAAGAAAACATGTGCATGTTCAACAATTTGATATCAGAAAATTCTAGAAACTTCAAATATTAAAACTTTGAGTTACTCCCTCCGATCCATCCATATTAGTTGACTTAGATTCATCTACTCCCTCCGGTCCATATTAATTGACTCAAATTTGTCTAGATTCGATTTAGTATATAGGTTCATCCAAATTTTGCCAAATTAAAGTCAATTAATATGGATCAGAGGGAGTAGATACGAATGTATCTAGTCAAGTTTTAGTGCTAGATACATCTATATATAGACAAATTTGAGTCAACTAATATGGGTGGGAGGGAGTACTAGTTTATGAAAAACTTAAACCCTGCATACAATGTGACGAGGACGTTAGTTATCTTGATAACCCTTATTCCTGAATATTCACAGTTGTCTAGATAACCTGCATACAATGTGACTAGTAGCACATCACACTCTGAATGATAGATATCCTTGGCTATATTTATTGATTTCTCAAAACATGGAATTCGGGTTTTCATGTATACCAGAAAAGTTGTGGCTTACATCACTAAGAAATCGAAAAATTCCACTAGATCATCCATGTCTCTAAGCTTCCTAATAAAGAACACTGTCAAGTTCCATAGCTGCGGTCTCCAGCATCCCCAAGGCCAGGAACGATGAACCTACAAAGTACGAAGAACAATCAGTCGTAGAGAGAACACATTTTATCAAACATGCTAGTCAACAATCGGCATTCTAGTTACCCTTTTTCATTCACGATTTGATCCAGAGCTCCTGTATAAACACAGATCCTGCATAACACAGTTACAAGATTATACAAAATATCAAATATATCAATGAAATAAATGTCAGAGGTATCAGCATGTACCCTGGGAATCTTTCATTGAGCTTCTTGATGGCCGGAGGAGCAGCAACAGCAGCAATCTGCATTGGAATGATCTCTCAGATGATAATACCAGATTATGTCAAACAAAAGGATTGGGTGAACATAATTTGCCTAACGAACTCACAATTCTTATTTGGCTGATCTCAGCCCCGCGCTCTTTCAGCAGATCAACTGCTGCAGCTACTGTTCCACCTGATAGATAAGTAAAGGAAGATAAATATATGAACATTACGCCACAACAAATGCTGCTAAACCCTCACAGCGTAAGCAAGGGATATAAATCCATGAACTGAAGGATCTAAGGTACTAGGAAACAGGTATACCAGTTGCAAGCATAGGATCAACAAGGAGAATATGACATCCTTTTGGGAATCTTTCAGGTAACCTGCATTCAAAATTGTTGAAATAAACAACATTACATGTTAAATATCTTGAATAGTTTTCCACAAAAATACTACCCCGTAATACCTTGATTGGTTTTCATATAACTGACAACAGTATTAGTAAGATAACTATCCAAAATCTTGGTGAAGGGTACTACACAGGATGACCTTAAATGCTAGAAACAGGTTCAAATGGACTGTTGCTGCTCCTGTGTTGTGAAGTTATTATTTTAACTAGGAAATTAAATAATATCAATGGCCTCCATCATTAGCATTGTAGCTTCAGAAGAAAGCCACAAGTTGTTCAAAACATGTCATGCTCCATATCTGAGCCTCTGCTAGTGCAGATAAATAGCACTTACTTGTTCAAGTATACAGAGGGCTGTAGCGTTGTCTCATCCCTAGCCATACCTTCAATAAGAAGAAAAAGGATCAGAATATTGCCAATTTATTCAATCATGGTAAAATAATATTAGAGTACAGAGAAGGAAAAGGCAGTGTGTTATTTGTCATACAGTTAGAGAAATCACTAATAATCTTGTACATATTTCCATCCATGGATTTACACATTTGAAACTCCAAAGTTTCTAAAACTATTGCCAGTAAATGTACAATTAAGAAATACTTTAAGATGAAAAACAGGATATCATTTCTTACCTAAATGGAAAGTTCTGGTTATCGGAAAAATTGATGTCATAAACTCAGCAAGGACAAGTCCTGCTCGTAGAATAGGCACAATCTGAAACAAGAACAGTCTAATTCAGTAAGCTCTACATAATATTGCTACAGAGGATGCTCAATTCGAAAAATATCTGGAGTAAATGCAAACCATGATCGGCTCCAAAGGATCAACCGATTCTACAACAGCTGTGCCCATAGGTGATTGGACCTCCCGTGGTACTGTTGGCTGTCAAAGGAAGGGGAAAAGCATATCAAAGATAACATTGACATCCCAATCAAAAAATTCATCATCAGTGTCTAATCTGAATAACAGCTGCAAATATAATTACCAGATTTTACTGTTGTCATCAAGGCTTTGGTTGTCATTTACAGTGCTCGATGATTTCACAGTTCAAAGTTTATTGTTTTGTAGTATATGAAACAATTAAACAAATGATGGGCTAATTCCGAAATACAAATCCACAACACAACAAAAGCAGAAGCATCATCTGGTCAAGAATTAGAAATATACCAGCCAATCCCTGGTTGCATCATAGGCTAGCAATCTGCCAAGCTCCCCCATGGCACTTCCTGCCCAAGATTATCACCAACAAGCAGAAAGTTACGAATCATAAACGGGTATCGTACACATTATGCGCGAGGCAAACTATCAAATTAGGGGATGGAATCACTCACTAAAGGCGTGGGTGGGCGTAGACTGATCGCGGAGGACAGAGACCCAGTGGTTGATAAGCGGGTGAGGAGGCACCACCACCTGCGGGCCTCGGACAAAACAATCTAAGTCTTGATTTCTGCATGTACACTAGTAATGGGGATGGAAGTGTACCTTGAATCCGTTCATCCCGGTGGCGGTGAGGTCGTGGTTGCCGATTTCCATCCGCCGGAATCAAGGACGGGAGGCGGCTCTGCTAGGGTTTTGGTGAAGGGGTACTCGGTGGGAAGGAGGGCCAAGGCCCAAGGGAACAAGATGTGGACGGCGATGCGGGCGGGTGCCACCTTTTACGGGACGGCGGTCAGGTGGGCCCATCGGCTGTGGTAGGATTTAGGCCCCTTTTGGTTTAAATAATTTTTAAGTTTTTTCCTTTAAGGTGTCACATACAAAATTATTTCCTCTGTCTTAAAATAGAAGTCGCCCTCTGCATCGCGCCAATCAGTGGAGACCCGTGAAATATGCCCTAGAGCTAATCATAGAGATGATTATATTTCATATGTATCCATGAGTTTTTATAATGTTTCTTGAATATCCATATCAGACAACTTGTATTGATTGGCAATTACGTGAATTGTTTGTGAAACTCTATACTTGTATGGTTATTTAAGAGTTGTCCCTAGTCGGAATTCATGTGAGGACACACGTGAATATTAGACTAGCACATCGATTGGTTGATGACTATGTTTAGCAAGTCATAAACATGGAGATGTCAAACCAATGATATGGACACATGTATGAATATGGGGTTGGACTGACCCAACTTAAGACTGGCAATTAGTTGCAGCTCTCTCTCTACACATCGTGTATGTTTTGTCCTTAGACCTGAGATTGTCGTATGTACTTGAGATGTGGATCGACCTACTTAGGGGCTATCAAACGCTACTCCGTAACTGGATAGTCATAAAGGTAGCTTTCGGGTTTGTCCTGAAACATGCTGCAAGGCATGGTCAATCAAGATGGAATTTGCCCCTTTCTACTTGAGAGAGATATCTTTGGGCCCCTCGAGTGATCAGATCCAGAAATACATGACCGTGCTACATATGGTTAAGAGTTAACCTAGTAAAGGGATTCCGAAACACAGTATCGAGAAAGGGAGGTCAGCTTGGAGCTAGACCAAATATCATGAGGCAAAAGGAAAGACATGTACTAAACCTTGTAATGGTTCGTCCGATATGATCTTTGTATGCGTTTAGGAGTTGGCACGTCTTGCTAGAGGCCGCTACCAACTATTGACAGAATAAGTGTATTCGTGTCATGTCTATACGCATATGAACCTATAGGGTCACACACTTAAGGGGCTGGAAGCCTAATAAGGATTGGATCCGAATTAGACCAGGCTTAGGCTATTAATGGGCTGCTAATGTAGAAGCCCACTAGGGACGCCTATATAAGAGAGGGTGGGGCGAGCTGGCCAGGGTTAGACCTCAGATCATTCCACCCAGCCGCCACTCCTCACGCTTGTGTCGTGCGCACGGACCTAGCAATCCAGCGTCTGACGCTTCCACCCTGTACGTGTGGATACCTGAGGCGCCAGATTCAGAAGCGCTTGGACGAGCGCGCAGGGGAGCTTCTCGTGGGGCGAGGACAAGGAGGAGGCGTGGAACGCTCTGCCGCCGACGCGCTTCATCAATTCCGCAACTGCGCGTCTAGTGGTAATCCCGTGATCTGTGACAACAGTAATCCTGATATACGCGGTAGAATTTTTTTGATTTGCGCTAGTGTAGCCTACCCATATCCCTTCAGTGGTATCAGAGCTGATGTTGTTCAGTTATAGGTTCGGGATGTTTGCATATGGTGATATGCAAATTGATATGAATGATGTGATCGTTTGTATTACGGTGGTTCAGGATTGATCTATGATCTTGCTTTCCGTGATCGTGATTCTGAGGTAGTCGAACAACTTACCCCTACCGGTCGGCTTCCGCCATCGGGGTAGACAGTGACACATAAATCCTGTTGAATCACGCGAAGATCAATATGATTGATCGAATCGGAACCTAGATCTAAAATCGATGTACCGTGATCAAAGGAGTTTGATCAGATCGGAACAACAGACGGTTTATGGTAAATTTGATTTGTCGATCAAAATCCTTAAAGAAAATTGTGAAGATTCGATCTCTCATTTTTCACGGTCTTCTGGGCGCGAGGGGCGCTGCCCCTTCGAACCCCGCAGGGGGAGACCCCTAGACCCTCCTTTATCGTAGCCCCTTTTGTATCTCGTTAAGGTAACTAGGTGCTGCGAGTTCACATGATCCGGTAGAATGCGATTCTATGCATAACTTGTTTTTGCAGGATGTATGTGATCAGTATGGCCCATATATGTATGTGATGCATGTATGAAATTTTGCATGACCTGCGTGTTGTGAGTAGGGCAACACGGCTGGAGCCATATGTGTTGTCATTTATTGTAATGGTCTGCGTGCCAACTTGTCATGATCCCAATACTATGTATTTTTGATTACTAGCTGTTAGGAGTAATAGCTTGTATTTGTTCTTGGAGGATGGCTCACATGGAACATGAAGATGGAGATCATCATGGTGGACAGGTTCTATGGCAATGGATATCACCATGAGAAAATGGGCCATACTGTGTCACATCTATGTGAATGCTATTCTTATGTGTTTTACTACATGCATGCTTAGATTATAGAAGTAGAACGATCCCTCAGAAAGTTTAAGTTAAACCATGCCCTCCCAACCAAACCTTGCACCATCCTATGCCCAGTACAATTGTTGGTGGGCCTATGAAATTAGGGTGTCACGGTTTTCCTTGGCTGGATGGGTTTGTATCGGATACCTATACGCATAAGGGTTGGTGAGCTTTACAAGGTCATCTTAACAGTTAAGGACCTTGGGGCATAAAGGTTGGGCGCCTAGTTTTGACATAGAGATGTCACCCAACAACAAGAGTCATATGTGATATGATTAGCAAGTGTTACTTACCGATTTACCTTGTCTTCTAGCAGTGATGCTAAAGCTCACTAGTCGACTTGTTAATTGTGGATCTTGAATCACTTAGTATCAATAGAGGGATATTGATTTAAGTGGGGTATATGCTATTAAATTGTTTAATATGTTTTACTCTTTCATGGTTACATGGCTTAGTATTTTGCATGTTTTCTATTGTAGATCAATGGCACCGAACACTACATCATCTTTCTCTTTGCGTTCGATTCTTGACAAAGATAAACTAAATGGAACAAACTATTCGGACTGGGTCCGTAACCTGAGAATTGTTCTCAGGTCTGATAAAAAGGAAACGGTTCTAGATACCCTAATCCCCGATGAACCTGCTGATAATTCATCTGCTTCCCTCAAGAATGCCTACAAGAGAGCATGTGATGATTCTCTTGAGGTTAGCTGTCTTATGCTTGCATGCATGGAACCTGATCTCCAAAAGAAGTTTGAGGATCAGGAAGCGTACGATATGATCATCATGCTTAAGGACATGTTCCAAGATCAGGCAAGGACTCAGAGGTACAATGTTGCCAAGTCCTTTGTCGAATGCAAGCTGGCAGAGGAAGCAGTTGTAGGCCCCCATGTGATCAAAATGGTTGGTTACAGTCAGACTTTGGAAAAGCTTGGTTTTCCACTAGGCCAAGAGTTGGCCACTGACTTCATTTTGGCGTCTCTTCCATCCAGCTATGGGCAGTTCATTTCGAACTACCATATGCATGGGGTGGAGAAGGGCCTTAATGAGTTATGCGGGATGCTAAAAATAGCAGAAAGTGACATGAAGAAGTGTGCATGGCATAGCCATGTGATGGATGTGCAGAACAAGCCTAGCTTCAATAAAAAGGGTACTTCTTGGAAGAATAAGGGCAAGGCTAAGGATACGATCCCAAAGCCTGCACCCAAGCAAAAGGTCGGACTCAGAGAAGACACCAGTGCTTCTTTTGTCATGAACATAGCCCTTTGGAAGAGGAAATGCAGCAAGTACCAGGCTTCTTTGAAGAAGAGTGGAAGTAAGAGTACTTCCCACTCAGGTACGCTTGTTGTAAATGTTGTGGACATTCTTCTCGCTGATTCCTATGTTAACTCTTGGGTATTTGATACCGGATCGGTTGCTCATATTTGCAATTCGATGCAGGGGCTAATAAGGACTAGAGAAGTGCAGAAAGGCGAAGTGGATTTTCGCGTCGGAAATAAAGCAAGGGTTGCTGCATTGTTCGTCGGCGTCATGCAACTTCACCTTCCGTCGGGATTTATTATGGAGTTGAATAATTGTTATTACATTCCAAGTATGGGTCGAAAAATTTTATCACCTTCATGTTTGATGAGGGATGGTTATTCATTCGCGAGTGCAAACAATGATTGTGTAATCTCTAAGAATGCTATGTTTATGGCTAATGCTCCCATTGTGAATGGGTTATTTATTTTAAATCTTGATGATGCATCTGTTTACAATGTTAGTGCTAAAAGGCTTCCGCCTAATGATTTGAGTCCTACCTATTTATGGCATTGTCGTTTGGGGCATATAAGTGAAAAGCGCATGAAGAAGCTCCATGGTGATGGTCTTCTAACTTCGTTTGATTTTGAATCATACGAGACATGTCAGGCTTGTTTACTTGGAAAGATGACCAAGTCGCCTTTTTTGGGTTTACCCGAGAGAGCGACAGACTTGTTGGAACTCATACATACTAATGTATGTGGACCAATGAGCACGACAACCAGAGGAGGATATCACTACTTCATTACTTTCACTGATGATTTCAGTAGATATGGTTATGTCTACTTGATGAGGCATAAGTCTGAAACTTTTGAAAAGTTCAAGGAGTTTCAAAGTGAAGTAGAGAATCAACGTGGCAAGAAAATAAAGGCCTTGCGATCTGATCGTGGAGGTGAATATTTGAGTCATGAATTTAGCGATCATCTTAAGAGTTGCGGAATTGTTCCACAACTTACGGCCTTTAACACCTCAAAAGCGGTCTCCGAACGGCGTAATCAAACTTTGTTGGACATGGTTCGATCAATGATGAGCCAGTCGGATTTACCATTATCATTTTGGGGTTACGCTCTAGAAACGGCAGCTTTCACACTTAACATGGTACCATCTAAATCCGTAGTTAAGACACCATATGAGATGTGGACTGGAAAGAATCCCAGTTTGTCTTTTCTAAAGATTTGGGGTTGTGATGCATTTGTCAAGCGACTTCAGTCGGACAAGCTAACATCCAAATCAGATAAGTGCATTTTCGTGGGATATCCAAGGGAAACCTTAGGGTATTACTTCTACAACCGAGAAGAGGGCAAAGTGTTTGTCGCTCATAGCGGTGTTTTCCTAGAGAAAGAGTTTCTTACAAAGGGAACAAGTGGAAGGTCGGTGCAACTTGAAGAAGTTCAAGATGAGCCAGTTGGGGATGCTTCTACGAGTGATGCTATTGTAGCAGAACAAGTTTAGGAACCCATGGCAACAGAAGCACCACAACCACGAAGGTCGGCGAGGCTTCACGAAGCGCAGAATTATTATTGTTAGACAATTATGATCCTGCGACCTATGCAGAAGCGATGGTGGACCCAGACTCTGAGAAATGGATGATCGCCATGAGATCCGAGATAGAGTCCATGGGAGACAATCAAGTTTGGAACTTGGTTGGCCTGCCTAATGGTTTTAAAGCCATCGAGTGCAAATGGATCTATAAGAAGAAGATTGATATGGATGGAAATGTTCACATCCATAAAGCTCGACTTGTTGCAAAAGGTTTTCGACAAGTTCAAGGAGTTGACTACGATGAGACTTTCTCGCCCGTAGCGATGCTTAAATCTATACGGATTATTCTAGCCATTGCTGCACATTTCGACTATGAAATATGGTAGATAGATGTCAAGACGGCTTTCCTAAATGGAATCCTAATTGAGGACGTGTATATGATGCAGCCCGAAGGTTTTGTCGATCCAAACAATGCTGGAAAGGTATGCAAACTTTTGAAGTCCATTTATGGGCTGAAGCAAGCATCTCAGAGTTGGAACATTCGATTTGATGAAGTTGTAAAGGAGTTTGGCTTCATCAAAAACGAAAAAAAACCTTGTGTTTACAAGAAGGAAAGTGGGAGAGCGCTGGTATTTCTAATCTTATATGTAGATGACATATTGCTGATTGGAAATGACATTCCTATGCTCGAGTCTGTTAAGACCTCATTGAAAAATAGTTTTTCGATGAAGGACTTGGGAGAAGCGGCATATATTCTGGCATCAAGATCTATAGAGATAGATCAAGGAGGCTAATTGGATTAAGCCAAAGTACATACATTGACAAAGTGTTGAAATGGTTCAGCATGGAAGAGGTGAAGAAGGGGTTCTTGCCCATGTCTCACGGTATTAAACTCAGCAAGACCCAGTGTCCTTCGACTACTAATGAGCGTGAGCGCATGAGAAGGGTTCCATATGCTTCGGCTATTGGATCCATCATGTATGCAATGGTATGTACTCGCCCAGATGTTTCCTATGCTCTAAGTGTTACGAGCAGATACAGGTGATCCGGTGAAGGTCCTTTGGACAGATAAAGAACATCCTTAAGTACTTGAAAAGGACTAAGGATGTGTTCCTAGTTTATGGAGGTGAGGATGAACTCAGTGTAAAGGGTTACACAGATGTGAGTTACCTTAACGACTTAGATGATTCGAAATCACAATCAGGTTATGTGTTTGTCATGAATGGTGGTGCCGTGAGCTGGAAAAGTTCCAAGCAAGATACGGTGACCTCCACTTCAACAGAAGATGAATATATTGCTGCCTCGGAGGCCGTAAAGGAAGCTGTTTGGATTAGGAATTTCCTGATCGCTCTCGGTGTGGTTCAGGGCGCGTCTAATCCCTTGGATGTTTATTGTGACAACAATGGTGCTATTGCACAAGCCAAGGAACCTAGACAGCACCAGAAGAACAAACATATTCGCATGTGTTACCATCAGATTCGTGAGTTCGTTGAGGATGGTAGTGTCATGATATGCAAAATACATATGAACTCAAATGTTGCTAATCCATTGACTAAGCCTCTCCCGCAGGCCACGCTGAGGCTCACGCAAGAGCAATTGGTATTAGATACATTTTAGATTGACTCTAGTGCAAGTGGGAGACTGAAGGAAATATGCCCTAGAGGCAATCATAGAGATGATTATATTTCATATGTATCCATGAGTTTTTGTAATGTTCCTTGAATATCCATATCAGGCAACTTGTATTGATTGGCAATTACGTGAATTGTTTGTGAAACTCTATACTTGTATGGTTATTTAAGAGTTATCCCTAGTCGGAGTTCATGTGAGGACACACGTGAATATTAGACTAGCACATCGATTGGTTGATGACTATGTTTCGCAAGTCATAGACATGGAGATGTCAAAACAATAATGTGGAAACATGTTATGAACATGGGGTTGGACTGACCCAACTTGAGACTGGCAATTAGTTGCAGCTCTCTCTACACATCATGTACGTTTTGTCCTTAGACCTGAGATTGTCGCATGTACTTGAGATGTGGATCGACCTACTTTGGGGCTATCAAACGCTACTCCGTAACTGGGTAGTCATAAAGGTAGCTTTCGGGTTTGTCCTGAAACATGCTGCAAGGCATGGTCAATCAAGATGGGATTTTCCCCTCTCTACTTGAGAGAGATATCTCTAGGCCCCTCGAGTGATCGAATCTAGAAATGCATGGCCGTGCTACATATGGTTAAGAGTTAACCTAGTAAAGGGATTCCGAATCACAGTATCGAGAAAGGGAGGTCAGCTTGGAGCTAGACCAAATATCGTGAGGCAAAAGGAAAGACATGTACTAAACCTTGTGATGGTTCGTCTGATATGATCTTTGTATGCGTTTAGGAGTTGGCACGTCTTGCTAGAGGTCGTTACCAACTGTTGACAGAATAAGTGTATTCATGTCATGTCGATACGCGTATGAACCTATAGGGTCACATACTTAAGGGGCTGGAAGCCTAATAAGGATTGGATCCGAATTAGACCAGGCTTAGGCTACTAATGGGCTGCTAATGTAGAAGCCCACTAGGGACGCCTATATAAGAGAGGGTGGGGCGAGCTGGCCAGGGTTAGACCTCAGATCATTCCACCCAGCCGCCACTCCTCACGCCTGTGTCGCGCGCGCGGACCTAGAAGTCCGGCGTCTGACGCTTCCACCCTGTACGTGTGGATACCTCGGAGGCGTTGCATCTGTAGCGCTTGGACGAGCTGCACAAGGGGAGCTTCTCGTGGGACGAGGACAAGGAGGAGACGTGGAACGTCTGCACTGCCTCGACGTGCTTCATCAATTCTGCAACTGCGTTTCTAGTGGTAATCCCGTGATCTGTGACAACAGTAATCCTGGTATACGCGGTAGAAATTTTTTGATTTGCGCTAGTGTAGCCTACCCGTATCCCTTCACCGCCTGCATCGCCGCCCGCGCAGCACGAATTCAGGGACGGTGGCGTGCAAGAGGCTCGGGTCGACGGCTCCATCGCGCCAATCACCGGAGACACGCCTGTCACGCATGTCGGCCATCTCACGCCCCACGCCAGCGAGGTGAGCGTCCCGGGCCAGGAAGGCTTCTCGTCTCTGCTGCCGCAGTTCCTAGAGTCACTGGCCGGGCCCAAGTCTCCGTCCCTCATCTCCACCCCGCCGGCACAAAAGAAGAAGGCGCTACCGCCAGTGAGCTCCCCCCAAGAAGTGGATGGCTCGCCATCAAGAAGAAGGCTCACCAGCTCAAGGACGGGGTTGAGGATGTTTAGGAGGTCATCGCCCGTGTCTGCGGGATTATGGCACTAGAGGAATCCTTCGACGATGCGTCGTAGTGGCGTACCAAGAGATGTTCCTGCGTGCTCCCTAGCGATCGCTGCCATCCAGGCCATGGACGCGCTGGTCAAAAAGGTCAAGAAACTCAAGAAAAAAAGGCCCGGTGATGAACCAGGCTTTCTTGTGAAGACCACTGCTGCCAATGTGTAGTGCTCTCGTTCTTCAAAGCAACTAGGGGCATCGGCCCTATGTACCTTGTGCGTTAGGGAATCCTACTACCTCTTCCTGCTGCAGTTCCCTCGTCTTCAGTCTAGGTCGGCCTTCTTTCAAGGCAGCTTCGGCATCTCTATATCACATGTTTACGCACTCAGGTCTACAACACGTGTCCAAAAATTCATTTTAAAGTCTCTTGCCTTGACTTCATGCAGCTAAAAGATATGCGTATGGTTGGTCGTCGCTTCACTTGGTCCAATGCTCAAGCCGACCCGGTTCTCACTAAGATCGACCACGTGTTTTCTCGGATGATTGGGACATGCTTTTCCCGAACGCTCACCTGCAGGCCATCACTTTGGCTTCCTCCGACCATGCCCCTCTTCTGCTCCACGGATGTGTGGCCACGACCAGGAAGCCTTCATTCAAATTCGAAGAGCTTAGCTGTGTATGGAGGGTTTCAAGGAAACTTTTAATGCGTCCTAGAACAAGGTCATTCAAGACATGTACCCGATCCGCAAAATCCACATTAAGTTGTCCCGTACTGGAAAGGCTCTAAAGAAATGTCAAAGCCAATGCATGGGTGTCCTTCGACAACAGATTGCTATGGCAAAAGAGATCATCTAGAGGTTTGAACTCGCGGAGGAAACTAGGGCCCTGTTAGACGATGAAAGAGAGTTGCAAAGACGACTAAAAGCTTCTTACATCGGTCTTCTCGCTATCCAGAAAATAAAGCTCCAGCAGAGATCGAGACTTACTTGGATCCGCTTGGGAGACGCAAACACGCAGCTTTTCCATGCGAGGGCGAATGGGCGTAGAAGGAAGGTCTATATTGAATCCCTCATCATGGGAGGAGGCACGACTATCACAACCAAGGACAAAGAGGAGGTTCTCCTGAATCACTTCAATGGCCTTCTTGGGACCAAAGCATCTAGGCAGGTTTTCCTCAACTGGGACGGCCTTGGTTACACCCTGCATGACCTAGCTGACCTCGAAGCCCCTTTTGATGATATTGAGATTAAGGAGGCGGTTTTGTCCTTGCCATTGGTGAAAGATCCAGGCCCTGACGCCTTCATTGGAGTGTTCTTCAAATTGTGCTGGGATATTATAAAAAATGACGTCATTAGTGCCATCTCCCACATATCCAAGCTCCAGGCAAATTGTATCAACCTTGTGAACTCCGCTAACATCATTTCGATCCCGAAGAAATCGGACGCCGCGTACGTGAGTGACTACATGCCTATCAGTGTTATCCATAGCCTGTCCTAGATTTTCTCCAAGCTTCTCGCTAACCGCCTTGCCCCTATGCTTTTGGACATCGTCTCTAAGTGCCAAAGCGCTTTCGTCAAGAAAAGAAGCATCCACGACAATTTCTTGCATGTGCAGTACCTCATTAGAGAGCTTCACTCCTCGAAGAACCCGAGCATTTCCATGAAACTGGACATTTCCAAAGCTTTCGACTCAGTGGGATGAGACTACCTCATTGAGGTGATGACTGACTTAGGTTTTGGGCCGAGCTGGCGCAACTGGGTATGCCTCTCCCTAGCCTCCGCATCATCGAGAATTCTCCTCAACGGCAATCCTAGCAAGGCATTCTGGCATGCCCGTGGCCTCAGACAAGGCGACCCTCTATCCCCAATGTTGTTCATCCTCGCCATCGACCCACTCCAGCGGATCCTGGCCAAAGCTACCTCGAGCGGGATCCTCAGCCCCATCCGCTCCAGATAGACTACCTGTAGAATCTCCCTCTATGCCGATGACGGCAGAATCTTTGTCAACCCGATGAAATAGGAGCTTGACGCCATCTCCGAGATCCTAAAGTGTTTTGGGATAGTGGCCTCATCACTAACATGGCCAAGACGGAGGTCTTCCCGGCAAAATGCGGGCAGATCAACATTGAAGATCTGATGTCCTTGTTTCCTACCAAGCTTGCCACCTTCCCTAGTGTGAGACCCTGGCG
Source organism: Avena insularis (assembly GCA_023614405.1). Lineage (NCBI taxonomy): Eukaryota > Viridiplantae > Streptophyta > Magnoliopsida > Poales > Poaceae > Avena > Avena insularis. The sequence continues at coordinate 208,420 of JAJUPC010000080.1, forward strand.
CATGGCTTAATAGGATTGTTAGTATACCCATACCAACAAGTTGCAACTTCTTTTCTGGAAGCCCATCCGAAAAGAACTCTGAGTTTAAGCGTGCTTGGCCTAGAGCAATTTGAGGATGTGTGACCGACGGGGAAGTGGGTACCGGGTGCGCACGAGTGAGGACAAAGTGCATAGAAAATACTAGTTACTAACATGATAGGACCCATTGAAAAATGGGTACCTAAAACCAAGAAGTAATTCTCTTGCAGGGCTATGCTTTTGGTGGTTCTAAATGGGTGTTGGACAGTGGGTGCACTAGTCATATGATCGGAAGCAAAGAGATCATCACGAAGATGAGACCCAATCATGATCATATTACAGTATCCTATGGTGATAAGTCTAAATCTGAGGTATTGGGTCTTGGCAAGGTAGTGGTTGCCCACGATATCTCTCTCGTGGACGTCATGCTTGTTGAGACCCTCGGTTACAACTTAATCTCTGTTCGAGCCCTTGGTAAGATGGGCTTTGCTGTTTTCATTGATGGTGATTTAGTGGTACTCTTGTGGAGCAAGTCTCTAAAGGTTGGTTTCTTTGGGTACGTCGAAAATGACCTGTATGTGGTGGACTTTTCGGGGAAAACCACTGCGGGTCCGATGTGCTTATTCGGAAAGGACGACGTGGGCTGGTTATGGCATCGCCGTCTAGCTCATGTCAACATGAGAACTTTGCAAAGTCTTCACAAGGGTGGCCACATCCTTGGACTAATATACAATGTTTCTTTTGCCAAAGATCGTGTTTGCAGGGCATGTGTTAAAGGCAAGATGCATGACTCTCCCCATAAGAGGAAAACTATTGTTTCCTCAAAGAGGATCTTGGAATTACTTCATGTGGACTTATTTGGTCCTCCATCTCATGCTAGCGTTGGTGGGAAGAAATATTTCTTGGTGATAGTCGATGATTACTCAATATACACATGGGTCTATTTTTTCAAGATAAAGAGTGAGACTCAACAAACTGTCATTGATTTCATCAATGAGGTCTAGTGTCAACACAATGTCCCCATTTTGGAAATAAGAAGTGTCAACGGCTCCAAATTCAAGGACTACACTTTAAATGAATTTCTAAGTGAAGAGGGGATAATACTGCGTACACCCCTCAACAAAATGGTGTAGCTGAGAGGAAGAACCGTACTTTGATGGATATGGCTAGATCTAAGTTGGCTGAATTCAGGTCACCATACAACTTCTGGGCTAAAGCAATATCTACCGCATGTCACTCATCAAACCGGCTCTACCTCTGCAAGATTTTGGACAAAACGCCATATGAGATACTTACCGATAACAAGCCCAACATATCATATTTCCGAGTATTCGGTTGTAAGTGTTTATTTCTTATCAAAGGAGTTCGTTTGTCTAAATTTGAGTCTAAGGCTTTAGAAGGCATTTTTGTTGGTTACAGTGCCGAATCCCACACTTATAGAGTCTACAATAAGCTCTCCGGAACTGTTATAGAATCTTGTAGTGTGGAATTCGATGAAAATGATGGCTCCCATGTGTGGCAAGTTGATGTTTGTGATGCAGATGTTGAAATACCCCAAGATTCCATAAGAAGAATGGGCGTGGGATTTTTCTGCCCCATTGCGGAACCCCTTGTGGAGGATCGGGAAGGACAATGCTCCACTCAAGTGGAGCCCTCATCTACACAAGATCAACAAGTCCCTACTGCTGGAGAAACTACTGCGCCAACACCACAACCTCCTGAATATCATCAATCTTCCGGGGAAACTGGTAGTCCCAGGCTGGACTATTCGCCCCTCCAAGGAGCGGACTATTCGTACTTGGCACTCCAACTCGCACCAGGAGAAATCAAGATGAATAGGAAATCGCTGAAAATCCTAGGCCAGATTATCTGGCCCCAAGGGGCGGATTATCCGGGCCTAGAACTCCAACTCTTGACAGGGGCAACCAGGAAGAGCAGACTGAAGATGAAACTCCCAGGCCAGATTATCCGGCCCCACCTAGGGGCGGATTATCCGGCCCTGAAGCTCCAGAACAGCAACAGCCTCCTGTTATGAATGCAGATCAAGATCAAGGCCAAGGTGCTTCATCTCCAATTCGCAGTAATCAAGTGGTCGATGAAGGACAAGGTAGTGGTCAAGACGAGGATCGAAATGTTGAAGAAACTCCTCCAAGAAACAATAAGGAAATTGAATATCGTCACAAAGCTCGTGCTGATCGGAACCTTGAGTTAAGGGTCCATACTCTTGACAATGTTGTAGGTGATCTAAGAAGAAGAGTGTCCAGTAGATGAGAACTTGCTAGCTTCTATGATCATCAAGCTCATATATCAATGGTAGAACCAAAGAAGGTCTTTGATGCTCTTGAAGATCTAGATTGGGTGGTTGTAATGCATGAAGAACTGAATAACTTCGAGCGTAACAAAGTTTTGAAGCTCGTAGAAAAACCCAAAGAGTGCCGCAATGTTATCGGCACAACGTGGATTTTCAAGAACAAGCAAGATGAAAATGGCATTGTTGTAAGGAATAAGGCAAGGCTGGTGGCTCAAGGATTCTATCAAGTGGAAGGCATCGATTTCGGGAAAATCTATGCTCCTGTGGCTCGCCTTGAGTCCATTTGTATCCTTCTTGCTTATGCCGCTCATCATAATTTTAAATTATAGCAAATGGATGTTAAGAGTGCTTTTCTTAATGTTCCTCTACATGAGTTGGTATATGTTAAGCAACCCCCGGGTTTTGAGGATCCCAAGTTTCTGAACCATGTCTACAAACTTGATAAGGCGCTCTATGTCCTTAAACAAGCCCCACGTGCGTGGTATGAGCACCTTAAAGAGCTTTTGTTAGACCGTGGATTCGAAGTTGGGCAAATCGATCCCACTCTTTTTACTAAGAAGGTTAACGGTGAGCTTTTTGTATGCCAATTATATGTAGACAATATTATATTTTTCTCTACTAATTAAGATTTTAATGATGAATTTTCAAAGCTTATAACTGACAGGTTTGAGATGTCTATGATGGGAGAACTAAGGTTCTCTCTTGGATTCGAGATCAAGCAACTTAGAGAGGGAACCTTCATTAATCAAGATAAATACATCCAAGACATGCTCGATAGGTTCAAGATGACGGATCTCAATGGAGTTGCTACTCCAATGCAAACTAAATGTCATCTCGAGCTTAATCCAAAGGGTAAAGATGTGGACCAAAAGGTATACTGATCCATGACCGGCTCTCTCCTTTACCTTTGCGCATCTAGACCCGATATCGTGTTGAGTGTAGGAGTGTGTGCAAGGTACCAAGTCGCTCCTAAAGAAAGCCACTTAGTGGCAGTCAAGAGAATCTTCAGATATTTGGTTCATTTCCCAAATTTTGGTCTATGTCATCCCAAAGGCTCTACTTTCTCTCTATGTGGATATACTGATTCAGATTGGGATGGTGACAAGGATGATCGAAAATCAACTTCTGGTGCATGTCAATTCTTGGGCAGGTCTCTAGTGTGTTGGTCTTCAAAGAAACAAAATTGCATGTCTCTCTCAACCGCCGAAGCTGAATATGTTGCTGCTGCAAGTGCTTGTACGCAATTATTATGGATGAGGCAAGCTTTAAAGTAATATGGTGTCAATTGTGACAAAGTGCCTCTTTTATGCGATAATGAAAGTGCTATTAAAATTTCTTACAATCATGTCCAACATACAAGGACAAAACATATTGATAATCGCAATCATTTTATTCGGGATCATGTTGCTCGTGGCGATATTGTGCTATATTTTGTGAGCACGAAGAACCAACTTGCTGATATTTTCATGAAGCCACTTGATGAAGCAAGGTTTTGTTATTTGAGGAATGAGCTAACTATCATAGATTCAAGGAGCTTGGCTTGACTACCCTTGCATACTCACTTGCACTTCCTCATGTATTTGGTTTAGATGCGGGCATAGACATAGGGGGACTGTGGTCCTAATTGTTTGGGCTAACCCTCCCCCCCATAATGCCAAAATCAAGAAAATTCATTTCCCTTAATATCATTTTGTGATATGTGGGTCATCGATGATCATTTGTTTTGAACTCAAGATACATCTTCGCGGTGTCATGCCATGCGCTCCAACATGGTGGCTTCGGCCACCACCCTCTTCCTTGTGAAGAGTTGGTTCCTATTGGATCTTTTTGGATTTTCTTGCATATCTTGTGTTCTTATGGAAAACACACCCAATCTTGGATTTTAGTTGATTTGTTCTTGCAATTTTGGGTGTGTAGTACCATCTCAGTTTGATGCTCTAAACCCAAGCCTTTCTCTCATATCGACCCATCTATTCTTGCACACAAGTCCCATGTATACTTGCGAGGGATTTTGTTTAGAGTGCTCTGGCCTGAATCTGTCTTTACAGAAAATTCAGAGAGGGGCCGGACTATCAGCCCAAGTGGGGGGCGGATAATCCTCCCTGGGCGGTTTTATCAATTAAAGGGCCAAGGGTCGGGGGGAAGGGCTCAAACAGAGCAGTCCTTTCTCCCCAAACCCATGTCCTGCCCCCAGCCGCCGTTGGAGCCTCCGCCCCTCCCTGAGTCGATTCAACCACCGGATTCTCCAGGATCCCCCCGGATCTTCTTCCCAGCGCCTCCGTGTACCATCTCCTCCGAGATTTTCCTCCAATGAGTGAGGGTAACTCCCTCATCCATCTCTTGCGTATGGAAATCATTGTTCTTAGTGGGAACTCATTGTAGAAGATACTATGTGTTTCCCTTGCATGTTAGATTCCGTAGTATTGCAACCCTAGTGCCCGATCTGCGTTGCCATGGTGAATCTGGGCTGAAACCGACAATTTTCGCAGGGGGAGGATTATCTGACCCTGGCATGGCCGAATAATCCGGCCTGGAGTTTCACTGCCTATTTTGGTTTTATCTCAGATTCTCCTAGTGTGCATCATTGGACCATGGATTGTTTTCCTACAGTATCTACCATTCCTCTTGGACTTGTGTGTATGCTTATCCCCATGCTACCTATCTATTGCTTCTCACAGGTGGTTCCAGTGCTCCCAAGACCTACACGCGTCATCCCTATGCCCGTTATCTCAGGCCCGACGAAGATGATAAGCTTGTTGACGAGACTGAAATCCGAAGGTTGAAAGAGAGGCTGAACGGATGGCCGAGGCAGCTAGAAAAGCCATGAGGATAACCTCTTGCAAGGGCAAGGGAAAGCAGGCCCGTGTCAACTAAAAGGCCATGGACATCATTGACTGGTAAAATGGGGCTGCACCATCTTATGACTCTACAGTGCCACTATGACTCCTCTGTTGTGAAGCAGTTTTTCTCTACCCTTGTGATTTGCAGAGATGAGCTTCGCACCTTGAAGTGGATGATTAGGACCACTATGATTCAGTCAGATTTCCGCATTTTGGTCAGGTCCTCGGATATGCCTTTCATCGGCGTGACACAACTTCTGGCCACCGCATCATTTCCCCTATCAAGCCCAGCAAGGATACTGCTCTTGCTCCATGTCTGACTTCTGATGGTGTTGCTAGTACATTTTCTAGTCTATCTCCATTATATGTAGTTCTAGTTGGTTTGTTCTCTGACAGTATTTCTCCAAGTGGGGGAAATAATGATAAGATTCATGGTCACTTGGTTCCCTTACTTTCTTTTTCCCATGAGTGGGCCACCAATTCTGGGTCAGCTATGGACTACAAGTTGGATGTCATGGATTATATTTATCATGAGATGACTAATGCTATGTTCAACAGGATATCCATCCCTTTTGCTCCCTATATTATGATGCTTATCAAGCACATGCTACCACATGAGGAGTTTGTTAGTGATTTGGTTGGAGTGCACAAGCCCAAGAAGATCTACAATAAGGCACAGAAGACCTCTCACCCTTCCACTGCCCCCGAGTCTTTCATGCACAATGCATAGGCTAGTGGTCACCGGCCCGCGGTGCCCCAATGTCACGTGAGGTCAAGATGCTCAAATAGTTTCAATGACACATTCTTTGCATGGGCGTCGACACTCACAAGGGCCAGTATGAGGCCTATCGGAGGAGCCATGAGATGGCCCACACTTAGCAGCTGATTCTCCACCATGTGTCTAGGGCGTCTGGCCATCCTCCACCTTCTACTGCTCCAGAACCGTATGCTTAGTGGAACACCTCAGTGATTAAATATGGCGAGATCGAAAGTCACATGTTTCCTGCACCTCCTAGGGCGCGTACTCTTCTAGCTGATGATGATGATGAGTATGATGAAGAGGAAGGGGACGAGGATGACTTCGACGAGGAGGAGGATGACGAGTGATCTTCTGGGGCATGGGCATCGCTCTTCTTCATTTTTGGCATTTTGATGCCAAAGGCGGATAAGTAGTTCTATTTAGGTCTTGGATTTGCATGGGTCGGGTGCAAGCATTTGCCTCTTTTATCATTCGTTTTCTTTATCGGTTGCTTGTGCCCCTTTAGTGTTGAACTTCTATTTGTGCTTGGTTTGTATGAGACTATGTCGTGTGTGGCACTATTGTTTATGTGTGGAATTCTGGAATTATGTGTGGAATTCCGGAATTATCTATGGTCATACCTATGGATCTTGGAATTATCTATGGTCATATGTATTTATGGATTTGTATCTATTGATGCATCAATATGGTGGGATGTTTTCAAGGCCTAATATTCTTACTTATCATATTGGCTATGTCACATTCCGGTGGTATGACATTTTTTCCTAACTCATCCTTGTTATAGCCGTCAATGTTATGAAATTGGCTTGTTCCTTAGTATGTGCATTTGTATTCAAGTGCAAGTTATTGGTATGCACACATTTAGGTGGAGCCTCTTTCATTCCTTGAAGATGATGTTAGTAGGTTTTATTGCAAATCCTAGTATTGTCATATAACACCAAAAAGGGGGAGATTGAAAGAACATTTCATGATCCCTAGTGTTTCGTGTGTTAGATAACAATATCAAGGATTATTTAATGTGTGTTGAAGTGTTGTAGATCCTCAAAGTGTTTTTGGGGGGAGGATAATCCGCCCCTGCCAGGGGCCGGATAATCCGCCCCTCCCACAATCACAAAGAGCACAAGGGCGCGCTACCCAGAGAGGGGGGCAGAATATCTCTCGGATTTTCCAACAAGGGCTGGAGTTTTGCCCAGGACAGATAATCTGCCCCGCAAAGGGGTCGGATAATCCGCCCCCTCGGGAGTTGTTTGCAAAGGTCGTCACTGCACGTCATCCAGAGAGGGTGGCGGAGTTTCCCTCGAACTTTTCGTCTCTAGGGCGGATTTTCCGCAGGGAGGATTTTCCCCAGGGCAGATAGTCCGCCCCTTGGGGGAGGATAATCCGCCCCCTCAAGGATTTTTCACCAAGTCAAGAGAGGCGCGACCCACTGTGTGGGGGGGGGGCGGATTTTGCCCCGGACTTTCTATACCTCGGGCGGATCTTTACCCCAGGGCGGATAGTCCGCCCCAAGTGGGGGGCGGATAATCCGCCCCCAAATTGCTCCAACGGCCAGTTCTGGGCAGGGGGTATTTAAACCCATCTTCCCCCTCCTACCAAAACGCTTGGTTCATTTGAAAAATACAAGATCTGCTCCTCAAGTTCCATCCAAGAGATCTCCACCTTCATCCTCCCAAAGGCCCCGTTCCTTGGGGAATCGAAGGAGGAGGGCTTGATCTTTATCAACAGCAATCAAGCGCTTCACCTCCTCTCCATTCATTTGGAGAACTTTTGATCTAGTATTTCTTGCAAATATCTAGATCCTTGTTTTGATTATTTTGATAATCCTTGTCCTTATGACAACTTGTTGTCATTACAGGAGCCTCCAATTTGGTTATGGATGTGTGCCCCGCTAGAGTTGTAAAGGCACTAGTTCCCGCCTCGAAGGGTACCAATAGTTGAGAAGGTGGATTAGGCCTTTCGTGGCGACATCCATTGGGGAATAGGGTGAGGCCTATTGTGGCATGGTGGTCTTATAGCTGCCCACCCCTACAACACAGATGTACTTCCCTTAACGAGGAAGGAACTGCTGTAAAATAAATCCCCGTGTCTTCGCATGCTCCACTACGGTTTCCTCGCTCCTCTCCTTACATGTTTAGTAGATAGGTTTGCATCTAGGGAAATTCTAGTAGTTGCATATCTAGAGAATTTACTTTATGTCAAGCCTAAAATTGAAAAAGAACTAAAAATTGAGTAGCACCTATTCACCCCCTCTAGGTGCCCATATGATCCATTTCACTTTCTGTACACATCAAAAAATTTCTATTTCTTTGAGGATTACTTTTTAGACTGAAACTTAGCGAAACACCTAGTTTTGACAGAAAAATGATAGACTAAAATTTCGACCAGCTATGGCATATATGAAACATGAATTTTTAGTACCGCTGAATCTCTTTTTCTCACTAGAGTTTTCTGGCACTCTTTATTTTATAAAACTTAAAAAATTAACTCAAACCTTTGTTTCACATGGGTTGCCTCCCATGCAGCGCTCTTTTATGGTCAATGTTGAGTGCATGGAAGCTTCGTTGGTAGACCCCAAGAGGAAGGTATGATGAGCACAGCAGCAAGTTTTTCCTCAGTAAGAAACCAAGGTTATCGAACCAGTAGGAGGAAGGAAACGACTCAAAAGGTGTTGCTAGCAACTTGGAAACCTGCACAACACAAACTCAAGACTTTGCCCCAACGAATAGTGAGGTTGTCAATCTCACCAGTTTGCTGAAAACAAAGGATTAACTGTATAGTGTGGAAGCTAATAGTGGTTTGCAGAAAGGTAAACAGTAACAGTGGAAGATGTATCAATGGTAAAGATTGGACTGGGGTCCATAGTTCACTACAGGTGTTCTCCTTAAGATAAACAAACATGGCATGCTGGGTAAACAAATTACAGCAGGGCAATTGACAAGACTGAGCAAGGCATAACAATGCAATACTAGACATTCATGATCCTATGAGATTCGATTGGAAATACAACAAGATACATAGACCGCCATCTAGGTGCATCTATGACAAGTAATCCACCTTCAGGTTATCATCCGAACCGCCTCTAGTATTAAGTTTCAAGCAACGGATAACTGCTTTAAGCAAAGTATGTAAGGTAAATAATCCACTTGTTCCATGAACAGGAGATCGTTATTTTATCCCTAGTGGAAACAACACATCTACAACCTTAGATATTTCTGTCACTTCCCTTAGATTAAATAGAGGCATGAACCCACTATCGAGCATAAATACCCCCTCTTGGAGTCACTAGCATCTACTTGGCCAAGATAGCTACTAGAAACAGAGAGCATGCAAGATCACAAACAACAAAGACATGATAGAATCAATAAGACAAAACCATTAATCAATCTGATATAGTAATCTCAATATCCATCGGATCCTCGCAAACACAACATGCATGATTACAAATAGATGATCTTGGTCATGAACGGAGCTCACAAGATCTAAACATGGTAGCACAAAGGAGGAGATACAACCATCTAGCTACTACATGGACCCATAGTCCAAGGTGGAACTACTCACACTTCATACCGGAGGCTGGCATGATGAAGAAGAAGGCCTCCGGAATGATCTCCCCTCTGGCAGGGTGCCGGGAAGAGCTTCAGATCCCCCCGATCTAGTGACGTTGGTGGCGGCGGCTACAGAAGGTTTTGTGGAATATTGATTGGGTACTTAGGGTTTCTGTATCGAGGGGTTTTTATAGGCGAAGAGGCGAGGCAGGGGGGCAGCCAGGGCGGCCGCACCCCCCAGGTGCAGGCTGGGCCCAGCCGCACGGCCAGGGGGTGTTGCCCTGGTGGCTCCCCTCCGTCTCGTATTTAGGCTCCGTGTTCCCCACGGTAAAATATTGACTTTGGCTTTTGTCCCATCCAATTCCGAGAATATTGATTTTCTGCCTTTATGGAACCAAAAACAGAAGAAAACAGGCAACTGGCACGGTGGCATCTTATTATTAGGTTAGTACCAGAAAACATATAAAACACCTCAAAATGTAGACAAGCAAAGCAAAGTAGATACTAAACAAGCATGGAACATCAAAATTTATAGATACGTTTCCGATATATCAAGCATCCCAAGCTTAACTCCTACTCGTCGTCGAGTAGGTAAGGGATAAAAAGAATAAATTTTGAGGTGACATGCACCATCAAAATCAAGATCAAACCATTTGCATGCATTGAAAGCTGGGATCAAAGAACTCTAAACATGAGCATGAAATATGGAGTCCTAACAGTAAGACAAAGTTATTATGCATGCAACATGAAAGGTTACAGACAAATATCATGAATAACGTGCATTGAAAAATGTTTGTTCGTTTCACATACAGAAAACATAGCATAGTGGCATTCAGCTTGTCCCTCATGGAGTAGCAGATAGATGCATAGGACACCTTCAAAGTTCATAAGAGTGACTAGATACAAATAGCACAAAAACAAGTAATATGAACAATATGCATCAATCAATAAGTTTTGAGACAATGCACCAGAACTAAGAATAGAAACTATGCTCTCTTAACTGGTGCCTAAGGATAGAAGGTGGAGACTCAATATAATAGTGGAAGAGAGGCCCTTCATAAGGGAAGCAGGGATTTCAAGTTTCAAAATGAGCTTCCAAAAATTATGGTACTTGTTAGCTTTGATCTCTCATTGCCCCTATCATAAGCAGCTTGAAGTGATTAAGGTTAAAGTAAACAAAGATGGAGTATATGCTTGACAAAGTATAAGTTGGCAATCTCATGTCCCTTGAATACGAGGGCCGCTCCTCATGCTACTCAAGTTTAGTCACCTGTAAGTTCTTGTAATAGTAAGTACATGTGTATCATAGAGAACCACCAACGGGGTACCCCTTGCACATGATACATGAGCTATCCCATAATCAAAATGACAAGGCAAGCAAACAATGAGCATCTCAGCAATCTTCTTATTTACCATGGGAAAATGGTGCTTTTTTCTCTCTTTCCTCTTGTCAATATGTCTCTTTTTTATAAGAAGAAAGCTTCATAGATGTCATTATGGTGATGCTGCAAGTTTCCACCATGATTAGGCATGGCTTAGGCTAGCGGCCCAGGCGTTTCTCTAACACACATACATAACTCCACGGACTTACAAGCTCCCCTTTCATTTCACACCGATGACATCCATAGACAAAAGAGCATGATATCAACTGTCTACAAAGTACAAGTGCAATGTTGAAAATGTTCCCCGTGACAGCACGGTTCTGCTAATTCCAACGTATAAGTGCAAGCATATACAATATAGATGACACAATGGTTCAAGTTTATTAGGGGCAAGAAAAATAAAGTGTGCCATCAAGTTCATGAGAGATTTAATCACTAAGTTTTCACATAACAAAGAGACTTTTTAATTGGAAGATAGATGAAAACAAGAATATACATGGAATGGTGTAACAGACCATGCATAGGAATTTATAGTCGACACTTTGGAATAATTTTGTTTCTTGGGAGTTGGATGCATGAGTAGAGCTTACTCATACAAGTGGGGGCTAGCAAAAGACTAGGAGCGACCAACTAAGAGAAAAATAATGGCCATAATCATACAGAGCGACAAAAAATTACTAATCAAAGCATAAAGTGGTACTACAAGTCAAGGACTAAATGATCATAGAGGCTATGGTGACTTGTTCATAGTCATAACATGGTGTGAGCATGTGCCAAGTCAACCCAAACAAATCATCAAAGGAGAATACCACAATACTATGCTTTTGTATGCTAAAACAATGCATGATTCCTTCAAGGCACATTAAGCAATCGCAATTGTTTGGAACAAGTCATGCTACAGCAATAATCACTAAGAATAAGGTCAAAACAACACCTAGCATGGCATGCTAAAGTCTAAGTCACAGTCAAAGCAAGTTCCTCTTGTACTATTTAAGCAATAACTTTCTACTCCTCTCCAACACCAATCAACTTATTTGAAACAACACAGAGAGAACGGGGGTCCAAACTACTTTATTCAAGCAAACTATGCAAACCAAACGAAAACTAAGACTCTCCAAGAACAACACAACTGTGCATGAAACAATAAAAACAAAGTGTCTAGAAAGACCTGAGCTTTTTATTGATGAACAAGGGGATTCCTTAGGCATCCCCAAGCTTTGATGCTTGTACCTCTTGAATATTTGTTGGGGTGACACAGGGTGGCATCCCCAAGCTTGAGCTTTTGTCCATTCTTCATCTCATTACATGATTATTTCTCTACACCTGAAAATTTTCCTTCATACAAAACTTCACACAATCCTCATTAGCAACATTAGTGTATTGAAAATATAATAGACCTTTGGGTTTAGCTTTAGAACAGCAAAACTTTCACTAAAAACACAAGATACTGTAAAAATTCCCTCAAAAATCTCAATTTCCCAAAAATAATCCAAAAATGAATCAATAAGATGCAAATGCAATTAATGGCAGAAATCTGTCAAAACAGACCAGCAGGTAGAAACCGATTTTTTCGAAGACCTTATGTTGCTCAAATCAAAAAGTGTTGAACTAATGAAAGTTATCTAACATACTGGGGGATTTATTCAAAAAATATCAGCTCAATTAGACTAACAGAGAGTGTACACTAATTTTTACGGTGGAGCACAAAAATCTGTTTCGGGACAGCAACTCCCCAAATCTTACTTCCCTCTCATTAGAGGTTATTCTTGGCACAAGAAACAAATAAAAAGGATAAGGAGAGGTAAGTACTGAAGTTATAACTTTCAAGATGCAAGAAAACTTTTGGGTTATCTCCCAATAAGTACTTTTCTTTAACGCCTTTAAGTTAGGCACAAGAAGCAAGAATCAAGTATTTTCAAATGAAGAAGCATTAACATCAAACCTTGCTTTCAAAGGAGGAGCAAAAAGCAACTTATCTCTCCTCATAGGGAAGTGTTCAATACCTTTCTTGAATGGAAATTGATATTTAATGGTGCCTTTGTAACATCCTCAAAATCATATTTCAAACTCATGCATATCATCCATGCATCCATAATCATTTAGGGTTTCATTTTCAGAAAACCATTTCAAAACAGGAGCATATGAGCTCATTATTTTATGTGATCAGCATTTGAAACAAATGCTACTCTCTAATGAGAGATTGTTGTTCATGAAACCAAACTTTGTTGTCTTATTGCTCCCAGGTTGTTTTGCTAGATTGCTAAGGTTTAAAATAAAATTTCAAAGCAAATACAATTTGAAAACCAATTTCAAAACCAATATAAAACAAGTGCTATGTCACTGTTTATTCTATTTTATTCCAAATGACGAAGCCAATTCAAAGTTATCACTTGGTTTTATGCCCAGATTTGTGACTATTGCACATTGCAAAAATCCTGAAAAGATTTGAATTCAAATAGCTTTTGAAATCATTTGAAAATCATTCCAGAAAATCAAAATAGAAATAGAAAAGGAATAAAGAAAAGGAAAAGGGCCGGCGCTACTATTCTAGCCCAACAGAGAAACCAGCCCATTTAGCCCACCCGGGTCCCCTCTCTCTCTCTCTCTCTTTCACTCGCAGACGCACCTGAGTCGGCGGGCCAGGACCCCACCCCCTCTCTGTTTTATTCGCTGACAAGTGGACCCGTGACCACGTCGTCGTCTTCGTCAATCACGCGCGCCTGCGACGCTCACTCCGCCGTTACTCACCGCAGTCACTGCCGCATTGATTCCCATTGATTCCGCGAGTAACTCCACGCCCAGATCCGGCTACATAAACCTCTCTCCCTCGCGGCCATTTCCCCCAACAAATCCAGACAGAAGCGCCACCAGGTTGCCAGTATTCGCCCTTGCACCGCCGCAGACAGAACCTACTCCGGCGACCAATCCTGGTAAACTTCGTGCGCCCCTTCCTCTCTGGTTCATACGAACAGCTTCGCAACCTCCTTGCACTCCTACTGACACCTCTAGTTCGTCCTGTACTGGCCCAGGTCGTAGACTTCATCCAACGCTGCAAGCTCCTGACGACACCCTCAACTCCGGCGACCAAATTCGGTGAGTCCCTTGTTCCCCTTCACCTCTGACTCATACGAGGTTATTCGCCACCATCTTGTGCATCATCTGAAGCCATTGGTTTGTTCTAGGGAGACCAGGAACGTCGCCAACGTCGCCGTCCACTCAAACCCGACGCCGCCGCAACTCCGACGAGCTCCCTCAGCCACTACAGTGCGCCCCTTGACCAGCCATCGCCACCTTGAGCATCAGCATCGCACGACGAGCTCGGTAAGCCCCTTCCCCCTCTCCCGCGCGACCTAGAACACCGGTAGCAGTTCTGACAGAGGCTCCGCCGCCAGTCGCCGCCGCTAGCGCCGCTCGACTTTGGTCAAAGCAACAGTCGCCGTTAGATCTGCATCGTAGGGATTAGATTAGAACGGGGACGAACCGTTTTCTTTAGATCTGGCGCGTTGGATCTAAGTTGATCCTACGGCGCGGAAGCACGATCCGACGCGAAGCGGTATCGGCCAGTAGAAACACGCCGCGTGGCACAGAGTTCGTTTTAAAATTTGAATTAGATCTATTAGATGTTCAAATTTGTTTTGATTGTAACTTTTGATTCCCACGTTAGATTTTGACAAATTTTATACCGTTGGAATCAGGAGAGCAAGCTCTTTCTGATTATGCAATGTGTTTAAAGTTTTGCTTCTGTTAAAAAGGTTTTATTTGCAGAAACTTGTGTAGGACTAATTAGAGTTTATGAAATGAATTAGGGTATAAATAATTGTTGTTTGGCAAATTTTTGACTTGTTTATGAACCAGTACTGAATACTTGCTTTGTTGAGTTTTAAAAACCATCACATATCATTTTGCATTGTATGCATATATTTTTGATTGTATATGTGTTGTGTGTAATTGTGGCTACCATTCCTTGTGTAGATTTTGGTGCTAGTGATTGTGAATGTGAGGAGTGATACTCTCCCAACTACCAAGGCAAGTGGTACTACATGAATATTTTTATCCTATGTTTTCTACTAAGCATTAGAAATATTTTGTTAGACTTGCTTGCTATATTTTGCTTATATGCCATGTTGGGAAATCCTAGTAGTTGTAGAATTGCTAGGGATTCTCTAAGTTAAGTTACTATCTATGCCATGCTTAGCCTAGCTAGTAGCAAACAAGGGTTGGTGAAATATACATGCTATGATGAAAATTATTTCTAAGTCTTTGGACTTGTGTTTTGCCTAATAAAACAAGTAAGTTAATAAAACACCTGGGTGGAATGGAAGGATTGGTTTATGTTGAGTGGTTACACAAGGCCCATTTATATGGTTTACCTTGTGTATCTCACTTATGGTAAGCCACCCAGGAACAAAGAGATTTTAGAGGCCAAGTGTTAAGAAGCTTCTAGTGCAGCCACTTGGCAATATGGGCTCTGCCTGGATCACATAGGTTGCTAGAACTTAGCCATTTAGACAGATGGTGGTAGTGGGATGATAGGTTGGAACGCGTCCATTTGGTCTAAGGGAAGGCTTCTGAAAGGTCCTGTCTTGGTGAAACCAAGTTTGGTGGGGAAAGTGCACAACCTCTGCAGATGGAAAAATCTAAGTACTTAGCCAAGTCCATGGCAATGGACAACTTGAGCATCAAGACATGGAAGCTATCAAGAATCTCCTCATCCCAATTTCTAAGTAAAATTTGTGGGTGAACAAGGGTGAAGGACCTCAATGTCTATTGGTGGTTCCTTGGGAAAAGTTTTGTCAAAGAAAAACTTAGTGATTTCAACTAATAGGAAAAACCTATTTTGAGCAAAGCAAGCCAAGCTACACTTAGCCAAATTGCATATAGTATCTAGTCCACTTAAAATTTTACTAAGGTATCACTTGCCAATACTATTCCAAAGTATTGACCCACTGTGGCTGTAACTTGTGATGTTGCAGGTTACTCTGATGAGGATTAGGTGTCATGAGTCTACACTCAACATGTTTGCCTGTGGCACATGAGGATGAAGACTTTTATTTATTTACTTATTCAAACTCTTGTATTTGGCCTGTGGCCTTGGAGTTGTAAATACTATGTTTATCTCTGGAATGGCTGTAATAAATGACCTTTGTATCTGTGTACTTCATCTTAAACTGTGGATGCTAGCAATGATCCAGGGACTAGCATTGCAATCACAGGGATCCTTTTCCTTTATAAAGGAGGGATCTTACAGATGGTATCAGAGCACTGTGTTGCCTGTAGGATTATGACCCTAGGATTGGAAACCACTAAGGAAAATTTTTTAGCAACTTCTACACTTGTCTATTCTTCTCGTAAACTTTTCTAATCTTCTTTCTCATCTCTATTTGTAGATGAACTCCATCAACGAAGCCGTAAGGAAAGGACCACTCATGACAATGACTTTGGAGTGTGAGACAGAATTCCCCAAGGCTCTCAAGGACCTCATGGTTGCATTAGAAATACAAGGTGCAGCTGTGTACAAAGGTTTTCCTGTGATGGATGAAGGAGTGGAATACTGATGGGTGCAACTTCACTTGTATAAAAACAAGGAAGACAACCACCAGGAAAAAGGGTTCTGCATGTTCACCAATTTAGTGGTACACACTACATTCTTTGAATCAACAAGGGATGCAGCTTGGAAGACCGTCAAAGAACTTGGTGATAGAGTCAAGTGCAGAATGCTCAACCTCCAAAATGATCTAAAGGAAGAGAAGAAACACACCCAAGAGTTGGAAGCTACCAACCAAACCTTAAGAGGAGACATAATAGACTTAGTGATGGAGTCATGTGAGCAAGATAGATTGATTGCTTCTAGAAACATTGTGTTAGCCAACAGATCCAGTGAGATAGGATTGTAAACGTACTTCGTTAGTTGGACCACCACTTATCACCTTATTTTCCAAATGTTGCTTTAAAATAAGATTGAACCTTGGTTGTTGTAATGGTTTCATGTATGCATGACTTGTGTGTTTTGCTTTCCAAGGATATGTATGTGATGTTTTGCCTTATGTTGTAACTTGAATTGTGTTGTTCTAACTTTTCTATCTTATAAATAGATGCCTATTGTTACCATCAGCACTGTTGAGGAGTTCCAGGTTACCCGCTTTGGTCCTCGTATCGTTGAGCTTACTACTTTGCTCAATCTCCCTCTTCCTACCATCATGGTGCTTCCCCTCACCAAGTTTGAGAGGAAAGACCTCTGGGCTTCAAGGTCAACCAGCCCGGACGCCAGACAGAGCCTACCACTGAGGCCATCGTCTTCAAGCTCATGCATGATGACAAGGAGAGAGGCCTTGAGGTAGTTAGCAGGATCTGATAGGACGTCTGCTAGGGAGACACTCCCGACAGGTTAGAGGTACTCACTTCCACGTCTTGATGACGTGATGAGGATGGAGAGTCCATCGACTTGAGGGCGATTCGAGGGACACAGCAGAGCCGATTCGTCTATACCTCCAGGACTTAGAGTCTCTCATTAGGCACGTGGACACTGACAGGACCAACGTCATGCTCAACAATGACGAGCTCCAGGTGCAGCTTCGTGAGAAGGACAAGCTCTTCGCGGAGCAAGATGAGATTGTCAAGGAGATGGAGGCGAAGTTCGAGAGCCAGGACAGGAAGTTCAAGAGTCAGGAGAAGCGAGTCCAGGATAGGAACAAGAAGATCCGGGACATGACTGAAGAACTGCAGACCAAGGACTTCGAGCTCGAGCAGCGTGAGACGGTGATTGAGAGCCGTTCCCAGAAGAGGGCTCTCAAAGCCAAGATAGAGACCTTGACCACTAGTGTCGAGGAATAAAAGACCGCGATGGAGAACGCAGGTCTTACCTTCGTCGAGGAGGAGGTTGATGCCGAGGAGTAGATTTGACTACTCATTTATCTTTTATTATCATACTTGTTGCTTGAGAACTTGTTATTGACCATCCGACATGTGGATGGCTTGTTATTTGTGTGTGTTTTACTTTGTGAACTTGTTATTTTGTTGTTGAACCTTTATCATTGTGTTGCATGCTTTGTGTTTGCTTATGTGATGTAATGTGCATGAAAGCATCTATGGGTATCTCATTCTTATCTTTATTGAACAAACCACAGATGCCTCCCCGTCGTGCAAACCCCAACCCCAACAACAACAACATCACTCCAGAAATGCAGCAAATGATGACCGCTCAAACTCAGCTGATGCAGATGATGACGACGTTCATCCAGAACCAAAACAACAACAATAACAACAACAACAACCCACCGGGCTTTGACATGCTTACCAGGTTCTTGAGATTGAGGCCAGCAAAGTTCTCAGGAACGACTGATCTCATGGTGGCCAATGATTGGCTACGCTCTGTAAACAAGGACTTGGTAACTGTGGGCTGTACTGATGCTGAAAAAGTCAGATTTGCAGCACATTTGCTGGAAGGACCAGCCGCCACTTGGTGGGATAACTTCCAGATCACCACTCCCATTGAAGATGTGACATGGGCTATCTTTGAGGATGGCTTTCGTACTGCTCATATCTCATCTGGAGTGATGAGTCTGAAAAAGAAGGAGTTCCATAACCTGAAGCAGCGCCACCGCAGCGTGGCTGAATATATTGAGGAGTTCAACAATCTGGCGCGTTATGCACCAGATGAAGTTGACACAGATGCTAAGAGGAAAGAAAAGTTCCTCGAAGGGTTGAATGATGAGCTGAATCTGCAGTTGGGTGTGGCCTATGTTCCCACTTATCAGTCTCTCTGTGACAAGGCTGCTATTTTGGAGAACAAAATGAAGAAAGTTGAAAGCAGGAAGAGAAAGCACTCAGACAAGCACAACTCGGGATCGTCACACAAACGTTCCCATTATGATGACAGTGGAAGCTCAGGATCCCACAAGCATGGGAAATTCAAAAAGCACCACAACCACAACCGTCATGACAACAAGCATCACCGTAGTCATGACAATGACAAGTACAAGAACCACAAGGGTGGATACAAGAGCCACCACAGTGGTAATGGAAGTGGAAGTCAGCCTGTCAAGAAAGACATAAGTCAGGTTGAATGCTTCAAGTGCAAGAAGATGGGGCATTATGCAAATGAATGCCCAGAAAATAAAGTTGAAGGACCCAACAAGCCCAACCCTTTTCAGAAGGGACAAGTGAACCACATCAATGTGGAGGAAATCTATGAGGAGCCTGATGCTGTTGCTGGTAAGTTCAAACTCAATTCGGTTCTAGCATTTGTTCTCTTTGATACTGGTGCATCTCATTCATTCATATCAAGAGCATTTGTTGAAAGAAATGAACTGCCGGTAGAAACTATTGGGTGTCCTATAAAAGTAAGTTCTCCTGGTGGAGAAATGATAGTGAATTCAGGATGTCATGATCTAGTCATAGAATTTGGGAAGTATAAGTTTCCCGTTAACTTGATAATTCTAAACTCCCAAGGATTGGATGTCATTTTGGGAATGGACTGGATGACTAAGCACAAGGGAGTGATAGATTGTGCCAACCATACTGTCTCACTCACAACTCCAGAAAATAAAAGGATCAGATTCAAGACCAACTTTGAAGCAAGGAGTATGCTAAATTCTCTTAAGGGGGTTAGCATAGACAGTGTGCCAATTGTGAGTGAATATCCGGATGTGTTTTCGGAAGAATTGCCAGGAATGCCACCAGATAGAGATTTGGAGTTTCTTATAGATTTGGTACCAGGATCTGGACCAATAGCAAAGAGACCTTATAAAATGTCAGTGGATGAACTGAAAGAACTCAAGAAACAACTTGGAGAACAGTTACAGAAAGGATTTATTCAACCAAGTTCTTCATCTTGGGGAGCCCCAGTTTTGTTCGTGGAGAAGAAAGATAGAAGTCAAAGGTTATGCATAGATTACCGTTCACTCAACGAGGTAACTATCAAGAACAAATACCCTTTGCCTAGAATCAATGACTTGTTTGATCAACTAGAAGGAGCTTGTGTGTTCTCAAAAATTGATCTCCGGTCAGGCTATTTTCAACTCAAGATAAGGGAACAAGACATACCAAAAACAGCTTTCACTACAAGGTATGGATTGTATGAGTATACCGTAATGCCTTTTGGTTTGACCAATGCTCCAGCATACTTCATGAATATGATGAACAAGGTGTTCATGGAATTCCTTGACAAGTTTGTTGTCGTTTTCATCGACAACATCTTAGTCTACTCCAAGAGCAAAGAAGAGCATGAAGGACATTTGCGTTTGATACTTGAGAAGTTAAGAGAACATAAACTTTATGCCAAATTCAGCAAGTGTGAATTCTGGTTGAATGAAGTTGGATTTCTTGGTCATGTTATGACAAAGGATGGTGTAGCAGTTGCTCCTGCTAAAGTTTCAGCTGTAACTGAATGGGAATATCCCAAGTCAGTAAAGGAAGTTCGTAGTTTCCTTGGCTTAGCTGAATTGCTAAAGAAAGACAAGAAGTTTGCTTGGTCTGAAGGTTCATTGAAAATTTCTCTAAGGTAGCTAAGCCTATGACTGAATTGCTAAAGAAAGACAAGAAGTTTGCTTGGTCTGAAGGTTGTGAACTCAGCTTTCAGGAATTAAAGAAGAGACTTGTGACAACACCAGTCTTGTGTCTGCCAGATTTGGAAAAATATTTCCAAGTATATTGTGATGCATCTCATCAGGGTTTGGGTGCAGTACTTATGCAAGACAGTAAAGTTGTGGCTTATGCCTCGAGACAACTCAAAACTCATGAAGTGAACTATCCTACTCATGATTTAGAGTTAGCCTCTGTTGTCCATGCACTCAAAACATGGAGACACTATCTTTTGGGAAAGCGTTGTGAAGTGTTCACAGATCACAAAAGTTTGAAGTATATCTTCACCCAGAAGGAAATTAATATGAGACAAAGAATATGGTTAGAACTTATCAAGGACTATGACTTAAGTTTGCAATACCACCCTGGTAAAGCAAATGTTGTAGCAGATGCTCTAAGTCGTAAGGTTTTTGTGAATGGCCTTACCAAAGGAGAATTGCCAGATGATTTGTGTGCCCAATTCAGAAAACTCAGATTGGAGATTGTGCCTGAAGGACATCTCATGACTTTGGATGTTCAACCCACTTTGTTGGACAAGATCAAAGAAGCCCAGAAGATTGATAAGGAAATTGATGAGATTAAAGAAAAAATTGGCAAAGGAAAAGCCAAAGGGTTCCATGAAGACGAACATGGCACTTTATGGCATGGGAAACGTATCTGTGTTCCACAGGATCCGGAGCTACGGAAACTGATTTTGCAAGAAGCACACAACTCACCGTATTCCATTCATCCGGGTAACACCAAAATGTACATGGACATGAAGGAAAGATTTTGGTGGAATAATCTCAAGAAGGACATCGCCGAACATATTGCTTTGTGTGATGTGTGTAGTAGAGTGAAAGCGGAACATCAGAAACCAGCAGGTTTGCTTCAACCACTACCTATTCCTGATTGGAAGTGGGACAAGATTGGTATGGACTTCATTACCGGATTACCAAGAACCAGATCAGGATATGATTCTATTTGGGTAGTAGTGGATCGCCTAACTAAAGTGGCTCATTTCATACCCGTGAAGACAACCTATACGAGTGCTAAGTTGGCTAAGATCTACATGAGTAGAATTGTATGTCTACATGGAGTGCCCAAGAGTATTGTGTCTGATAGGGGAACTCAATTCACTTCCCATTTTTGGAGACAGTTACATGAGTCATTGGGAACGAGGTTGGAATTCAGTACTGCTTTTCATCCTCAAACTGATGGACAAACAGAAAGGACTAACCAGATTCTTGAAGACATGTTGAGAGCATGTGCCCTAGACTATGGAGCCAGTTGTGATGAAAGTCTGCCTTACACAGAATTTTCTTATAACAACAGCTATCAAGCTAGCATTGAGATGGCACCATTTGAGTTTCTCTACGGGAGAAAGTGTACCACCCCTTTGTTATGGAATGGTGTGGGAGAAAGAAGTTTATTCGGACCAGAACTTATCAAAGAAGCCGAAGAGAAGGTCAAGTTGGTTAAGGACAGGTTGAAGATAGCACAGTCCCGATAGAAAAGCTACACAGATCCTAAGCGTAGAGAAGTCACCTACGAAGTTGGTGATAGAGCTTATCTTAGAGTGTCACCACTTCGTGGAGTGAAGAGATTCGGAGTCAAAGGAAAATTGGCACCAAGATATGTTGGACCATTCAACATTCTGAGTCATAAAGGAGAAGTTGCCTATGAAATAGAACTGCCAGAATCTCTGTCAGCTGTCCATAATGTGTTTCATGTGAGTCAACTTAAGAAATGTCATCCATAAATGGAAGAAACTTCTTTGAAGGATACTATACCTTTGGAGGAGGTTCAACTGGAAAGTGATCTCACTTATGAAGAGAAACCTATCAAGATTCTTGAGACTGCAGAAAGAGTCACACGGACTAAGACTATCAAGTTTTGCAAAGTTCAGTGGAACCATCATTCCAAAGAGGAAGCAACATGGGAAAGAGAAGATGATCTTCGGAAAGACCACCCTCACCTATTTGCTAGCCAATCCGAATCTCGAGGGCGAGATTCACCTTAAGGGGGATAGATTTGTAACATCCTCAAAATCATATTTCAAACTCATGCATATCATCCATGCATCCATAATCATTCAGGGTTTCATTTTCAGAAAACCATTTCAAAACAGGAGCATATGAGTTCATTATTTTATGTGATCAGCATTTGAAACAAATGCTACTCTCTAATGAGAGATTGTTGTTCATGAAACCAAACTTTGTTGTCTTATTGCTCTCTGGTTGTTTTGCTAGATTGCTAAGGTTTAAACTAAAATTTCAAAGCAAATACAATTTGAAAACCAATTTCAAAACCAATATAAAACAAGTGCTATGTCACTGTTTATTCTATTTTATTCCAAATGACCAAGCCAATTCAAAGTGACCACTTGGTTTTATGCCCAGATTTGTGACTATTGCACACTGCAAAAATCCTGAAAAGATTTGAATTCAAATAGCTTTTGAAATCATTTGAAAATCATTCCAGAAAATCAAAACAGAAATAGAAAAGGAATAAAGAAAAGGAAAAGGGCCGGCGCTACTATTCTAGCCCAACAGAGAAACCAGCCCATTTAGCCCACCCGGGTCCCCTCTCTCTCTCTTTCACTCGCAGACGCCCCACCTGGTCGGCGCCAGGACCCCACCCCCTCTCCGTTTTATTCGCTGACAAGTGGACCCATGACCACGTCGTCGTCTTCGTCAATCACGCGCGCCTGCGACGCTCACTCCGCCGTTACTCGCCGCAGTCACTGCCGCGCTGATTCCCATTGATTCCGCGAGTAACTCCACACCCAACTCCGGCTACATAAACCTCTCCCCCTCGCGGCCATTTCCCCCAACAAAGCCATACAGAAGCGCCACCAGTGCCGATTCGCCTTGCACGCCAAGCGACAGAACCTACTCCGGCGACCAATCCTGGTAAACTTCGTGCGCCCCTTCCTCTCTGGTTCATACGAACAGCTTCGCAACCTCCTTGCGCTCCTACTGACACCTCTAGTTCGTCCTGTACTGGCCCAGGTCGTCGACTTAATCCAACGCTGCAAGCTCCTAACGACACCCTCAACTGCGGCGACCAAATTCGGTGAGTCCCTTGTTTCCCTTCACCTCTGACTCACACGAGGTTGTTCGCCACTATCTTGTGCATCATCTGAAGCCATTGGTTTGTGCTAGGGAGACCAGGAACGTCGCCAACGTCGCCGTCCACTCAAACCCGACGCCGCCTGCAACTCCGACGAGCTCCCTCAGCCACTACAGCGCACCCCTTGACCAGCCATCGCCACCTTGAGCATCAGCATCGCACGACGAGCTCGGTAAGCCCCTTCCCCCTCTCCCGCGCGACCTAGAACGCCAGTAGCAGTTCTGACAGAGGCGCCGCCACCAGTCGCCGCCGCTAGCGCCGCTCGACTTTGGTCAAAGCAACAGCCGCCGTTAGATCTGCATCGTAGGGATTAGATTAGAACGGGGATGAACCATTTTCTTTAGATCTGGCGCGTTGGATCTAAGTTGATCCTACGGCGCGGAAGCACGATCCGACGTGAAGCGGTATCGGCCAGTAGAAACACGCCGCATGGCACAGAGTTCGTTTTAAAATTTGAATTAGATCTATTAGATGTTCAAATTTGTTTTGATTGTAACTTTTGATTCCCACGTTAGATTTTGACAAATTTTATACCGTTGGAATTAGGAGAGCAAGCTATTTCTGATTATACAATGTGTTTAAAGTTTTGCTTCTGTTAAAAAGGTTTTATTTGCAGAAACTTGTGTAGGACTAATTAGAGTTTATGAAATGTTTAGGAAATGAATTAGGGTATAAATAATTGTTGTTTGGCAAATTTTTGACTTGTTTTTGAAGCAGTACTGAATACTTGCTTTGTTGAGTTTTAAAAACCATCACATATCATTTTGCATCGCATGCATATATTTTTGATTGTATATGTGTTGTGTGTAATTGTGGCTACCATTCCTTGTGTAGATTTTGGTGCTAGTGATTGTGATTGTGAGGAGTGCCACTCTCCCAACTACCAAGGCAAGTGGTACTACATGAATATTTTTATCCTATGTTTTCTACTAAGCATTAGAAATATTTTGTTAGACTTGCATGCTATATTTTGCTTATATGCCATTATGGGAAATCCTAGTAGTTGTAGAATTGCTAGGGATTCTCTAAGTTAAGTTACTATCTATGCCATGCTTAGCCTAGCTAGTAGCAAACAAGGGTTGGTGAAATATACATGCTACGATGAAAATTATTTCTAAGTCTTTGGACTTGTGTTTTGCCTAATAAAACAACTAAGTTAATAAAACACCTGGGTGGAATGGAAGGATTGGTTTATGTTGAGTGGTTACACAAGGCCCATTTCTATGGTTTACCTTGTGTATATCACTTGTGGTAAGCCACCCAGGAACAAAGAGATTTTAGAGGCCAAGTGTTAAGAAGCTTCTAGGGCAGCCACTTGGCAATATGGGCTCTGCCTGGATCACATAGGTTGCTAGAACTTAGCCATTTGGACAGATGGTGGTAGTGGGATGATAGGTTGGAACGCGTCCATTTGGTCTAAGGGAAGGCTTCTGAAAGGTCCTGTCTTGGTGAAACCAAGTCTGGTGGGGAAAGTGCACAACCTCTGCAGATGGAAAAATCTAAGTACTTAGCCAAGTCCATGGCAATGGACAACTTGAGCATCAAGACATGGAAGTGTAGGGGTTCGTAGCATGGAAAACAAAAATTTTCTATCGCATACAAACAAACAAGCCAAGATCTATCTACTAGATTGCAGCAACGAGTCGATGGAATAACTCACCCTCGAAGATTCCAAAGTGTTTAACGAGAGCAGATTCTCGTGGGTGATGTAGTCGTACTCTTTCCGATCTCAAGATCGTGACGATCCTTCCAAATACGTTCAGCAGCGCTCCATGATCGGTCACGTTGTACTTTCGATGAAGACCTTCCTCTCCTTGTTCCAGCGGGCCGGAGGTTGTAGCACTCTCCTCGCGATTCCGCGACTGCAGCGTGGTACGGAAGTAGAGGGAAATCCAGAGCTTCGCCTTAAGCCGATGCAGTATGGTGGAGCTTATGAGAGGCTATTAGTGGTCTAGTAATTAGACACACCAATTAGAAGGCTCTAAACCAATTAGAAGGCTCTAAACTGAAATAGCTCTAAACGGGTTTAGGTCTAGGGTTTAGTTTAGAGGATAGGAACTAGTGTGTGCTGGGAGGGCACCTGCCTCCCTTTATAGGTGGGAGGGCGGCCAAGGGAGGAGTGGAGTCCTCCCCAACTCGGCCTTGAGGTGGGCGCCGGAGGAGAGGAATCCCTCCCAACTCGGTTCCACTTCTCCTCCTCTTTCCACTTTCCAAAACTTGCCGTTTGACTTTCAAACTAGCCGGTTGACTTTTCAATTTAGGATTTAAATAAACCCTTTATTTTGGACAGCGAGAACACTTAGTACATGATGCAATCATTCTAATATGTAATGACACATTCATGTACCCTTCCCCCTCAGTGCGGACATTCAGGACCTTCTAGAATGTTCGATGAAAACACCTAACCATTCCCCAACTCCAAAGCAGGACTTTCCTTATATGAATCTTATTCTCCGGACCATTCCGGATCACCTCGTGATATCCGGATCCCATCCGAGACTCGAACAACATTCGTCTCTTTCTCATAATACCATAACTACTCAAACAACGTCGAATCCTTAAGTGTGTCCCTACGGTTCGTGAATTATGCGGACATGATCGAGACACTTCTCGAACAATAACCAATAGAGGAATCTGGAAATTCATATGGCTCCCACATATTTCTCGATTACATTGCGATCGAATGAACCACTTACATACGATACCAATTTCCCTTTGTCTCACGATATGTTACTTATCCGAGGTTATGATCGTTGTATCTCCGCATACCTAGTTCAACCTCGTTACTGATAAGTACTCTTTTCTCGTTCCCGTGATATGTGATCCCTTGTGACCCAGTCACATGCTTGCAAGCTAATTGGATGACATTTCACCGAGAGGGCCCAGAGAATATCTATCCGTCATATGGATGGACAAATCCCACTCTTGATCCATGTTTTTCAACCAATACTTTCCGAACACTCAACACCACCTTTATAGCCACCCTGTTACGGTGTGGTGTTTGATGACATCAAAGCATCCATCCAGTAAAGGTGATATGCATGATCTCATGGTCGAAGGAATTAGGTTACTATGTATCAGAAAGCATATAGCAATTGAACTATTGAAATGACTTGATCTTTATGCTACGCTTGTCTATAGGAGTATGTCCACCATATCATTCTCCTAACGATATGATCTTGTTGTTTAATAACATCTCAATGTTCATGATAGGGAAACCACAATCATCTATTAACCAACAAGCTAGTATTATATAGAGGCTTTACTAGGGACTTCAATTTAAGTTTACAATTCACACAAGTATTAATGTTTCCTTGTTAATACTATTATAGCATGAATATAAACATTTATCATAAACACAAAGATATAATAATAACTATATTTATTATTGCCTCTAGGGCATATCTCCAACAGGAAGCTATCAAGAATCTCCTCATCCCAATTTCTAAGTAAAATTTGTGGGTGAACAAGGCTGAAGGACCTCAATGTCTATTGGTGGTTCCTTGGGAAAAGTTTTATCAAAGAAAAACTTAGTGATTTCAACTAATAGGAAAAACCTATTTTGAGCAAAGCAAGCCAAGCTACACTTAGCCAAATTGCATATAGTATCTAGTCCACTTAAAATTTTACTAAGGTATCACTTGCCAATACTATTCCAAAGTATTGACCCACTGTGGCTGTAACTTGTGATGTTGCAGGTTACTCTGATGAGGATTAGGTGTCATGAGTCTACACTCAACATGTTTGCCTGTGGCACATGAAGATGAAGACTTTTATTTATTTACTTATTCAAACTCTTGTATTAGGCCTGTGGCCTTGGAGTTGTAAAGACTATGTTTATCTCTAGAATGGCTGTAATAAATGACCTTTGTATCTGTGTACTTCATCTTAAACTGTGGATGCTAGCAATGATCCAGGGACTAGCATTGTAATCACAGGGATCCTTTTCCTTTATAAAGGAGGGATCTTACAGCCTTCTTTCATATCAATGATGGCACCAACAGTTCTAAGAAAAGGTCTTCCCAAAGTAATAAGACAAGAAGCATTGTATTCAACATCAAAAACATAGAAATCAACAGGGACATAAGCATTGTTAACCATAATAAGAACATCATTAACACTCCCCATGAGTTTCTTTTTAGCATTATCATTAAGTGGGACATCCAAATAACAATTTTCCAAAGGTGGCAAATCAAGCATTTCATAAATCTTTCTAGGCATAATAGAGACACTAGAACCAAGGTCACAAGAAGCTTTGAGATCAAAGTCATTCACTTGCATAGTAATAATGGGTTCCCAACTATCTTCTACTTTCCTAGGAATATAGAATTTGTGTTTCAACTTTTCTTCCTTAATTTTGATAAGAGCATATGTAATGTGTTTGGTGAAAGCCACATTCATATCACTAGAATCAGGACTTCTAGCAAGCTTTTGTAGGAACATAATCACTTCAGAAATATTGCAACCATCAAGATTAAAATCAAACTTAGCATCACTAGTAGTAGGCTCATTGGGTTTAGGCATTGTGGTAGGAGAAATAGGGACTTCTTGTGGTTTAGTGGCATCCATATTAGTGGTGGTGATAGTGCACACACTATTGTTTCTAGCAATTTCAGCTTCTCTTTCCCACTTAGCATGAAGTTGGGCTAACAGTCTAACATTTTCATCAATAGTAACTTGTATGGCATGAGTAGCAGCAAAGGTACATTCAAAAGTTTTTTCTTAGCACTCAAAATTTTATTAATTGGGATAGCAGCCATTTTATTAATCAAAGAGGACTATGCTTCAGACAAAGAGGAACTATTTTTCTCATCACTCAAATTTTTTGACTCTAAACTAGGAATTTCTCTATTCAAATTCTCAAGCTGATGACTAATATTTTTCAAGATAGCAGATTATTCTCCCATAGTTTTAGTGAATATCTTATTTTGCTCATATTGCATTTGCATAAAGTTTTTAGTGGATCTTTCAACTTCTAGAATCCTATCTTCACTAGGCATTCTAGATCTACCATGATAATTATTGCCATTATTAGGAGGATAAGGCCTATAATTATTACCATAAGCATTGTTGCCAATTTTTTTTGACACAAAAACAGTAGGGAAGGCCCCTACTGTGTCATTTTTCATTTATAAAATGGATATGTACAAAGGATATAGGGAAATAGTGTTGGGAATATGCCCTAGAGGCAATCATGTAGGATGATATTTCCCATTGTATTCATAAAGATATTAAGCAGTCCTTGTATAAACATCTGATGTATATCATTGAATATGTGATTTGGTTGTGGAACTATACACTCATGTTGTTTGTACTAAATATCCTTGGTCATTGAGGTTGTGCTGGACACACTACTTAGACCAATGTGAAAGTTGGCTTGATGACTCGGTTCCACTTGTCATGGACATGGAGATGCTATTCCAACTTACACAGATTCGACTAAAGAGTTTAGCGAGTCGGATTGACCCATATTGAGGTACAACGAACTAGCTGTCATTTGTATATCTCAATCAATGTAATCCTTAGACCTGAGGTTGTTGCATAGTCCGAGTTGAGGATCACCGACTTAGATTTTGTCAAATGCTGATCCGTAACTGGTCAGTTATAAAGGCAGAGCTCAGGTCGACTAAGAATCAAGCTGCGTGATGTGAATAACCAAGATGGGATTTTGCCCCTCCACTTGGAGAGATATTCTCTGGGCCCTCTCGTGAGATATGATTCAGAAAGCATGGCCATGCACTACTCGGTTAAGTGTTAACCGAGGCGATCGACTAAGAGTTAGTCGGGTGAATCACTTATCTCGGATCGAGAAGAGAGTCGGACTATTTAAGGGATGACAATTATTCGCCTATAGTCTGACAAGGTATATCGGGAGGAAAAAGGGACTCGGACGAAAGTCGCATTGGAAAGGCAAGTCGTCATGACTCTTTGGTACTTGGGAGTCGGCACGTTCTGCTAGGAGCCGCTACCGACTGATCGATTGAGAGTCGGACTCCAATCGTGTCCAAGTAGCCATAAGCCTGCGGGGTCACACACTTAAGAGCGGGAGCAAGTTCGGATTGGATCTGAACCTGTAATCTGGTTGGGTTGGACCTAAATCGGATTAGGACTGAGTTAGTGAGTTGGACTCACGGTGACTAGTGTTATATGGGCTTTAGTGAATGGGTCACATGGCAGGCCCACGTTCACTCCCTATATATAGTGGAGCACCGTAACCCAGAAAGGTTAATCGTTGTTCGGTTAGGTCATTCCATGTGTTGGAAACCCTAGCTCCACAGCAGTCCAGCCGTCATCACGAACCTAGCAGTTCGCCGCTGACGCTCCTCCTTGTACGTGTGGATACCAGCAGAGGTGCTGTGTGATCAGCACCAGGACGATCGGATCGTGAGGACCTCACTGCATCAACTGACGCGCTTCATCAGTAATCCGCAACTGCGCGTCTAGTGGTAAACCTCGTGGCCTTCTACCTCAGCTAGTTCTTGGGATCACCACGTTAGAGGGGAATTTTTGTTTTATCTCTGCATGCCCTCGTTGAGGCTAGGCTTTGCTCTATTCATAACAAGAACAAATGATTCCTTAAAGAACCTAAAACACTCCAGATGATCTTGTTGCTGCCCATCAAAAATAATTTTGTTTCGATGGTTCCAAATACTCCAACAAGCAGTAATCAGCACTTCCTTAAAACACAGGGAATTAGCCCTCTTACCACCATCAATGAGCATATCAATAAATGAAAGATCAATATTCCACTCCATGTTGAGTTTCCACCAAAAAGACTAACTGAAATCGCATGAAAAGAATAGATGGGTCATGGTTTCCAGAACATTATCCTCACATAGCACACAGTCAGTGGACTCAATATAGAAATTCTTTCTATTCAATAGATCTCTTGAATTTAGCCTATCTTGGATTAAAAGCCAGAAAAATAACTTTTGCTTAGGAAGCACACATGATTTCCATATCCATTGAAATGGCAAAGGAGCAGGTTCAGCTGCCCTAAGGGATTGATAAACCTTTTTGCAAGAGTAACCATGATTCCAGGGAAGCTTCCATCTAACACATTGAACATTGCAGAGTTTGACCATTTAATAAGGATGTTGATCATCTCATCAAACTGCTGAGCTGCTACCAGAGATAGTGGTAGGTGGAAGTGGTCATAGAAATCCTCAGTAATGATGACTGAAGCATGATAAAGACTGATATTTTGGTTTTTGGAGAAAGATAACAAGTGAGGGAATCTGTTTTGAAAAGTTTCCTCCATCCATATATCTTTCCATAAGCTAATGGTCTCACCCTTTCTAGGTTTTATGGATACAAGTTTCTCAAAATCAGACCAAAGTGATAAGCAATATCTCCACCAAAAAGAACCACAAGGTGAGCAAATATGAGGTAATTTTCCTTGTGAGTAGTGTGCTTTCGAAATAAGTTGGACCCATGGGATGTCTCTGTTGTTCATAAATTTAAATAGATTCTTCAGCAATGAGCAGTTATGGACTCTCAGATCCTTAACACCTAAACCACCAGCCTTTTTGGACTAACAGACCCTCTCCCATTTGACCAGGCAATTTCCTTTCTTTTCAATATCCTTCCCTCTCCATAGAAAACCTCTTCCAGATCCTTCCACATGATCAACAAATCCAAGTGGAAGCTTCATAGAGCACATAGCATAATTTGGAATAGCATCAATAACTGCCTTGAGAAATACTAATCTGCCATCATATGATAGAGTAGATGCAACACCAGATAACCTTCTATCAATTCTTTCAATAATGCCAATCAAGTGTACCATTTTTCGTTTAGTGGTTCCCATAGGAAGTCCCAAATAAGTAAATGGCAGACATTCTCTTTTACAAGCAAATATATCAGCAAGGATCTGGCATCTCTCAGCTGAGATATTTATGGGAACCATGGAAGATTTGCTGT
Source organism: Avena insularis (assembly GCA_023614405.1). Classification (NCBI taxonomy): domain Eukaryota; kingdom Viridiplantae; phylum Streptophyta; class Magnoliopsida; order Poales; family Poaceae; genus Avena; species Avena insularis. Next base: position 239,892 of record JAJUPC010000080.1, read on the forward strand.
AATTGACCTTCAGTCCAGTAGACTAACAGAATCTCATTAAGAGGGATTTCAAATTGGTGAGCTGAACAGGATCAGCAGGCATAACAATGAGGGTATCATCAGCATACTAAATGATAGGATAATCTAAACCATATGATTGATCAAGAGGCAGTGATATCTGACCATCAACCTAGGCTGCATTTGTTGGAGATATGCCCTAGAGGCAATAATAAATGTAGTTATTATTATATCTTTGTGTTTATGATAAATGTTTACATTCATGCTATAATAGTATTAACAAGGAAACATTAATACTTGTGTGATTTGTAAACTAAAATAGAGTCCCTAGTAAAGCCTCTTTATAATACTAGCTTGTTGGTTAATAAATGATTGTGGTTTCCCTATCATGAACATTGAGATGTTATTAACAACAAGATCATATCGTTAGGAGAATGATATGGTGGACATACTCCTATAGATAAGCGTAGCATAAAGATCAAGTCATTTTAATAGTTCAATTGCTATATGCTTTCTGATACATAGTAACCTAATTCCTTCGACCATGTGATCATGCATATCACCTTTACCGGATGGATGCTTTGATGACATCAAACACCACACCGTAACTGGGTGGCTATAAAGGTGGCATTGAGTGTTCGGAAAGTATTGGTTGAGACACATGGATCAAGAGTGGGATTTGTCCATCCATATGATGGATATATATACTCTGGGCCCTCTCGGTGAAATGTCATCCAATTAGCTTGCAAGCATGTGACTGGCTCACAAGGGATCACATATCACGGGAACGAGAAAAGAGTACTTACCGGTAACGAGGTTGAACTAGGTATGCAGAGATACCGACGATCAAACCTCGGATAAGTAAACTATCGCGAGACAAAGGGAAATTGTTATCGTATGTAAGTGGTTCATTCGATCTCAAAGTAATCATAGAAATATGTGGGAGCCATATGAATTTCCAGATTCCTCTATTGGTTATTGATCGGAGAAGTGTCTCGGTCATGTCCGCATAATTCACGAACCGTAGGGAGACACACTTAAGGATTCGACGTTGTTTGAGTAGTTATGGAATGATGAGAAAGAGACCGAATGTTGTTCGGAGTCTCGGATGGGATCCGGGATATCACGAGGAGATCCGGAATGGTCCGGAGAATAAGATTCATATAAGGAAAGTCCTGTTTCGGAGTTGGGGAATGGTTCCGGTGTTTTCATCGGGAATGTTCTAGAAGGTTCCGGAATGTCCGGTACTCCGGGGGGGAAGGGTACATGAATGTGTTATATCAAGTTGGTATGATTGCATAATTTACTAGGTGTCATCGCTGAACAAAATAAAGGGTTTAATCAAATCCTAGTTTGAAAAAGTCAAACGCCAATTTGAAAGTCAAACGGCTATTTTGGGAAGTGGAGAGGGAGGTGGAAACTGAGTTGGGGGAGGAGTTTCTCCCTCCACCGCCGGCCCACCTTGAAGCCGGCTTGGGGAGGGACTCCCCTCCCCTGGAGCGTCCCCCCACACATATATAAGGAGGGGCAGGGCTCCCCTCCTAGACACCCAACACCTCCACCTCTAAACCCCTAGCCGCCGGGCGCCACCACCTCCTGCCGCCACGCCCTAGCCGCCCGGCCAAGCCTCCTCCTCGGCGTGTCTAAACCCTAGATCGTCGAGGCTCTCTCATAGTCCACCATACTGCTCCGCTTAGGCGAAGCCTCGAGATCTCCCCTACTTCCTGTACCACGCCACGTTGTGCAATTGCGAGGAGAGTGCTACAACCTCCGCTGCTGGAATAGGGAGAGGAAGGTCTTCGTGAGTACCGAACGTGTGACCGATCATGGGAGCGCCTGCGGAGCATGGCCGGAAGGATCGTCTACGATCTTGAGATCGGAAGAAATTGACTACATCACCCACGAGAATCCGCTCTCGTTAAACACTTTGGAATCTTCGAGGGTGAGTTATTCCATCAACTCGTTGCTACAATCTAGTAGATAGATCTTGGCTTGTTTGTTTGTATGCGGTAGAATTTTTTTTTCCATGCTACGAAACCCTACAGTGGTATCAGAGTCGTGTCTATATGTAGATCTATTGCACGAGTAGAACACAATGGTCATTGTGGGTGTTGATGCTTTTATTGTCGATTGCTTCTTGTGTACTTTGCATCTTGCGGGATGTTGGGATGAAGAGGCCCGGGCTAACCTTACATGACATCGTTCATGAGACTTGCTCCACGCTTGACATGCAACTTGTATTGCATAAGTGGCTTTGCGGGTGCCTGTTTCTCCCAACATAGTTAAGATTCAATTTACAATGGGTGATTAACAATACTAGTAACAATGTTGTGGTTCTTGTTCGTAAGTTAGAGCGACACTTATTGAAAGCCCCAAACCACGTAAAACATGCAAAGAAAGTAGAGGCGTCTAACTTTGTTTTGCAGGGGTGTGCAGTGATGTGATATGACCATGATTGTGATTATATTTGATGTATGCAATGTTCCTTATTGTAAGTTGGCAACCGGCAGGAGCCATATGGTTGTCTTTAATTTATGTTAAGACCCGCGTGTCTATTCAAAGTAGTTGTAATAGTTGAAGCCGGTGGAAGACAACCATGGAGAAGCGTCATTGACCTTGATGCAATGCCGGTGATGATGGAGATCATGTTCGTGCTTCAAGATGGAGATCAGAAGCACAAAGAAGAAATGCCATATCATATCACATATTATGAATTGCATGTGATGTTAATCCTTTATGCATCTTGTATTGCTTAGTAGACGACGGTAGCATTATAAGATGATCCCTCATGCACATAAATTTCAAGTCATAAAGTGTTCAACCTTAGTTAGCACCGTTGCTAAAGCTTGTTGTTTCGAAGCACCACGTGATGATCGGGTGTGTTAGATTCCGCAAGTGTATACAACGTGAGCAAGCTAGATTTGCTCATGCCGAAACTAAGGTTTGATCTTGACAAGCCTAGCATGTACAGACATGGTCTCGAAACACGGATCACCGAAAGGTAAAGCATGAATCATATAGTAGATATGATGAACATGTCGATTGTTCGCCATTGAAACTATATCAACTCTCGTGATGATCGGTGTTGATGTAGTGGATTTGGTTTGTGTGATCACTAAAACAATGTGAGGGATGTTGTTTTGAGTGGGAGTTCACCTAGATTAATTTAACTATTAATTAGAACTCAATTTGTCATAAACTTAGTCTAAACTATTGCAAATATGTTGTAGATCAATGGCGGCCCCTACCATCAATTTTAATGCGTTCCTAGAGAAAGAAAAGTTGAAAAACAATGGAAGCAACTTCGTGGATTGGTTCCGCAATTTGAGGATTTTCCTCACAGCTAGTAATTTGACCTATGTCCTGGATGCACATTGGTGACCCACTGCACTGATCTTGCCGACGAAGTAAAGAATGTTTACCTCGCTCGAAGACTCGAGACTCCAGTTCAGTGTGCTATCTTGTATGGTTTAGAATCGGAGCTTCAGAAAAGGTTTGAGAATTCAGACCCACATGATATTGTCCGTGATCTCAAATTGATCTTTGAGACTCACGCGACAATTGAGAGTTATGAGGCTTCTGAAAAGTTCTTTAACTGCAAGATGGAAGAGGCAGCTCGTCGCTGAGCATGTGCTTAAGATGTCTGGGCACGCAAACAAACTTCAAAGCTTGGGCATAGTGATTCCTAATGCTTTGGGGATTTACCGTGTCCTCCAATCACTACCACCAAGTTACAAGAACTTTGTGATGAACTACAATATGAAAAACATGAACAAGCGTTGCGAACTGTTTGCTATGTTGAAATCTGCGAAGTGGAGATCAAGAAAGAGCACCAAGTGTTGATGGTCAATAAGACCACCAAATTTAAGAAAGTCAAGTCTAAGCAAAGGGACACTTCAAGAAGGGTGGTAAGAAAGTTACCGCGATTTAAGAAGACCAGGGCTGGACCTAAGCACGATCTTGAGTGCTTTTACCGCAAGGGAGAAGGTCCTTTGGGCGGAATTGCCCAAAGTACTTGGCGGATTTGAAGAACGGCAACATCAAGAAGAAAGGTATATCCGATATACATGTTATTGATGTGTATCTCACTAGTACTGTAGTAGTGCACGGGTATTTGATACTGGTTCTGCTGCTCATATTTGTAACTCAAAGCAGTGCTGCAGAATAAACAGAAGCTAGCGAAGAACGAGGTGACGATGCGCGTGGGAAACGGATCAAAGGTTGATGTGATCGCGGTCGGCACGCTACCCCTTCATCTACCATCGGGATTAGTTTTATACTTAAATAATTGTTATTTGGTGCCTGCGTTAAGCATGAACATTATATCAGGATCTTGTTTATTAAGTAGACGGTTACTTGTTTAAGTCCGAGAATAATGGTTGTTCGATTTATATGAGTAATATGTTTTATGCACATGCACCTTTGATAGATGGTCTATTCTTGTTGAATCTCGATAGTGGAAATACACATATTAATAACATTGAGGCTAAACGTTTGAAATCGAGCGATAACTCGACCTATATGTGGCACTGTCGTCTTGGTCACATTGGAGTGAAGCGTATGAAGAAACTCCATACCGATGGACTTCTTGAATCACTTGAAAGATGCGAAGCATGTCTGATGGGTAAAATGACTAAGACTCCATTTTCTGGCATGATGGAGCGAGCTACGGACTTATTGGAAATCATACATACCGATGTTTGTGGTCCAATGAGTGTAGCATCGCCGTGGTTATCGTTATGTTCTTACCTTCACGGATGACTTGAGTAGATATGGGTATATCTATTTCATGAAACATAAGTCCGAAACTTTCGAGAAGTTTAAGGAATTTCAAAGTGAGGTAGAGAATCAACGTAACAAGAAGATTAAATTTCTACGTTCTGATCGTGGAGGTGAATATCTAAGTTACGAGTTTGGCGAGCATTTGAAGAAATGCGGAATACTTTCACAATTGACACCGCCGGGAACACCACAGCGTAATGGTGTGTCCGAACATCGTAATCGAACTCTCTTAGATATGGTTCGTTCTATGATGTCACTTACAGATTTACCGCTATCATTTTGGGGTTATGCATTAGAAACAGCCGCATTCACTTTAAATAGGGCACCATCTAAATCCGTTGAAACGACACCGTATGAATTATGGTTTGGGAAGAAACCTAGATTGTCGTTCCTTAAAGTTTGGGGATGCGAAGCCTATGTAAAGAAGTTACAGCCGGACAAGCTTGAACCCAAAGCGGAAAATGCGTCTTCATAGGATGCGAAGGAAACTATTGGGTATACCTTCTATCATAGATCCGAGGGCAAAATCTTCGTTGCCAAGAATGGATCCTTTCTAGAAGGAATTTCTCTCGAAAGAAGTGGGGAAGGAAAGTAGAACTTCGACGAGGTTGTCAACCTTCTCTCGAATTGCGAGTAGCACAAGACCGAAAGAAGTTCCTGTGGTGCCTGCACCAATAAGAGAGGAAGCTAATGATGATGATCATGAAACTTCGGTTGTAGTTGCTACAGAGCCTCGCAGGTCAACGAGAACTCGTACCACTCCAGATTGGTATGATCCCGTTATGAGTGTCATGTTGGTGGATAACACTGATGATCCGGCGATATATGAGGAAGCGATGATGAGCCCAGATTCCAACAAATGGCAAGAAGCCATGAAATCCGAGATTGGATCCATGTACGAAAACCAAGTATGGACTTTGGTAGACTTACCGGATGGCCGGAAGGCTGTCGAGAAAAAATGGATTTTCAAGAAGAAAACAGATGCTGATGTCTATAAAGCTCGACTTGTCGCAAAAGGGTTTCGACAAATTCAAGGAGTTGACTACGATGAGACTTTCTCACCAGTAGCGAAGCTAAAGTCTGTAAGGATTATGTTAGCAATCGCTGCATATTATGATTATGAGATATGGCAGATGGATGTCAAAACAGCATTCCTCAATGGAGACATTGATGAAGAGTTGTATATGATGCAACCCAAAGGTTTTGTCAATCCTAAAGATGCTAACAAAGTATGCAAACTTCAACGGTCCATCTATGGATTAAAGCAAGCATCCCGAAGTTGGAATCAACGTTTTGATAAGGTGATCAAAAGTTTTGGTTTTATACAAACTTATGGAGAAGCTTGTATTTACAAGAAAGTGAGTGGGAGCTCTGTAGCATTCTTAATACTATATGTAGATGACATATTGTTGATTGGGAATGATGTAGACCTTCTTAATAGTGTCAAGGAATATTTGAATAATAGTTTTTCAATGAAGGATCTTGGCGAAGCAGCTTACATATTAGGCATAAAGATTTATAGAGATAGATCAAAACGCCAAATATCATTGTCACAAAGTACATATTTGGACAAAGTTCTAAAGAGGTTTGGAATGGAAGATAGCAAGAAAGGGTTCTTGCCCATGTTGCCCAATACGACCTTGAGTAAAACTCAAAGTCCGACATCTAAGAAGATAGAGAAAGGATGAGTAAGACTCCTATGCCTCAGCCATATGATCTCTAATGTATGCCATGCTATGTACTAGACCGACATTGCATATGCTGTTAGTTTAACTAGCAGATATCAAAGTGATCCAGAGTGGATCATTGGACATGATCAAAAACATCCTTAAGTACTTGAGAAGAACTAAGGATATGTTCTTTCTTATGGAGGTGATGAACAGCTCGTTGTTAATGGTTACACCGATGCTAGTTGGAACACCGATCCGGATGATTCTAAATCACAATCTGGATACGTATTTATTTTGAATGGTGCAGCAGTTAGCTGGAGGAGTGCAAAGCAAAGCGTTGTGGCGAGATCTTCAACTGAATCGGAATACATGGCTGCTTCGGAGGCTTCACAAGAAGCGATATGGATGAAAGAGTTCATTACAGAGCTGGGTGTGGTTCCTAGTTGTAGCATCCCAATTGTCTAACAATTGCAATGCTACTAGCCTAGTCTATATAATGGCTACTTCATATATATATTGTTGCATCATAATTATATCATGCTCATGTCATCATGCCACCTTGCATTTGAGCATCATATAAAACCCTTTTTGTTTTGGTTCTTCTCTCATATGCATTGTCAATTGTATTTGCCTCTTGATATTGTATTTGGTTCTTGATATATTGTCTAATGCCCAAGTTGAGTTGGGGGCATATCTTTTATTAACTCCACCACTTTTCTTTCACCACCTTATAATTCCACCATCCAACTAAATATGAGCTTTGCACTTTATTTGAGTTTACCTCTAGCTCATGTGGGTTGGGTTGGATCCAATTCTTTTCCACATACTCTCATCTTAGCATCATGATTGTTTTCACATTATTGATGTATGAGAGCCACATGGCCACCTTTGCATGCCTTGTGAGTGGAACCCTTTTTCTAGCTTCCATATGGGTTGTTTTGGATTTATGCTCATGTTGGGGTATTTTTGGGACTATTAAGCATCTAGTGGCACATACACACTAGCAAGTCCCATTTCTATTCAAACATGGTCATCTCCATCTACTCCACATGGGGCATCCTTTTAATTCTTTTGCTTGGCCTTTATTCCAATTTTGGGAATGCATAATAATAATGCCATGTAATAATATTGTTTTCACAAGAATCAACATGGCAATAAATATTTTGCATGGGCCATGCAAGTACCACCTTTTACTTGTCCTTTGGTTTTTATTTGAATTTTGAGTGAATCTAAACCACACACATCCCTCTCTCTCTCTCTCTCTCTCTCTCTCTATCTCTCTCTCTCTCTCTCTTTTCCCCTCACCTTTTCCCCCCTCTTATTCCATATCTAACCCTAACCCTCACATCCCCCTCTCACCTAAACCCTAAGTCTACCTCCCTCTCTCTCGGCCTCTCTCTCTCTCACCTAGCTCGGCCCCACCTGGCCACCCTCTCTCCCTGGCCCCACCTAGCTACCCCCTCCACCACACAAAACCCTATCCCGAGGCTCCTCCCAACCCTAGCTCCAACCTAGCCGAGCCTTCCCTCTCCTCCTTTCTCCTCTCTCTCTGCATGGTGTGCCCCACCCCGAGCCTGGCCTGCCCTACCCCACCTGGAAGCCCCAGCTACCCCTGCCCTGCCCTGCCCGACCGAGCACGTGAGGAGAGGAAGGAGGGAAAAAGGTGGCCGAGCCACCTTTTAACCTACCCACTTCCCCATGGCACCCCTCTCCTCTCCCGTCCCTATCCACCCCCTCTCCCCCTCTCTGCAGACGATCCCAGATCCGCCTAGAGCGCCTGCCGCTCCTCCCCCTCTCCACCTCCGGCCACCTCTTTTCTCATCGGCCACCGTTGGTCTCCGTTTCCCCCGTCGTTCCAGGAGGCGTTGGCGAACAGGAGGTTGTCGGCAAGGTCGAGGAGGTCCTCCGCATCAGCCACGTACATGGAGCCGAGAAGAGGAAGCCCCAGTACCGCTGTACACCGACGCGCTCCGACGTGAAACCCTAGCCTTCGGTCCGTCTGCTTCATCGTCGATCGTCTGCACCCCTGCCCGATCCACCTACACCGACGCACTCACGGTGAGCTGGCCAACCTCCCTGACACCTCCGTTTCCCCCGCCGTAGCCTGTGCTCGCCGTTAGTTTCATCGAGCACCCTCTGCGCGCCGCTGCTCGTTTCTGTCCGCTCACTCCCGCCCCGCGTAGCCCCTCATCTAGGCCTCGCCCACCTTCCCTGACACCAACCCACCCCTACCGCAGTGGCTCCGCCTCTGCGCGCGCGCCCCAGGTCACGCGTTCGAGCCCCTTGGGCGCTGTCTTTGTCGCGACCGATCGGTCCACTGCGCCGAAGGAAGATCCACAAGCAGCGTGGGCGTTTACGCATACCCCCTGCCTTTTTTGACTCCTGGAACCCGCGCTCCATCGATCCCACCTGTGTGTCTCCGCGGAAGCTTTGCAGATAGGCACCCCTAGTTAACAACCCTCAACCCGCACTCCCTCGCTGCGCCACGTGGTCAGCCCTCCACCTTTCTCTGTCAAGTGGGTCTGCGAGCTGGTCCCACTGCCGATGTCACGGGCTAAACGCCATGTGTAAAAATCTTTTCTGCGCACTGTGCTGCTGAGTTAGCCTGGCCCACTGGTCATTGACTGTGGCTAGCCTTGAGCTGGGTAACAAAAGTAATTCTGTAATCTGTTTTAATTCAAATCTTTTCCAAATTAATTTAAATTCAAAATTCAAATATGTTTTTAGATAACTTTTAAAATATAAATCCAAATAATACAAATAATATATGTTTTCAAACCAGAAAAATGTGAGGAATTCAAATATGCCTTTGAAAATATATTTTGAACACTTTATTTTCCAAGTTGATTAAAATTACTTTAAAATGCCCTTGTATCTTAATTAATTAATAACTTTTGTTTTATAACTCCAAATTTAACAAATGATATGTCTAAAATGATTAGCTCGACGAGACCTTTCTGTTTATGCATTCCATGTTTTGATTTGAAGCATGCATCATATAAATATAATGTGTACAGCAACTAATATGAGGATAAAATGTGGTTAAAACTCAATAAAATGTTTATTTCTTGTATTCCACCCCTCACCCATGCCATGCTACCTTATTGCCATGCAATTGTGCATCATTCATCATGGCATGATTGTTTGCTTGTCGCATTTATTCATATGCTTGTGCACTTTATTTATGTTGGCCCTTGTTGTTTGGTTCTTCTTCGAATAGACGCTGAGCAGGGGGTATATCAAGAGACCCAGGAGCACTACCCAGATCCTTCTCTCGCTTCAACTGAGCTGCCAGGCAAGCACTACCACATGCTTGCATACATACAGTACCTATTGCCTCTTTCTTATTCTTGCATCATTGAGTCGCGATTGCATTAAATTGAATCCCAAGTATTGCATAGCCTTTACTTTTAAACCCCAATCAAGCTTGTTCCTCCATCCCATGAGCCATTACTACAGGAGCTGTTTGAGCCATGCGAGTCGTAGAACAGCATGTGTAGGGTATGTGAGTGTCTGATGGATAACGAGGTACCTAAACAACTTAACCTGAGTAGTAATGGGATAACTAATGAAAGTGGCACAGGTGAGCCATATTTGCTATTTGGTTTTTCAGGCTCACTTGTGTCCCGTAGGACCCCGAGTACTTGATTCCTGTTCCTTGATTATTCGCGCTATCCACATCCGGGAGGCCTTATGGACCCCCCTGAGCCAGAGCTTGATTTATTCTTATTTCTTGGGTCCACAAACTAGTTTGAGGTTTTATTTACTATCCTGTACTTATGCCATGCTTTACTGCTTTATTTAAATTGTGCGAGGTACTGCACACTGTACTGTTTAGGTCCGTGACCCGTTTTCGCTGTATCGACAAGCCCAGTCACACTTTCGGGTTCCCAGTCGTTTACAGCCGGCCACACAAACCTTGAGTTCATCTCGCAGACGCCAGCTTGCTATGGTAGCTTAATGGGGTGGCCCCCTGAAATATTTCTGAATCCTGTGATCGCTTTGTCGTGACTGCCTCGTTGGTTTTGATTTGGTTTTTCCGAGGTTGATCGAGTGTGTGTTGCTATTTGTGCACCCCTGCAGGGTAAAACTTTCTGAAAGCCGTGTCCGCAGTTATGGACGACTTGGAGCATAGTTTCTCGATCATAGACAAGAATAACTAAAGTACCGCTTTTAATTTGACTAAGTAACTGACTAGTAAATAGTGCAACACTCATGGAATGGTTAATAAAACTGCCAACGGATGGGGGGGTTGTTCGTCCGCTTCCTCGTCGGTAAGCGAGGAGGAGGATGGATCTGTGGATATTACCGTTATTACTGTTATAACTGTTGTTATTAATTCACGGACATCCGTCTATCTCTGGTTAGGCGGATGGTTAGCGAGTATCTATAGAATTGCTAGGGTTTATCTTTTGCTGCATTTGCGTCACCCCAGGTTATGTCCCCTTTAGAGGCATAAAGACTTGCTGAGTACCCCTAGGGTCTCACACGATAAATTGTTTGATTCAGATGAACAGGTACCCTCGCAAGATGGATACTGGGTGGAAGAGACGGACGATGTGGGCAACGATCATTCGGTGTAGAGATTCCGGGAACGGGGATCCGCGAGATCTGTGGGCGGGATCTGCTTATTTATGGGGCATCTTATGCCGATTTGCTTCTTATCCGCATCGATTTTGTCTTCCGCTTCCACCGATACTGTTGATTGATGTATGAGGAGATATCCTAAACTATTATATCTATCTAGGATATTTGGATCTTGCCGTATGGCGTTGCTATATTTCCTTTCTTTTTAGATGGAATGACTCTGAGAACCATTGTATGGTGGCTTGCATACATACTCATTTGTGTATGTAGTTGATCCCTTCGCCTGCCGATTACGCCGCCCGTTCTTGTCCCGATGTTTGGAAATGGTTGGGACGGCCGAAAGGTCTACCTGTGAGTGGCATTTGGGCCCCACCGTACTATTTCAACCATTTCTGCTCATCCAGGCTTGTAACTAGGAGCGTAATTCACCGAGGTAGTTACAATTGGTATCAGAGCCATCCCGACCTTCAGGGTCTCAGCCAAATGGTCGTTGTCAGTCTAGCAAATATTTGGTAGTTATGTATACTAGGGAAAAACAAAACGCGAGAGTAGGACTGCTTCCACTTTTCTTCTTACCCACCCACCACCCTTTTCTGGTAAGGAAGTGTAACGTTTTCAATCCTCTTCTTAAAAATTCAAACTAGGATTCACGTGTTCTGGGATTCCGTAGTACCATAGGTTGTGTGTGTGTGTGTGTAATTCCTTGTCTATCTATTGCATCCAAGTTGTTATCACCATCTGCCTTTGGTTATCAACTGTTGGTACATTCCATACTGACAGGCTTTTGAAAACCGTCGCGATCTATCTGACCCCTTGTTAACCGGTGCCATCTTCTTAAGGGTGTCCTTCCTTCTAGCAACTCCACATTCTGTGAAATCATCTGTTGCTAATCTCTACCTGATAAGTGATTTTGCGCATCTATTGGTATTTTAATACCGAAAAATGCGGAAATTTTTTCTTTGATACATCTGTGTTTCCACACTCCTTTTCAGTCGTGTGTGAAACATTATCTATCTCCCTTTTATCAGCATGTCCATGCTAACCCATTCTTTTGTCACCGGCGCTTAATCCTGGAGTTTCATTTCATCTCCAAATCTCTTGGGCTAATTACATAACATGTGTCGATCCGATGCTGCTGATTGTAATTTGGTTCTCGGCATAGCTATATTCCACTCATGATAAGTGACGATTGGAATATGGAAAATGCTATCAACGCTATCCTCCAAATGGTGACGGTTATCTCCTGTGATTTTGAGTACACCGTGATCATATCTATGCATATTCAAGCATCTTTGGCAATCCGGAGTTTCTCAAGGCACTATGGCGGTCTATCATCTGTTCATCATGCTGCACATCTTTTTCAACCCCATATCTGCAAAATTCTCTTTGAGACGAGGGAATTGCATCTTTTCGTCTCTGGTAGCTTTGCTTGAGGTATGAGATATCATCGTTTCTTTATCCTAGATCTCTTTATCTTTGTAACCGGTGACCCAATCGACAATGTGAACCAGGTGACATCTCTTTTTCTTCCGAAGGATCAGATAATCTATTCTGCCAGTGTATCTTCTTCAACACGGACCCGTGCTCTTAATATTGATCTTTCCAAAGAGCGTTGAGCTCAGAAAGTGTTTCGAGCATTTGTTCGTTTCTCCCGCCTCTTGAACTTGGTGTTCTGGGAATATCTTGTTAATCCATGGTGGTATATGTTGATAATATGCTTGCCTATTCGATATCAATGGAAGGACATGGAAGATCATCTATGTCTCTTTCTCTCAAGCTTCGAGAGCACTGCCTGTGAGCAAGTCTCAAAGTGAGAATTCTGACTTTTTGAAGTCACCTATCTCGGCCACGTCCTTCTGCTAAATACATTGCCTCAAGTCTGGAATCAGCAAGTCCATTGTTAATTCCATCTTCCATCTTCAATCAAACCCGGAGTTTTCCTTGTTGGCAAGTTATCATCGTCGTTCCGCTAAAGATTTTCCTCAAGACTGCTAAATCTCTCTCAATCATTTCAAGAAGAACATGGAGTTCTTTCACCTCAGTCTCGTCAAGTGATCTCTTGAAACCCTCTCGCTCTATCGTCTATGCTCAATCCACCGGAGGCCATGAAGACTTTTCAGATCTTTCGTAATCCTTCTGTTCAAGTTGGTGCTATCTTTCTGTAGCTGTTGAATCTTGCAGTTGTCTCCGTAATCTTCCTTCATATCTTTCCGGTGGCTTGGTACTTCCGACATGACGACAACATCATCCTCTTTATCTATCTGTGAACCCGGCGAATCGTCTGCATCTATCCTTGTTTCTAACGGAGTTCCATGAGCTCTTCTTGTCAATACCTTCAGTCTGTTTCGGTAGTTGGGTTGCATGGTTTTCTTATTCATGTGCGGAGTAATGCTTTGAGTGCGGGATGGAGTAGCTACCATACCACTACTCTTATCATTCGCTCTTGTACATTGAATAGGTGAATTAATGTGATTTCACTCATTCCACGGAGGTTAGAAGTGGCCTTTATCCCTCGATACTTTTACTTCCGTCCTTGTTTGTCCGGAGTGCTCTCTCGAAGGAAGTAATCAATAATCTCTTGTTGGTGATCTCGCCCTTTCTACACGGAGCAAAATCCTCAATTATCTGGTGGAAACAAACGCAAACTCTTTTCTATCCTCGTCTTTCTACCGGTGCTTGACATCCCCAAACAAGATGAAAGGAAACGATCTCTCTCTTTGTTTCATCAACTCTTTTCTGTGGTAAAGCCAATTATGGTTGATGCCATCAGTCGCTAATCTATTGCGTTAGCCTCGAGGCTAAAGAAATCAATAAGTATCTCTACAATAAACTCCAGATCCTCCATATTCCTTGCTTCTCGGGATTCCACCATGATCTAGCTTCACATCCGTCTCTGGAAGTTATATCCGCGCACCTCAATTGCGTGATCCTTTGGAGTCTTACCGGCGCAAGAAGAATCTAATCCGACGATGTCTAACTAAATCTTTCTATTGATATCAAGGGACTCTATTGTTTGAAGGCAATATTGTTTCCGAACTTCATTTCTCAAATCCGAGAGAAGATACGATGCTATTGTCATAGTGGTTCAAAATCTCCCCAACCTAGCTCTTTTCTTCCGGCGAGACAAAGATTCATCCTCTCTAGTATCGGTAAATCTTTAATCTTAATGGTGTGTCTTTCTTTATCCATGATACATCATCTTTTCCTTATCTTTCACAAGTGGTTCTATTCTTTTATCCTGTTTCTTGCGAAAACCGGAGCTATGTCCATCCTATCCTTCTTGTCTCACGACAATCCTTCAACTCTTCTCACCCGTTGTTTCTCTAGCAAAACGCAAGACTCGCAACAAGTCTAGCAAGTTTGCAAGGTGCAGTGGTCGCACCATTCTGTTGATGAAGCCACTTGGGAACGTGGAGATGAGCTCCGTGCCAAGTATCCTACCCTCTTTGTGTCTTCTTCTTCTTCCTAGAATCTCGGGGCGAGATTCTTGTTTAGTGGGGGAGAGTTGTAGCATCCCAATTGTCTAACAATTGCAATGCTACTAGCCTAGTCTATATAATGGCTACTTCATATATATATTGTTGCATCATAATTATATCATGCTCATGTCATCATGCCACCTTGCATTTGAGCATCATATAAAACCCTTTTTGTTTTGGTTCTTCTCTCATATGCATTGTCAATTGTATTTGCCTCTTGATATTGTATTTGGTTCTTGATATATTGTCTAATGCCCAAGTTGAGTTGGGGGCATATCTTTTATTAACTCCACCACTTTTCTTTCACCACCTTATAATTCCACCATCCAACTAAATATGAGCTTTGCACTTTATTTGAGTTTACCTCTAGCTCATGTGGGTTGGGTTGGATCCAATTCTTTTCCACATACTCTCATCTTAGCATCATGATTGTTTTCACATTATTGATGTATGAGAGCCACATGGCCACCTTTGCATGCCTTGTGAGTGGAACCCTTTTTCTAGCTTCCATATGGGTTGTTTTGGATTTATGCTCATGTTGGGGTATTTTTGGGACTATTAAGCATCTAGTGGCACATACACACTAGCAAGTCCCATTTCTATTCAAACATGGTCATCTCCATCTACTCCACATGGGGCATCCTTTTAATTCTTTTGCTTGGCCTTTATTCCAATTTTGGGAATGCATAATAATAATGCCATGTAATAATATTGTTTTCACAAGAATCAACATGGCAATAAATATTTTGCATGGGCCATGCAAGTACCACCTTTTACTTGTCCTTTGGTTTTTATTTGAATTTTGAGTGAATCTATACCACACATCCTCTCTCTCTCTCTCTCTATCTCTCTCTCTCTCTCTCTTTTCCCCTCACCTTTTCCCCCCTCTTATT
The DNA here is from genome assembly GCA_023614405.1 of Avena insularis. Classification (NCBI taxonomy): domain Eukaryota; kingdom Viridiplantae; phylum Streptophyta; class Magnoliopsida; order Poales; family Poaceae; genus Avena; species Avena insularis. The sequence goes on from JAJUPC010000080.1 coordinate 255,300, forward strand.
CCATATCTAACCCTAACCCTCACATCCCCCTCTCACCTAAACCCTAAGTCTACCTCCCTCTCTCTCGGCCTCTCTCTCTCACCTAGCTCGGCCCCACCTGGCCACCCTCTCTCCCTGGCCCCACCTAGCTACCCCCTCCACCACACAAAACCCTATCCCGAGGCTCCTCCCAACCCTAGCTCCAACCTAGCCGAGCCTTCCCTCTCCTCCTTTCTCCTCTCTCTCTGCATGGTGTGCCCCACCCCGAGCCTGGCCTGCCCTACCCCACCTGGAAGCCCCAGCTACCCCTGCCCTGCCCTGCCCGACCGAGCACGAGGAGAGGAAGGAGGGAAAAAGGTGGCCGAGCCACCTTTTAACCTACCCACTTCCCCACGGCACCCCTCTCCTCTCCCGTCCCTATCCACCCCCTCTCCCCCTCTCTGCAGACGATCCCAGATCCGCCCAGAGCGCCTGCCACTCCTCCCCCTCTCCACCTCCGGCCACCCCTTTTCTTGTCGGCCACCGTCGGTCTCCGTTTCCCCCGTCGTTCCAGGAGGCGTTGGCGAACAGGAGGTTGTCGGCAAGGTCGAGGAGGTCCTCCGCATCAGCCACGTACATGGAGCCAAGAAGAGGAAGCCCCAGTACCGCTGTACACCGACGCGCTCCGACGTGAAACCCTAGCCTTCGGTCCGTCTGCTTCATCGTCGATCGTCTGCACCCCTGCCCGATCCACCTACACCGACGCACTCACGGTGAGCTGGCCAACCTCCCTGACACCTCCGTTTCCCTCGCCGTAGCCTGTGCTCGTCGTTAGTTTCATCGAGCACCCTCTCGCCTTGCTTTCGTCATCCGCTCACTCCCGCCCCGCGTAGCCCCTCATCTAGGCCTCGCCCACCTTCCCTGACACCAACCCACCCCTACCGCAGTGGCTCCGCCTGCAGGCGCGCCAGTCACGCTTCGAGCCCAGCCACGCTGTCCTTTTGTCGCGACCGATCGGTCCATCAAGGCCAGAGGAAGATCCACGGTGCAAAGGCGTGGGACGTTTACGATACCCCCCGCCTTTTGACTCCTGGAACCCGCGCTCCATCGGTCCCACCTATCTGTCTCCGCGGAAGCTTTGCAGATAGGCCCCCCTAGTTAACAACCCTCAACCCGCACTCCCTCGCCGCGCCACGTGGTCAGCCCTCCACCTTTCTCTGTCAAGTGGGTCTGCGAGCCAGCGGGTCCCACCTGTCAGTGTCACGGGCTGGGCACTGCCGCGGTGTAAAAATCTTTTCTGCGCACTGTGCTGCTGAGTCAGCCTGGCCCACTGGTCATTGACTGTGGCTAGCCTTGAGCTGGGTAACAAAAGTAATTCTGTAATCTGTTTTAATTCAAATCTTTTCCAAATTAATTTAAATTCAAAATTCAAATATGTTTTTAGATAACTTTTAAAATATAAATCCAAATAATACAAATAATATATGTTTTCAAACCAGAAAAATGTGAGGAATTCAAATATGCCTTTGAAAATATATTTTGAACACTTTATTTTCCAAGTTGATTAAAATTACTTTAAAATGCCCTTGTATCTTAATTAATTAATAACTTTTGTTTTATAACTCCAAATTTAACAAATGATATGTCTAAAATGATTAGCTAAACGTGAGACCTTTCTGTTTATGCATTCCATGTTTTGATTTGAAGCATGCATCATATAAATATAATGTGTACAGCAACTAATATGAGGATAAAATGTGGTTAAAACTCAATAAAATGTTTATTTCTTGTATTCCACCCCTCACCCATGCCATGCTACCTTATTGCCATGCAATTGTGCATCATTCATCATGGCATGATTGTTTGCTTGTCGCATTTATTCATATGCTTGTGCACTTTATTTATGTTGGCCCTTGTTGTTTGGTTCTTCTTCGAATAGACGCTGAGCAGGGGGTATATCAAGAGACCCAGGAGCACTACCCAGATCCTTCTCTCGCTTCAACTGAGCTGCCAGGCAAGCACTACCACATGCTTGCATACATACAGTACCTATTGCCTCTTTCTTATTCTTGCATCATTGAGTCGCGATTGCATTAAATTGAATCCCAAGTATTGCATAGCCTTTACTTTTAAACCCCACCGAAGCCTGTTTCCTCCATCCCATGAGCCATTACTACAAGAGCTGTTTGAGCCATGCGAGTCGTAGAACAGCATGTGTAGGGTATGTGAGTGTCTGATGGATAACGAGGTACCTAAACAACTTAACCTGAGTAGTAATGGGATAACTAATGAAAGTGGCACCGGTGAGCCATATTTGCTATTTGGTTTTTCAGGCTCACTTGTGTCCCGTAGGACCCCGAGTACTTGATTCCTGTTCCTTGATTATTCGCGCTATCCACATCCGGGAGGCCTTATGGACCCCCCTGAGCTAGAGCTTGATTCATTCTTATTTCTTGGGGCCACAAACTAGTTTGAGGTTTTATTTACTATCCTGTACTTATGCCATGCTTTACTGCTTTATTTAAATTGTGCGAGTCTGCACTTTTCTTTATTTAGGTCCGTGACCCGTTTTTATGTCGACAAGCCCACCACACTTTCGGGTTCCCAATCGTTTACAGCCGCCACACAAACCTTGAGTCCGTCTCGTAGCCAGCCGTTCACGGGTAGCTTGGGGTGTCCCCGAAATATTTCTCAATCCTGTGATCGCTTTGTCGTGACTGCCTCGTTGGTTTTGATTTGGTTTTCGAGGTTGATCGAGTGTGTGTTGCTATTTGTGCACCCTACAGGTAAAACTTCAAAGCCGTGTCATGGTTATGGACGACTTGGAGCACAGTTTCTCGATCATAGACAAGAATAACTAAAGTACCGCTTGCAATTTGACTAAGTAATTGACTAGTAAATAGTGCAACACTCATGGAATGGTTAATAAAACTGCCAACGGATGGGGGGGGGGTTGTTCGTCCGCTTCCTCGTCGGTAAGCGAGGAGGAGGATGGATCTGTGGATATTACCGTTATAACTGTTATAACTGTTGTTATTAATTCACGGACATCCGTCTATCTCTGGTTAGGCGGATGGTTAGCGAGTATCTATAGAATTGCTAGGGTTTATCTTTTGCTGCAATTGCGTCACCCCAGGTTGTGTCCCCTTTAGAGGCATAAAGACTTGCTGAGTACCCCTAGGGTCTCACACGATAAATTGTTTGATTCAGATGAACAGGTACCCTCGCAAGATGGATACTGGGTGGAAGAGACGGACGATGTGGGCAACGATCATTCGGTGTAGAGATTCCGGGAACGGGGATCCGTGAGATCTGTATGGATGCTTATTTATGGGGCATCTTATGCCGATTTGCTTCTTATCCGTACTCGGATTTTGTCTTCCGCTTCCGCCTGATACTCTGTTGATTGATGTATGAGGAGATATCCTAAACTATTATATCTATCTAGGATATTTGGATCTTGCCGTATGGCGTTGCTATATTTCCTTTCTTTTTAGATGGAATGACTCTGAGAACCATTGTATGGTGGCTTGCATACGTACTCATTTGTGTATGTAGTTGATCCCTTCGCCTGCCGATTACGCCGCCCGTTCTTGTCCCGATGTTTGGAAATGGTTGGGACGGCCGAAAGGTCTACTTGTGAGTGGCATTTGGGCCCCACCGTACTATTTCAACCATTTCTGCTCATCCAGGCTTGTAACTAGGAGCGTAATTCACCGAGGTAGTTACACTAGTGCGCTGGACCCAATGTCTATCTACTGTGATAACATGGGTGCCATAGCCAATGCGCAAGAACCAAGGTCACACAAGAAGCTGAAGCACATCAAGCTACGTTTTCACGCTATTCGAGAACATGTCCAAGATGGGGACATAAAGATTTGCAAAGTACACACAGATCTGAATGTGGCGGATCCGTTGACTAAACCTCTCCCGAGGGCAAAACATGACCAGCACCAAACTGCCATGGGTGTTCGGTATATTACCATGTAATCTAGATTAGATGACTCTAGTGCAAGTGGGAGACTGTTGGAGATATGCCCTAGAGGCAATAATAAATGTAGTTATTATTATATCTTTGTGTTTATGATAAATGTTTACATTCATGCTATAATAGTATTAACAAGGAAACATTAATACTTGTGTGATTTGTAAACTAAAATAGAGTCCCTAGTAAAGCCTCTTTATAATACTAGCTTGTTGGTTAATAAATGATTGTGGTTTCCCTATCATGAACATTGAGATGTTATTAACAACAAGATCATATCGTTAGGAGAATGGTATGGTGGACATACTCCTATAGATAAGCGTAGCATAAAGATCAAGTCATTTTAATAGTTCAATTGCTATATGCTTTCTGATACATAGTAACCTAATTCCTTCGACCATGAGATCATGCATATCACCTTTACCGGATGGATGCTTTCATGACATCAAACACCACACCGTAACTGGGTGGCTATAAAGGTGGCATTGAGTGTTCGGAAAGTATTGGTTGAGACACATGGATCAAGAGTGGGATTTGTCCATCCATATGACGGATAGATATACTCTGGGCCCTCTCGGTGAAATGTCATCCAATTAGCTTGCAAGCATGTGACTGGCTCACAAGGGATCACATATCACGGGAACGAGAAAAGAGTACTTATCGGTAACGAGGTTGAACTAGGTATGCAAAGATACCGACGATCATAACCTCGGATAAGTAAACTATCGTGAGACAAAGGGAAATTGGTATCGTATGTAAGTGGTTCATTCGATCGCAAAGTAATCGTAGAAATATGTGGGAGCCATATGAATTTCCAGATTCCTCTATTGGTTATTGTTCGGAGAAGTGTCTCGATCATGTCCGCATAATTCACGAACCGTAGGGAGACACACTTAAGGTTTCAACGTTGTTTGAGTAGTTATGGAATGATGAGAAAGAGACCGAATGTTGTTCGGAGTCTCGGATGGGATTCAGGATATCCTGAGGAGATCCGGAATGGTCCGGAGAATAAGATTCATATAAGGAAAGTCATGTTTCGGAGTTGGGGAATGGTTCCGGTGTTTTCATCGGGAATGTTCTAGAAGGTTCCAGAATGTTCGGTACTCTGGAGGGGAAGGGTACATGAATGTGTTATATCAAGTTGGTATGATTGCATCATGTACTAGGTGTCATCGCTGAACAAAATAAAGGGTTTAATCAAATCCTAGTTTGAAAAAGTCAAACGCCAATTTGAAAGTCAAACGGCTATTTTTGGGAAGTGGAGAGGGAGGTGGAAACCAAGTTGGGGGAGGAGTTCCTCCCCTCCACCGCCGGCCCACCTTGAAGCCGAGTTGGGGAGGGACTCCCCTCCCCTTGGCCGGCCCCTCCACCTATAAAAGGAGGGGCAGGGCTCCCCCCTAGACACCCAACACCTCCACCTCTAAACCCTAGCCGCCGGCGCCGCCACCTCCTGCTGCCGCCGCCGCCCTAGGGCAAACCGCCGCCACCGCCTAGCAACCCTAGCCGCCGGCCAAGCCTCCTCCTCGACATGTCTAAACCCTAGATCGTCGTGGGCTCTCTCATAGTCCACCATACTCGCTCTGGCTTAAGGCGAAGCCCTGCGAGATCTCCCCTCTACTTCCGGTACCACCACAGTTGTCTTTGGAATTGCGAGGAGAGTGCTACAACCTCCGCTGCCTGCTGGAACAAGGGAGAGGAAGGTCTTCATCGAGTACCGAACGTGTGACCGACCGCGGGAGCGCTGCCGGAACGCAGCGCCGGAAGGATCGTCTACGCGATCTTGAGATCGGGAAGAGTACGACTACATCACCCACGCGAATCCGCTCTCGTTAAACACTTTGGAATCTTCGAGGGTGAGTTATTCCATCAACTCGTTGCTACAATCTAGTAGATAGATCTTGGCTTGTTTGTTTGTATGCGGTAGAATTTTTTTGTTTTCCATGCTACAAAACCCTACAACATTTACTACATATTGCAATAATTCCACTCCAAGAACATATAACAGAGGAGATAAGGGGTCACCTTGTCTAACACCCAATTTACATCTGATCAATTTCCCAGGAACACTGTTTAGAAGCATTGAGGTTGTAGAACTATTTAAAATGTTTTTGGTCCAAGACAGAAATTTAGCACCAAAACCAAGTTGTTTCATCATGGAAATAATAGCAGAATATTCAATCTTATCAAATGCCTTTTCAAAATCCATCTTGAGAATAATAATTTCCTTTTTGGATTTATGACAGAGATGCAGGTATTCAAAGGTCCAAGCTAAACAATCATGAATGGTCCTGGACTTGATGAATCCATACCGGTTCTTATGAATCATGGGAATGATAATATTCTGGATCCTATTTGCCAGTAATTTAGTAAGGAACTTCATAGCAATGCTAACCAAAGAGATTGGTCTGTAATCAGAGACACATTCAGGATTGCTGACTTTGGGAATGAGTGTGATGTATGCAGTGTTTATACTTTCAATATTCAATGAGCCAGAATGAAAATCATTGCATAATCTGTAGAAAAGACTCTTAATAGTCCCCCAACATTTTTTTAGAAAGGCACCATTGAATCCATCAGGCCCCGGAGACTTATCAGCAGGCATATGCTTGACAATATTGTCAATTTCCTCAATAGAAAAAGGTTGCTCAAGACTGCTAAAATCCACATTATATGCTGGACTAACAATCTGATCCAGATCAAAGAGCATATTAACATTGTCAGAGCAACCCACTCTTTGCTTAAATGAATGCCATATTAAAGCAGCTTTCCCTTCATGATCAGAGACAATTCTACCATCCTCATCAGACAGATTAGCAATATAATTTCATCTGAAATTTTGTGTGGCAACAGTATGGAAAAATTTAGAATTTCCCCTCCCAATTTAGCCCATTTAAGTCTAGCTCTGCTCTTCCAATAAATCCTCTTGGCTTCTAAAAGACTTAGCTGATGAACTTTAAGGGCAGCTCTAAAGTTCTTCTCCTGAATAGAGAGGGATATCTGTTCTTCTAAATCATCAAAAAGAGCAAGAACATAACTGCATGTTTGAATAACAATATTGAGATGAGATAGGTTTTTACTCCACTTCTTTAACCCATGCCTCAATGATTTGAATATAGCAGTAAGTTCATATGCAGGGTTGCTGTATAGAGTTGGAATGTTCCAATTAATGGTGACTGCTTCAAAAAACCCATCAAACTCCATCCAGTAGTCCTCAAACCTGAATATTAGAGCCTTTGGTATGGATGTTCCAATCTGAATGTTTATAGGAACATGATCAGATGACAGTTTAGCAAGAGGAATAGCTAAGGTATTGGGAAATGTAGTAGTCCAGGCAGTATTGGAAAAAATCCAATCCAGTCTCTCTAGTAGAGGATCATTCTGCATGTTGCTCCAAGTAAAAGCTCTGCCTTTTAATGGAATTTCCTCCAGATCAAGGTGTGATATGATTCTGTTAAAAAGTAGCATATTATTGGTGTCGCCTCCATCTCTATTTCTATTAACTGTACTTCTGACAAGATTAAAATCTCCCAAGATCATCCAAAGATCAAATAAGGAAGAATCTAAGGAGAGTAACCAGTTAGAGAAAAGATCTCTGTCTTCACTATTTGTTGGCCCATAGGCATTATAAGAAACCAAGATTGTGAACTCATTCTGCAAGTTAACTGTACAGTGATATGAAATTTACTTTGGCTATGGACCACACCATCAAACATATTACCATTCCAGATAGTAATAAGCCCACCAGAATTTCCAATAGATGGCTCAAAGACAAATTTATTAAATCTCCGAGGACAGAAATTATGAATATAAGAGTGATCAAAATGCTCTCTCTTAGTCTCCTGAAAACACATAATATTGTAATTGGATTCATCCACTTTTAATCTTATATCATCCCATCTCCTCTGAGAGTTGATACCCCTCAAATTATAATCCAAAATATTCCAGTTTCTAATCATTAATACCAATGATGAGGAATTGAGGACCAGGCAATATTAAAGAGCCTGGATGAACAGATCGATCTCTTGGGCAAATAACAGCACAAAATACAGCCAGCCAAAGATAATAAAGACAGATAACCAGTTCCCCAAGTCTGATTGATAAATCAGTTGAGATTATTACAGATGGCAGACATGAGCTGCAAGTACTGAGAAATAAAAGCAACAAATGATAAATGACATGTGACAGCACAAAACTCCATTGTGCATATTGCCACAGGTCATACAAGCATAGTGAATTACACACTGTCATAAGAACTATCGTAGTTCAATGCATCTTCAGATACCACACCAGGTGGCATATGACAAGGCCCAGTACCCAGAGCCTGCAGAGTGGGGACTGGAAGATGGGGAGGTGCTATAGCCTTTGAGTTGATGATCTTAGCTTCAAAGACAAGTGCATTCTTCACTGTATTCTTGCCCTTTTTCTTTCTCATCTCAGGGACAGATGGATTAGGAATCTGAGAAATGGGTGCCTTATCCTTAAAGCCAGTAGTAATATCAGCAATTCTTCCACTCCTCCTTACAAATTCCACAGTAACCGGCCCCTTCTTTCTCTTATTTCCCTCCCAAACAACTAGAGGTGGCTCCTCCACAATTTTAGTAATCTGAACAGAAGAAGGCATAAGGAATTCTTTCTCATTAGCAGTGGTAACTTGAATATAACACTTCCTCTATGCACCAGAACCATCATCAATATCAATCACCTTGCACTCAGCATTGACAACTGAAGAAGAGCAAATGACAGGTAGGACAGTGTAGAGGTCCCAACCTTTAATAAGGTAGAGATCCCTGTGTTTACAATGCTAGTCCCTAGATCAATAGCTAGCATCCACAGTTAAGATGTAATATCAAGAAACAAAGGTCATATTACTGTAGGGTTCGCAGCATAGAAAACAAAAAATTTCCTACGATGGGAACAACTAAGTATCAAGATCTATCTACTAGACACAAGCAACGGGTGGATATACATCCATAGAATACATACCCTCGAAGACCGAATAGCGTTAACGAGGTTGTACTCGTGGATGATGTAGATGAATGCTTGCCAATCTCAAGATCGTGATGAAGTCCATCTGGTCCAGCCGGTCCAGCACGATCAAGTCCAGCACCTCAAAGCAGCGGTGCATACGTGATCGCACACACATACGGGTACCCCGACAACCTCCACGCCCTCGCTCCAGCGAAGCAGCGGAAGCAACAAATCCTTCCAGAAAAGCCACCAGGAACATGTATCTCGCTGATCCAAGACCATGGGGAAATTCTAAAGGGGGGAGAGAGATCCTTCACGAGGAGGTGTGCTTTGAGAGGAGGAGAGGGGGGCCTTTTATAGGGGAGAGGGGGGAACCCAAGGGGCATGGCGCCCAGCCATGGGGGCTGCCCCCACCTCTTCCACATTCATGTGGGTGGAGATCCCACTCAAAATGAAAAGCCTCCACTCCCATTAAAAAGCCTCCACTCAAAAATCCACTCACATGCATTAAATTTCCACCAAATTTAATGCAAGCTCTCATTTAAATAAAACTCTTTTATTTATTTATTCAGAATTTTGTTAATTACTTTAATTAACAAACATTCACATAAAACCCCTTACAACATTTCAATTTCACATGCAGAACCAGTTTCAGCAATTTCAACCGAAACAATTTCAGTGTCTAGTGAAATAAATTCCTGCGCTTTCCTTTTTCTTTCTATGGCATATCATTTGCTCCGAATGGTGTCGGTATCCCTTAAGTGTGTCACCCTACGGTTCGTGAATAATGCAGACATGATCGAGACCCCTCTCCGATCAATAATCAGTAGCGGGACCTAGGGATCCCTACTGACTCCCACACATTCAACGATGACTTCTGTGATCGTGTGAACCTTTTACGCTAGTATCTTAATCCCTTTGTTTCACGATATATTACATGTCCGAGATTCGATCATCGGTATCTCCATACCTAGTTTGATCTCGTTACCGACATGCACTCTTTTCTCGTTCCCGTGATATAACATTCTAGTGATCAAATCACTTGCTTGCAAGCTAATCAATGTGATATCACCGAGAGGGCCCAGAGCATATCTATCCGTCATCGGGATGAACAAATTCCACTCTTGATCCATGGACCTCAACATAACACTTTAGTAGTTTAAAGCCATCTTTATAATCAGCCAGTTACGGTGTGACGTTTGATGTTATCAAGAAACTCTTCCGGTGTTAGTGATTGACATGATCTCATGGTCTAAGGATTAGGATCATTTCGTAAGTTGTTATAGCAATATAAACTCAATGACTTTTATCATAATTGTAGGGTTCGCAACATAGAAAACAAAATTTTTCCTACGATGGGAACAACTATGTACCAAGATCTATCTACTAGATACAAGCAACGGGTGGATATACATCCATAGAATACATACCCTCGAAGACCGAATAGCGTTAACGAGGTTGTACTCGTGGATGATGTAGACGAACGCTTGCCGATCTCAAGATCGTGATGAAGTCCATCTGGTCCAGCCGGTCCAGCACGATCAAGTCCAGCACCTCAAAGCAGTGGTGCATCCGTGATCGCACACACGTACGGGTACCCCGACAACCTCCGCGCCCTCGCTCCAGCGAAGCAGCGGAAGCAACAAATCCTTCCAGAAAAAGCCACCGGGAACATGTATCTCGCTGATCCGAGACCATGGGGGAATTCTAAAGGGGGGAGAGATATCCTTCGCAAGGAGGTGTGAGTGAGAGAGAGGGAGGGGGCTCCTTTTATAGGGAGAGGGGGGCACCCAAGGGGCCATGCGCCCAGCCATGGGGCTTCCCCTCCCCTCCTTTCATTCATGTGGGTGGACACTCCACTCACACAAAAGCCTTTCAATTCCCTCCACTCAAAAACCCACTCAAATTCCCATTAAATTTCCACCAAATTTAATGCAAACTCTCATTAAATAAAACTCCTTTTATTTATTCAGAATTTTGTCAATTACTTTAATGAAAAACATTCACATATAACCCCTTGCTAGTATTTTATTTCACATGCAGAAACACTTTCTGCAATTTCACCCAAAAACCCGTTTCGGTATCTAGTGAAATAAATTCCTGCGCTTGTTATTCTTTTCCTGGCATATCATTTGCTCCGAATGGTGTCGGTATCCCTTAAGTGTGTCACCCTACGGTTCGCGAATAATGCGGACATGATCGAGACCCTTCTCCGATCAATAATCAGAGGGACACGGAGATCCATACTGACTCCCACACATTCAACGATGACATTTGTGATCGTGTGAACCTTTTACGCTAGTATCTTAATCCCTTTGTTTCACGATATATTACATGTCCGAGATTCGATCATCGGTATCTCCATACCTAGTTTGATCTCGTTACCGACATGCACTCTTTTCTCGTTCCCGTGATATAACATTCTAGTGATCAAATCACTTGCTTGCAAGCTAATCAATGTGATATCACCGAGAGGGCCCAGAGCATATCTATCCATCATCGGGATGAACAAATTCCACTCTCGATTCATGGGTCTCAACATAACACTTTAGTAGTTCTGAAGCCATCTTTACAATCACCCAGTTACGGTGTGACGTTTGATGTCATCGAGAAACTCTTCCGGTGTTAGTGATTGACATGATCTCATGGTCTAAGGATTAGGATCACTTCGTAAGTTGTTATAGAAATATAAACTCAATGACTTTGACCGTAATGCTATACTTCGGATGAATGTTCATAACATCATTACACTAATGTTGTGACCTCGTTATTAACAACATCCAATGTCCATGATCAGGAAATTTTGATCATCATGTTAATCAATGATCTAGTTTATAAGAGAGGCATAACTAGGAACTTAATTTTTGTTTATTAAACACACATGTATTAACATTTCCGTATTAATACAATTATAGCATGTAAAATAAACATTTATCATAAATAAGGAATACGATAATAACCACTTTATTATTGCCTCTCGGGCATATTCCCTTTAGTCTCCCACTTGCACTAGAGACAATAATCTAGTTTGAAAACTTTGTGTATTGAACACATATGGTTTTCTGGTGTTCCAAATACGCAACTGCAAGTGGTTAACATAATCTACGGATCTGACACTTTCAGGTCCGTGTGTATTTTCATGTCTTTGCGTCTTCACGCATCACTCATTCTCCAATGAGATGGCATTGTATAGATTTGGTCTTTCGGTGAGACCTTTAGTTTCTTGGGGTTTAAAACACGTCGATACTATTGTCATACAATATATCTTTAGTGTTAGCCCGTTGCGAACCACACCTTAGTTTGATAACAAACTACTTGACACAAATTCCCTCCTTTGCTTCTACTATAGCAGTCATATACTTAGCCTTTTTGTTATAGTATTCGTCACAATGTCTTAACTATGGATTTCATTCAAATCCATCATGGAATCTTCTTTCCATTACATTGTGCCACCCATAGTTTAAATTGAGATAAATTTAATTTTTATCTTGTGACAAAACTAGTATCAATGTAACGTTTTACAATGAACTATTTGTAATTGTTTGTCACCTCTACACAAATATATTCTTAGTTCTTTCAAAAAGATCATAAGAATATCCACACTATCGTCCAATGATCATTTTATGATTCATTCTGGTATATGCTCATAACACTTAGAGCATCGGACATATCCTGATGTGTACATATCATGGTATGATTGATCAAAACATTCTCGTGATTTCACTCATCAAGTGTCAAAGCACTTGAATCTTGTTTCACTTATCAAGTGTCGATACACTTGAATCTTGATTCAATTCCTTTCCATGCGACAAGAACCGTTTCTAGTCGTTTCTATATTGAACTCCTCCAATATCTCATATATGTACGTTTGGCATAACCATATTAGCGTCACAGTCTATACACTATAGACTTTCATGATAAATATTTGGGTTTTTCCTAAGTCTTTCATCGAAATGAAATTCTTAACCTTTGTCAATAAAAGATACATCATTTCTAATCAACAATATGTCCTCCACAAAATGTATTAGAAATATGTCTTAGCGCTCCCACTTAATTTCTTGCAAATGCAAGCATCTTCATCGTCTCCTGATGAAAACTCCTTTTCATCATGGTGAAGATTCCAACTCCGTGATGCTTACTTCAACCATTGAAGTTTGCATGCCCTTTTTAGCATCCGTTGAATTAACAAAACCCTTTGGATCGTGTCATGTACATGTCCTAGGTAACCATTCTATTAGAAGAACTTTGTTTTGTTTATTCATCTACCATATACCAAATTATATGTAGTGGTTGCTACTTTAATCCGTCCAGACTAATCGCTATGAAAGATCAAATCTTGTCATAGTCAACTCCTTGAACATTGTCATAAAATACTTTACGACATGTCGACTATTTTATAGATTTGAAACATCCATGTCTGTTTCTTTATAGATCGAAATACGACCGATAGGTTTTTACACCTTTCCGGAGGGTCTTCCAAGTTCAAAACTTGATTTATCGTGTATGGACTTATCACGGATTTTATGGCTTCAAGCCATTTGATGGAGTCAGGGCCCATCATCGCTTCTTTGTATGTATTCGTTTCATCATTGTCAAACAATAATGATTTACTCTCAAATCTTAGCATTTGATTGTTTAACCGACCTACTTGGTTCAATAGTAACTTAGATCTCTATGACCACAACCTTTGAGGCACATAAGCTATGAGCATTATGGCAGCCTTCGAAACGATTTCCGGCGCTGCGCAACTCAGCACATATAGCTAAGGTTCGTTAACCTTATCAAAGTTCTATTGTCCTCGCACTTAACATTTGAGAAAAAATCCTTTTTCAAGAAACTTCACATTTCAAGCGACAAACCCTTTTGTCCTTGGTGTTATGGAGGAATACCCAATTGTTATTCGAAATAACATACAAAGACATGCTTATCCGACTTCGGTTGTAAACATCTTACTTATGTTTAGCATACCAAAATTTAAGAAATGACAACTTGGGTTTTACCCCAAACCATAACTCATATGGTGTCATTTCAACGGATCAAGATGGAGCTCTTTTCAGTGTAAAAGCGGTATTCTCTAAAGCTTTAATCTTTTTAAAACATAATGGCAGTTTTATAGATAACACCTTTGATCCAACCATGTCAAACAAGGTTTCATTACAAATCTCAAACATTCCATACTCCTATGGTGTTTCAGGAGATGTAAATCTATGTGTTTTGCTAAACTTGCAACTCAAATAAATCCCTTTATGATAAAATAATAATTCATTTATTTTCTTGTTACACTTGTAACTCAAATAAATCCCTTTATGATAAAATCATAAACCATTTATTTTCTTGTCACAATGATTTTCACTTCATCTTGAAAGTCTTTGAACGTTTTCAAATATTTCACACTTCTTTCTCATTAAGTGAATATTCACTCAAATTTCTGGAGAAATCATATGAAGTTGAAACCCATCGCTTACGACTACACATAATGGAATACATACATCGATATGTATAAATTCCAATAATTTAGTCGTTCGTTCTTGTTTGGCCTTTAAACGAAGTTTTAATTATCACGTGGAAAGTCTCACAAGCGTCACTTGATCAAATCAAAGACTCCAAAAATCCATGAATATGGAGATTCTTCATGTTTTCTTTCCAATATAATTTAAACAGCGATGTCACTTTGTAAGTGATCTTTCAATCATTTGTCTTGCGACATTTTAGCATTAGGTTTTATGGATGTGATTTCTCCAACTAGATTTGTAAATCATCCATCTTATATGGAATACGGTAATTATTTGAACAACCTTTGTTCTCATAATACCCGATTAAAATAACAATTATTAAAACAAATATTGAAGTCAAGCTTTGATGTCAACGAGAAATACAAACAACGATTTAGTTGTTTTCAATGAACATCATCACATATTCTCTTGCTAGTTACTTAGGCCATTGTGGTTCATGAATTGCGTTGTTCCGTATGAAATTTCATACCAACCAATTCGGTATCCAATACCCAAGAACCACATTGTTTAACAGGGAAAGAATATAACCATAACATGTATATCATCCATATACCTAAATTGGATATTTCCAATCTTTTCTTTTCTGCCAGATATATTTTATAGATTCTCTTTCAGCATTTCCTTTTCCTTTTTAAAAGAATCTATCAACATCAAAAGTGGCGCCATATACATGACACATAGTCCAAAGCGTGTATATTCAAATAATAATACCTTTGGACTTGCACTTTGAAGTAGATCACCATCATCAAAATGATCGATATTCTTTCAAAATCCATTCTTTAGTAATCTTTTAGTGTAGTAAACACTTTACATACATCTTCTATTCATCCTTATCATGACGACTTTCATGATCAAGCTACTGTAGCTTATAAGGAGAATCGTGAGTATAACATTATTTTCCAAAACCCTTTTGGATGACTAGGATGTCTAGCATCTCCAACCTTCGCAAATTCTCATCCAATATGAGAACATATATTATACTCTATCATATTGCAACCAAAACATTGTTTCATATATCGCTATATCTGTCACACATGATGATTTCTGAAACAATTCTTTCAGCTCCTAGATAAACTTGATATTAAAACAATCAAGAATCATGGAGGCAAACATGATACTTAAGATACTAACACTGGAATTGTTACTCTCGATTTAATACCAACTATTAAATTTCACGGAGTAAATAGAGTTTGCTGAAAGTTTGCAATAGGACTTTAAACTTTAGATTGACACTCAACACAATACGATACCAGTTCGTAAAGTATATATCCAGAATTCTATAGTTCTATTATCTCAATTACAACTATGCATAAGGTGGTGAACGAATGCCAATGACTACAACAAATAATTATTCAAATTCACTTTGATTTAATTTATGATAAATTGAGTTCTACTAATCCAAATTAGAAATGAACTCCCACTCAAAAACGACATCCCTCGTGTCTTTTTGGTGATTACATGAACCAAATCCACTACACCAAGTCCGATCATCACGTGAGTCGGTGTAGCCTCAAAGGCGAGCATCCATATGGTCATCATATCAAAACATATGACTCATGCTTAACCTTTCGGTCCGTGTTCCGAGGCCATGTCTGTACATGCTAGGCTCGCCAAGTAAGAACCTTAGTATTCGCGTGTGTAACTGTCTTACACCTGAGATATGCTCATGGATTCAAGTACACCCAATCATCACGTGATGTCTTGAAGCGACAAAACATTATCGGTGCATACTTAAGGAAGAACACATTCTTATCTTGATATCAAAATGAGGGATCATCTTATTATGCTAATAAAACGCCAAGCAATATAAGATGCTATCAAACATCACATGTTTATTAGTGGAATGATATGGTTCCCGCATATGATCTCTATCATGTGCACCATGGTATGATCACTATCATACCTTTATGTGTAAGGCCAAGGTCTATGGAACTTACACGTTATGTGTGTTGTAAGAGTATCATCTCATACTTCTACTTACAACATCACCATATCATAACACTATCCCAGCAACAATCTAAACTAGACGCCTCTAATTTATCCATTGCAAATTTTACGTGGCTTAGGGCTTTCGAGATAGAACCGTTCTTACCTACGAACATGAACCACAACGAGGATAACCAAATTGTTGACAACTCGTTGCAAATTAGATATTGACTATAGTAGGAGAGACAGACACCCGCTAGCCATTTATGCAAACTAGTTGCATGTCAAGCGTGGAACAGGTCTCATGTGCGAGGACATGTAAAGTTTGTCCGGGCCGCTTCATCCCACTATGCCACCAATATTGTCAACACCCGGATTTTTCAATCCTAGATGCATGTTATGCCATACATCGCAATCCCAGGATTACCATTTTTGCGAGACATAACAGAATTGGATACCATAGTACATCATTGGTTACAACGATACATAAGTTCTTACACAAATAGGGATCTCATGATCCAGTTCTTAATACAATTTCAAGCAGCGGAATACGTAGTAATAACGGTAGCGTAGGTGAAGCTCCATCTTCAGGGTCACAGGCAATGCTGACGATGGGAGATGATCCTAGTTGTCGTAACCTTCCTGGGGTCCATCTTCCAGGTACTCCTCTTCATAGTCTGGCCATGGGAATAGCCAGGGACAAAGCCATGAGTACTCTTTAAGTACTCGCAAACTAATACTAACAGGTAAGGGGTTTTTGGATAATAGGACACTAGGCTCTAGGGTTGTTTTGCAAAAAGCCAGGTTTATCTCTACTAAGTTCCAAAGCTAGTCACAATTTTATAACTCCTAAGTGGGATCTTGTAATTCAGGTCACAACTCTGTTGTGGTCAAGTCAAAGTCTCAATTTGTTTCACAAGTCATTTTGAAAAGTCTGACGGGGGAACAGTATGGCCACTCCAACTGTCCATAACCGCGGACGCGGCTATTCGAATAGTTTGACACTCTGTAGAGATTGTACACTTTCACCACAACATTTGATACATCCGTTAGGAACAAATCCTGAATTCACCATACTCAGTATGCGGATAATCAATCCTAACCTTTCGATTACACGCCCTAGTATAAGCACCTTTCCTGTGAGTATGGACTCCCAACCATGACCAACTGTCATCTTGGGTACTGCACAGGTGGACAATCTTCACAAGGTAGCCTCATCTCAGACCTTGGCCGTGAGGGAACTAATACTAAGGTACATAAGTTTCCAGTCAAGCCCTACCCAATCTTCGGGTATTGTGGTTGTACGATAAAATTGGAATGGTATCGCATCCAGACAACCATCAGTTTTATAAAGGGGCTAAGGCTCATGCCTCAACATTTTCATCACCAAAATCATCAAGTGTTTGGAAACACATGTCCAAAACATTTCAATAGAATGATCCATCATTCCAAGGTTTTCATAACCATTTTTGCACCAAGTACTCCCATCTAAAGTTGATCAAGTTTTATGCTTAGCACTAGCATCTACAGGTGGGGTAGTACTAAGGAGGGGTGGTAACTAGTGGGGTTTTAACTAAGTTCAAACTCATGTCTTAGGCTGAGATCAAGGTTTTTATCTTAGGCCAAATTTTATGCTCTTTATGCAACCTTCAGCACAACTGTCTAGTATCTACCAAACTCTTAGGTAGACTCTAAGTAAGCTTTGATAAAGAAATAAAGTAAGAAGCTTGCACATAAAACTAGGATTTGGTTTATCAAGGGAGTATGATCACATATGCTTAAGGCATATAGTAGTCATATCATAAGTATGGGTTTGTGGCATCAGTAGGGTATCTTGCAAGGGTTAGCTTGCATCAGTATCCGTATAAGCTTGCATAGTTACTAGCTTGCTCAATCAACTAGTAGTATTAGGCTTGCCTTGTGCAGAGAAGTGGTTGAAGTTCTCCTCGGCTTCCTCTTCGTAGTATCCTCCTTCCTCCTCGTATCCTTGGTCGGTACTAGCGTCTATGAATAAATATGAGGTACACAATCACCAAACAATACTTAACTACTTGCAATCATCACACACAAGGGTCCTATAGATGATCTAGCATCATCTCTAACATTACAAGGTTAAGGCTTGGTTTAAATCTTTTTATTTTTAGAAAAGTAATTTCTACTCATTGAAAAACTACTTAAGATTTAATATTCTCCAAACTAAACATGGGATCATGTTGACACATGTCATCACCACATATTGTAGTCCATGGGAATGTGATTTAAAGTGGTGTCACAATTTAATAAGGTTTTACCCTTTTATTTTAATTAATTAAAGTGGCTAGAAATGCTTATGTAGCATTCTTTTATTACTTGAACAATATTTCTGCAAGTAAACCTATATGTTTTTATATATTCTGAAAGGTATGGTTAAATGTGATTTTTGAGAGTTGGAATCAACTCAAAAGCTATTATGGTTTAAATTTGAAAAATGTTTGAATGCATAAAAGCTTCTGCCTTGTTATTTTTACCAGTGGTGATCTAGAGATCCAAATGACTTGAATCCAATGGGCTTGGATTCAGCATTGACAGACCTTTCCAACAAAATTGGTTTCATTCAAATTGGTGCACTGAATCGATCTGGGTTGATTTTTGAAGTTGAGTACAGAAGTGTGTTTGAATTGAAAATAGAAAAAGATTTAATTTGAATAACTGGGCTGCGCGGGAAATTCTAACGGGCCGGCCTGCTAAGCGCAGTGCTCCCGCGGGCTGCTTAAGTGGGTGTCCCCACTCGTCAGTGACACGGGGCTGGGCGAAGCGGTATGGGGCAACGTGGGTCGTTCGATCTAGTTCTAATCTAACGGCTGGGAGTCATCGTCGACGCGAGATAACTCCAGCGAGAACGAAACCTAGCGCGGCCAGTGAGGGTCGCTGAGGCTCACCGAGTCTTGGCGAGGTCGAGGCGACGACAAAAGTCGACGGCGAACTCAGGGGTGGTCGCGGCAGCTTCTGGGGCGGCTCCAATCGCTGGCTCCTTTCTTCTCCGGCAGCGGCAGGCTCCAGTGAAATTCTGGCGAGGTGGTGCTCGCCTTGCTATGAGAATGGTGTGGCACGATCAGTGAGGAGAGGGGAGTGAGATGGTGTGAAGAATTCGTGCGGGGGTGGCCTCTATTTATAGTCGAGCGAGGGGACCGTCGGAGCGCACGGTGAGCTCATCGGGGGCGACGTTACAGGCGGCTAATGGCTTGGGCAAGGGTAGGGGACGGTGCTGTGTCTCCTGGCGATGCTCAACGACATGGTCGCGAGGCATGGGGCGGTGTGGTTTGGTCTGGAACGGCCGATGCTCTGCGCGGCAGAGGCAGCGTCTTCGACGGCGGGAGGTGGCTGTGCGGCACGGGGCGGCAAATGGGGATGTCTGGCGGTCTCCTGGGTTGATGGCGATCATGTATGCACGCGGCGAGGGCAGCGCACGGTCTGTGGATGCTGGTCGAGGGTGGCGCTCTGGCGCACGCTCGGCATGGTCTAGGGCTTGGCAACGCTTGTGGCTGGGACAGTGAGTGGGGATGGACGGTGGGATGCCTCCTAGACAAGGTTGGCACAGCTAGTTCTTCCTCTAGCTTGCTGTCCACAATGGGGTGACATTGGGATGCTCGACTGTTCACCATTAATGGCAATGGCAAGCTCACAGGGGTGCTAGTGTTGGGCTAATCTTTCTAGATGATCTACTGAGTTGTGTGTGAGCTAACTAGGGAACAAGTTAGGCAAGAATCACTACACACTATAGTGTTTGATATTTTGTTTGATTTGTGTCTGCAACCTGTTTGATGAAATGGCCACATGAAATCAAGTTTTGAATTTTGAAATGATTTTTGGTGGGTTTGCTAGATTGGTGCTGGTGAGTCTGCAGATGCTTGGGTTTTGAAAGTTGTGCTTGTTTGAGTGGGTTTTGAAAAAGTGGGATCTTCCCATATGAAGAAGATTCAATTTTGAATTGTCATTTAAACTATGCATTTGAAAGTTTCTAGATGATCACAAAGTGGGCCTTGATACTCTATTATGAGTATATTCAAGGGGTGCAAAGATCCAGAAAAGTTTCTGTTAGGTTCTGAAAGTTTGAGACAGCCAAAGTAGGCATGGGAGTTAAATTGGCCAAAATGACCATTCACTTAATATATTTGTTTTGATTTACTTGTCTTTAAGGAAAGTGTGGTAAATGTTTTAGATGATGTTCATTTCACCTAAGAAACATTTTATAAGCAATGGATCACACAAACAAGGTGGTTTTTAAAGAAATTCAAAATCCATGCATACACATATACATGCATTCATGAGTTTATTTAGAAAAGTTTTTGTTGACCCTAATCTTGATGATTAGTGTTTGATGATCTAAGTTTGGTATTTTTGGGATGTTACAAACCTTCCCCCCTTAAAAAAAATCTCGTCCCGAGATTTGAAAAAGGACGAAAAGATTACCTAGGATTTGAAGAGATCGGGAAACTCCGTCCTGATGTGATCTTCGCGTTCCCAGGTAGCTTCCTCTTCTGTGTGGTTGCTCCACTGAATCTTGAGAAACTTGATGCTTCGTGTTCGGGTAGTTCGATAAGCTTCTTCCAAAATGCGGATGGGCACTTCAGGATAGGTCTGGTCATTGTTGATCTCTATGGTCCGGTGATCGATATTTTTGAACACTTCGGTCTTCTCGGGGACTTCAAGACACTTGCAAAGTAACGAGATATGGAACACATTGTGCACAGATGACATCTCTTCAGGTAATTCCAGTTGATACGATACTTCTCCTCGACGGTTCAAAATTTTGAAAGGTCCGATATATCTGGGGGCTAACTTTCCTTTGAGTTGGAAACGCTGCATTCCCTTCAATGGCGACACTTTCAGATAAACAAAATCTCTGATGTTGAAGGTGAGGTCTCGACGTCTCTTGTCGGCATAACTCTTCTGTCGGGATTGGGCGGTCTTGAGGTGCTCACGAATCTTGTGAACCTTCTCTTATGCTTCTCGTAGGATGTCGGGTCCGAAGATCTGACTCTCTCCTACTTCCGACCAGTTCAAAGGGGTGCGACACTTTCTTCCGTACATGAATTCAAATGGGGCCATTTGCAAACTGGCTTGGTAACTATTGTTGTAAGAAAATTCTGCAAACGGCAGACAGTCTTCCCACTTGGATCCATATTCTAGCACACATGCTCTAAGCATATCTTCAAGTATTTGGTTTACTTGTTCCGTTTGTCCATCGGTCTGAGGGTGATACGCGGTACTGAAATCTAGGCGGGTTCCTAAACCTTCTTGGACTTTCTTCCAGAATCTCGAGGTAAACTGAGTTCCTCGATCCGATACTATGTTCTTGGGGACTCCGTGCAAACTAACTATTCTAGCGATGTACAACTCCGCTAGCTTTGAACTCTGATAGGTGGTTTTGACGGGCAAGAAATGGGCGACTTTGGACAATCTGTCCACTATGACCCACATAGAGTCATTTCCCCTACTAGAAGTAGGTAGTCCAGTGATAAAGTCCATTCCTACAGAATCCCATTTCCATTCTGGAATTTGCAAAGGTTGCAACAATCCAGCGGGTCTTTGATGTCCTGCCTTGACTCGCTGACATATATCACACTTGGCGATATAGCTTCCAATTTCTCTCTTCATCTTATGCCACCAAAATTGCTCTTTCAAATCTTGATACATCTTCGTTCCTCCGGGATGGATAGAATAAAGAGTATCATGAGCCTCCTTCAAGATAACTTCTTTCAACTCCGAATCTGCTGGTACACAAAGGCGTCCTTTGTACCATAGAACTCCTTCTTCGTCCTCGGTGAATCCGGGTACTTTGCCCGTACCGATACGACGCTTGATTCCATCGATACTAGCATTTACCTTCTGTGCCTCTTTAATCTGACTGATCAAAGTGGGCTGAAGTTCTATGCTAGCCAAAAATCCTTCACTTACTAATTCTATTCGAAAATCTTCCATCTCCTTATGTAGACTTGGTTGCTCCTTCAAAATCATGGAGTTCAAGCGGCACGGCAATCTTCTAAGGGCATCGGCTACCACATTGGCTTTACCAGGGTGATAGTGAATGTCCAGGTCGTAATCCTTGATTAGCTCAATCCATCTTCTCTGCCTCATATTCAACTCTTTCTGAGTGAATATATACTTTAGGCTCTTGTGATCCGAGTAAATCTCACAACGATTTCCCATCAGGTAATGTCTCCATGTCTTCAGGGCTAGAACTACGGCTGCGAGTTCGAGGTCATGGGTTGGATAGTTTTGCTCGTGTTGCTTCAATTGTCGAGAGAGATAAGATATAACTTTGCCTTCTTGCATTAGCACACATCCGAGACCAATCTTGGATGCGTCAATACATCGAAGGGCTTCGTGATATCCGGCATGATTAAGATTGGGGCTGATATCAATCTCCTCTTGAGTTCTTGAAAACTTCGCTTCACACTTGTCATCCATTCAAACTTCTTGTCCTTCTTCAGCAATTGGGTCATGGGTGGCGATACTCGAGAATCCTTCTTAATTTGCGGTAATATCCCGCCAATCCGAGAAAAGCACGAACTTGGGTTTGAGTGGTTGGGGCTTGCCAATCTTCTACATCTTTTACTTTGGCAGGGTCAACGGCAATTCCTCCGGCTGATACAATGTGACCGAGGAATCCTACCTCCTGTAACCAGAATTCACATTTGCTAAACTTTGCATACAACTGATGCTCTCTAAGGGTTCCAAGAATGGTCCTTAGGTGTAGCTCATGTTCTTCTTCTGATTTGGAATAAATCAGAATGTCATCGATGAAAACAACGACAAACTTATCCAGGAAGTCCATAAAAATCTTATTCATGAGATTCATGAAATAAGCGGGGGCATTGGTTAATCCAAAAGACATGACTGTATACTCGTACAATCCATATCTGGTGGTAAAGGCAGTCTTTGGAATATCCTCTACACGAATCTTGAGTTGATGATAGCCAGTTCTAAGATCAATCTTAGAAAACACCTGGGCACCGGTCAACTGATCAAACAAATCTTCTATCTTGGGCAAGGGGTACTTGTTCTTGATGGTGACATCATTCAACTTTCGATAATCCGTACATAAACGGTTACCTCCATCTTTCTTGTCTACAAACAAGACAGGTGATCTCCATGGTGACGCACTTGGTTGAATTAGTCCAATTTCTAGCATGGAATCCAGTTGCTTCTTCAGTTCTTCTAACTACGATGGGTTCATACTATAGGGTCTCTGTACTATGGGTCCTGTTCCGGGGATTAGTTCAATGATAAACTCGATATCCCGATCTGGGGGCATACCGGGCAAAACATCTGGAAATACATCGGGGTATTCACAGACTATCCGGACTTGGTCAATGGTAGGTTGGGCTAGACTCTTGTTACACTTGAATTGGCGAGGTAAGGTTTCAGATATATGTTCGATTATTCAAAGGGTACTTGGTCATGGTGATGGCTTTCTTAGCACAGTCAATCAATCCCTTATGTTTGGACATCCAATCCATTCCTAGTACTACTTCCAAACCTTTAGTTCCGAGTACTATTAGATTAGCATAAAAATCTATGCCATGGATTCGGATAGGGACGGCTTTGCAAATTTGCCTAGCCTTGGTGGTTGATCCGGGGATTTGCACAATCATCACATGCTTCAGTTTGGTTGGTTGAATTTTACTAGTGCATGCAAATTCTTCGGTGACAAATGAATGCGATGCACCAGAGTCAAACAACACTCTTGCAAGTACTGAATTAAGAAAACATACCCAGACGACGTCTCAGCGCTTCGAGCTTCTTCAAAGATGCATGAGAAAAAGACGGCCATTGCGGTTGAGTGAATTTCCTGGGGCAAATCTCCTTCCTGGCTGAACACGACGCTGTTGCTGAGCTGGGGGATTGGTATTAGGGGCTGTAGCATTCTTCTTGTTGGGGCACTCGTTGGAATAGTGGCCTTTATTTCCACAGTCATAACAGGTCACTTGTGACTTGTCCTTGGCTGCGACAGGCACAACATTGCTTCCAGTCCTCGGGGCAGTGTTGGGGTTGGCGGTAGCATTGTTGGTGTTGAACTTGGGTGGGGCACGGGTGAAATTGCTAGAGTTGCCGGGGTTGTTGTGATTTCCTCCGGTTCTAGGGTTTTCCAGTTGGGATAGGTTGGACGGGTCATAGAAGTCCATTGGTTCTTGGGGCAAATCCTGGAGATGGGTTGGGGCGATACTTTGGGGTTTGATGGGTTCCTTGCTGATGCATCATACGACGCTTGCGGTTCTCATTGGCTTGGTTGATCTTTCCTTCCATCTGGATGGCTGAATCGACAAGGGCTTCAATATCAGCAAAGGGGATATTGACTAACACCGTCTGCATCTCATCATGCAGACCATTCAGGAATCTTTCTTTCTTCTTGGCTTCGGTGTATATCTCGTCCGGGGCATACCTAGCTAATGACAAAAATTTGTCACGGTATTCCACTACAGTCATCCTTCCTTGCTTCAGCTCTCTGAACTCGTCTCTCATTCTCTTGATCAAACCTAGTGGCACATGGGTTCTGCTAAACTTGACCTTGAATTCCTCCCAGGTCATCATCTGGCCTCCGGTCATGGCACGAACACTGTTCCACCATGCCCTGGCATCTCCGGCTAGATAGTGGGTGGCAAACAGGACTTTCTCGTTGGCTTCGACTCCTGCTACTTCTAAGTTATTTTCCATGGTTTGTAGCCAATCGTCCGCGTCTAAGGGTTCTTCTGACTTGGTGAAAACAGGTGGGTTGGTATTCTGAAAATTCTTGAGCTTAGATCCATGGTTGTCCTGATTTCCATGGCCTTGGTTGTTGTGGGCTAGCTAGGCTATCTGTTGCAGAGTGGCTAGGTTGGCTTGACGTTCCGCTCTTTCAGCTTCACGGTCAGAGGTCAACATTTGCAGAATCTACAACATGGGATCCGGGGCTGAACCACTTCCTCCACGTGGCATCTGAAGATTTAGATAAGTCATGAGAAAAGAGGGAATTTTTCTAAGGTTTGGGGTCTTTGAAAAGTTTTAAAGGTTTGACTCAGATTTTTCTAGCAACTTGCTTTTTCATTCACTCATTCATAACATACAGTACAACACACACCACAACAAGGAAAACAGATGGTTTTAAGAACCATTCTGGAATCTACGATACAGGGGAACCGAATACTACTCACTACGCTAGAGATCAAGTGCTACTACTCCTCGGAGTCTGTGGCTTCATCATCTTCATCATCATCGATGAAGGCGAAATCATCTTCATCGGTGAAGAAGTCCATGGCCTGATCCTCCAGAAAATCATTGTCATCACTGAGATAAGAGTAAGGGTCTCCACGAAGATCCTCTCCGGCATTCTCCCTTTCCTCCAACTGCATGTCTCTCTCGTGGATGGTCTCCTCCAGAGATGAGATGCGGTGGCGAAGACGTGCAATAATGCGCTCCTTCTTGTCGAGCTGACGGCGACGAGACTTGCGATCCTTTACTAGCATGGCTATGGTTTGATCCTTCGTCTTGATGATGGCAGACTTGTGGTTGCAATAGTCACGGCAGTTGTCCAACTCCTGCTGACGATCATACATCATGAAGCTAAGGTGGTCCAATTGATTCTTCAGCTCGGGGTGGTATGGGGCTTCCAGTGGTTGTCCATTTGCATCAAGCCTTGGGAAAAACTCAAAGCGAGTACCCTTGATCTGATTGATGCTCTGCCCACACAGACGGGAGAGAGATTCCTGCATTGCTCTGGCAAGTCCATCGAGCCAGTTGTTCTCTCTTAAGGTAAACTGAATTCCCTCCGTAGTGGGAGGTTCAATCTTTCCTCGGAGACTTGCAACAATTAACCACTGCAGATCTTCTCCTCCTTGATCATTGAGCTGAGCTCCGAAGAACTCGGGGTGTGGATGCTCCATATGTTCCGAAAGCTGATCCAGATCCCTCTCAAAGATAAGGTCTCCTCCATTCCCCAACTGATAAAACTTGCTGTACTTCACGTCCATCTATAAAAATAGAGGATGAGTAGATTAGCAGAGTGATCAAGTGTGTCAAAATTTTATGTATTTTTCAAGAGTTTTTGGAGGATCATGAATTTTTATGAAAGAATCAAAGAGATAAGAATGAGAATAGGTTTTTGTAAATATTTGTTTTTCTTTGGTTTTGAAACTAAGTTTTTGGTTCAACGTCCAGTCTAACTAGGGTCTCCTATGGTCAGGATGGCTCTGATACCAACTTGTCAACACCCGGCTTTTTCAATCCTAGATGTCTCTTATGCCATACATCGCAATCCCAGGATTACCATTTTTGCGAGACATAACAAAATTGGATACCATAGTACATCATCCGTTACAACGATACATAAGTTCTTACACAAATAGGGATCTCATGATCCAGTTCTTAATACAATTTCAAGCAGCGGAATACGTAGTAATAACGGTAGCGTAGGCGAAGCTCCATCTTCGAGGTCACAGCAATCGACGATGGGAGATGATCCTAGTTGTCGTAACCTTCCGGGGTCCATCTTCCGGTACTCCTCTTCATAGTCTGGACATGGGAATAGCAGGACAAAGCCATGAGTACTCTTTAAGTACTCGCAAACTAATACTAACGGTAAGGGATTTTGGATAATAGGACACTAGGCTCTAGGGTTGTTTTGCAAAAAGCCAGGTTTATCTCTACTAAGTTCCAAAGCTAGTCACAATTTTATAACTCCTAAGTGGGATCTTGTAATTCAGGTCACAACTCTGTTGTGGTCAAGTCAAAGTCTCCATTTGTTTCACAAGTCATTTTGAAAAGTCTGACGGGGGAACAGTATGGCCACTAATCGTCCATAACATGGACGCGCTATTCGAATAGTTTGACACTCTACAGAGATTGTACACTTTCACCACAACGTTCGATACATCCGTCAGGAACAAATCCTGAATTCACCATACTCAGTATGCGGATAATCAATCCTAACCTTTCGATTACACGCCCTAGTATAAGCACCTCTCCTGTGAGTATGGCCTCCCAACCATGACCAACTGTCATCTTGGGTACTGCACAGGTGGACAATCTTCACAAGGTAGCCTCAGCTCAGACCTTGGCCGTGAGGGAACTAATACTAAGGTACATAAGTTTCCAGTCATGCCCTACCCAATTTTCGGGTATTGTGGTTGTACGATAAAATTGGAATGGTATCGCATCCAGACAACCATCAGTTTTATAAAGGGGCTAAGGCTCATGCCTCAACATTTTCATCACCAAAATCATCAAGTGTTTGGAAACACATGTCCAAAACATTTCAATAGAATGATCCATCATTCCAAGGTTTTCATAACCATTTTTGCACCAAGTACTCCCATCTAAAGTTGATCAAGTTTTATGCTTAGCACTAGCATCTACAGGTGGGGTAGTACTAAGGAGGGGTGGTAACTAGTGGGGTTTTAACTAAGTTCAAACTCATGTCTTAGGCTGAGATCAAGGTTTTTATCTTAGGCCAAATTTTATGCTCTTTATGCAACCTTCAGCACAACTGTCTAGTATCTACCAAACTCTTAGGTAGACTCTAAGTAAGCTTTGATAAAGAAATAAAGTAAGAAGCTTGCACATAAAACTAGGATTTGGTTTATCAAGGGAGTATGATCACATATGCTTAAGGCATATAGTAGTCATATCACAAGTATGGGTTTGTGGCATCAGTAGGATATCTTGCAAGGGTTAGCTTGCATCAATATCCGTATAAGCTTGCATAGTTACTAGCTTTCTTAATCAACTAGTAGTATTAGGCTTGCCTTGTGCAGAGCAGTGGTTGAAGTTCTCCTCGGCTTCCTCTTCGTAGTATCCTCCTTCCTCCTCGTATCCTTGGTCGGTAGTAGCGTCTATGAAAAAATACGAGGTACACAATCACCAAACAATAGTTGACTACTTGCAATCATCACACACAAGGGTCCTATAGATGATCTAGCATCATCTCTAACATTACAAGGTTAAGGCTTGGTTTAAATCTTTTTATTTTTAGAAAAGTAATTTCTACTCATTGAAAAACTACTTAAGATTTAATATTCTCCAAACTAAACATGGGATCATGTTGACACATGTCATCACCACATATTGTAGTCCATGGGAATGTGATTTAAAGTGGTGTCACAATTTAATAAGGTTTTACCCTTTTATTTTAATTAATTAAAGTGGCTAGAAATGCTTATGTAGCATTCTTTTATTACTTGAACAATATTTCTGCAAGTAAACCTATATGTTTTTATATATTCTAAAAGGTATGGTTAAATGTGATTTTTGAGAGTTGGAATCAACTCAAAAGCTATTATGGTTTAAATTTGAAAAATGTTTGAATGCAGAAAAGCTTCTGCCTTGTTATTTTTACCAGTGGTGATCTAGAGATCCAAATGACTTGAATTCAACGGGCTTGGATTCAGCATTCACAGACCTTTCCAACAAAATTGGTTTCATTCAAATTGGTGCACTGAATCGATCTGGGTTGATTTTTGAAGTTGAGTACAGAAGTGTGTTTGAATTGAAAATAGAAAAGATTTAATTTGAATAACTGGGCTGCGCGGGAAATTCTAACGGGCCAGCCTGCTAAGCGCAGTGCTCCCGCGGGCTGCTTAAGTGGGTGTCCCCACTCGTCAGTGACACGGGGCTGGGCGAAGCGGTATGGGGCAACGTGGGTCGTTCGATCTAGTTCTAATCTAACGGCTGGGAGTCATCGTCGACGCGAGATAACTCTGGCAAGAACGAAACCTAGCGCGGGCAGTGAGGTTCGCTGGGGGCTCACCGGGGTACTGGCGAGGGTCGGCGAGGCGGGCGAACGACGAAGTCGACAACGGCGAACTCAGGGGTGGTCGCGGAGGCTCCTGGGGCGGCTCCAATCGCTGGCTCCTTTCTTCTCTGGCAGCGGCAGGCTCCAGTGAAATTCCGACGAGGTGGTGCTCGCCTTGCTCTGAGAATGGTGTGGCACGATCAGTGAGGAGAGGGGAGTGAGATGGTGTGAAGAATTCGTGCCGGGGTGGCCTCTATTTATAGTCGAGCGAGGAGACCGTCGGTGCGCCTGTGAGCTTGGGCGACAGGCGGCTAATGGCATGGGAAAGGGTAGGGGACGGTGCTGTGTCTCCTGGCGATGCTCAACGACATGGTCGCGATGCATGGGGCGGTGTGGTTTGGTCTGGAACGGCCGGTGCTCTACGCGGCAGAGGCGGCATCTTCGACGGCGGGCGGTGGGTGTGCGGTACGGGGCGACAAATGGGGATGTCTGGCGGTCTCCTGGGTTGATGGCGATCATGTATGCACGCGGCAAGGGCGGCACGCGGTCTGTGGATGCTGGTCGAGGGTGGCGCTCTGGCGCACGCTCGGCATGGTCTGGGCGCGGCTTGTGCGCGTGGTCCAGGGCTGGGCAACGCTTGCGGCTGGGAAAGTGAGTGGCGGTGGACGGTGGGCTGCCTCCTAGACAAGGTTGGCATGGCTAGTTCTTCCTCTAGCTTGCTGTCCACAATGGGGTGCTAGTGTTGGGCTAATCTTTCTAGATGATCTACTGAGTTGTGTGTGAGCTAACTAGGGAACAAGTTACGCAAGAATCACTGCACACTATAGTGTTTGATGTTTTGTTTGATTTGTGTCTGCAACCTATTTGATGAAATGGCCGCATGAAATCAAGTTTTGAATTTTGAAATGATTTTTGGTGGGTTTGCTAGATTGGTGCTGGTGAGTCTGCAGATGCTTGGGTTTTGAAAGTTGAGCTTGTTTGAGTGGGTTTTGAAAAAGTGGGATCTTCCCATATGAAGAAGATTCAATTTTGAATTGTCATTTAAACTATGCATTTGAAAGTTTCTGGATGATCACAAAGTGGGCCTTGATACTCTGTTATGAGTAAATTCAAGGGGTGCAAAGATCCAGAAAAGTTTCCGTTAGGTTCTGAAAGTTTGAGACAGCCAAAGTAGGCATGGGAGTTAAATTGGCCAAAATGACCATTCACTTAATATATTTGTTTTGATTTACTTGTCTTTAAGGAAAGTGTGGGAAATGTTTTAGATGATGTTCATTTCACCTAAGAAACATTTTACAAGCAATGGATCACAGAAACAAGGTGGTTTTTAAAGAAATTCAAAATCCATGCATACACATATACATGCACTCATGAGTTTATTTAGAAAAGTTTTTGTTGACCCTAATCTTGATGATTAGTGTTTGATGATCTAAGTTTGGTATTTTTGGGATGTTACAAATATCCAAAGTACAACTAAGAAGCAATAAAATGATCATCATCGCCCACATATTCATATGTGTACTACCCGTGCAAAGCATCTACGCATAGATCCGGCTCTGATACCACTGTAGGGTTCACAGCATAGAAAACAAAAATTTTCCTACGATGGGAACAACTATGTACCAAGATCTATCTACTAGATACAAGCAACGGGTGGATATACATCCATAGAATACATACCCTCAAAGACCGAATAGCGTTAACGAGGTTGTACTCGTGGATGATATAAACGAACGCTTACCGATCTCAAGATCGTGATGAAGTCCATCTGGTACAGCCGGTCCAGCACGATCAAGTCCAGCACCTCAAAGCAGTGGTGCATCCGTGATCGCACACACGTACGGGTACCCCGACAACCTCCGCGCCCTCGCTCCAGCGAAGCAGTGGAAGCAAAAATCCTTCCAGAAAAAGCCACCGGGAACATGTATCTCGCTGATCCGAGACCATGGGGGAATTCTAAAGGGGGGAGAGAGATCCTTCGCGAGGAGGTGTGAGTAAGAGAGAGGGAGGGGGGCTCCTTTTATAGGGAGAGGGGGGCTCCTTTTATAGGGAGAGGGGGGCACCCAAGGGGCCATGCGCCCAGCCATGGGGCTGCCCCCTCCCCTCCTTTCATTCATGTGGGTGGACACTCCACTCGCACAAAAGCCTTTCAATTCCCTCCACTCAAAAACCCACTCAAATTCCTATTAAATTTCCACCAAATTTAATGCAAACTCTCATTAAATAAAACTCCTTTTATTTATTCAGAATTTTGTCAATTACTTTAATGACAAACATTCACATATAACCCCTTGCTAGTATTTCATTTCACATCCATAAACACTTTCTGCAATTTCACCCGAAAACCCGTTTCGGTATCTAGTGAAATAAATTCCTGCGCTTGTTATTCTTTTCCTGGCATATCATTTGCTCCGAATGGTGTCGGTATCCCTTAAGTGTGTCACCCTACGGTTCGTGAATAATGCGGACATGATCGAGACCCTTCTCCGATCAATAATCAGTAGCGGGACCTGGAGATCCATACTGACTCCCACACATTCAACGATGACTTTTATGATCATGTGAACCTTTTACGCTAGTATCTTAATCCCTTTGTTTCACGATATATTACATGTCCGAGATTCGATCATCGGTATCTCCATACCTAGTTTGATCTTGTTACCGACATGCACTCTTTTCTTGTTCCCGTGATATAACATTCTAGTGATCAAATCACTTGCTTGCAAGCTAATCAATGTGATATCACCGAGAGGGCCCAGAGCATATCTATTCGTCATCGGGATGAACAAATTCCACTCTCGATCCATGGGTCTCAACATAACACTTTAGTAGTTCTGAAGCCATCTTTATAATCACCCAGTTACGGTGTGACGTTTGATGTCATCGAGAAACTCTTCCGGTGTTAGTGATTGACATGATCTCATGGTCTAAGGATTAGGATCACTTCGTAAGTTGTTATAGCAATATAAACTCAATGACTTTGATCGTAATGCTATACTTCGAATGAATGTTCATCACATCATTACACTAATGTCGTGACCTCGTTATTAACAACATACAATGTCCATGATCAGGAAACTTTGATCATCATGTTAATCAACGAGCTAGTTTATAAGAGAGGCATAAATAGGAACTTCCTTTTTGTTTATTAAACACACATGTATTAACGTTTCCGTATTAATACAATTATAGCATGTAAAATAAACATTTATCATAAATAAGGAATACGATAATAACCACTTTATTATTGCCTCTCGGGCATATTCCCTTCAGTAATGCTATACTTCGGATGAATGTTCATCACACCATTACACTAATGTTGTGACCTCGTTATTAACAATATCCAATGTCCATGATCAGGAAACCTATGATCATCTTGTTAATCAACGAGCTAGTTTATAAGAGAGGCATAACTAGGAACTACCTTTTGTTTATTAAACACACATGTATTAATGTTTTCGTATTAATACAATTATAGCATGTAAAATAAACATTTATCATAAACAAGGAATATGATAATAAGCACTTTATTATTGCCTCTCGGGCATATTTCCTTCAATTACAACTTTATAACCAGGAATAAAATAATTCATTACATCTTACATAGCTCATTTGGCTATCTCATTACAATGCAGCAGAAATAAGTATAGCATGGGGTCCTTCATCTTAAAAGTGCCACAGGCAATCATGTTGGTTGTAGACTTGTAATCCTAATCAACACACTTCACTAACATCAAACAAACCTGCAATATAATAAGTTACAGCCACAAGGGTCAATACATTTGAATTGTATTGGCAAGTGATACCATGGTAGTATAGTGGAGTCTATAATCTATATGCATTTGGATAAGTGGAGCTTAGGCTTGCTTTGCTCAAAATAGATTTTCCTTATCATTTGAAAACACTAAGTTTTTTCTTGACAAAATCACCCAAGGCATTCCCCAATAGAAATTGGTGATCCTTCAACCCTTGTTCAACCACAAAGTTTTAACTTAGAAATTGGGATGAGGAGATTCTTGATAGCTTCCATGTCTTGATGCTCAAATTGTCCTTTACCAGGGACATGGCTAAGTACTTAGATTTTACACTCTACAGAGGTGGTGCACTTTCCCCACAAGACTTGGTTTCACCAAGACAAGATATTTCAGAAGCCTTCCCTTAGACCAGAATGGACGCGTTCCAACCTATCATCCCCTACCAACAACTATCCATTTGGCTAAGTTATTGCAACCTATGTGATCCAGGCAGAGCCCATAATGCCAAGTGGCCGCACTTGAAGCTTCTCAACATTTGACATCTCAAATCTCTTTGTTCCTGGGTGGACATCCACAAGTGAGATACACAAGGTAAACCATAGAAATGGGCCTTGTGTAACCACTCAACACAAACCATTCCTTCCATTCCACCCAGGTGATTCATTCACTTAGTTGTTTTATTAAACAAAACACAAGTCCTTGACTTAGAAATATTCCATAGTATGAATATATTCCACCCTTGTTTTCTATTAGCTAAGCTAAGCATGATAGTAGTAGGAATCTTAAATTAGGAAATTTATACTAAGGTTTCATCTACTAGGATTTCCCATGCATAGTTTATACTTAGCAAAAATTCCATGCAAGTCCTACTTAGAAATATCACTAGTGCATAGTGAAAATAATGGGACAAAAGTATGAAGCATCACTTGCCTTTTTGGTAGATAATATAAGTTCACTCCTTGATCTTGCAATGATCACACTCTTAAAATTCCACTACAATTCAATCAAGCAAGCAAGAATTCAATCTACCATTCAAGCAACATCACATAAAATAATAGAAACAAAGCAATGCATGCAAGCATGCTAAAGATTGTTTTATTTGGAAAAGTGGTTTCTAATAGGTTATAAACATTCTAAAACACCTATTGGTAATTTTATAAAAGTGGAAAAACCATTTGCAAAAGATTTTACTTATAAATCATTTTTAACCCAAATCAATATTTTATGTGGTTGAAAATGCCTTTAGCAAGGCAACAATCTTTATAGGGTTCACCAAATACATTTTTAATTCTAAAACTTGGTGTTTGGGGTCAGAGAGTTTAAATCAAAACATTTCCCAAAGGTTTTTCTCCAAAAAGTATTTTCAACATATAAACAACATTTTTATTTGACTAGAAATGTTCTAAATCAAAGATTTAATCTATTGCTTCACAAAATATGTTTTTGAATCCACAAGTTGGTTTGTATGGTCAGTAGGTTCAAAACAAACCATTTGCCAAAGATTTTATCACAAAAATAATTTTAGAATGAATTTTATATTCAAAACATGCCTACACAAGTTTCTGCAAAAACAACCGTTTTACTAGAAGCAATTCATTAAAAAAATTGCATGGTTGGGTAGAGTTTGTCTTGATGATTCCATTGATATAAAATTTGAAACATTTGGGCGTGTGGATCAAAAGTTATAGATTTTACAAAATCTAGCATGTAATAGATCAAATTTTCTAATTCAGATCAGACTCTGGCCACGTGGAATGATTTGATTTGTCGGTACCGGTTTGCACGGATCAAGCAACATGGCGCATTGGATTAAAATGAGATCGTGCGGCACAGAATCACTCGTACCCCTTCGTTTAAGTTTCTATCCTATCCGCGCGATCTAGATCCAACGGTGTACAGGGCCTGACCATATCTGAGCGGCGCTAGCGGCGGTGGTTGGCGGCGGCGCGTGTAACATCCCAAAAATATTAAACTAGAATCATCAAACTCTAATCATCAAAATTAGGGCTAACAAAAAACTTTTCTAAAATAAAATAAGAAAGCATTCATATGTGTATGCATCCTATTTGGAATTCTTTTGAATTGCCTTGTTTATGTGTTTCTTTGCTTGTAAAAGGATTCTTAGGTGAAATAAACATCATCTAAACAATCCCCACACTTTTCCCAAAGACAAATAAATCAAAACAAACAAAATAAGGGAATGGTCATTTTGGCCAATTTAACTCCCATGCCTACTTTGGTTGTCTCTAACTTTCAGAACCTAACAGAAACTTGTTTGGATCTTTGCACCCCTTGATAGCACTCATAACAAAGTATCAAGGCCCACTTTCTGATCATCCAGAAACATTCAAATGCATAGTTTAAAGGACAGTTCAAAATTGAATCTTTATCATATGGGAAGATCCCACTTTTTCAAAAACCACTCAAACAGGTCAACTTTCAAAACCCAAGCATCTACAGACTAACCAGCACTAACCTAGCACACCCACCAAAAATCTTTTCAAAATTCAAAACTTGAATTCTTGCGGCCATTTCATCAAACACCTTGTAGATACAAATCAAACAAAATCTAAAAACTATTTGGAGTAGTGATTTGAGCCTAACTTGTTCCCTCTCTGGAAACCACTAGCCTTAGTAGATCATCTAACAACCTAAACTAATCTCTAGCACTACTGTAAGCTAGCCATTGTCATCAATGGTGAGCAGGCCGAGTGCACCCTTGCCACCCACATGTCGACAGCGAGCTAGGAGAAGCACCAAGCCTAGAGAACATGTCTAGGAGCAATCTAACACCCCACCGCCACTCCCTGTCCAGCGCTCGAACCTTGCCAGCCCCTGGACCACACGCACAGACCATGCCAAGCTCGCCAGCAACCATGCCGAGAGCGTGCCCTGTGCGCCACGCTCAATAGACGCCCACAGACCGTGCACCGCCCTCGCCGCATGCATACGTGATCACCACCGTCCCAGCAACCCCGCAGACACGCTCGTTCGCCGCCACGCGGACCACGCACGTTGTGCGCCATAAAAACTTCTGTCGGGCACGCGTAGAGCACCGCCGCATTTCGACCAATCCACACCGCCCCACGCCTCGCCACGACGTCGTTGAGCTTCGCCAGGGAGCATAGCACCACCCCTACCGTCGCCCACACCGATATCCCTCTGTGCTGTCGACCACGATGAGCTCACCTTGCGCCCGTCGGTCCCCCTCTCGCCACTATAAATAGAGGCCACCCTAGCCAAATTGAGCACACCATATCACTCCCCTCTCCTCACTGATCGTTCCACCCCGTTCCTGGAGCAAGGCGAGCAACGCATCGCCGGAATTTCACCGGAGCCCGCCGCTGCTGGAGAAGAAGGGGGCCAGCGATTGGAGCCGCCCCAGGAGAAGCTGCCGGTACCAGGAGGTTCGCCGTCGTCGACTTCGTCATTCGCCCGCCTCGCTGACCCTCGCCTGAGCCCCGGTGAGCCCCCGACGACCCCCACCTGCCGCGTTAGGTTTCATCTGCAAGCCTGACCGACGTGGACGATGAACCAGGGCCATTAGATTAGAACAAGATCCCACGGTCCACGTTGCCCGTGCATCGCCGCACCCCCTGCCTTCTTGTGGCGTGGGGACAGCAACTTAACCAGCCCGCGTAAGCGCTGTGCTTAGCAGGCCGGCCCAGTATCGTTTCCTGCGCAGCCCAGTCGTTTGAATTTAACTTTTTCCATTTTATTTCAAACACCGTTCTCTACCTAGTTTCAAAAATCAACCCAGCTCGATTCAATGCACCAAATTGAATGAAACCAATTTTGTTAGAAAGGTCTTGCAATGCTTAATCCAAGCCTGTTGGATTTAAATCATTTGAATCTATAGATCAACCTTGGTAAAAATAACAAGGCAGAACCTTTTCTGCATTCAAACATTTTTCAAATTTAAACCATAAAAGCTTTTGAGTTGATTCCAACTCTCAAAAATCACATTTGATCATACCTTTCAAAATATATAAAAACATTTATGTTTAGTTACAGAAATATTGTTCAAATAATAAAAGAATGCCACATAGGCATTTCTAGCCACTTTATTTAATTAAAATAAAAGGGTAAAACCTTATTAAATTGTGACACCACTTTAAATCACATTCCCATGGACTAAAATATGTGGTGATGACATGTGTCAACATGATCCCATGTTTGATTTGGAGAATATTAAATCTTTAGTTTTTCAATGAGTAGAAATTACTTTTCTAAAAATAAAAGGAATTAAACCAAGCTTTAACCTTGTAATGTTAGTGATGATGCTAGATCATCTATAGGACCCTTTTGTGTGATGATTGAAATTAGTTAAGTATTGTTTGGTGATTGTGTACCTCGTATTTATTTATAGACGCTATTACCGACCAAGGATACGAGGAAGAAGGAGGATACTACGAAGAAGAAGCCGAGGAGAACTTCAACCACTGCTCTGCACAAGGCAAGCCTAATACTACTAGTTGAATGTGCAAGCTAACACTTGAAATTTAGCAAGCTTATACTGATATTGACACAAGCCAATACTTGCTTGGTACCATGCCACCTATGTGCCTTAAGCATAGATGATCATACCCATTTGATAACCCCATTCCTAGTTTTTCTTACAAGCTTTATACTTTATTTCTTTATCAAAGCTAGTACTTAGAGCTTACTTAAGTGAATGGTAGATTCTAGAGAGAATTGAAGGTTGCATAAAGAGCATAAAATTTGGCCTAAGCTAGATAATCTTGATGTCATCCCAAGGCATAAGATTGAACTTAGTTGAAAACTCCACTAGTTTACCACCTCTCATTAGTACTCACCCCCACTTGTAGATGCTAGTGCTAAGCATAAAATTTGATCAACTTTAGATGGGAATACTTGGTGGAAAATGGTTATGAAAATCTTGGAATGATGGATCATTCTATTGAGATGTTTTGGACATGTGTTTCCGAACACCAGATGATTTATGGTGATGAAAATGTTGAGGCATGAGCCTTAGCCCTTTATAAAACTGATGGTTGTCTGGATGCGATACCATTCCAATTTTACTGTACAACCACAATACCCGAGAATTGGGTAGGGCTTGACTGGAAACTTATATACCTTAGTATTAGTTCCCTCACGGCCAAGGTCTGAGCTGAGGCTACCTTGTGAATATTGTCCACCTGTGTAGTACCCAAGATGACAGTTGGTCATGGTTGGGAGGCCAAACTCACAGGAGAGGTGCTTATACTAGGGCGTGTAATTGAAAGGTTAGGATTGATTATTCGCATACTGAGTATGGTGAATTCAGGATTTGTTCCTGACGTATTTATCGAATGTTGTGGTGAAAGTGTACAATCTCTGCAGAGTGTCAAACTATTCGAATAGCCGCGTCCGTGGTTATGGACAGTTGGAGTGGCCATACTGTTCCCCCGTCAGATGTTTTGAAAATGACTTATGAAATGAATTGAGACTTTGACTTGACCACAACAGAGTAGTGATACGAAATACAAGTTCCCACTTAGGTGTTATAAAATTTGATTAGCGTTCTCTTGTTTCTGAACTTAGTAGATGTAAATCTGGCTTTTTGCAAAACAACCCTAGAGTTTAGTGTCCTATTACAAAAAACCCCTTCACTTGTTAGTATTAGTTTGCGAGTACTTAAAGAGTACTCATGGCTTTGTCCCTATCTATTCCCGTGGCCATACTATGAAGAGGAGTACGTGGAGGATGGACCCCAGGAAGGTTACGACAACTAGGATCATCTCCCATCGTCAGCATTGCCTGTGACCCTGAAGATGGAGCTTCGCCTAAGCTACCGTTATTATTACGTATTTCCGCTGCTTGTGTTGTATTAAAAACTGGATCTTGAGATCCTTATTTGTGTAAGACCTTATGTATGGTTTGTAATGGATGATGTACTGTGGTATCCAATTCTGTTATGTCTCGCAAAAATGGTAATCCTGGGATTGCAATGTATGGCATAACAGGCATCTGGGATTAAAAATCTGGGTGTTGACAAGTTGTTATCAGAGCCATCCTGACCATAGGAGACCCTAGTTAGACTGGACGTTTGAATCAAAAACTTAGTTTCAAAACCAAAGGAAGCAAATATTTACAAAAACTTATTCCCATTCTTATCACTTGATTCTTTCATGAAAATTCATGTTCCTCAAAAACTCTTGCAAAATACATAAAATTTGACACACTTGATCACTCTACTAACTTACTCATCTTATATTCTTTTAGATGGACGTGAAGTACAGCAAGTTTTACCAGTTGGGAAATGGAGGAGACCTTATCTTTGAGAGGGATTTGGACCAGCTTTTGGAACTTCTGGAGCGTCCGCACCCCGAGTTCTTCGGAGCTCAGCTCAATGATCAAGAAGGGGAAGATCTGCAGTGGCTAATTGTTGCAAGTCTCCGAGGAAAGATTGAACCTCCCAGTGCTGAGGGAATTCAGTTCACCTTAAGAGAGAACAACTGGCTCGATGGACTTGCCAGGGCCATGCAGGAAGCTCTTGCCCGTCTGTGTGCGCAGAGTATCAACCAGATCAAGGGTACCTGCTTTGAGTTTTTCCCAAGGCGTGATGCTAATGGACAACCACTGGAAGCCCCATAACATCACGAGCTGAAGACCCAATTGGACCACCTTAGCTTCATGATGTATGATCTTCAGCAGGATTTGGATAATTGCCATGACTACTCCAACCACAAGTCCGCCATTATCAAGACTAAGGATCAGACCATCGCCATGTTAGCGAAGGATCGCAAGTCTCGCCGCCGTCATCTCGACAATAAGGAGCGCATCATTGCCCGTCTTCGCCACGGTATCTCGTCTTTGGAGGAGAACATCCACGAGAGAGACATGCAGTTGGAGGAAAGGGAGAATGCAGGAGAGGATCTTCATAGAGACCCTTACTCCTATCTCAGCAATGATGATCATTTTCTGGAGGATCAGACTATGGATTTCTTCACCGATGAGGATGATTATGCCTTCATCGATGACGATGAGGATGATGAGGATGACGACTACACCGACTCCAAGGAGTAGTAGCACTTGAGCACTAGCGTAGTGAGTAGTATTCGGTCCCACTGTATCGTAGTTTCCAGAATGGTTCTTAAAACCATCTGTTTCCCTTTGTTGTGGTGTGTGTTTGTATCAGGTGCTATGAAAGAATGAATGAAAAGCAAGTTGATAGAAAAATCTGAGTCAAACTTTAAAAACTTTTCAAAATCCCAAAACCTTAGAAGTTTCCCTCTTTTCTCATGATCTATCTCAATCTTCAGATGCCACGCAGAGGAAGTGGTTCATCCCCGGACCCGATGTTGCAGATCCTGCAAATGTTGGTTTCGGACCGCGAAGCTGAAAGAGCCGAACGTCAAGCCAACTTAGCTACCCTGCAACAGATAGCTCAGCTTGCCCACAACAATCAAGGCCACGGAAACCAGGACAATCATGGATCTAAGATCAAGAATTTCTAGAACACCAACCCACCTATTTTCACTAAGTCAGAAGAGCCCCTAGACGCCGATGATTGGCTGCAAACCATGGAAAATAAACTTAGAAGTCACTGGAGTGGAAGCCAATGAGAAAGTTCTGTTCGCCACCCACTATCTAGCCGGAGATGCCAGAGCATGGTGGAACAGTGTTCGTGCCATGACCGGAGGACAGATGATGACCTGGGAGGAATTCAAAGTCAAGTTCAGCAGCACCCATGTACCACCGGGTTTGATCAAGAGGATGAGAGATGAGTTCAGAGAACTGAAGCAAGGAAGGATGACCGTAGTGGAATACCGTGACAAATTCTTGTCATTAGCTAGGTATTCCTCGGATGAGATCGACACCGAAGCCAAGAAGAAAGAGAGATTCTTGAATGGTCTGCATGATGAGATGCAGACTGTGTTAGTCAATATCCCCTTTGCTGATATTGAAGCCCTTGTCGACTCTTCTATCCAGATGGAAGGAAAGATCAACCAAGCCAATGAGAACCGCAAGCGTCGCATGATGCATCAGCCAGGAACCCATCAGACCCCAAAGTATCGCCCTAACCCATCTCCAGGATTTGTCCCGAGAACCAACAGACCCCCGATGAACCGTCCGACCTATCCCACCCGTGGAAACCCAAGGCCCGAACGAAATCACAACAACCCCGGCAACTCTAGCAATTTCAACCGTGCCCCACCTAAGTTCAACAACAACAATGCTACCGCCAACACCAACACTGCCCCGAGGACTGGAAGCAACGCTGTGCCTGTTGCAGCAAAGGAAAAGTCGCAAGTGACTTGTTATGACTGTGGAAATAAGGGTCACTACTCCAACGAGTGCCCCAACAAGAAGAATGCCGCAGCCCCCAATACAAATGTCCCAGCCCAGCAGCAGTGTCGTGTTCAGCCAGGAAGAAGGTTTGCCCCAGGGAATTCACTCAACCGCAACGGCCATCTTTTTCTCATGCATGCTGAAGAAGCGCAGGAAGCGCCAGACGTCGTCCTGGGTATGTTTTGTGTTAATTCAATACTTGCAAGAGTATTGTTTGATTCTGGTGCATCGCATTCATTTGTCACCGAAGAATTTGCCTGCACTAGTAAGATTCAACCAACAAAACTGAAGCATGTTATGATCGTTCAAATTCCCGGTTCAACCACCAAGGCTAGGCAAATTTGCAAAGCCGTCCCTATCCGAATCCATGTCATAGATTTTTATGCTAATCTGATAGTACTCGGAACTAAAGGTTTGGAAGTAGTACTAGGAATGGATTGGATGTCCAAACATAACGGATTGATTGACTGTGCCAAAGCCATCACCATGACCAGTACAGCCGAAATATCAGTCGAGCATATATCCGAAACCTTACCTCGTCAATTCAAGTGCAACAAGAGTATAGCCCAACCTACCATTGACCAAGTCCGGATAGTCTGCGAATACCCCGATGTATTTCCAGATGTTTTTCCCGGTATGCCCCTAGATCGGGATATCGAGTTTATCATCGAACTAATCCTCGGAACTGGACCCATAGCCCAGAGACCATATAGTATGAACCCATCGGAACTAGAAGAACTGAAGAAGCATCTGGATGCCATGTTGGAAATTGGATTGATTCAACCAAGTGCGTCACCATGGAGATCACATGTTTTGTTTGTGGACAAGAAAGATGGAGGTAACCGTTTGTGTACGGATTATCGGAAGTTTAATGATGTCACTATCAAGAACAAGTACCCCTTGCCCAAGATAGAAGATTTGTTTGATCAGTTGACCGGTGCTAAAGTGTTTTCTAAGATTGATCTTAGAACTGGCTATCATCAACTCAAAATTCGCGCAGAGGATATTCCAAAGACTGCCTT
The DNA here is from genome assembly GCA_023614405.1 of Avena insularis. NCBI lineage: Eukaryota > Viridiplantae > Streptophyta > Magnoliopsida > Poales > Poaceae > Avena > Avena insularis. Next base: position 297,473 of record JAJUPC010000080.1, read on the forward strand.
TACCACCAGATATGGATTATACGAGTATACTGTCATGTCCTTTGGATTAACCAATGCCCCCGCTTATTTCATGAATCTCATGAATAAGATTTTTATGGACTTCCTGGATAAGTTTGTCGTTGTTTTCATTGATGACATTTTGATTTATTCCAAATCGGAAGAAGAATATGAGCTACACCTAAGGACCATTCTTGGAACCCTTAGAGAGCATCAGCTGTATGCCAAGTTTAGCAAATGTGAATTCTGGTTACAAGAAGTAGGATTCCTCGGTCACATTGTATCAGCCAGAGGAATTACTGTTGACCCTGCAAAAGTAAAATATGTCGAAGATTGGCAAGCCCCAACCACTCAAACCCAAGTTCGTGCATTTCTCGGATTGGCAGGATACTACCGCAAGTTCGTAGAAGGATTCTCGAGTATCGCCAGACCCATGACCCAATTGCTGAAGAAGGACAAGAAGTTTGAATGGACCGACAAATGTGAAGCGAGTTTTCAAGAACTCAAGAGAAGATTGATTTCAGCCCCTATCTTAATCATGTCGGATATCACGAAGCCCTTCGACGTGTATTGTGACGCATCCAATATCGGTCTCGGATGTGTGCTAATGCAAGAAGGCAAAGTCATATCTTATCTATCTCGACAACTGAAACAACATGAGAAAAATTACCCAACCCATGACCTCGAACTCGTAGCCATAGTTCTAGCCCTGAAGACATGGAGGCATTACCTCATGGGAAACCGTTGTGAGATTTATTCGGATCACAAGAGCCTGAAATATATATTCATTCAGAAGGAGCTAAATATGAGGCAGAGAAGATGGATTGAGCTAATCAAGGATTACGACCTAGACATTCACTATCACCCCGGTAAAGCCAATGTGGTAGCAGATGCCCTTAGCAGATTGCCGTGCCGCTTGAACTCCATGATTTTGAAGGAGAAACCAAGCTTGCACAAAGAGATGGAAGATTTTCGAATAGAATTATTGAGTGAAGGATTTTTGGCTAGCATAGAACTTCAACCCACTTTGATCAGCCAGATCAAAGAGGTGCAGAAATGAAATGCTAGTATCGACGGAATCAAGCGTCGTATCGGTACAGGCAAAGTACCCGGATTCACCGAAGACGAAGAAGGAGTTCTGTGGTACAAAGGACGCCTTTTTGTACTAGCAGATTCTGAGTTGAAAGAAGTGATTTTGAAGGAAGCTCATGATACTCTTTATTCTATCCACCCCGGAGGAACTAAGATGTATCAAGATTTGAAGGAATAATTTTGGTGGCATAAGATGAAGAGAGAAATCGGAAGCTATATCGCCAAGTGTGATATATGTCAGCGAGTCAAGGCGGGACATCAAAGACCCGCTGGATTGTTGCAACCATTGCAGATTCCGGAATGGAAATGGGATTCCGTTGGAATGGACTTTATCACCGGATTGCCTACTTCTAGTAGGGGAAATGACTCTATCTGGGTCATAGTGGACAGATTGTCCAAAGTCGCCCATTTCTTACCCATCAAGACCACATATCAGAGTTTGAAGCTAGCGGAGTTATACATCGCTAGAATTGTCAGTTTGCATGGAGTCCCCAAGAACATCGTATCGGATCAAGGAACTCAGTTTACCTCGAGATTCTGGAAGAAAGTTTAGGAACCCGCCTAGATTTCAGCACCGCTTATCACCCTCAGACCGATGGACAAACGGAGCGAGTAAATCAAATACTCGAAGATATGCTGAGAGCCCTTGTGTTAGAATATGTATGTAAGTGGGAAGACTGTCTGCCATTTGCAGAATTTTCGTACAACAACAGCTATCAAGCTAGTTTGCAGATGGCCCCATTTGAATTCATGTACGGAAGGAAGTGCCGCACCCCTTTGAACTGGTCGGAAGTAGGAGAGAGTCAGATTTTCGGATCCGACATCCTACGAGAAGCAGAAGAGAAGGTTCACAAGATTCGTGAGCACCTCAAGACAGCCCAGTCTAGACAGAAGAGTTACACCGACAAGAGACGTCGAGACCTCACCTTCAACATAGGAGATTTTGTATATCTGAAAGTGTCGCCATTGAAAGGAATGCAACATTTCCAACTGAAAGGGAAGTTAGCCCCCAGATATATCAGACCCTTCAAGATTCTGAACCGTCCAGGAGAAGTGTCGTATCAGTTGGAACTACCCGAAGAGATGTCAGCCGTGCACAATGTGTTCCATATCTCATTACTTTGCAAGTGTCTCGAAGTCCCGGAGAAGACTGAAGTGTTCAAGAATATTGATCACCGGACCATAGAGATCAACGATGACCTGACCTATCCCAAAGTACCCATTCGTATTTTGGAAGAAGCTTTCCGAACCACCAGAACCCAAAGCATCAAGTTTCTCAAGATTCAGTGGAGCAACCACATAGAAGAGGAAGCTATCTGGGAGCGCGAAGATCACATCAGGATAGAGTTTCCCGATCTCTTCAAATCCTAGGTAATCTTTTCGTCCTTTTTCAAATCTCGGGACGAGATTTTGTTTAAGGGGGGAAGGTTTGTAACATCCCAAAAATATTAAACTAGAATCATCAAACTCTAATCATCAAAATTTGGGCTAACAAAAAACTTTTCTAAAATAAAATAAGAAAGCATTCATATGTGTATGCATCCTATTTGGAATTCTTTTGAATTGCCTTGTTTCTGTGTTTCTTTGCTTGTAAAAGGATTCTTAGGTGAAATAAACATCATCTAAACAATCCCCACACTTTTCCCAAAGACAAATAAATCAAAACAAACAAAATAAGGGAATGGTCATTTGGCCAATTTAACTTCCATGCCTACTTTGGTTGTCTCTAACTTTTAGAACCTAACAGAAACTTGTTTGGATCTTTGCACCCCTTGATAGCACTCATAACAAAGTATCAAGGCCCACTTTGTGATCATCTAGAAACATTCAAATGCATAGTTTAAAGGACAGTTCAAAATTGAATCTTTATCATATGGGAAGATCCCACTTTTTCAAAAACCACTCAAACAAGCTCAAGTTTGAAAACTCAAGAATCTACAGACTCACCAGCACCAACCTAGCACACCCACCAAAAATCTTTTCAAAATTCAAAACTTGAATTCTTGCGGCCATTTCATCAAACACCTTGTAGATACAAATCAAACAAAATCTAAACACTATTTGGAGCAGTGATTTGAGCCTAACTTGTTCCCTCTCTGGACACCACTAGCCTTAGTAGATCATCTAACAACCTAAACTAATTTCTAGCACTACTGTAAGCTAGCCATTGTCATCAATGGTGAGCAGGCCGAGTGCACCCCTGCCACCCACATGTCGACAGCGAGCTAGGAGAAGCACCAAGCCTAGACAACATGTCTGGGAGCAAGCTAACACCCCACCGCCACTCCCTGTCCAGTGCTCAAACCTTGCCAGCCCCTGGACCACACGCACAGACCATTCCAAGCTCGCCAACAACCATGCCGAGAGCACGCCCCGTGCGCCACGCTCGACAGACGCCCACAGACCGCACGCCGCCCTCGCCGCATGCATACGTGATCACCACCGTCCCAGCAACCACGCATACACGCTCGTTCGCCTCCACGCGGACCACGCACGTTGTGCGCCATAAAAACTTCCATCGGGCACGCGCAGAGCACCGCCGCGTTCCGACCAATCAGCACCGCCCCACGCCTCGCCACCACGTCGTTGAGCTTCGACAGGGAGCATAGCACCACCCCCTACCGTCGCCCACGCCGATAGCCCTCTGTGCCGTCGACCACGACGAGCTCAACTTGCGCCCGTCGGTCCCCCTCTCGCCACTATAAATAGAGGCCACCCCCAGCCGAATTGAGCACACCATCTCACTCCCCTCTCCTCACTGATCGTTCTACCCTGTTCCCGGAGCAAGGCGAGCAGCGCATCGCCGGAATTTCACCGGAGCCCGCCGCTGCTGGAGAAGAAGGGGGCCAGCGATTGGAGCCGCCCCAGGAGAAGATGCCGGTACCAGGAGGTTCGCCATTGTCGACTTCGTCGTTCGCCCGCCTCGCTGACCCTTGCCTGAGCCCCAGTGAGCCCCCGACGACCCCCACCTGCCGCGTTAGGTTTCTGTCTCGCCGGCACAGCCCGACGTGGACGATGAACCAGGGCCATTAGATTAGAACAAGATCCCATGGTCCACGTTGCCCCGTACCGCTTTGCACCCCCTCGTCTCACTGACACGTGGGGACAGCAACTTAACAATCCCGCGTAAGCGCTGTGCTTAGCAGGCCGGCCCAGTACCGTTTCCCGTGCAGCCCAGTCGTTTGAATTTAACTTTTTCCATTTTATTTCAAACATAGTTCTCTACCTAGTTTCAAAACTCAACCCAGCTCGATTCAGTGCACCAAATTGAATGAAACCAATTTTGTTAGAAAGGTCTTGCAATGCTGAATCCAAGCCCGTTGGATTTAAATCATTTGAATCTATAGATCAACCTTGGTAAAAATAACAAGGCGGAACCTTTTCTGCATTCAAACATTTTTCAAATTTAAATCATAAAAGCTTTTGAGTTGATTCCAACTCTCAAAAATCACATTTGATCAAACCTTTCAGAATATAAAAAAACATTTGGGTTTACTTACAGAAATATTGTTCAAGTAATAAAAGAATGCCACATAGGCATTTCTAGCCACTTTATTTAATTAAAATAAAAGGGTAAAACCTTATTAAATTGTGACACCACTTTAAATCACATTCCCATGGACTAAAATATGTGGTGATGACATGTGTCAACATGATCCCATGTTTGGTTTGGAGAATATTAAATATTAAGTAGTTTTTCAATGAGTAGAAATTACTTTTCTAAAAATAAAAGGAATTAAACCAAGCTTTAACCTTGTAATGTTAGTGATGATGCTAGATCATCTATAGGACCCTTTTGTGTGATGATTGAAATTAGTTAAGTATTGTTTGGTGATTGTGTACCTCGTATTTATTTATAGACGCTAGTACCAACCAAGGATACGAGGAAGAAGGAGGATACTACGAAGAAGAAGCCGAGGAGAACTTCAACCACTGCTCTGCACAAGGCAAGCCTAATACTACTAGTTGAATGTGCAAGCTAACACTTGCAATTTAGCAAGCTTATACTGATATTGACACAAGCCAATACTTGCTTGTTACCATGCCACCTATGTGCCTTAAGCATAGATGATCATACTCATTTGATAACCCCGTTCCTAGTTTTTCTTACAAGCTTTATACTTTATTTCTTTATCAAAGCTAGTACTTAGAGCTTACTTAAGTGAATGGTAGATTCTAGAGAGAATTGAAGGTTGCATAAAGAGCATAAAATTTGGCCTAAGCTAGATAATCTTGATGTCATCCCAAGGCATAAGATTGAACTTAGTTGAAAACTCCTCTAGTTTACCACCCCTCAGTAGTACTCACCCCCACTTGTAGATGCTAGTGCTAAGCATAAAATTTGATCAACTTTAGATGGGAATACTTGGTGGAAAATGGTTATGAAAACCTTGGAATGATGGATCATTCTATTGAGATGTTTTGGACATGTGTTTCCGAACACCAGATGATTTATGGTGATGAAAATGTTGAGGCATGAGCCTTAGCCCTTTATAAAACTAATGGTTGTCTGGATGCGATACCATTCCAATTTTACCGTACAACCACAATACCCGAGAATTGGGTAGGGCTTGAATGGAAACTTATATACCTTAGTATTAGTTCCCTCACGACCAAGGACTGAGCTGAGGCTACCTTGTGAATATTGTCCACCTGTGCAGTACCCAAGATGACAGCTGGTCATGGTTGGGAGGCCAAACTCACAGGAGAGGTGCTTATACTAGGGAGTGTAATTGAAAGGTTAGGATTGATTATCCGCATACTAAGTATGGTGAATTCAGGATTTGTTCCTGACGGATGTATAGAATGTTGTGGTGAAAGTGTACAATCTCTGCAGAGTGTCAAACTATTCGAATAGCCGCGTCCGCGGTTATGGACAGTTGGAGTGGCCATACTGTTCCCCCGTCAGATGTTTTCAAAATGACTAATGAAATGAATTGAGACTTTGACTTGACCACAACAGTGTTGTGATACGAAATACAAGTTACCACTTAGGTGTTATAAAATTTGATTAGCGTTCTCTTGTTTCTAAAATTAGTAGATGTAAATCTGGCTTTTTGCAAAACAACCCTAGAGCTTAGTGTCCTATAAAAAAAACCCCTTCACTTGTTAGTATTAGTTTGCGAGTACTTAAAGAGTACTCATGGCTTTGTCCCTGGCTATTCCCGTGGCCAGACTATGAAGAGGAGTACCTGGAGGATGGACCCCAGGAAGGTTACGACAACTAGGATCATCTCCCATCGTCAGCATTGCTTGTGACCTCGAAGATGGAGCTTCGCCTACGCTACCATTATTATTACGTATTTCTGCTGCTTGTGTTGTATTAAAAGCTAGATCATGAGATCCTTATTTGTGTAAGACCTTATGTATGGTTTGTAATGGATGATGTACTGTGGTATCCAATTCTGTTATGTCTCGCAAAAATGGTAATCCTGGGATTGTGATGTATGGCATAACATGCATCTAGGATTAAAAATCAGGGTGTTGATAGCGCGGTCAGACGGCAGCGGAGCTGGCGATCTAGGAAGCAAGGGAGGTAGAGGAGGGCACTACCAGGTTAGCCGTGAATTACTGATTCTCGTCATTGGCTCGGTTGGCCAAGGGGTGCACGAAGGCGTTGACGATTGCTCGCTGGAGAGGTGCCTGGCGACGGGTGTGGTCTGCCGTCGTCGGGGACGTTGCTACAGGGCACGGGAGAGCGAACGGAGGATGCTGTTAGCTTTGTACGCGAGTCACGGACAGGTGTGCATCAAAAGGAGGGCAAGGGGTGGACAGTAGTTACGGGAAAGAGTCACCGGAGAAGTGGCAGACGACGGCAGTGCTCAGATGTTGAGGTTGCCGAGGCTGTGGGTCAAGCGCGAGCAAGCCGAGGCTACTAGGAGATGCAGTGGTTGATGGGGAATAGACAGGTGGAGTCCAGGGGAAGCGGTGAGGTCTGGCGTCGCCGGAATTTGCCGTTTGATCTCGTCGGAGACAGAGAGTTTGAAGCGAGAAATTTGGGCAGCCTGTGGCGTTTTGGCGTGGGCGAATGAGGGGAAATGGAGAGGGAAGCGAGGAGAGTTATCGAGCATGATCATGGGGCGGGGTTATTACGCTATGAACGCGAATTAACAGGTTTAAATCGCGGCCAGAAACTGCAGCGGGCGGGGTCAGCACGAGGTTGGGGATGATGAGCTGGCGGTGGGACCTGGCGGCAGCGAGAGAGAGAGGGAGTGCGGTGGGGTCACGTAGTCAGCGTCTATGTGGGTTTGATTTCGAGTAAGAGAAAACGGTTCGGGGGAAGAGTGTGGGAGTGGGTTCTTTGGGCTAGTTGGGCTCTTTGGTGAAATTTGGGTCCGTTTCATTTTTTTATACAGAATCTTTTTCCCTTTTCTTTTTCTATTTATCTGTTTTGATTTTGTTTGAACTTTTCAAACAACAATTTGATTCCAAACTTCAACCAAACTTTGTGTGTATTCAAATACTGATTAATAATACATTCTAAAGTCAAATTTAGAATAATTCTTTTATTCTTTTTAGGGTCTTCTATTTATATTATAAATGGACATTTGTCTTTATTTCAAAATAGGTTTTAATGTGTTTTAAAACTTTATTTGAAATCCATATTTTTACCAAACCTATTCAGTAGGTTTTATTTATTTAATAGGGTGTCAAATAATTCACCTTGAATTATTTGGAATATATTTAATATGATTTATAAATCATTTGAATTGGGTATTTGTTTTTATTCCAATGAAATCAATTATAGTTTTAATTCCATAAATTTATTTAGTTGATTTCCTTGATCTCATTTAAGTTAATTAAATAACTTTTATTCCACTTGGGTAAATTCCAAATACTATTTTCCCATGATTTAAATAATCATTCTTATTAGGGAATTTGTCTTAATCCAAATAGAAATAGAATTTGGTTAATGCCATTTTATTTTATTTGGAAAATTCTTTATCCTTTTATTTTATTTGGATTTGGATTATATTCATTCCATTTGCTTATGGATTAGGCCAAGATTTAATTTGGTCTTTAAATATTCCTCATTTAACATTTCTTTCTTTATCTTATAAGATCCATATCTTTTTATTTATAAGTCCAAACTTGGTGATTCCAATTTGTAAAATCTTATTTGATATTTATTTATCCTTTAAATATCTTTAGGATTATTTGCTAACCATTTGGTATGGATTTTTAGATAGGTGCTTTATTAGCTTTGGAAATTTAATTTCCTTATCTTATTAAATTCATAAGATTTTATCTATGGCTCCAAATTAAGTGAAACTAATTTATATGGTTTTATAACATTTGTATTTGCAATTCTTGATCATTTGTAAATGTTTGTTGACAAATTTTTATATGGATCAAATCTTTAGTCTTTTTAGATAACATGGAAATGATTTTATTCCATTAGGGTTTTAGAGTTTTGGTTTATTTCCAAATGTTTAAATTTCCAGATGCATTTATGAAGAATTCATTTCACTTGATTTGAAATTAGTTGCATTGAAACATTAACCAAAGTTTGTTCTAGATGGGATTTTAAGCTTCCATTTAGAAACAAAAAGTTTCTTTTCACCCTAAATTTCAACAATTATTTATTTTGTTTATTTATTTTTCACATTACAGATTTGGAAAATCTTGGGATGTGACAGGATACCACCCTTAAAAGAAATCTTGTCCCGAGATTTGGGAAAGATAGGGGTTACAAGTTGGCTCAAAGCAACTAGGGTACTACCACCCTTAAAATTTTTCCAACTAGATTACATCTTGGCTTGCTTGGGGTTTTGATGTATCTTCTCTGGGCACTTGTTTGCATAATGGCCTAGTTCTTTGCATTTGAAACACATCACTTGGCTAATATCTTTCTTTTCCTTTGGTATCATTGCCTCTTGTTTGTTTCCTTGGTTCTTCTTCTTTTCTAGGCAATCACTGGCATAGTGTCCCATTTCTTTGCAATTGTAACATTGCAACTGGCTTATGTACTTCTTCTTTTTTTGGGTCTCTCCAAAGCTAGGAGTTCTTCTAGTTCATGCTCTTCATACTTCACCACAAAGGTGTGAAATCTTTCTCTCTTCTTGGGGCAGTTACTAGAGATATGACCTTCTTCTTCACAAGAGTAGCAACACCTTGTGGTCACTTTGGATTTGGCCTTATGATGCATGGTTTTAACTTTGCCTTCATCCTTCTTGGCAGAAGTTGTTCCTTCATGAGGGTTTACAAAATGTTGATGTACTCCATCTTGTTTCCTTTGTTGAACTATGGAATAGATGGGGCATTGGATAGGGACATGATTATTTCCTTCACATAGGAAACAAGTAGCTTGAGATGTGGGGCATTGATTAGTTGTATGTTTCTCTTCACAATTGGGGCATTGGTCTTCATGCTCTTTGGAAGTGTGATCCTTGTCTCCACAAATTTTGCAAGCTTGAGTTCTTTCTAGAATATCATCTGTGACATCCTTGTTGTCACAAACTCCTTGGGAAAGGTTGTTCCCCATGTTGATCATTTGACTTGTCATCCTATGCAACAATTGGGTTTGGGTTTCCAAAAACTTTTGCATGGATGGGTCTAACTCATTGTAGTTGGCTAAAATCTGAATTGTCACTTGGTTCAACTAGGTTTGGGTTGTTATGAGTTCTCTCATGTGCATCTCTTGGTTGTTGTTGTTACCATTCTTGATGTTGGAGTCTCTTGGGAAAGTCATCTGTTTGGGTTGGATTGGGATTAGAATAGGCAAAAGATTTCTAAGGAAATAATTCTAATCACACACAACACAATTCTCACAATCAACGTGTAAACAATCACAACTAAACATTCCACTCAAACAACAAGTTTCAAGCACATTTTTAGGCAACAAAATATTTTTGCTACACCACAATAGTTGGTGTGTTTGATCTAAACTTAATATGGTGGTCCAACTATATGGTTCACTTGAGAGCATTTCATCCATCTTAGTTGGTTCTTCTTGATCAATGTCTTTGTATCCTTGGAGAATTTCTTGCATCTTGGTCACAAAACTTCAAAGGTGATGATGGTTCCTTCTAAATTGTGATTCCTTAGTCTTCAAGTCTTGAGTAATATTTCTTGTCTCACTTGTAGTCCTTAGTGATATCCAAGTTGTAGTCCTTGTTGAAATCACTTTAGTTGGTGAAGTCCTTTGCTCATATTGAAGTCTTTACTCATGGTTGAGGCTTTGTCCATCAAGTTTTGAAATAGAAGATATGTAGAGTTAAAACCAAAAGGTTGAGGAAAGAGTTTACAAGATTGTTTGCAAATAAGTTTTGGAACAAATACAACTCCTACTTTTCTAAGGGGTTTTGTTCAATCGTAGGGTTACAAATCCTACGGGCAACATAGTGCTCTGATACCATCTGTAGAGGTCCCAACCTTTAATAAGGTAGAGATCCCTGTGTTTACAATGCTAGTCCCTGGATCAATAGCTAGCATCCACAGTTAAGATGTAATATCAAGAAAAAAAGGTCATATTACAACTTTATAACCAGGAATAAAATAATTCATTACATCTTACATAGCTCATTTGGCTATCTCATTACAATGCAGCAGAAATAACTATAGCATGGGGTCCTTCATCTTCAAAGTGCCACAGACAATCATGTTGGTTGTAGACTTGTAATCCTAATCAACACACTTCACTAACATCAAACAAACCTGCAACATAATAAGTTACAGCCACAAGGGTCAATACATTTGAATTGTATTGGCAAGTGATACCATGGTAGTATAGTGGAGTCTATCATCTATATGCATTTGGCTAAGTGGATCTTAGGATTGCTTTGCTCAAAATAGATTTTCCTTATCATTTGAAAACACTAATTTTTTGCTTGCCAAAATCACCCAAGGCATTCCCCAATAGAAATTGGTGATCCTTCAACACTTGTTCAACCACAAAGTTTTAACTTAGAAATTGGGATGAGGAGATTCTTGATAGCTTGCATGTCTTGATGCTCAAATTGTCCTTTGCTAGGGACATGGCTAAGTACTTAGATTTTACACTCTGCAGAGGTGGTGCACTTTCCCCACAAGACTTGGTTTCACCAAGACAAGATCTTTCAGAAGCCTTCCCTTAGACCAGAATGGACACGTTCCAACCTATCATCCCCTACCACCAACTGTCCATTTGGCTAAGTTATTGCAACCTGTGTGATCTAGGCGGATCCCATAATGCCAAGTGGCTGCACTTGAAGCTTCTCAACATTTGACATCTCAAATCTCTTTGTTCCTGGGTGGCCATCCACAAGTGAGATACACAAGGTAAACCATAGAAATGGGCCTTGTGTAACCACTCAACACAAACCATTCCTTCCATTCCACCCAGGTGATTCATTTACTTAGTTGTTTTATTAAACAAAACACAAGTCCTTGACTTAGAAATATTCCATAGTATGAATATATTCCACCCTTGTTTTCTATTAGCTAAGCTAAGCATGATAGTAGTAGGAATATTAACTTAGGAAATTTCTACTAAGGTTTCATCTACTAGGATTTCCCATGGCATAGTTTATACTTAGCAAAAATTCCATGCAAGTCCTACTTAGAAATATCACTAGTGCATAGTGAAAATAATGGGACAAAAGTATGAAGCATCACTTGCCTTTTTGGTAGAGAATATAAGTTCACTCCTTGATCTTGCAATGATCACACTCTTCAAATTCCACTACAATTCAATCAAGCAAGCAAGAATTCAATCTACCATTTCAAGCAACATCACATAAAATAATAGAAACAAAGCAATGCATGCAAGCATGCTAAAGATTGTTTTATTTGGAAAAGTGGTTTCTAATAGGTTATAAACATTCTAAAACACCTATTGGTCATTTTATAAAAGTGGCAAAACCATTTGCAAAAGATTTTACTTATAAATCATTTTTAACCCAAATCAATATTTTATGTGGTTGAAAATGCCTTTAGCAAAGCAACAATATTTATAGGGTTCACCAAATACATTTTTTAATTCTAAAACTTGGTGCTTGGGGTCAGAGAGTTTAAATCAAAACATTTCCCAAAGGTTTTTCTCCAAAAAGTATTTTCAACATATAAACAACATTTTTATTTGACTAGAAATGTTTTAAATCAAAGATTTATTCTATTGCTTCGCAAAATATGTTTTTGAATCCAAAAGTTGGTTTATATGGCCAGTAGGTTCAAAACAAACCATTTGCCAAAGATTTTATCACAAAAATAATTTTAGAATGAATTTATATTCAAAACATGCCAACACAAGTTTCTGCAAAAACAACCATTTTACCAGAAGAAATTCATTAAAAAAATTGCATGGTTGGCTAGGGTTTGTCTTTATGATTCCATTGATATAAAATTTGAAAAATTTGGACTTGTGGATCAAAAGTTATAGATTTTACAAAATCTAGCATCTAATAGATCAAATTTTCTAATTCAGATCAGACTCTGGCCACGTGGAATGATTTGATTCATCGGTACCGGTTCGCACGGATCAAGCAACGTGGCGCGTTGGATTAAAATGAGATCGTGCGGCACAGAATCACTTGTACCCCTTCGTTTAAGTTTCTATCCTATCCGCGCAATCTAGATCCAACGGTCTACAGGGCCTGACCATATCTGAGCGGCTCTAGCGGCGGTGGTTGGCAGCGGCGCGGTCAGACGGCGGCAGAGCTGGCGATTTAGGAAGCAAGGGAGGTTGAGGAGGGCGTTACCAGGTTTGCCGTGAAGTACTGATTCTCGTCGTTGCCTAGGTTGGCCAAGGGGAGCACGGAGGCGTTGACGATTGCTCGCCGGAGAGGTGCCTGACGACGGGTATGGTCTGCCGTCATCGGGGACATTGCTACAGGGCACGAGAGAGCAAACAGAGGATGCTGTTAGCTTCGTACGCGAGTCACGGACAAGTGTGCATCAAAAGGAGGGCAAGGGGTGGACAGTACTTACGGGAATGAGTCGCCGGAGAAGTGGCAGACGACAGCGGCGCTCGGATGTTGAGGTTGCCGAGGCTGTGGGTAAAGCGCGAGCAAGCCGAGGCTACTAGGAGATGTAGTGGTTGATGGGGAATAGGCAGGTGGAGTCCATGGGCAGCGGTGAGGTCTGGCGTCGCCGGAATTTGCCGTTTGAGCTCGTCGGAGACAGAGAGTTTGAAGCGAGAAATTCGGGCAGCCCTGTGGAATTTTGGCGTGGGCGAATGAGGGGTAATGGAGAGGGAAGTGAGGAGAGTTATCGAGCATGATCACGGGGCGGTATTATTACGCTATCAACGCGAATTAACAGGTTTAAATCACGGCCAGAAACTGCAGCGGGCGGGCTCAGCGCAAGGTTGGGGATGATGAGCTAGCGGTGGGACCTGGCCGCAGCGAGAGAGAGAGAGGGAGTGCGATGGGGTCATGTTGTCAGCGTCTGTGTGGGTTTGATTACGAGTAAGAGAAAACGGTTCGGGGGAAGAGTGTGGGAGTGGGCTGCTAGGCTAGTTGGGCCTGCTGGCTGGGCTAGGGTCCGTTTCATTTTTTTATACAGAATCTTTTTCCCTTTTCTTTTTCTATTTATCTGTTTTGATTTTGTTTAAACTTTTCAAACAACAATTTGATTCCAAACTTCAACCAAACTTTGTGTGTATTCAAATACTGATTATTCTTTTATTCTTTTTAGGGTATTTTATTTATTTTATAAATGGACATTTGTCTTTATTTCAAAATAGGTTTTAATGTGTTTTAAAACTTTATTTGAAATCCATATTTTTACCAAACCTATTCAGTAGGTTTTATTTATTTATTATGGTGTCAAATAATTCACCTTGAATTATTTGGAATATATTTAATATGATTTATAAATCATTTGAATTGGGTATTTGTTTTTATTCCAATGAAATCAATTATAGTTTTAATTCCATAAATTTATTTAGTTGATTTCGTTGATCCCATTTAAGTTAATTAAATAACTTTTATTCCACTTGGGTAAATTCCAAATACTATTTTCCCATGATTTAAATAATCATTCTTATTAGGGAATTTGTCTTAATCCAAATAGAAATAGAATTTGGTTAATGCCATTTTATTTTATTTTGAAAATTCTTTATCCTTTTATTTTATTTGGATTTGGATTATATTCATTCCATTTGCTTATGGATTAGGCCAAGATTTAATTTGGTCTTTAAATATTCCTCATTTAAGATTTCTTTCTTTATCTTATAAGATCCATATCTTTTTATTTATAAGTCCAAACTTGGTGATTCCAATTTGTAAAATCTTATTTGATATTTATTTATCCTTTAAATATCTTTAGGATTATTTGCTCACCATTTGGTATGGATTTTTAGATAGGTGTTTTATTAGCTTTGGAAATTTAATTTCCTTATCTTATTAAATTCATAAGATTTTACCTATGGCTCCAAATTAAGTGAAACCAATTTATATTGTTTTATAACATTTCTATTTGTCATTCTTGATCATTTGTAAATGTTTGTTGACAAATTTTATATGGATCAAATCTTTAGTCTTTTTAGATAACTTGGAAATGATTTTATTCCATTAGGGTTTAGAGTTTTGGTTTATTTCCAAATGTTTAAATTTCCAGATACATTTATGAAGAATGCATTTCACTTGATTTCAAATTAGTTGCATTCAAACATTAACCAAAGTTTGTTCAAGATGGGATTTTAAGTTTCCATTTAGAAACAAAAAGTTTCTTTTCACCCTAAATTTCAACAATTATTTATTTTGTTTATTTATTTATTTTTCACATTACAAGATTTGGAAAATCTTGGGATGTGATAGACAGTGTTGGCAGACTGAATAAGTGAAGCAAGCATGCTCTTCATAGCATCAACTGGGTCAGGAACATGAGAGTTGGCAGGTGAGACATCCATCTCCATATCCTGAACAGGAAAATCATTGTCTTGAGTAGTTACACCTGCAGACAAACTCATGCTATCCACTGCAGCATCTGGGTTCTCAACAGCAACATCAACAATAAGAGCTGCAACATTAGCATGTGGAGGGCTATTTGGTGGGGTCTGCAACATAGGATCATCATTGGATGGAACTGGCTGTGCAACAGGAGGTTGGTGATGCTGCATCCCCTCATTTTCAGCATGCCAGAAGTCAAAATCATCAACAATAATGGGAATGGGGTGAGGATTTTGGCCATCAGGAGGCAGAGGGTCCTCATCAGCTGCAAGAGCCCCCAACAGATGCTGAGACATAATAATGACAGGGCAGGACCAAGAGTCACTAGATCCATCAGCAGATGAGTTATGCAGCACCACAATGTTATCAGGGATTTTATCGATATCATAGGCTCTTATCTTAACAAGAATCCTGGCTCTAAATTGATTCTGCCTATTCCACACAAGAAATCTACCATATGGTGCCATAGTGGTGATGATGGAATCAAGATCCCAACATTCTTGAGGAAAGTTGATGATAGCAAGCCAGACATCATGGGTGAATGTTGCATTCATGTGACTTAATCCCCTATTTTGTGGAGCAATGCGAATAAGAGTTGTGCCAACAATAATAGGACTAGAAAATACTGCATTATCACGATCAATCGCACCCTAAAAACGAACCAGAGCAGAACCCATACCACTGTGTGAAATCTGCCTAATCTGAAAACCACTCACCTCTAACTGGTTAGCAATGAGCTGAGCAGTACCTTCAAACTGCTGCGAGGCAGGCTCTGGCTCCACCGTGACAATCGCCCAATCATCAGCAATGACAGGAAGATTGCTGGCGCCAAGTACCACATAGCCACGCTGAGGACGAAGGCCATTGTCAGGCACGATCGTGGCTCCAGGGGGCAGATGAGGAATCGGGTCACAGGGATAGTTTTCCATGGAATCACCCTTGGCGGCGTCAGAGGACTCTGTAACAAGAAGATCACTGTAGCTTGGGGAATGTGGTGAGGCGGAGAATAAGGTGACTCTGCCACTTCTATCGGGTGAGTTTCTGTTTGATACCGGCCTAAAAATCTTCTTTTGTTTGTTGTTGAGACATTGATGAGATATGTGACCATAATTATAACAGATTCGACACCTAATTTGATTGTTGCACTCAGAAATAACGTGACCCTATGCCAGGCAGCGAGAACAAAAAATATCCAATGTAACAAATGCAGGTTGGGCTGAAACAGAACTGGGCTGGGCCAAAAGAACCAAAGTGTGATCAAGGTTCGCATTTGAAAATCCGGGATTCCCTCCTGACCGAACTATCAACCGATTAACATGATCATCACCCTCAATTACCGGATCAGATCCCAAATGAATCCTAGTGCCCAAGGGGATGGAATTATCCCCTGTTAAGTTCAAAGATGATCCAAAATTGTTACGACCATGATTAATGCAAACAGATGCACGTCGAAATGGAGCAGATTTATGCAGATTAGAATTGTCACGCTGAAGATTGCTACGGCGAGAACTACGAGCAGGGAACCATTGAGCATCCTCTTCTACATAGTAACATTGTTCCTCATGGATCAAATTTGGACCACCCCCACCCCACAGGTGGAAAAAGCAGTGAAAAGATTGACAAGAAAACGATTCCATGTTATGTATCATGAATCCAATTACTTTAGAATAGACTGAGAATTTGAAAACCCTAGCAGCCAGTGATTCCACAAATAATTAATTATATGCAGCACCAAGACAGGACGAGATAGCCAGACTCACATTGAGGCAATTAAGACGAAAATTGGACTGGCTAAAAGAGATCACAAGGAAGAATTGACCCGAGGATGACATCAACTTGACCGGCCAAAATTATTATTCCTAATGAAGTTCACATCAACTTGCTCTTGTTGAGCAACCAAAGAGGCTAAGGGAACATTATTTGGATCAATATGAGCTTTTCCATTAACAAGCATAGCCATGATAACATCAATCTTATCATTCAAAGAGGAGGTTTCTTCAACAGAATTTACCTTCTTACCATGTGGAGATCTCTCAGTGTCCCATTCAGAATAGTTAACCATCATATTATCAAGGAGCTTTGTTGCAGCACCCAAGGTAATGGTCATAAAGGTACCTACAATAGCTGAATCCAACAGGTTTCTTGAAGAGAAGTTTAAACCTGCATAAAAAGTCTGGATAATCATCCAAGCAGTAAGTCCATGAGTGGGACAATTATTAACCAAAGATTTCATTCTTTCCCAAGCTTGAGCAACATGTTCATTATCAAGCTGTCTAAATTTCATTATTTCACTTCTCATAGATATAATCTTAGCAGGAGGATAGTATTTTCCAATAAAAGCATCTTTGCACTTAATCCAAGAATCCATACTATTTCTAGGCAAGGATAGCAACCATTCTTTAGCTTTTCCTCTCAAGGAGAAAGGAAACAACTTGAGCTTAATAATATCTCCATCTACATACTTATATTTTTGCATCTCATAAAGTTCAACAAAGTTATCAAGGTGGGCAGCAGCATCATCAAAACTAGCACTAGAAAATTGCTCTCATCACAAGATTCAACAAGGCAGGCTTAATTTCATAAAAGGTAGCATCAGGAGCAGGTGGAGGAATATGAGTACTTAGGAAATCATTGTTGTTTGTGCTAGTGAAGTCACACAACTTGGTTTTCTCAGCAGAGTTCATTTTGCAAAAGTGGAGCAAGCCAACAGCAGCAACTAGAGCAGGAACTAATTTTTTTGTGTTTTTGATAAGAGAAAGCAAACCAAACTAAACTATTTTTTTTGAGTTTTTGAACAAAACCAAGCAAAAGAAACTAAGCAAAACAAAAACAAAGTAAAGAGAAAGGTTGTGAAGGACACCCCTTGTGAAGACGTCCTTAGTCTCCCCGGCAACGGCTCTAGAAAAAGTCTTGTTGAGTGCGTGGAAGCTTCGTTGGGAGACCCCAAGACGAAGGTATGATGAGCACATCAGCAAGTTTTACCTCAGTAAGAAACCAAGGTTATCGAACTAGTAGGAGGAGGGAAACGACTCAAAGGTGTTTCTAGCAACTTGGAAACTTGCACAACACAAACTCAAGACTTTGCCCCAACGAACAGTGAGGTTATCAATCTCACCGGTTTGCTGAAAACAAAGGATTAACTGTATGGTGTGGAAGGTAATAGTGGTTTGCAGAAAGGTAAACAGTAAAAGTGGAAGATGTATCAATGCTAAAGATTGGACTGGGGTCCATAGTTCACTAGAGGAGTTCTCCTTAAGATAAACAAACATGGCATGCTGGGTAAACAAATTATAGCAGGGCAATTGATAGGACTGAGCAAGACATAACAATGCAATACTAGACATTCATGATCCTATGATATTCGATTGGGCAATACAACAAGATACATAGACCGCCATCCAACTGCATCTATGACTAGTAATCCACCTTCAGGTTATCATCTGAAGCCCCTCCAGTATAAAGTTGCAAGCAATGGATAACTGCTTTAAGCAAAGTGTGTAAGGTAAACAATCCACTTGTTCCATGAACAAGAGACGTTGTTTTATCCCTAGTGGCAACATCACATCTATAACCTTATTGATTTCTGTCACTTCCCTTAGATTAAATAGAGGCATGAACCCACTATCGAGCATAAATATCCCCTCTTCGAGTCACTAGCATATACTTGGCCAAGATAGCTACTAGAAACGGAGAGCATGCAAGATCGCAAACAACATAGACATGATAGAATCAATAAGACAAAACCATTAAACATTCCAACATAGTAATCTCAATATCCATCGGATCCCCGCAAACACAACATGCATGATTACAAATAGATGATCATGATCATGAATGGAGCTCACAAGATCTAAACATGGTAGCACAAAGGAGGAGATACAACCATCTAGCTACTACATGGACCCGTAGTCCAAGGTGGAACTACTCACACTTCATACTGGAGGCTATCATGATGAAGAAGAAGGCCTCTGGGATGATCTCCCCTCTGGCAGGGTGCCAGGAAGGCTTCAGATCCCCCAATCTAGGGATGATGGTGGAGGCGGCTACAGACGGTTTCATGGAATATTGATCGGGTACTTTGTCGTGGTATTGCCGACAAGTACGCCATGGAGGGGTCCTCATAGTGCGTGTTTAGAGACATGGGGGAAGGTGGACGGTTGACGGGTATGAGGTAACACAGCTTACCCAGGTTCAGATCCCACGATGGTTGCGGAATCCTACTCCTGCTATAAATCACTATAAGGGAAAATACACCGAGTTACAGGGATTGGTTCGCTGTGCGAGGTGACTAGAAAGTCTAGGTTATCGTGCCCTAAAGGCTCCCATAGGCCCGTCTTATATAGTCGCCAGGTCCTAGGGTTATAGGGAAAATTCCTTGCCGGACAGGTTACAGAGTCCTACACTGCCTACAATTAGTCTAGCGTGTCTTGCACTCCAAGGCTCCGGGTACGTAGGTGACTCCTTCGTAGCCTTCCTTTACCCGGCATGGGCCTCCCTTCTGGATCCATCTAACTGGGCCGCCTAGCAGTCCATGGGACATGCTACCAACTGTGGGCCACCCGGGTTATCCGGATAGAGGACATGCTATGAGGATACCAATATAGCATATCCCCAACAGTAGCCCCCGGAGAACTTCGAGATCTTGTGACGTCTTGCCTCTTCACGTTGAATGCTCCGTCTAGATGGATGTCGGAAAATTGTCAAGCAATATCTTGTAGTCCTCCCAAAGAACCCTGCAAGGTTTTCTCCGTCTTCAACTTATATGTTGGAGAATTGCTGAATCTTCCATCGTACTCTTCCATAGCCGGATTGGATCCGTCCATGCCAGAATCTTCCAATGTGATGGTTCATCTGCCAGTGATAGCTAGGGCGACGTAGACGTAGGTCAGCAACGCCTCGTAACTCACACATGCAGAGAATGCTATCATGTCCGTTTTCCCTTGCGAGCGATACGAACCGCTGGCGGCGACGGTTGGCAACGTGGCGAAATTTTCCGCGCACGCTCCCAAACACATCGTCTACGCATCAACCATTCGATCGTTTTGCACGAATCTTGATGCCGGAGGTTATAAATTGTAACAACGGTGGGAATTTTACTTTTCACCTCATTCTCCTCTACACCGTCTTCTTCCTCTAGCAAGCGCCTCCTCGAGCTCTCCGTGCACTGTCAACACCCGGATTTTTTATCCCAGATGCCTGTTATGCCATACATCGCAATCCCAGGATTACCATTTTTGCGAGACATAACAGAATTGGATACCACAGTACATCATCCATTACAAACCATACATAAGGTCTTACACAAATAAGGATCTCATGATCCATTCTTAATACAACACAAGAAGCGGAATACGTAATAATAACGGTAGCATAGGCGAAGCTCCATCTTCGGGGTCACAGGCAATGCTGACGATGGGAGATGATCCTAGTTGTCGTAACCTTCCTGGGGTCCATCTTCCAGGTACTCTTCATAGTCTGGCCATGGGAATAGCCAGGGACAAATCCATGAGTACTCTTTAAGTACTTGCAAACTAATACTAACAAGTGAAGGGGTTTTTGTAATAGGACACTAAGCTCTAGGGTTGTTTTGCAAAAAGCCAGATTTACCTCTACTAAGTTTAGAAACAACGAATGCTAGTTGAAGTTTTATAACACCTAAGCGGGAACTTGTATCTCATGCCACAACTCTGCTGTGGTCAAGTCAAAGTCTTAAATCATTTCACAAGTCATTTTGAAAACATCTGACGGGGGAACCGTATGGCCACTCCAACTATCCATAACCACGGACGCGGCTATTCGAATATTTTGACACTCTGCAGAGATTGTAAACTTTCACCACAACATTCGATACATCCGTCAGGAACAAATCCTGAATTCACCATACTCAGTATGCGGATAATCAATCCTAACCTTTCAATTACACTCCCTAGTATAAGCACCTCTCCTGTGAGTTTGGCCTCCCAACCATGACCAACTGTCATCTTGGGTACTGCACAGGTGGACAATCTTCAGAAGGTAGCCTCAGCTCATACCTTGGCTGTGAGGGAACTAATACTAAGGTATATAAGTTTCCAGTCAAGCCCTACCCAATCTTCGGGTATTGTGGTTGTACGATAAAATTGGAATGGTATCGCATCCAGACAACCATCAGTTTTATAAAGGGCTAAGGCTCATGCCTCAACATTTTCATCACCATAAATCATCTGGTGTTCGGAAACACATGTCCAAAACATTTCAATAGAATGATCCATCATTCCAAGGTTTTCATAACCATTTTTCCACCAAGTATTCCCATCTAAAATTTGATCAAGTTTTATGCTTCGCACTAGCATGTACAAGTGGGAGTGAGTACTAATGAGGGGTGGTAAACTAGTGGAGTTTCAACTAAGTTCAATCTCATGCCTTAGGATGACATAAAGATTATCTAGCTTAGGCCAAATTTTATGCTCTTTATGCAACCTTCAAATATCCTTCTAGTATCTACAAGTCACTTAAGTAAACGCTAAGTAATAGCTTTGATAAAGAAATAAAGTAGAAAGCTTGCAAGTAAAACTAGGATTGGTTTATCAAGTGGTATTGATCATATATGCTTAAGGCATATAGTGGCATGGTAACAAGAAAGTATTTGCTTGCATAGGTATAGTATCTTGCAAGTGTTAGCTTGCACATTCAACTAGTAGTATTAGGCTTGCCTTGTGCAGAGCAGTGGTTGAAGTTCTCCTCGGCTTCTTCTTTGTAGTATCCTCCGTCCTCCTCGTATCCTTGGTCGGTACTAGCGTCTATGAATAAATACGAGGTACACAATCACCGAACAATACTTAACTACTTGCAATCATCATAAAAAATGGGTCCTATAGATGATCTAGCATCATCACTAACATTACAAGATTAAAGCTTGGTTTAATTCCTTTTATTTTAGAAAAGTAATTTCTACTCATTGAAAAACTACATAAGATTTAATATTCTCCAAACCAAACATGGGATCATGTTGACACATATCATCACCACATATTTTAGTCCATGGGAATGTGATTTAAAGTGGTGCCACAATTTAATAAGGTTTTACCCTTTTATTTTAATTAACTAAAGTGGCTAGAAATGCCTATGTGGCATTCTTTTATTACTTGAACATTATTTTTGTAAGTAAACCTATATATTTTTATATATTCTGAAAGGTATGGTTTGATGTGATTTTTGAGAGTTGGAATCAACTCAAAAGTTATTATGGTTTAAATTTGAAAAATGTTTGAATGCAGAAAAGCTTCTGCCTTGTTATTTTTACCAAGGGTGATCTACAGATCCAAATGATTTAAATCCAACGGGCTTGGATTCATCACTTCTAGGCCTTTCTAAAAAAATTGGTTTCATTCAATTTGGTTCACTGAGTCGAGCTGGGTTGATTTTTGAAACTAGGTACAGAACTGTGTTTGAAATAAAATGAAAAAGGTTAAATTCAAACTAGTGGGCTGCGCAGGAAACGATACTGGGCCGGCCTGCTTAGCACAACGCTTATGCGGGCTGGTTAAGTTGCTGTCCCCACGCGTCAGTAAGACGAGGGGGTGCGAAGCGGTACGGGGCAATATGGTTCGTTCGATCTAGTTCTAATCCAACGGCTGAGGGTCATCGTCCACGTCGGGCAAAGCCAGCTAGACTGAACCCTAACGCGGCAGGTCAGGGTTGTCGGGGGCTCACCGGGGCTCAGGCGAGGGTCGGCGAGGCGGGCGAATGACAAAGTCGACGACGGCAAACCTCCTGGTACCGGCAGCTTCTCCTGGGGCGGCTCCAATCGCTGGCTCCCTTCTTCTCTAGAGGCGGCGGGCTCCGGTGAAATTCCGGCGAAGCGCTGCTCGCCTTGCTTCGGGAACGGGGTGGAACGATCAGTGAGGAGAGGGGAGTGAGATGGTGTGCTCAATTCGGCTGGGGGTGGCCTCTATTATAGTCGCGACGACAAGACCGAACAGGATGGGCAGGCGACAGTGGCGACATGGCTACGGGCTGCTAGAGGCATGGCCGGCGGGGGAGATCGCTTGGTGGTCTCCTGGCGATGCTCTACGGCTTTAATGCGCATGTAGGGGCGGTGGCAAACGGTGTGGAACACGCGATGCTCTGCGCGGCAGAGGCGGCGTCTTCGACGGCGAGCGGTGGCTGTGAGGCATGGGGCGGCGAACGGGGATGTCTGGCGGTCTCCTGGGACGGTGGTGATCGTTTATGCACGCGGCGAGGGCGGCGCGCAGTCTGTGGGCGTGTGTCGAGGGTGGCGCTCTGGCGCACGCTCGGCATGGTTGACAGAGGCACGGGCGCGACGTTCCTGGGTGATCTGGTCGGTGTCTTCGAGGCAGGGTTGGTCGAGAGGGGCCGATGATGCATGGGTGATCTCCCAGACAAGGTTGGCACGGCTAGTTTCTCTCCTAGCTTGCTGTCCACACTAGGGTGACATGGTGATCTTCGGCTGTTCACCATTGATGGCATTGCCAAGCTTACAGTGGTGCTAGATGTTTGCAAATGAGCTAGATGATCTACTAAAGCCTAGTTGCAACCAGAGAGGGAACACGTTAGTCTCAAATCACTGCTCCAAATAGTGTTTGTATTTTATTTGATTTAAATCAGCAAGGTGTTTGATGTAATGGCCGCAAGAATTCAAGTTTTGAATTTTGAAAATATTTTTTGGTGGGTGTGCTAGGTTGGTGCTGGTGAGTCTACAGATGCTTGGGTTTTGAAAGTTGAGCTTGTTTGAGTGGTTTTTGAAAAAGTGGGATCTTCCCATATGATAAAGATTCAATTTTGAATTGTCAGTTAAACTATGCATTTGAAAGTTTCTGGATGATCACAAGGTGGGCCTTGATACTTTGTTAAGAGTACTATCAAGGGGTGTAAAGATCCAAACAAGTTTCTATTAAGTTCTGAAAGTTTGGGACAGCCAAAGTAGGCATGGGAGTTAAATTGGTCAAAATGACCATTCACTCAATTTGGCTTATTTTGATTTATTTGTCTTTGGGAAATTTTTTGGAATTGTTTAGATGATGTTTATTTCACCTAAGAATCCTTTTCCAAGCAAGGAAACACATAAACAAGGCAATTCAAAAGAATTCAAAATGGGATGCATACACACATGCATGCTTTCATACTTTTATTTAGAAAAGTTTTTGTTAACCCTAAATTTGATGATTAGAGTTTGATGATCCAAGCTTAGTATTTTTGGGATGTTACAAACCTTCCCCCCTTAAACAAAATCTCGTCCCGAGATTTGAAAAAGGACAAAAAATATTACCTAGGATTTGAAGAGATCGGGAAACTCGGTCCTGATGTGATCTTCGCGCTCCCAGGGAGCTTCTTCTTCGGTGTGGTTGCTCCACTGAATCTTGAGAAACTTGATTCTTCGGGTTCTGGTAGTTCGGAAAGCTTCTTCCAAAATACAGATGGGTACATCGGGATAGGTCAGGTCATCATTGATCTCTATGGTCCGGTGATCAATATTCTTGAATACTTCAGTCTTTTCGGGAACTTCGAGGCACACATTGTGCACGACTGACATCTCTTTGGGTAGTTCCAATTGATACGACACTTCTCCTCGACGGTTCAGAATCTTGAAGGGTCTGATATATCTGGCGGCTAACTTTCCTTTCAGTTGGAAATGCCGCATTCCTTTCAATGGCAACACTTTTAGATACACAAAATCTCCTATGTTGAAGGCGAGGTCTCGACGTCTCTTGTCAGCGTAACTCTTCTGTCTGGACTGGGCTGTCTTGAGGTGCTCACGAATCTTGTGAACCTTCTCTTCTACTTCTCGTAGGATGTCAGGTCTGAAAATCCGACTCTCTCCTACTTCCGACCAGTTCAAAGGGGTGCGACACTTCCTTCCATACATGAATTCAAATGGGGCCATTTGCAAACTAGCTTGATAACTGTTATTGTAAGAAAACTCTGCAAACGGCAGACAGTCTTCCCACTTAGATCCATATTCTAACACACAGGCTCTCAGCATATCCTCGAGTATTTGATTTACTCGCTCCGTTTGTCTGTCGGTCTGAGGGTGATAAGCTGTGCTGAAATCTAGGCGGGTTCCTAAACCTTCTTGGACTTTCTTCCAGAATCTCGAGGTAAACTGAGTTCCTCGATCCAATACGATGTTCTTGGGGACTCCAGGCAAACTGACGATTCTAGCGATGTATAACTCCGCTATCTTCGAACACTGATATGTGGTCTTGACGGGTAAGAAATGAGCGACTTTGGACAATCAGTCAACTATGACCCAGATAGAGTCATTTCCCCTACTAGAAGTAGGCAATCCGGTGATAAAGTCCATTCCAACGGAATCCCATTTCCATTCCGGAATCCGCAATGGTTGCAACAATCCAGCGGGTCTTTGATGTCCTGCCTTGACTCGTTGACATATATCACACATGGCGATATAGCTTTCGATTTCTCTCTTCATCTTATGCCACCAAAATTTCTCTTTCAAATCTTGATACATCTTAGTCCCTCCGAGGTGGATAGAATAAAGAGTATCATAGCTTCCGTCAAAATAACTTCTGTCAACTCAGAATTTGCTGGTACACAAAGGCATCCTTTGTACCACAGGACTCCTTCTTCGTCTTCGGTGAATCCGGGTACCTTGCCTGTACCAATACGACGCTTGATTTCGTCGATACTAGCATTTCCTTTCTGCGCCTCTTTGATCTGGCTGATCAAAGTGGGTTGAAGTTCTATGCTAGACAAAAATCCTTCACTCACTAATACCATTTGGAGATCTTCCATCTCTTTGTGCAAACTTGGTTGCTCCTTCAAAATCATGGAGTTCAAGCGGCACGACAATCTGCTAAGGGCATCGGCTACCACGTTGGCTTTACCGGGGTGATAGTGAATGTCCAGATCGTAATCTTTGATTATCTCAATCCATCTTCTCTGCCTCATATTCAGCTCCTTCTGAGTGAATATATACTTCAGGCTCTTGTGATCCGAATAAATCTCACAACGATTTCCCATGAGGTAATGCCTCCATGTCTTCAGGGCTAGAACTACGGTTGCGAGTTCGAGGTCATGGGTTGGGTAATTCTTCTCATGTTGTTTCAGTTGTCGAGATAGATAAGATATAACTTTGCCTTCTTGCATTAGCACACATCCGAGACCGATCTTGGATGCGTCACAGTACACATCGAAGGGCTTAGTGATATCCGGCATGATCAAGATTGGGGATGAAATCAATCTCCTTTTGAGCTCTTGAAAACTCGCTTCACATTTGTCGGTCCATTCAAACTTCTTGTCCTTCTTCAGCAATTGGTTCATGGGTCTGGCGATACTCGAGAATCCTTCTACGAACTTGCGGTAATATCCCGCCAATACGAGAAAAGCATGAACTTGGGTTTGAGTAGTTGGGGCTTGCCAATCTTCGACATCTTTCACTTTGGCAGGGTCAACGACAATTCCTCCGGCTGATATAATGTGACCGAGGAATCCTACTTCCTGTAACCAGAATTCACATTTTCTAAACTTGGCATACAACTGATGCTCTCTAAGGGTTCCAAGAATGGTCCTTAGGTGTAGCTCATGTTCTTCTTTCGATTTGGCATAAATCAGAATGTCATCGATGAAAACAACGACAAACTTATCCAGGAAGTCCATAAAAATCTTATTCATGAGATTCATGAAATAAGCGGGGGCATTGGTTAATCCAAAGGACATAACGGTATACTCGTATAATCCATATCGGGTGGTAAAGGTAGTCTTGGTAATATCTCCTGCACGAATCTTGAGTTGATGATATCCAGTCCTAAGATCAATCTTAGAAAACACTTTGGCAGCGGTCAACTGATCAAAAAATCTTCTATCTTGGGAAAGGGGTACTTGTTCTTGATGGTGACATCATTCAACTTCTGGTAATCCGTACACAAACGGTTACCTCCATCTTTCTTGTCCACAAATAAGACAGGTGATCTCCAAGGTGACGCACTTGGTTGAATCAATCCAATTTCCAACATGGAATCTAGTTGCTTCGTCAGTTCTTCTAGTTCCGACGGGTTCATACTATAGGGTCTCTGGGCTATGGGTCCTGTTCCGTGGATTAGCTCGATGATAAACTCGATATCCCGATCTGGGGGCATACCTGGCAAAACATCTGGAAATACATCGGGGTATTCACAGACTATCCAGACTTGGTCAATGGTAGGTTGGACTATACTCTTGTTGCACTTGAATTGGCGAGGTAAGGTTTCATAGATATGCTCGACTGATATTCCGGCGGTACTGGTCATGGTTATGGCTTTCTTGGCACAGTCAATCAATCCTTTATGTTTGGACATCCAATCCATTCCTAGTACTACTTCCAAACCTTTAGTTCCGAGTACTATCAGATTAGCATAAAAATCTATGCCATGGATTCAGATAGGGACGGCTTTGCAAATTTGCCTAGCCTTGGTGGTTGATCCGGGAATTTGAACGATCATAACATGCTTCAGTTTTGTTGGTTGAATTTTACTAGTGCATGCAAATTCTTTGGTGAAAAATGAATGCGATGCACCAGAATCAAACAACACTCTTGCAAGTACTAAATTAACAGAAAACATACCCAACACGACGTCTGGCGCTTCCTGAGCTTCTTCAGCATGCATGAGGAAAAGACGACCATTGCGGTTGAGTGAATTCCCTGGGGCAAACCTTCTTCCTAGCTGAACATGATGCTGCTGCTGAGCTGGGGCATTTGCATTGGGGGCTGCGGCATTCTTCTTGTTGTGGCACTCGTTGGAATAGTGGCCCTTATTTCCACAGTCATAACAAGTCACTTGCGACTTGTCCTTTGCTGCTACAGGCACAACATTGCTTCTAGTCCTCAGGGTAGTGTTGGTCTTGGCGGCAGCATTGTTGTTGTTGAACTTGGGTGGTGCACGGTTGAAATTTCTAGAATTTCCTTCGTTGTTGTGATTTACTCCAGGCCTAGGGTTTCCACGGTTGGGATAGGTCGGACGGTTCATCGGGGGTCTGTTGGTTCTTGGGGCAAATCTTGGAGATGGGTTAGGGCGATACTTTGGGGTCTGATGGGTTCCTGGTTGATGCATCATGCGACGCTTGCGGTTCTCATTGGCTTGGTTGATCTTTCCATCCATCTGGATGGCAGAGTAGACAAGGGCTTCAATATCCGCAAAGGGAATATTGACCAACACAGTCTGCATCTCATCGTGCAGACCATTTAGGAATCTTTCTTTCTTCTTGGCTTTAGTGTCGATCTCATCCGGGGCATGCCTAGATAATGACAAAAATTTGTCACGGTATTCCACTACGGTCATCCTTCCTTGATTCAGTTCTCTGAACTCGTCTCTCATCCTCTTGATCAAACCCGGTGGCACATGGGTTCTTCGGAACTTGACCTTGAATTCCTCCTAGGTCATCATCTGGCCTCCGGTCATTGTGCGAACACTGTTCCACCATGCTCTGGCATCTCCGGCTAGATAGTGGGTGGTGAACAGAACTTTCTCGTTAGCTTCCACTCCGACGACTTCTAGGTTATTTTCCATGGTCTGTAGCCAATTGTTGGCATCTAGGGGCTCTTCAGACTTAGTAAAAACAGGTGGGTTGGTATTCTGGAAATTCTTGAGCTTAGATCCATGGTTGTCCTGATTTCCGTGGCCTTGATTGTTGTGGGCAAGCTGAGCTATCTGTTGAAGGGTAGCTAAATTGGCTTGACGTTCGATACTTTCAGCTTCACGGTCGGAAACCAACATTTGCAGGATCTGCAACATCGGGTCCGGGGATGAACCACTTCCTCCACGTGGCATCTGAAGATTGAGATAAATCATGAGAAAAGAGGGAAATTTCTGAGGTTTTGGGGCTTTGAAAGGTTTTTAAAGTTGGACTCAGATTTTCTAGAAACTTGCTTTTCATTCATTCATTCACACGATACAAACACACACCACAAAACAAGAAAAATAGATGGTTTTAAGAACCATTCTGGAAACTACGATATAGTGGGACCGAATACTACTCACTACGCTAGTGCTCAAGTGCTACTACTCCTCGGAGTCGGTGTAGTCGTCATCCTCGTCATCATCGATGAAGGCATAATCATCCTCATCGGTGAAGAAATCCATAGCCCGATCCTCCAGAAAGTCATCATCATCACTGAGATAGGAGTAGGGGTCTCCACGGAGATCCTCTCCGGCATTCTCCCTTTCCTAAAACTGCATGTCTCTCTCGTGGATGGTCTCCTCCAAAGACGAGATACGATGGCGAAGACGGGCAATGATGCGCTCCTTCTTGTCGAGCTGACGGCGACGAGACTTGCGATCTTTTGCTATCATGGCGATGGTCTGATCCTTCGTCTTGATGATGGCGGACTTGTGGTTGGAGTAGTCACGGCAGTTATCCAACTCCTGCTGATGATCGTACATCATGAAGCTGAGGTGGTCCAATTGAGTCTTCAGTTCATGGTGGTATGGGGCTTCCAGTGGTTGTCCATTAGCATCATGCCTTGGACAAAACGCAAAGCGGGTACCCTTGATTCTGTTGATACTCTGCCCACACAGACGGGCAAGAGCTTCCTGCATGGCCCTGGCAAGTCCATTGAGCCAGTTGTTCTCTCTTAAGGTAAACTGAATTCCCTCAGTAGTGGGAGGTTCAATCTTTCCTCGGAGACTTGCAACAATTATCCACTGCAGATCTTCTCCTCCTTGATCATTAAGCTGAGCTCCGAAGAACTCGGGGTGAGGACGCTCGAGAAGTTTTGAAATCTGGTCCAAATCCCTCTCAAAGATAAGGTCTCCTCCATTTCCCAACTGGTAAAACTTGCTGTACTTCACGTCCATCTAAAATAATATAAGATGAGTAAGTTAGTAGAGTGCTCAGGTGTGTCAAATTTTTATGTATTTTGCAAGAGTTTTTGAGGAACATGAATTTTCATGAAAGAAGTAAGTGATAAGAATGGGAATAAGTTTTTGTAAATATTTGCTTCTTTTGGTTTTGAAACTAAATTTTTGATTCAAACGTCCAGTCCAACTAGGGTCTCCTATGGTCAACCTGGCTCTGATACCAACTTGTCAACACCCGGATTTTTAATCCCAGATGCCTGTTATGCCATACATCGCAATCCCAGGATTACCATTTTTGCGAGACATAACAGAATTGGATACCACAGTACATCATCCATTACAAACCATACATAAGGTCTTACACAAATAAGGATCTCATGATCTAGTCTTAATACAACACAAGCAGCGGAATACGTACTAATAACGGTAGCGTAGGCGAAGCTCCATCTTCGGGGTCATAGGCAATGCTGACGATGGGAGATGATCCTAGTTGTCATAACCTTCCTAGGGTCCATCTTCCAGGTACTCCTCTTCATAGTCTGGCCATGGGAATAGCCAGGGACAAAGCCATGAGTACTCTTTAAGTACTCGCAAACTAATACTAACAAGTGATGGAGTTTTTGTAATAGGACACTAAGCTCTAGGGTTGTTTTGCAAAAAGCCAGATTTACCTCTACTAAGTTTAGAAACAATGAATGCTAGTTGAAGTTTTATAACACCTAAGTGGGAACTTGTATCTCATGCCACAACTCTGTTGTGGTCAAGTCAAAGTCTTAAATCATTTCACAAGTCATTTTGAAAACATCTGACGGGAGAACCTTATGGCCACTCCAACTGTCCATAACCGCGGACGCGGCTATTTGAATAGTTTGACACTTTGGAGATATTGTACACTTTCACCACAACATTCGATACATCCGTCAGGAACAAATCCTGAATTCACCATACTTAGTATGCGGATAATCAATCCTAACCTTTCAATTACACGCCCTAGTATAAGCACCTCTCCTGTGAGTTTGGCCTCCCAACCATGACCAACTGTCATCTTGGAGTCTTGCAGTGGACAATCTTCACAAGGTAGCCTCAGCTCATACCTTGGTCGTGAGGGAACTAATACTAAGGTATATAAGTTTCTAGTCAAGCCCTACCCAATCTTCGGGTATTATGGTTGTACGATAAAATTGGAATGGTATCGCATCCAGACAACCATCAGTTTTATAAAGGGCTAAGGCTCATGCCTCAACATTTTCATCACCATAAATCATCTGGTGTTCGGAAACACATGTCCAAAACATTTCAATAGAATGATCCATCATTCCAAGGTTTTCATAACCATTTTTCCACCAAGTATTCCCATCTAAAATTTGATCAAGTTTTATGCTTAGCACTAGGATGTACAAGTGGGAGTGAGTACTAATGAGGGGTGGTAAACTAGTGGAGTTTCAACTAAGTTCAATCTCATGCCTTAGGATGACATAAAGATTATCTAGCTTAGGCCAAATTTTATGCTCTTTATGCAACCTTCAAATATCCTTCTAGTATCTACAAGTCACTTAAGTAAACTCTAAGTAATAGCTTTGATAAAGAAATAAAGTAGAAATCTTGCAAGTAAAACTAGGATTGGTTTATCAAGTGGTATTGATCATATATGCTTAAGGCTTATAGTGGCATGGTAACAAGCAAGTATTTGCTTGCATAGGTATAGTATCTTGCAAGTGTTAGCTTGCACATTCAACTAGTAGTATTAGGCTTGCCTTGTGCAGAGCAGTGGTTGAAGTTCTCCTCGGCTTCTTGTTCGTAGTATCCTCCTTCCTCCTCGTATCCTTGGTCGGTACTAGCGTCTATGAATAAATACGAGGTACACAATCACCAAACAATACTTAATGTCGTGGGAATGACCACGGCAGATGCTGCAATCGGTCGCGAGTAGTAGAACATAGGGCAAGGGCGGCCAGCCATCTGCGGTGCGAGATGAGAGCGGAGACACAGGGTTTTACCCAGGTTCGCCCCCCGGAGGGTAAAGACCTACTCCTGCTAGATTGTATTATGATGGAGGTACAATGGGGCGAGCTCGACGGCTAGGCGGCGAGTCGCTTGGGTGGATGATGGAACGTATCCTCTACACGCCCTGTAGGGAGGTTTATATAGACTCACCCCCTAGGGTTTACATATCTCAACCGAATCAATTAAGGTTTCGGCACTCGTTTAACCTAATCCGACTGGGCCTATCTACTCTCCTGGGCCTTCAGCTTCCAGTCGCTAGGATCCGCGCCAGGCCTTGATCTAGTCGCCGTCCTGCAGGCCCACTCGCCAGTTCCTAGGCCAGTTAGAAACGTCTTGCTGGGTATACCCCGGTAGGCATATCCCCATCAGTAGTCCCCGAGGCCGTTGTCGATTGGTCATAGGTGTTCATTGGCAGTCGGAGTATACGGGTCCAAAGCGGGCGCCCAGTCGAATCGGTGGCGGGCTCCTGAATAAAGGAAAAAACTAATTATTCTGGTCGCAATGACAGTAGTTAATCGGGTCGCAGCTCGGCGAACAGGTCGAGAAATATTTAGTCACTGTTGTAGGGGTTGGGTCGGCGAGTCGAGTGGATGAAGTTGGACCGTTGGACGCAGTCAAAACTAGCCGTTGGGGTAATCCAACGGTAACTTTGGCGTAATCACCGCGTAGCAACGGCTCCCGGAATTGGCGGGTAACAACCGCTATATAAAGGAAATGGTAGGCGATCAGGGAACCATCCTTTCGTCATTTCCTCCGATTTCGCCCATCTCCGTTTTCCTCCGCGTCGCGATCCAATCAATCCAAAACCCTCCGACCTCCACGAACATTTCCACCAATGGCCCACTCCGCCGAACCATGGGGCAGGTCCAAGTGCACACGAGCACTACTGGCATCGTTCGAGGAGGTCGGGATCCAGCGCGCCGGCAGGTGGCGCATCCCCGCGGCCGGAGAGGTGACTCCGGATCCGCACGAGGGAGAATTCGTTTGCTTCACCAGCCATCTGGAACGGGGGCTGGGATTCCCCACGTCTCTCTTCTTCCGACACTTTTGCGCTTTCTACGGGATCCAGCCATCGGACCTGGGCCTGCACAGCATCGAGCAGCTCGCCATTTTCGTGGCGTTCTGCGAGTGCTACCTGGGCTGTAGGCCCTACTTCTCCCTATGGCAAGATCTATTCCACGAGAAGATCAACCGTGAAGAATCAGGCGGCCCAATGCTAGCGACGGGTGGCCTGACGTTCCAGTTGAAGTCGAAGGCCTCCTTCTTCGACCTGATGCTGCCTGCCAAGGCAGCAAGCGAGTGGAAGAAGTCCTGGTTCTACGTCACCGAGGCGACTCCAGATGGCGAGGTAGCGATCCCGAGGTATTCCGCCGACCGACCCGAACTGCTCCATCTCCAGGTCGGCAAGCTCCCATTAGACCAGCGGATGGTCGTGGATGAGATGCTTCAAACTATCCGCGGCCTGAAGAAGAAAGGCCTGCAGACCATCAACCTGTACAATTGCTGGCTCGGGCGGTGACTTGTTCCCCTGGCCTGCCGTGATCATTATATGTACGAGTACACGGGCAGGGAAGACTCGACGAAATCCTGCCTCGCCGAGTGGAAGCTCAAAGACTACGTCCTGGCGTTGAAGAAGATCACCCAGGCAGCATACCTGGATGCAAAGGCCGGGGTCGCCCCCTACACCGTGAAGCATCCAGCCCCAACGGTAAGTCGCTGTCTTTACTACCATTCGTAGTCGCAGTTGATGTTGTCGCGGTTACACTGATATAGGCTTGTGCCTGCTGCAGTTATTTCAAGTGGTGGAAGGGTG
Organism: Avena insularis; assembly: GCA_023614405.1. NCBI lineage: Eukaryota > Viridiplantae > Streptophyta > Magnoliopsida > Poales > Poaceae > Avena > Avena insularis. The sequence goes on from JAJUPC010000080.1 coordinate 331,045, forward strand.
GCTCCCACCCGCGGACGACGAGAACTCGAGCTCGTTCGTCCAGGACGGGGATGAGTCGCCTCCTGCCAAGGGCGGCGTCGAGAGCGACGCAAGTGATGACGACAACGAGCCCAGGGAAGAGGTCGCCCCAAGGGTCCGCAAAACTCGCGGGCAGCATCAGCGTGAACTCGAGGCGAGTAGAAGCCTCGAGCGTCATGACGATGATGACGACGACGAGCTTCCCGAGCACACCTCGCGTCGCGAGGCCACACCGTCAAAGAAGAAGAAGGAAGTGAAGGATCCACCAAAGAGGAAGGCGAAGCCGGCAAAACAGTCATCTCCGCCTCGTTCGGCGAGTAGTTCCGACGCCACCAGCTTGGCCAAGGATGAAGCACCGCGGACAACAGCAGCACCGGAAGCCGCTGCCGCTCTGGATGAGGTGCCTCTGGCTTCGCTTCCCCCCCTATTCGCCCAGTCTCCGGGTTGGGGGTTGCTCCAGCCGCAACACCTTCACCTCCCAGGAGAGCTCCTGCCGAAGTCGTTCCGGAAGCTCCTGTCGCGGCCTCGTCATAAAAGAGGCCTTCCGTGTCTTGGGCACAAGATGTTTTGGAGATGGGACTCAGTCGGAAACTGGGCCCCGAACTAGAGAAGCCGGCCAGCATCCGCACGGGGCTGTGGTTCATACCAGTCGCGAAGTAAGTTTCGTTCGTCTGCTTGCCTTTCATTGTATTTGGACCATTTTGCTCATATAATTAAGTCGCTGGACTGGAGTTAAGAAGATAGGCCACCCGTATGTGGCCAAGGTGCCGCCAGTCGTCGCCGAAGAGGACGCCTCACGGAAGAGGAAAGCCGATGAGGTTGCTGCTCCCGCATGCGATTCTAAGAAGGCCAAGGGTGACGATGTCGTCACGGTCTCTGATGATACGACGGCTGCTCCGAGCGACCCTCTGACTGCGACGGAGGCAGCCTTGAAGACCAAGGGGGATATTTCCTCATCCGGGATGGCCGAGCCGGATCCTTTCGGTGCTGGAGCATCCACCGCGACCTTCCCCCGCTTTATGGCCAAAGCGGCCACAACGAGTGGTACAACGCCATCGAGCCATGCGCCTGGGGTCGCCGAAACGGAGGTCGAGCAGCGTCGCGGACACACTCCGGCTTTTCTCGCGTCGGTGGATGCGCTGCAGCATCACGGCATGCTAGGCGCAGCCATCCAGGTATGTCCAGTCCCCGAGGATCGGGCCACTGAATTTCAGTGGTCAGATTCTTATAGTGTTTGCTTTTATTTGTAGTGCCCAGTCCCCGAGTGCCTAGTCGCTGAATTTCAGCGGGTGGGCACTTGGGATTTTTGATCTACAGTCCCCGAGTGCCTAGTCGCTGAATTTCAGCGGGTGGGCACTTAGGATTTTTGATCTCTAGTGCCCGAGTGCCTAGTCGCTGAATTTCAGCGGGTGGGCACTTAGGATTTTTGATCTCCAGTCCCCGAGTGCCTAGTCGCTGAATTTCAGCGGGTGGGCACTTAGGATTTTTGATCTCCAGCCCCCGAGTGCCTAGTCGCTGAATTTCAGCGGGTGGGCACTTAGGATTTTTGATCTCCAGTCCCCGAGTGCCTAGTCGCTGAATTTCAGCGGGTGGGCACTTAGGATTTTTGATCTCCAGTCCCCGAGTGCCTAGTCGCTCAATTTCAGTGGGTGGGCACTTAGGATTTGATTCTTGTTGACTGTTTGATTTGTGTGCAGGGCTTGCAACGTGAATCCGGCGATCGGCTACCCGCGAAGTTTCGCGCGGAGAGGGAACTTATTGCCGTCCAAGAAACGAACAAGAGACTCCAAGCCCTTGCTGCCAAGGCGGAGGAGATCCGCCAGGGTCTTGTTCCGGCGTGTGAACTGTCAACGGCTCAGTCTGCCTTGAGTGCGACTGAGCAGCAGGTCGCTGTCCTTGAGCGCGAGGTTGAGGAAGAGAGGACGGAGGCGACTACGGCGGATGGGCGAGCCAGAGCTGCTATTACGGCTGTCGCTGAGGAGCGGAAGGTCTCTGACGCCCTTGTTGCTAGGCTACAAGACGACTTCTCCTCTCTTCAAAGCTTCATCACGGGCCTGTGACGTCCTTTGATTGGTAAGCTTTCCCATCTCTGCCCGTAATAGTTCTGCTATGGAATCGTCGTTGTATTTACTGCCGGCCCCTGTGCGCAGGTCGGATTATCGATAGCTCGGAGGAGGCGCAAACGTATGACGCACGGCAGTGCGTGGCCACTTTGGTCGACTCGGCCACGTTGTCTGCGGCGTGCATTCGAGCTTATCTTCAAGAGATGTCGCCCACGGAAGTGATTCCCAGCGATCTCGTCGAAGTTTGGCGGTATCTGGAGAAGGCGCCGTCAGTCGTCAAGTTCATGACGCGGTCGGCGTTCCGGCGTGGGGCGGCAACGGCGCTTAGCCTTGGGCTTGCCCACTTTTCGGAGGACTTCGACCTTGACGATGTGACGAGTGGCTATCCCTCGTCGACGGGCTCGGTGGAGATTGCCGAGGTGCTGAAGCTGACGGACCGGGCCGCGGTATACTCCGATCGCGTCTAGGCGATGGGCGACCTTCTCCCTTATCAGGAGACGACTGTCGCGCCCAACAATCCCGAGCCACCGCACCGGGACTTCAAGGTTGAGCAGCCCTTCCGTGCGGCGATGGCGGGTGAGTTGACGATGTATCCGTCGAACCCGTACACTCCCTTCATTCGCAACCGCAAGGGTGGCGGCGAGTCGATGTCGAAGCCTGCAGAATAGAAACATTGTGCCTTGGGGCGTTAGTAGTAATTTGGCCATTGGGATCAACTTGTATTTTGTAATAACTTTGTTATGCTGTAATGGAATTTCGCGTTATTTTGTCTTCCGATTTTGATTGATGATTGGACGAGTCCCCGAGCGCGTCTGCCCTTTTTATGGGGTTGACCTCGTTTGTTATGTGTTTGTGGTTTTGGACGTTTGTCAGTTGTTTTGTTATTGAGGTCGACTCGCCCGATCTTGGAAAGCCAGTCGCAGGGCGACTCCCATGAGTGCTGTTTACTTGACCGTTTTCCCTTGCGTGGATGAGGTCGGGTAGCCGAGTCCCCGAGCGTGGTACTTGGTGGTTCTAGTCGCGGCTCTAGGGTGGGTGAGGACTGGGCGCGTTAGAGTGAGCGCATCACTCCTGCCTGGCCCGTCGGGTCAGTTGCGTGGTGAGTCCTGGGCACGCTCTCGTACTTGGCGTTTTTCCCTAGTCGCTCGTGCTTAACTGGTCGTCAGTCCCCGAGCATGGTACTTGGCCGTTCGAGTCGCTGTGTCGAGGATGCGGAGGATCATAGTCGCTGTGAGGAGCGAAGGCAGTTGTCTTGGCTCGTTAAGCCAGTCGAGCTAGGCGACTCCGATGGGGCTCCGGGTAGGAGTTTTTTGTGGACGTTACGAGTCCTGGGGTAACCCAGTGCCCTCGTAACGCACTACTTGGCCGTGCCGGTCGCTATACCAGAGGTTGACTTCTGCGGTTAGCTTGACGCTGTTATTACGAGTGCGAGTGGCACAAGGCACGGAGAGTAGACGCAATTTGTGGTAACCGATATATTTTATTTCATAGCTAATGGAGGGTACATGTGTGGAGTTCTAGGAGTAGAACTTCCGTAGGAGGTTTACATTCCACGGTCGCTTGACGTCGAGTTTCCCGTCTCCGCGAACATCGGTGAGGTAGTAGGCGTCGTTGCCGAGTACTCGCCCGATGGCGAATGGTCCCTCCCATGGGGGGGAGAGCTTGTGCATGCCCTTCTTGTCCTAGATGAGGCGTAGCACCAGGCCGCCTTCCTGGAAGGTGCGAGTCTTCACCCGCCGGCTATGGTAGCGGCGGAGTCCTTGCTGGTAGATGGCAGTGCGGGAGTGAGCTAGGTCGCGTGCCTCGTCGAGTTGATCGACTCCATCCTGGCGTGCGAGTTCGTTCGCAGCCTCCGTGTAGTGGACGACCCTTGGCGAGTCGTGCTCTAGGTCGGTGGGCATGACTGCCTCGGCGCCGTAGACCATGAAAAAGGGGGTGAACCATGTCGACCTGTTCACCGAGGTGCGGATGCCCCAGATGACGGAGGGTAGCTCCTCGACCCAGCACCCGACGGTGCGCTCGAGTGGTACTTGGAGCCTTGGCTTCAGGCCATGGAGGATGCTCTGGTTGGCCCGTTCCGCCTGGCCGTTGGACTCCGGGTGGGCGACTAAGGCTAGGTCGAGTCGGATGTGATGTTCCTCGCAGAACTCGGCCATGGCTCCTTTGGCGAAGTTGGTGCCGTTGTCCGTGATGATCCTGTTGGGGAACCCGTAGCGATATATGAGCTCGCGTAGGAACTTGGTGGCGGTCTTCCCGTCGCATTTCCGGACTGGCTTGGCCTCCACCCACTTTGTGAATTTGTCGACCGCGACCAGGAGGTGGGTGTAGCCTGAGGGGGCCTTTTTGAAAGGGCCTACCATGTCCATACCCCACACGGCGAACGGCCAGGTGATGGGGATCGTCTTGAGCGCTGAGCTCGGCACGTGTGTCTGGTTGGCGTACTTCTGGCACCCGGCGCACCGCTGGACAATGTCGACGGCGTCTGCGTGTGCGGTGGGCCAGTAGAAGCCGTGTCGCATAGCCTTTGCGACCAGAGAGCGGGCACCAGCGTGGTGGCCGCAGTCGCCGGAGTGGATGTCGTGGAGGATTTTGCGTCCTTCGACGGGTTGGACGCAGCGTTGGAAGGTGCCTCCCTCCAGGCGTCTGTTTCGTCTGCCGGCAAGGTGCCTCCCTCCAGGTAGGTGATGTACGGTGTACTCCAGTCGTCTGGCTCGGTGATGAGTGCGACCATGGCTGCCTCTGGTTGCAGCGGGACTCCGATGTCGATCTCCCTTGGGGGAGAGACGGAAGGCTTGGTGATGGTGTCGAGGAAGATGCCGGCGGGTGGTGCGAGTTGAGCCGAGCCGATACGAGAGAGTGCGTCGGCCTCATCGTTCTTCTGCCTGTCGATCCACTCGACGGAATAGCCTGCGAAGTGTCTGCCCAGCTTGTTCACTGCTTGGCGGTATGCCGCCATGGTGGGGGAGACGGCGTACCAGGTGCCAGCGACCTGCCCAGCGACGAGGTCGGAGTCTCCGTAGCAGCGTAGGCGGTTGACATTCATCTCCTTGGCGTCTCGCATGCCGTGGAGTAGTGCCTCGTACTCGACCATGTTGTTGGTGCAGGGGGTGAACTCGAGGCAGAGGACGTAGCGGAGCTTGTCGCCCTTTGGGGAAGTCAGCACGATCCCTGCTCCTGCGTCGTCTGCCTTCTTGGAGCCGTCGAAGTGCAGGCTCCAATAGTGGAGGTACGGCAGCTTTTCCGGCTGCTGGGCCTCTTCCCAATCGGCGATGAAGTCCGCGAGAGCCTGCGACTTGATCGCTTTGCGTGGCTCATACTTGATGTTGTGGACGCCGATTTCGACGGCCCACTTGGCGACTCGCCCGGTCGCCTCGCGGTTGCGGATGATGTCCTGCAACGGTGCTGAGGAGACTACCGTGATCGGGTGCTCCTGGAAGTAGTGCGGCATTCGCCGCTGTGCTCTAAAGACCACGTATACCAGTTTTTGGTATTGCGGGTATCGCTGGCGCGACTCGGTGAGGACCTCACTGATGTAGTACACCGGTCGCTGTACTGGGCGCTCCTTTCCTTCCTCTGGCCGCTCGACGACCATGACGGCGCTGACGACGCGCTCGGAAGCCGCGACGTAGACCAGCATGGGTTCTTTGTCAACGGGGGCGGCGAGTAGTGGTGCTGCGAGTAGCACCTTCTTGAGGTCATGAGTCGTCGTCGCCTCCTTGTCCCACTGGAAGGTGGGGTTCTTCTTGTCGAGCGGTATAGGGTCATCGCCTTTTCGCCCAATCAGGGGATGAAGCGACTGAGAGCCGCGACTCGCCCGGCCAGCTTCTGGACGTCGCGCAGGCACTCGGGTTTGCTGAGTCGAGCGATCGTGTCGATCTTGGTGGGGTTCGCCTTGATCCCGTGCTTGGAGACAACGTATCCCAGTAGTTGCCCTGCTGGTACACCGAAGGTGCACTTGCCTGGGTTTAGCTTTATCTTGTATTTCCGCAGGTTGGCGAATGTTTCCGCCAGGTCGGCGAGTAGGTCGCTCTGGCGAGCGGACTTCACTACCACGTCGTCGATGTAGACGTGGATATTGCGGCCAATTTGGCTCGCAAGGCATTCCTGCATGCACCGCTGGTAGGTCGCCCCGGCGTTCTTGAGGCCGAAGGTCATGGCGGTGTAGCAGAAGGCTCCGAATGGCGTGATGAACGCCGTCTTTTCTTCGTCCTCGACAGCCATTTTGATCTGGTTGTACCCAGAGTAGGCGTCGAGGAAGCACAGCGACTCCAAGCCCGCGGTGGAATCGATTATTTGGTCGATCCGCGGGAGGACGAATTGCTCCTTCGGGCAGGCGCTGTTTAAATTTGTGTAGTCGATACACATCCTCCAGGTCCCATTTTTCTTCTCAACCAGGACTGGGTTTGCCAGCCACTTGGAGTATTTTATTGGCCGGATGAAACCTGCAGCGAGTAGACGCTGCACCTCCTCGGCGATGGCTCGGCGGCGCTCTTCATTGAAGGGCCGCAACGACTGCTTGACGGGTCGCACTTTGGGGTCGGTGTTGAGTTTGTGCTCAGCGAGTTCCCTAGGGACTCCAGGCATGTCAGAGGGCTTCCATGCGAAGATGTCCCTGTTCTCACGAAGGAACTCGATGAGCGTGCCTTCCTATGCTGGGCTCATGCCCGTCCCGATCGTCACCGTCTGGCTAGAGTCGCCTGGGACCAGCTCAACGGTGCGGGGGTGCGTTGTTGCCTCGAAGGCTGAGGTATTGCCGCCCTCCGAGTTGGGCTTCTTGAGTATGGTGGGGTTGTCGTTGCTGACCCCGCTCGCGTACTTGGCGAGCTCGTCAGCGTGGTTGGCCTCTGCCGCGATGACGGCGTCGGCGAGTTCGGCTCCTTTGGCCTCGCACTCGACGGCCATGTCGGGGTCGCCGTTGATGGTGATGACGTCGCGCGGCCCGGGGAGCTTCATCGCGTTGTACACGTACTGGGGCGCCGCCATGAACTTGGCGAACGCCCGGCGCCCCAGGACGCAGTGCTAGGGGCTATCGAAGGGCACCAGCTCGAAGACGATCCGCTCGGTGCGGAAGTTTGCTGGTGTGCCGAAGGTGACTGGCAGCGTGACCTTACCGATCGGGTACGCCTTCCGACCGGGGACGATGCCGTGGAACATGGTGTAGGTCGTCTCGACCATCGACTGCGGGAGCCGCATGATCGCTGAAATCTACCTTTGGATGTTGATGGAGCTGCCGCCGTCCATCAATGTCTTGGGGAGCCAGTAGTCTCCCACCTTGGGCTTGACCACCAGGGCGACTCGGCCTGGGTACTCGATGCGTGGCGAGTGGTCCTGGAGGCTCCAGGTGATGGGCTGCTCCGACCAGTTGAGGAACTGGGGAACGTCCACCTGGGCCACCATGTTGACGGCGACGGCGCGGGCGATGAACTTCTTCTCACGCTTCGTGTTGAAGCCTGTGAAGGTGTGGAGCGAGCCGGCCACACTGCCGAATTTTCCGCCGTTTGGCGGGTTGTTGTCGGGGTCCTACCGCGCTCGCCGTGCCTTCTCGATCTCCTTGAGAGAGTGGCAGTCGGCGGTCGTGTGCATGGCGGGCTTCCCTTCCCTGCTGTGAAACGCACAAGGCTGGTTAAGGAGGGCCGCAGGGTCGAACCTTGGTTTCACCTTGTAGTTGCCGCCGTCGAGGCGTTGCCCTCCGTCGCGGCAGAAGCTCCTGGGCTCGCGCTGCGTGTGCCCAGCGTTGGCGACGAAGTCGACTCTCCCGTCACTACGGCGCTTGCCAGTGAGGCGAGTGTTGCTGTAGCGTAGGTCGTACCGTCGTCCGTTGTCGTTGCCATTCGTGCGGCGTTGACCTCCCAACTCGTCGTCGGTTTCCTGGTTTGGGACTTCCTCCGTGTTTCTTTTGGCGATCTCAAGGAGGTCCGGTATGTTGTCGAGTGTGCGGTATGCACGTTTGAGCTTGGCGACCAAGGGCTCGTAGCGGCACGAGGTCTTGAAGCAGTGGATCGCGGTGTCCGGGTGGATGCCGACTGCGTTGTACCATAGTTCTTGCCACCCTTGGACCCAGCTGCGGGTCGACTCGCGGGGTCCCTGGACGCATCGTTCTAGGTCCTCGATGGTGGTGGCGCGGGTGTAGGAACCCTCGAAGTGCCTAACAAAGGCATCGCGCATCTCTTCCCAGGAGTCGATGCTATCCGGGGGGAGAGTGTTGATCCACTGCCTGCACGCTCCCTCCGTCATCAGGGGGAGGTAGCGGGCGGCTAGCAGGTCGGTGTGGCCAGCGATCCCCATCGCCATGAGGTAGGTGTCCAGCCACACGGAGGGGTCGTACGAAGGGTCGTACTTCTCTATTTCCTTCGGCGCTTTGAAGTTCGCCGGGTATTTTTCTCCTCGGATCATCGGTCCGAAGCATCGGGGCTCGAGTCGGCTTAGCGACCCCATCGGCTCACCGTCACGGCGATTGGTTAGGGTGTGTCGCAGGTCGTCGGGCTGGCGTGCGTGCCAGGTCTGGTTATTGATGATGTGGGTGCGGGCGTCGACGGGCTGACCGTTTGCGGCGACGAAGTTGGTTGCCGGCCTGGGGTCGTTGGTGGAGAGTGCCGCGTTCACGGGTCGGTGTTGGAGCTGCAGTGGTTCGGGTGGCGGGCAATTGAGGGTGTTTGCCGCTAGTGGGCGGCCGCTCTGCTGCCCAATGAACGCGAGTACATCCGACCCTATGAGTCGACGCCTGCATTTTGTTGCTCGACCGCCTTTGCGAGCAGGGCCTTGACGTACTGGATCTGTAGGGCGCCGTCACCGCTGGCCGTGATGTTGTCGGCCGCTGCTCGGCCTGCCACGAGGTTGTCTATCGGGGTGGAGAACAGTGGTAGGCCGTTCGCGTCTCGCTCCCGTGAGGAGACCACTATCCGCGGCTGGTCCCTGGGGGGTGCGCGGTTGGGTGGAGGTGGGGCGCCCATCACCGTCGACCCTGGTGGAGGCCGGGCGCTTCCTCCTGGTGGCGCGTTCTCGCAGATCACGCACTCGGCCACGCGGGCCGGGTCGTTCTTGTCGTCGAAGTTCAGGGCGCGCCCTTGGACGGTGGGGTTCAGGCGCGACCTGATTCGTTGCTGGTGGTAGCGCGACAGCTTCTGCGCTGTCACCTAGTCGAGGTGAAATTTTTCGCGCTTGGCTTGCTCTTTGCGGACTGCTTCCGCCAGCTTCAGGTGGAGTTCCTCGACCTCCGTTACCGTTGCGTTGGGAGGGATCGGGGTGGAGAAGGGATCCTCCGGTGGGTCGGTGCCAGTCGCCATGTAGGTCGCAGCGTGGCGACCGGTCCCGTCGAGGAGATCAGCGGAGTTCTCCGACCCAGAGTCGTAGTCGAAGATCCCAAGGATGGAGGGATCCTCGAAGTCTCCTACGTTGGAGACCTGGGCGATGGAGCCCGCGGGCAAAGCCGCGATGATGGATCCGGCGAGTGACGCCAGAGTTGCCAAATCGGCGTCGTCATTGAGAGTCGCGTCTTCCGCGGCCGCGGTGGTTTCGGCCATGTCACTGTGGGCCGAGTTGTACTCGGAGGCGAGGCGGTGGATCGTGCGGACCTGGCTCTCGGAGAGCCGGTCGCGTGGCGGCGACTCGCGGATGCGAGCCGAGTCCTCCGAGACGATGACGTCGGTAAGGCCGACGAAGAGGCTGATCGTGCCGACCGGCAAGATCATGCTATGCGTGACGGGTCGTGCCGCCGGGATGTAGCTGCTCGGCAAGATCTGGAGCATCTAGCCGATCGCTATCATGTGGCCGATGGCGACCGACTCGTTGATGGGTAGATTGGATCTCGCCGCAGAACACCGGCCAGACCGGCCAGGCCCCACGGTGGGCGCCACTGTCATGGGAATGACCATGGCAGATGCTGCAATCGGCAGCGAGTAGTAGAACATAGGGCAAGGGCGGCCAGCCATCTGCGGTGCGAGATGAGGGCGGAGACACAGGGTTTTACCCAGGTTCGGCCCCCCGGAGGGTAAAGACCTACTCCTGCTAGATTGTATTATGATGGAGGTACAATGGGGCGAGCTCGACGGCTAGGCGGCGAGGCGCTTGGGTGGATGATGGAACGTATCCTCTACACGCCCTGTAGGGAGGTTTATATAGACTCACCCCCCTAGGGTTTACATATCTCAACCGAATCAGTTAAGGTTTCGGCACTCGTTTAACCTAATCCGACTGGGCCTATCTACTCTCCTGGGCCTTCAGCTTCCGGTCGCTGGGATCCGCGCCAGGCCTTGATCCAGTCGCCGTCCTGCAGGCCCACTCGCCAGTTCCTGGGCCAGTCGGAAACGTCCTGCTGGGTATACCCCGGTAGGCATATCCCCATCACTTAACTACTTGCAATCATCACAAAAAAGGGGTCCTATAGATGATCTAGCATCATCACTAACATTACAAGATTAAAGCTTGGTTTAATTCCTTTTATTTTTAGAAAAGTAATTTCTACTAATTGAAAAACTACTCAAGATTTAATATTCTCCAAACCAAACATGGGATCATGTTGACACATGTCATCACCACATATTTTAGTCCATGGGAATGTTATTTAAAGTGGTGTCACAATTTAATATGGTTTTACCCTTTTATTTTAATTAACTAAAGTGGCTAGAAATGCCTATGTGGCATTCTTTTATTACTTGATCATTACTTATGTAAGTAAACCTATATATTTTTATATATTCTGAAATTTATGGTTGGATGTGATTTTTGAGAGTTGGAATCAACTCAAAAGCTATTATGGTTTAAATTTGAAAAATGTTTGAATGAAGAAAAGCTTCTAACCCTGTTATTTTTACCACGGGTGATCTACAGATCCAAATGATTTAAATCCAACGGGCTTGGATTCAGCACTTCTAGACCTTTCTAACAAAATTGGTTTCATTCAATTTGGTTCACTGAGTCGAGCTGGGTTGATTTTTGAAACTAGGTACAGAACTGTGTTTGAAATAAAATGAAAAAGGTTAAAAATTCAAACTAGTGGGCTGCTTGAGAAAGCGATCTTGGGCCGGCCTGCTAAGCCTGGCAGCGGGCTGGTTAAGTTGCTGTCCCCACGCGTCAGTGAGACGAGGGGGTGTGAAGCGGTACGGGGCAATATGGTGCATTCGATCTAGTTCTAATCCAACGGCTGAGGGTCGTCGTCCACGTCGGGCAACGCCGGCGAGACTGAACCCTAACGCGGCAGGTGGGGGTCGTCGGGGGCTCACCGGGGCTCAGGCGAGGGTCGGCGAGGCGGGCGAACGACGAAGTCGACGACGGCGAACCTCCTGGTACCGGTAGCTTCTCCTGGGGCGGCTCCAATCGTTGGCTCCCTTCTTCTCAAGAGGTGGCGGGCTCCGGTGAAATTCCGGCGAAGCATTGCTTGCCTTGCTTCGGGAACAGGGTGCAACGATCAGTGAGGAGAGGGGAGTGAGATGGTGTGCTCAATTCGGCTAGGGGTGGCCTTTATTTATAGTCGTGATGACGAGACCGAACGGGATGGGCAGGCGATGGTGGCGGCATGGCTACGGGCTGCTAGAGGCATGGCCGGCGGGGGTGATCGCTTGGTGGTCTCCTGGCGATGCTCTACGGCTTTAATGCGCATGTAGGGGCGGTGGCAAACGGTCTAGAACACGCGATCCTCCCAGGTAGCTTCTTCTTCGGTGTGGTTGTTCCACTGAATCTTGAGAAACTTGATGCTTCGGGTCCTTGTACTTCGGAAAGCTTCTTCCAAAATACTGATGGGTACTTCGGGATAGGTCAGGTCATCATTGATCTCTATGGTCCGGTGATCAATATTCTTGAATACTTCAGTCTTTTCGGGAACTTCGAGGCACTTGCGAAGTAATGAGATATGGAACACATTGTGCATGGCTGACATCTCTTCGGGTAGTTCCAAATGATACGACACTTCTCCTCGACGGTTCAGAATCTTGAAGGGTCTGATATATCTGGGGGCTAACTTTCCTTTCAGTTGGAAACGCTGCATTCCTTTCAATGGCGACACTTTCAGATACACAAAATCTCCTATGTTGAAGGCGAGGTCTCGACGTCTCTTGTCGGCCTAACTCTTCTGTCTGGACTGGGCTGTCTTGAGGTGCTCACGAATCTTGTGAACCTTCTCTTCTACTTCTCGTAGGATGTCAGGTCTGAAAATTCGACTCTCTCCTACTTCCGACCAGTTCAAAGGGGTGCGGCACTGCCTTCCATACATGAATTCAAACAGGGCCATTTGCAAACTAGCTTGATAACTGTTATTGTAAGAAAACTCTACAAACGGTAGAGAGTCTTCCCACTTAGATCCATATTCTAACACATAGGCTCTCAGCATATCCTCGAGTATTTGATTTACTCGCTCCGTTTCTCCGTAGGTCTGAGGGTGATAAGCTGTGCTGAAATCTAGGCGGGTTCCTAAACCTTCTTGGACTTTCTTCCAGAATCTCGAGGTAAACTGAGTTCCTCTATCCGATACGATGTTCTTGGGGACACCATGCAAACTGACGATTCTAGCAATGTATAACTCCGCTAGCTTCGAACACTCATATGTGGTCTTGACGGGTAAGAAATGAGCGACTTTGGACAATCGGTCAACTATGACCCAGATAGAGTCATTTCCCCTACTAGAAGTAGGCAATCCGGTGATAAAGTCCATTCCAACGGAATCCCATTTCCATTCCTGAATCTGCAATGGTTGCAACAATCCAGCGGGTCTTTGATGTCCTGCCTTGACTCGCTGACATATATCGCACTTGGTGATATAGCTTCCGATTTCTCTCTTCATCTTATGCCACCAAAATTTCTCTTTCAAATCTTGATACGTCTTAGTCCCTCCAGGGTGGATAGAATAAAGAGTATCATGAGCTTCCTTCAAAATAACTTCTTTCAACTCAGAATCTGCTAGTACACAAAGGCGTCCTTTGTACCACAGAACTCCTTCTTCGTCTTCGGTGAATCCGGGTACCTTGCCTGTACCAATACGACGCTTGATCCATCGATACTAGCATTTCCTTTCTGCGCCTCTTTGATCTGGCTGATCAAAGTGGGTTGAAGTTCTATGCTAGCCAAAAATCCTTCACTCACTAATACCATTCAGAAATCTTCCATCTCTTTGTGCAAACTTGGTTGCTCCTTCAAAATCATGGAGTTCAAGCGGCACGGCAATCTGCTAAGGGCATCGGCTACCACATTGGCTTTACCGGGGTGATAGTGAATGTCCAGATCGTAATCCTTGATTATCTCAATCCATCTTATCTGCCTCATATTCAGCTCCTTCTGAGTGAATATATACTTCAGGCTCTTGTGATCCGATTAAATCTCACAACGATTTCCCATGAGGTAATGCCTCCATGTCTTCAGGGCTAGAACTACAGCTGCGAGTTCGAGGTCATGGGTTGGGTGATTCTGCTCATGTTGTTTCAGTTGTCGAGATAGATAAGATATAACTTTGCCTTCTTTCATTAGCACACATCTGAGACCGATCTTGGATGTGTCAGAATACACATCGAAGGGCTTAGTGATATCCGACATGATCAAGATTGGGGCTGAAATAAATCTCCTTTTGATCTCTTGAAAACTCGCTTCACATTTGTCGGTCCATTCAAACTTCTTGTCCTTCTTCAGCAATTGGGTCATGGGTCTGGCGATACTCGATAATCCTTCTACGAACTTGCGGTAATATCCCGCCAATCCGAGAAAAGCACGAACTTGGGTTTGAGTGGTTGGGGCTTGCCAATCATCAACATCTTTCACTTTGGCAGGGTCAACGGCAATTCCTTCGGCTGATACAATGTGACCGAGGAATCCTACTTCCTGTAACCAGAATTCACATTTGCTAAACTTGGCATACAACTGATGCTCTCTAAGGGTTCCAAGAATGGTCCTTAGGTGTAGCTCATGTTCTTCTTCCGATTTGGAATAAATCAGAATGTCATCGATGAAAACAACGACAAACTTATCCAGGAAGTCCATAAAAATCTTATTCATGAGATTCATGAAATAAGTGGGGGCATTGGTTAATCCAAAGGACTTAATGGTATACTCGTATAATCCATATCGGGTGGTAAAGGCAGTCTTGGGAATATCTCCTACACGAATCTTGAGTTGATGATAGCCAGTACTAATATCTATCTTAGAAAACACTTTGGCACCGGTCAACACTTTAGCAAGGGGTAATTGTTTTTGATGGTGACATCATTCAACTTCCGTTAATCCGTACACAAACGGTTACCTCCATCTTTCTTGTCCACAAATAACAGAGGTGATCTCCAAGGTGACGCACTTGGTTGAATCAATCCAATTTCCAACATGGAATCCAGTTGCTTCTTCAGTTCTTCTAGTTCCGACGGGTTCATACTATAGGGTCTCTGGGCTATGGTCATGTTCCGGGGATTAGCTCGATGATAAACTCGATATCCCGATCTAGGGGCATACCGTGCAAAACATCTGGAAATACATCGGGGTATTCACAGACTATCCGGACTTGGTCAATGGTAGGTTGGACTATACTCTTGTTGCACTTGAATTGGCGAGGTAAGGTTTCAGAGATATGCTCGACTGATATTCGTGATCTTGGTCATGGTTATGGCTTTCTTGGCACAGTCAATCAATCCTTTATGTTTGGACATCCAATCCATTCCCAGTACTACTTCCAAACCTTTAGTTCCGAGTACTATCAGATTAGCATAAAAATCTATGCCATGGATTCGGATAGGGACGACTTTGCAAATTTTCCTAGCCTTGGTAGTTGATCCGGGAATTTAAACGATCATAACATGCTTCAATTTTGTTGGTTGAATTTTACTAGTGCATGCAAATTCTTCGGTGACAAATGAATGTGATGCACCAGAATCAAACAACACTCTTGCAAGTACCGAATTAACTGAAAACATACCAGCACGACGTCTGGCGCTTCCTGAGCTTCTTCAGCATGCATGAGGAAAAGACGGCTGTTGCGATTGAGTGAATTACCTGGGGAAAACCTTCTTCCTAGATGAACACGACGCTGCTGCTGAGCTAGGGCATTTGCATTAGGGGCTGCAGCATTCTTCTTGTTGGGGCACTCGTTGGAATAGTGGCCCTTATTTCCACAGTCATAACAAGTCACTTGCGACTTGTCCTTTGCTGCTACAAGCACAGCATTGCTTCCAGTCCTCGAGGCAGTGTTGGTGTTGGCGGCAGCATTGTTGTTGTTGAACTTGGGTGGTGCACGGTTGAAATTGCTAGAATTGCCGGGGTTGTTGTGATTTCCTCCGGGCCTAGGGTTTCCAAGGTTGGGATAGGTCAGACGGTTCATCTGGGGTCTGTTGGTTCTTGGGGCAAATCCTGGAGATGGGTTAGGGCGATACTTTGGGGTCTGATGGGTTCCTGGTTGATGCATCATGCGACGCTTGCGGTTCTCATTGGCTTGGTTGATCTTTCCTTCCATCTGGATGGCAGAGTCGACAAGGGCTTCAATATCCGCAAAGGGACTATTGACCAACATAGTCTACATCTCATCGTGTAGACCATTCAGGAATCTTTCTTTCTTCTTGGATTCAGTGTCGATCTCATCCATGGCATACCTAGCTAATGACAAAATTTGTCACGGTATTCCACTACGGTCATCCTTCCTTGATTCAGTTCTCTGAAATCGTCTCTCATACTCTTGATCAAACCTGGTGGCACATGGGTTCTTCTAAACTTGACCTTGAATTCCTCCCAGGTCATCATCTGGCCTCCGGTCATTGCGCGAACACTGTTCCACCATGCTCTGGCATCTCCGGCGAGATAGTGGGTGGAGAACAGAACTTTCTCGTTAGCTTCCACTCCGGCGACTTCTAGGTTATTTTCCATGGTCTGTAGCCAATCGTCGGCATCTAGGGGCTCTTCAGACTTAGTGAAAATAGGTGGTTTGGTATTCTGGAAATTCTTGAGCTTAGATCCATGGTTGTCCTGATTTCCGTGGCCTTGATTGTTGTGGGCAAGCTGAGCTATCTGTTGAAGGGTAGCTAAATTGGCTTGACGTTTGGTCCTTTCAACTTCGCGGTCAGAAACCAACATTTGCAGGATCTGTAACATCGGGTCCGGGGATGAACCACTTCCTCCACGTGGCATCTGAAGATTGAGATAGATCATGAGAAAAGAGGGAAATTTCTAAGGTTTTGGGGCTTTGAAAGGATTTTAAAGTTTGCCTCAGATTTTCTAGCAACTTGCTTTTCATTCATTCACACGATACAAACACACACCACAAAACAAGAAAAACAGATGGTTTTAAGAACCATTCTGGAAACTACGATATAGTGGGACCGAATACTACTCACTACGCTAGTGCTCAAGTGCTACTACTCCTCGGAGTCGGTGTAGTCGTCAGCCTCATCATCCTCGTCGTCATCGATGAAGGCGTAATCATCCTCATCGGTGAAGAAATGCATAGCCCGATCCTCCAGAAAATCATCATCATCACTGAGATAGGAGTAGGGGTCTCCACGAAGATCCTCTCCGGCATTCTCCCTTTCCTCCAACTGCATGTATCTCTCGTGGATGGTCTCCTCCAAAGACGAGATACGGTGGCGAAGACGGGCAATGATGCGCTCCTTCTTGTCGAGCTGACGGCGACGTGTCAACACCCGGATTTTTCAATACTAGATGCCTGTTATGCCATACATCGCAATCCCAGGATTACCATTTTTGCGAGACATAACAGAATTGGATACCATAGTACATCATCCATTACAACGATACGTAAGTTCTTACACAAATAGGGATCTCATGATCCAGTTCTTAATACAACATCAAGCAGCGGAATACGTAATAATAACGGTAGCGTAGGCGAAGCTCCATCTTCAGGGTCACAGGCGATGCTGACGATGGGAGATGATCCTAGTTGTCGTAACCTTCCTGGGGTCCATCTTCCAGGTACTCCTCTTCATAGTCTGGCCATGGGAATAGCCAGGGACAAAGCCATGAGTACTCTTTAAGTACTCCCAAACTAATACTAATAGGTAAGGGGTTTTTGGATAATAGGACACTAGGCTCTAAGGTTGTTTTGCAAAAAGCCAGGTTTATCTCTACTCAGTTCCAAAGCTAGTCACAAATTTATAACTCCTAAGTGGGATCTTGTAATTCAGGTCACAACTCTGTTGTGGTCAAGTCAAAGTCTTAATTCATTTCACGAGTCATTTTGAAAAGTCTGACGGGGGAACAATATGGCCACTCCAACTGTCCATAACCGCGGACGCGGCTATTCGAATAGTTTGACACTCTGTAGAGATTGTACACTTTCACCACAACATTTGATACATCCGTCAGGAACAAAATCCTGAATTAATCATACTCAGTATGCGGATAATCAATCCTAACCTTTCGATTACACGCCCTAGTATAAGCACCTCTCCTGTGAGTTTGGCCTCCCAACCATGACCAACTGTCATCTTGGGTACTGCACAGGTGGACAATCTTCACAAGGTAGCCTCAGCTCAGACCTTGTCCATGAGGGAACTAATACTACGGAATATAAGTTTCCAGTCAAGCCCTACCCAATCTTCGGGTATTGTGGTTGTACGATAAAATTGGAATGGTATCGCATCCAGACAACCATCAGTTTTATAAAGGGGTAAGGCTCATGCCTCAACATTTTCATCACCAAAATCATCAAGTGGTTGGAAACACATGTCCAAAACATTTCAATAGAATGATCCATCATTCCAAGGTTTTCATAACCAATTTTCCACCAAGTATTCCCATCTAAAGTTAATCAAGTTTTATGGTAGCACTAGCATCTATAAGTGGGGGTAAGAACTGATGAGGGGTGGTAAACTAGTGGAGTTTCAACTAAGTACAACCTTATGCCTTAGGATGACATCAAGGTTTCTAACTTAGGCCAAATTTTATGCTCTTTATGCAACCTTCAGCACTTTCCAAAATCTACCAGTCACTTGAGTAAACTCTAAGTAAGCTTTGATAAAGAAATAAAGTAAGAAGCTTGCACATAAAACTAGGATTGGTTTATCAAGTGGGTATGATCACATATGCTTAAGGCATATAGTAGTCATAGCACAAGTATGGGTTTGTGGCACTAGTAAGCTATCTTGCAAGTGTTAGCTTGCATCAATATCAGTATAAGCTTGCACATTCACTAGTAGTATTAGGCTTGCCTTGTGCAGAGCAGTGGTTGTAGTTCTCCTCGGCTTCTTCTTCGTAGTATCCTCCTTCCTCCTCGTATCCTTGGTCGGTACTAGCGTCTACGAATAAATACGAGGTACATAATCACCAAACAATACTTAACTACTTGCAATCATCACACACAAGGGTCCTATAGATGATCTAGCATCATCCCTAACATTACAAGGTTAAGGCTTGGTTTAAATTCCTTTTTATTTTTAGAAAACTAATTTCTACTCATTGAAAAACTACTTAAGATTTAATATTCTCCAGACTAAACATGGTATCATGTTGACACATGTCATCACCACATATTGTAGTCCATGGTAATGTGATTTCAAGTGGTGTCACAATTTAATAAGGTTTTACCCTTTTATTTTAATTAATTAAAGTGTCTAGAAATGCTTATGGGGCATTCTTTTATTACTTGAACAATATTTCTGTAAGTAAACCTATATATTTTTATATATTCTGAAAGGTATGGTTAAATGTGATTTTTGAGAGTTGGAATCAACTCAAAAGCTATTATGGTTTAAATTTGAAAAATGTTTGAATGCAGAAAAGCTTCTGCCTTGTTATTTTTACCATGGGTGATCTATAGATCCAAATGACTTGAATCCAACGGGCTTGGATTCAGCATTCACAGAGCTTTCCAACAAAATTGTT
Source organism: Avena insularis (assembly GCA_023614405.1). NCBI lineage: Eukaryota > Viridiplantae > Streptophyta > Magnoliopsida > Poales > Poaceae > Avena > Avena insularis. The sequence goes on from JAJUPC010000080.1 coordinate 349,920, forward strand.
TTCATTCAAATTGGTGCACTGAATCGATCTAGGTTGATTTTTGAAGTTGGGTACAGAAGTGTGTTTGAATTGAAACAGAAAAAAGGTTTAATTTGAATAACTGGGCTGCGCGGGAAAAGTTAACGGGCCGGCCTGCTAAGCGCAGTGCTCCCGCGGGCTGCTTAAGTGGGTGTCCCCACTCGTCAGTGACACGGGGCTGGGCGAAGCGGTATGGGGCAATGTGGGTCGTTCGATCTAGTTCTAATCTAACGGCTGGGTCATCATCGACGCGAGACGGCTCCGGCGAGAACAAAACCTAGCACGGCCAGTGAGGGTCGCTGGGGGCTCACCGGGGTACTGGCGAGGGTCGGCGAGGCGGGCGAACGACGTAGTCGACGACGACGAACTCAGGGGTGGTCGCGGCAGCTCCTGGGGCGGCTCCAATCGCTGGCTCCTTTCTTCTCCGGCAGCGGGCTCGGTGAAATTCGGCGGTGGTGCTCGCCTTGCTCTGAGAATGGTGTGGCACGATCAGTGAGGAGAGGGGAGTGAGATGGTGTGAAGAATTCGTGCGGGGTGTCCTCTATTTATAGTCGAGCGAGGGGACCGTCGGGGCGCACGGTGAGCTCGTCGGGGGCGATGTTACAGGCGTCTAATGGCATGGGCAAGGGTAGGGGATGGTACTGTGTCTCCTGGTGATGCTCAACGACATGGTCACGAGGCATGGGGCGGTGTGGTTTGGTCTGGAACGGGCGGTGCTCTGCGCGGCAGAGGCGGCGTCTTCGACGGCGGGCGGTGGCTGTGCGGCACGGAGCGGCAAACGGGGATGTCTGGCGGTCTCCTGGGTTGATGGCGATCGTGTATGCACGCGGCGAGGGCGGCGCGCGGTCTGTGGGTGATGGTCGAGGGTGGCGCTCTGGCGCACGCTTGGCATGGTCTGGGCGCGGCTTGTGCGCGTGGTCCAGGGCTTGGCAACGCTTGCAGCTGGGACAGTGAGTGGCGGTGGACGGTGGGCTGCCTCCTAGACAAGGTTGGCACGGCTAGTTCTTCCTCTAGCTTTCTGTCCACAATGGGGTGACATTGGGGTGCTCGGCTGTTCATCATTAATGGCAATGGCAAGCTCACAGGGGTGCTAGTGTTGGGCTAATCTTTCTAGATGATCTACTGAGTTGTGTGTGAGCTAACTAGGGAACAAGTTAGGCAAGAATCACTGGACACTATAGTGTTTGAGGTTTTGTTTGATTTGTGTCTGCAACCTGTTTGATGAAATGGTCGCATGAAATCAAGTTTTCAATTTTGAAATGATTTTTGGTGGGTTTGCTAGATTGGTGCTGGTGAGTCTGCAGATGTTGGGTTTTGAAAGTTGAGCTTGTTTGAGTGGGTTTTGAAAAAGTGGGATCTTCACATATGAAGAAGATTCAATTTTGAATTGTCATTTAAACTATGCATTTGAAAGTTTCTGGATGATCACAAACTGGGCCTTGATACTTTGTTATGAGTACAATCAAGGGGTGCAAAGATCCAGAAAAGTTTCTGTTGAGTTTTGAAAGTTTGGGATAGCCAAAGTAGGCATGGGAGTTAAATTGGTCAAAGTGACCATTCACTTAATATATTTGTTTTGATTTACTTGTCTTTAGGAAAAGTGTGGGAAATGTTTTAGATGATGTTTATTTCACCTAAGAAACATTTTACAAGCAATGTATCACACAAACAAGGTGGTTTTAAAGAAATTCAAAATCCATGCATACACATATGCATGCATTCATGATTTTATTTAGAAAAGTTTTTGTTAACCCTAATCTTGATGATTAGTGTTTGATGATCTAAGTTTAGTATTTTTGGGATATTACACGACGAGACTTGCGGTCTTTCGCTATCATGGCGATGGTCTGATCCTTCGTCTTGATGATGGCGGACTTGTGGTTGGAGTAGTCACGGCAGTTATCCAACTCCTGCTGACGATCGTACATCATGAAGCTGAGGTGGTCCAATTGAGTCTTCAGTTCGTGGTGGTATGGGGCTTCCAGTGGTTGTCCATTAGCATCACGCCTTAGACAAAACTCAAAGCGGGTACCCTTGATCTGGTTGATACTCTGCCCACACAGACGGGCAAGAGCTTCCTGCATGGCCCTGGCAAGTCCATCGAGCCAGTTGTTCTCTCTTAAGGTAAACTGAATTCCCTCAGCAGTGGGAGGTTCAATCTTTCCTCGGAGACTTGCAACAATTAGCCACTGCAGATCTTCTCCTCCTTGATCATTGAGCTGAGCTCCGAAGAACTCGGGGTGAGGACGCTCCAGAAGTTCCGAAAGCTGGTCCAAATCCCTCTCAAAGATAAGGTCTCCTCCATTTCCCAACTGGTAAAACTTGTTGTACTTCACGTCCATCTAAAATAATATAAGATTAGTAAGTTAGTAGAGTGCTCAGGTGTGTCAAATTTTTATGTATTTTGCAAGAGTTTTTGAGGAACATGAATTTTCATGAAAGAAGTAAGTGATAAGAATGGGAATAAGTTTTTGTAAATATTTGCTTCTTTTGGGTTTGAAACTAAGTTTTTAATTCAAACGTCCAGTCCAACTAGGATCTCCTATGGTCAACCTGGCTCTGATACCAACTTGTCAACACCCGGATTTTTAATCCCAGATGCCTTTATGCCATACATCACAATCCCAAAATTACCATTTTAGCGAGACATAACAGAATTGGATACCACAGTACATCATCCATTACAAACCATACATAAGTTCTTACACAAATAAGGATCTCATGATCCAGTCTTAATACAACACAAGCAGCGGAATACGTAATAATAACGGTAGCGTAGGCAAAGCTCCATCTTGAGGTCACGAGGCAATCTTGGCGATGGGAGATGATCCTAGTTGTCGTAACCTTCCTGGGGTCCATATTCCAGGTACTCCTCTTCATAGTCTGGCCATGGGAATAGCCAGGGACAAAGCCATGAGTACTCTTTAAGTACTCGCAAACTAATACTAACAAGTGATGGGGTTTTTCTAATAGGACGCTAAGCTCTAGGGTTGTTTTGCAAAAAGCCAGATTTACCACTACTAAGTTTAGAAACAACGAATGCTAGTTGAAGTTTTATAACACCTAAGTGGGAACTTGTATCTCATGCCACAACTCTGTTGTGGTCAAGTCAAAGTCTTAAATCATTTCACAAGTCATTTTGAAAACATCTGACGGGGGAACCATATGGCCACTCCAACTGTCCATAACCGCGGACGCGGCTATTCAAATAGTTTGACACTCTGCAGAGATTGTACACTTTCACCACAACATTCGATACATCCGTCAGGAACAAATCCTGAATTCACCATACTCAGTATGACTATAATCAATCCTAACCTTTCAATTACACGCCCTAGTATAAGCACCTCTCCTGTGAGTTTGGCCTCCCAACCATGACCAACTGTCATCTTGGGTACTGCACAGGTGGACAATCTTCACAAGGTAGCCTCAGCTCATACCTTGGCCATGAGGGAACTAATACTAAGGTATATAAGTTTCCAGTCAAGCCCTACCCAATCTTCGGGTATTGTGGTTATACGATAAAATTGGAATGGTATCGCATCCAGACAACCATCAGTTTTATAAAGGGCTAAGGCTCATGCCTCAACATTTTCATCACCATAAATCATCTGGTGTTCGGAAACACATGTCCAAAACATTTCAATAGAATGATCCATCATTCCAAGGTTTTCATAACCATTTTTCCACCAAGTATTCCCATCTAAAATTTGATCAAGTTTTATGCTTAGCACTAGCATCTACAAGTGGGAGTGAGTACTAATGAGGGGTGGTAAACTAGTGGAGTTTCAACTAAGGTCAATCTCATGCCTTAGGATGACATAAAGATTATCTAGCTTAGGCCAAATTTTATGCTCTTTATGCAACCTTAAAATATCCTTCTAGTATCTACAAGTCACTTAAGTAAACTCTAAGTAATAGCTTTGATAAAGAAATAAAGTAGAAAGCTTGCAAGTAAAACTAGGATTGGTTTATCATGTGGTATTGATCATATATGCTTAAGGCATATAGTGGCATGGTAACAAGCAAGTATTTGCTTGCATAGGTATAGTATCTTGTAAGTGTTAGCTTGCACATTCAACTAGTAGTATTAGGCTTGCCTTGTGCAGAGCAGTGGTTGAAGTTCTCCTCGGCTTCTTCTTCGTAGTATCATCCGTCCTCCTCGTATCCTTGGTTGGTACTAACGTCTATGAATAAATACGAGGTACACAATCACCAAACAATACTTAACTACTTGCAATCATCACAAAAAAGGGGTCCTATAGATGATCTAGCATCATCACTAACATTACAAGATTAAAGCTTGGTTTAATTCCTTTTATTTTTAGAAAAGTAATTTCTACTCATTGAAAAACTACTTAAGATTTAATATTCTCCAAACCAAACATGGGATCATGTTGACACATGTCATCACCACATATTTTAGTCCATGGGAATGTGATTTAAAGTGGTGTCACAATTTAATAAGGTTTTACCCTTTTATTTTAATTAACTAAAGTGGCTAGAAATGCCTATGTGGCATTCTTTTATTACTTGAACATTATTTCTGTAAGTAAACCTATATATTTTTATATATTCTGAAAGGTATGGTTGGATGTGATTTTTGAAAAATGTTTGAATTTTATATGTGGCATTCTTTTATTACTTAAACGTATTTTTATATGTGGCATTCTTTTATTACTTGAACTCAAAAGCTATTATGGTTTAAATTTGAAAAATGTTTGAATGCAGAAAAGCTTCTGCCTTGTTATTTTTACCAAGGGTGATCTACAGATCCAAATGATTTAAATCCAACGGGCTTGGATTTAGCACTTCCAGACCTTTCTAACAAAATTGGTTTCATTCAATTTGGTTCACTGAGTCGAGCTGGGTTGATTTTTGAAACTAGGTACAGAACTGTGTTTGAAATAAAATGAAAAAGGTTAAATTCAAACTAGTGGGCTGCGCGGAAAACGATACTGGGCCGGCCTGCTAAGCACAGCGCTTACGTGGGCTGGTTAAGTTGCTGTCCCCACACATCAGTGAGACGAGGGGGTGTGAAGCGATACGGGGCAATATGGTGCGTTCGATCTAGTTCTAATCCAACGGCTAAGGGTCGTCGTCCACGTCGGGCAAAGCCGGCGAGACTGAACCCTAACGTGGCAGGTGGGGGTCGTCGGGGGCTCACCGGGGCTCAGGCAAGGGTCGGTGAGGTGGGCGAACGACGAAGTCAACGACGGCGAACCTCCTGGGACCGGCAGCTTCTCCTGGGACGGCTCCAATCGCTGGCTCCCTTCTTCTCTAGAGGCGCGGGCTCCGGTGAAATTCCGGCGAAGCGCTGCTCGCCTTGCTTCGGGAACGGGGTGGAACGATCAGTGAGGAGAGGGCAGGGAGATGGTGTGCTCAATTCGGCTGGGGGTGGCCTCTATTATATTCGCGACGACAAGACCGAACAGGATGGGCAGGCGACGGTGGCGACATGGCTACCGGCTGCTAGAGGCATGGCCGGCAGGGGCGATCGCTTGGTGGTCTCCTGGCGACGCTCTACGGCTTTAATGCGCATGTAGGGGCGGTGGCAAATGGTCTGGAACACGCGATGCTCTGCGCGGCAGAGGCGGCATCTTCGACGGCAAGCGGTGGCTGTGAGGCATGGGGCGGCGAACGGGGATGTCTGGCGATCTCCTGGGACGGTGGTGATCGTTTATGCACGCGGCGAGGGCGACACGCGGTCTGTGGGCGTCTGTCGAGGGTGGCGCTCTGGCGGATGCTCGGCATGGTTGACAGAGGCACGGGCGCGGCGTTCCTGGGTGCTCTGGTCGGTGTCTTCGAGGCAGAGCTGGTCGAGAGGGGGCGGGGAGGCATGGGTGATCTCCCATACAAGGTTGGCACGGCTAGTTTCTCTCCTAGCTTGCTGTCAACACTAGGGTGACATGGTGAGCTTCGGCTGTTCACCATTGATGGCATTGCCAAGCTTACAGTGGTGCTAGATGTTTGCAAATGAGCTAGATGATCTACTAAATCCTAGTTGCAACCAGAGAGGGAACAAGTTAGGCTCAAATCACTGCTCCAAATAGTGTTTGGATTTTATTTGATTTGAATCAGCAAGGTGTTTGATGAAATGGCCGCAAGAATTCAAGTTTTGAATTTTGAAAAGATTTTTGGTGGGTGTGCTTGGTTGGTGCTGGTGAGTCTGCAAATGCTTGGGTTTTGAAAGTTGAGCTTGTTTGAGTGATTTTTGAAAAAGTGGGATCTTCCCATATGATAAAGATTCAATTTTGAATTGTCATTTAAACTATTCATTTGAAAGTTTCTGGATGATCACAAAGTGGGCCTTGATACTTTGTTAAGAGTACTATCAAGGGGTGTAAAGATCCAAACAATTTTCTATTAAGTTCTGAAAGTTTGGGACATCCAAAGTAGGCATGGGAGTTAAATTGGTCAAAATGACCATTCACTCAATTTGGCTTATTTTGATTTATTTGTCTTTGGGAAAAGTTTGGGAATTGTTTAGATGATGTTTATTTCACCTAAGAATCCTTTTGCAAGCAAGGAAACACATAAACAAGGCAATTCAAAAGAATTCAAAATGGGATGCATACACACATGCATGCTTTCATACTTTTATTTAGAAAAGTTTTTGTTAACCCTAATTTTGATGATTAGAGTTTGATGATCCAAGCTTAGTATTTTTGGGATGTTACATGCACCGTGCGAAAAACCCTAACTCCTCGACCTTCCAAGTCACCACCGTAACCCCTCCAATGGCCAGTAGAAGTTCCACACCTTCCATGGCGGCATCAGGCGATGCCGCGGCGAAGCCGGCGAGCACCGTCATTGTGCCCCCAGAAGACCTGGTGATCCCCAAATCCATGGTGGTTGAAACCATCGGCGGCGACCATAACTCAACGGCGCTGGAGTTGCTAGAGGAGGAGTACGACACCCACAAGGGCGATTGGCGCGGTTTGGATATTACGGACCGCGACACCAAGGAGCTAATCATCGAGGGCTACCTTCCTGCGACGGAGGGGCTCGTCTGGCGGGGGCGCCGGCCGACGAGTTCATTCCTTCTCCCCAAGCCGGAGAAATGGTGTACCTCAAAGCCCAACTAGTACGCGGCGTCTCCCTGCCCATCTCCAATTTCTTCCTAGCTGTCCTCAACCATTACCGAGTACAGCCTCAGAACCTCTCCCCCAATAGCATCATCGCGATGCTTTGTGAGGGTTACTTAGGGATTAGGCCTAGGCTAGATCTCTTCATCTACTTCTTCACCGTCAAGCAGGAAGCCGGAGCCGGCAAGGACGAGCTCAGGAATTGTGGCATTATTAGCTTTAAGATCCGGCCTGGCCGGCGCTTCCTCGACATCGTCGGCCATGAGTCCTGCAAGAACTGGCAACAGACGTGCTTCTACGGCCCATACATCCCTCTGGCTGGCCGAGAAGTAACGTACCCGGACTTCGTCGATGGAGCTGCCGTCGAAGCCTCGACATGGAGATCTCAGGCCTCCCTTCCCTCCGACATCGATGCTTCCCGCGCTATACGGCGGATAGAGTGGTTCGTAGTGACGGGTCTAACAAGGCGGATCCAACCTCTACAGCACCGCTTGAAGTTGATGCATGAGTATACCAACGAGAGGAAGGATAGCCTCCGCATCTCCGAGGACAATTTCTCGAGCGACTCCGTCAAGCTCCGCCTCAAGGACAGCGACAAGGTGAAGGATATGAAGCGTGGCTTCACCATCACCTACGACATGTTCGTAGAGAGCAAGTGCCCAAAGGTATCTTTTTATTTTCCGTGTATGACATATACTCCAGTTCTTCCGTCTAGCCATTACCATCTCATATAACACGGTGGATTTTCACTTAACAGCTGGCCAAATCTATGATCCAAAGATGAAGGAAGTCATCGTCGTGTCCGACGACGAGGTCCCGTTGGCGTGAAAGCGGAAGAGCTCCACCTCTGACGTTGCCGACGGAGGCAAGAAGAAGAAGACGGAGGGTGGAGCCTCCAAGAAGACTACCGCCGCCCTGGAGGCGGAGAAAAGAAAGATTACTAGGATCCCCTTTGTCAAAGCACCCCCTCTTGTGTAAGCTTCTATCTCTCCGACATTTTCCATTGTTTGTCTTACTCCTGTACTTATACTTTTTGTACGTTTCAGGAAGAAAGCCACTACTAGTTTGAAGAAGACCTCCAAAACTTTGGGGCTTCTAGAAACATTAAGGATATGTTGCATCGTGACGTTTCTCCCCACGCATCTCCCGCCATCGCCCCTGCCACTCCTAGCGTCCAGCCTTCGCCCGCTCCGACAAGCTCACAAGCCAAAGTAGCATCTTTCCCTTCCGCCATGGAAGTGGACTCAGGTGCCTCTATGGAGCTTGCCGTTGTCGGCGAACAAGCGACGCAGGAAAGTGCCACAAACCAAATGGCTGAAGCTCCGGCTAAGGATGCCATCGGTAGCGGTAAGGCGGTGGTGGAAGGTGGTACGTCTATCGAATGCGGCGCCTCCGCACCCAAGAAGACCATAGAGTTCCCGAAGATAGTCTATCCGGTACTTACACCAGGTAGCACCACTCTGGTTCCTGGTGCAGCACCGACATCTCCAACATGCGGTCTTGAGGAGCTTCTTAGGCAAGCAGAAATATTGCAAGGAAACAATTTGTCCTTTGGCAAGTTGCTTTCTGAGAGTGCTACAAACCTCAAGATCATCGCGCTTGTAAGTTTTATTTGCCTTTTGCATTTCATATGAGTATCCCACTGTAGCCCTGAGGATTTAGAAGGAAAACTGTAGGTCTTTGCATCTGAATGCTCTAAGAGTGACTAAGCTAGAAAACTTCTCACTGTAGCCCCCAAGCATATAGTTTGAATGGAATTATTTCGACTAGATGCTTTCAGAGTAGCATACGCAATGTTTATAAACTTCAATACTGTAGCCCCCAAGCTTCTAGTTGTAACTGAATTAGTTCCAACTAGATGCTTAAAGAAAAGCTAAGCATATGAATGAGTTAAAAAACTTTATACTGTAGCCCCCAAGCTTCTAATCGATAACCGAATTAGTTCCGACTAGATGCATAAAGAAAGAGCATAATGCTAAGTTAAAAAACTCTCGCTGTAGCCCTCGAGCTTGTAGGTGGAAATTTTCTGGCTAGATGCTCCAAGTAGACAAAACAACGTTTAACGTTCTGCTTCCATAGAATGAGAATGCTCGGAGGGGCATGGCTAACGACAAGTACCAGAAGATGCGCGCAGACTTGGAAGACGAAAAGGGTAAAACTGCCTTCTTGAAGGAACAAATCACCAAGAGCAAGCGTCTGTTTTTCCTTTCTTTTTCGTATTACGACTTGGTTTTGTGCCAACATTCTCCGAGTACTCACTGTGTACTTTTATTTCTCCGACTTGCAGAAGCCATTTCCAAGGCCAAGGATATTGTTGAGCAATCCAAGAATATTCAACAGCTGGATAGCGAAAATAAGATCCTTAAGCAGGAGAGAAAGGACATGTTGAAGATGCATGAAAACTCAATGAAAGTCCTGCAAGACTCCGCCAACGAGGAGATGAACCGCTTGAAGGAGGAAATCGCGATCCTGAAAGATTAGAAGAAAGCCGTCGATGAGCAAAATCAGCGCCATCTGGATGCGTACAAGATCCTCTGACAAGAACGGGACTCCATGGCAGAAACTCTCCAGCAGGCTGAGATTAGCATCTTCAGTAAGTGATTCTCCATCTTAGACTTCTATAAGCTAGATACTCTGAACTTTTTGTGTTATTGAACTCATGTGCTCCTTTGTCGGAAATCTGCAGCTCCTATAGGTTTAACCCGGTCACCTTCTCCGCCAAAGAAATGCATGGTCCTTGCCGACAACTTTATCAACATCGCCATCAAGCAGACCAAGGAGATTGCCAAGCCCCTCTAGATTAACATCAAGGCGGCAGACTCTATGACAAAGTTCTCGGAGATCCTGCGCCGAGCCACCGAGCGTATCTCAAGCTGGAAAGCTTCGTGTGCACAGGCCGGCGCAAGGATGGCGCTGTCAATGGTCAAGGCACATTACAAAAATGCCGATATCGACATGGTGACCTCCGGTATCCCCGACCTAGACGACGAAGGCCAAAAGATAAATCACGAAGATATCTTGGCATTGCTCGCGGGTCTTGACATCAGAGTCGCCAAGTTGGTCGACCTTAATGTTTTTTCCCATGAAAACCATTCACGGCGGCATCCAAAGCTCCTCTGAGTCCCTCAACACTGCCGTCTTCGAGGAAGGTGACTCTCCTGTTGCTGACGATGTTGCATCCAAGTCGCTTCCGCCAGAGGAATGAAAAAAATTATGTAATATTTGTTTCCTCTGAAATGTGTATGCGGAAAAACTACTTATTAACTTAAGGCGGAAAACAATGGTTGTTATTTCCTGCTACTCAAGAATTAGTTCCAGCATGTATATATTTTTAAGCAAGTGCTGGCTTATCCATTACTCTGGGTTTTATGCTTGACTTTTCGTGAGTCGGAAGACTTGTTGTCGGAACTACGCGCTCAGGCGATGATGCCCAATGGCACCATCAATAACCTAAGCACAAAATCGCCAACAATAAGTGCCAAAAGTCACTACTCCAGAATCCACATAAAAACGACAGAGAACGTGTAGACCAGAAAACTTAAGCTAATGCCCATACGCGGAATTTTCACCAGTGCAATCGCAAAGCTTGTGCATAAAGGTTTTATATGATCCAAAAATGAACACAAAAGGAGGCAAAAGACTCAGAAATATGAGTAAACCAGAGAGCTTTATTTCATTGATCATATAAGAGGTACACAATAGATAAAAAATGCTAAGTGTAGAAAGGAGGTAGCTGTGCTATGTTCCATGGCCGATCAAGCTCCGGGTAGTCATCATCCGGGTCACGTCGCTTATGCTTATGATCCTCGTGGTCTATCCTTCAGTTCACGATTGTCAACGAGGTAGTAATTTGTGTGACTTCACCATTGAGTAGCGCCTTGCTTATGATGAACGGTCCTTCCCATGGCAGGGATAATTTGTGTGACTTCTTCTGCTTAAGTCGGAGCACCAAATCCCCCTCTTTAAACGAGCGATGCCGGACGCGGCGACTATGGTAGCTGCGTAGCTTCTGCAGGTAGATGGCGGATCTTTGGCATGCCAAAACGCGCTCCTCCTCGAGAAGGTCCACATCTAGGCATCTAGATTCTTCAGCGTCATCTTCGTCGTAGGCGGCAACTCTTGGTGCATCGTGAAGGACGTCGGAAGGCAGGATGGCTTCTGCTCCATATACCATGAAGTAAAAGGGTTTCTTTTGTAGAGTTGTCCATTGATTATGGTATAGCACTTTGCTCGACGTACTATTTGCCATCTTTCGACCTCGTTGTCGGGAAAAGTTCCGTGTTCTAGATACTCCATGAATGGTTTTGTCCAAGACGGAGGGACCTTTGTCACCATGTGAACGAAAGAGTCAGCTCTGTCCGGGTTGTTAATGTCTTCTCCCTTCACGAATGGTGTCCGTAGATGCTCCAAGAAAACGCCAGGCGGAATTTGTTTGCGCCCTGATCCAAGCTTAGACAGTAGATCAGCCGCTTCGTTTTTCTCCCTAGGTACATACTTGACTTCGTAGCCCAAGAAGCTCTTGGCTATCTCGTCCACTTCGTCTCGATATTCCGCCATCATAGGGTTTCGCGCGTTCCAGGTGCCAGCCACCTGCTGGGCAACCAAGTCGGAATCTCCACAGCAAACTATGCGCTTGATGCCAATTTCCTTGGCTACGCGTAGTCTGTGAATGAGTGCTTCATACTCCTCCATTTTATTCGTAGCCTCGAAGTGGTTTTGCAGAACGTAGTGTAGCTTGTCCCATTTGGTGACTATAGCAGTACACCGGCCCCCGAGCCATTGAGCAGCTTTGATCCATCAAAGTGCATCACCCAGTATTCTGGCTCTGGCAATGGGGTAGAATCTGACATCTCCGTCCAAACTGTGATAAAATCCGCCAAGGCTTGTGACTTGATAGCATCGCGTCTCTTGTAGGAGATTTCGAAGGCGACAAGTTCAATGCCCCACTTGGCGACCCTTCCTGTAGCGTCGCTGTTGTTGATGATGTCGGACAGTGGAGTCTTGCTCACTACTGTGATGGGGTGCTCCTGGAAATAGTGCCTCAGCTTCCGAGAAGCAAGGAATACTCCATAAGCTATCTTTTGGTAGTGCGGGTAACGCTGCTTGGACTCCGTCAAGACCTCTCTTACATAGTAAACTGGTTGTTGAACTCCGTGCTCATAGCCTGGTTCCTTCCGCTCTACCACGACGACGATGTTGATTACCCGGTTGGTGGCCGCCATGTAAATTAACATGGGCTCTCCAGGCTCGGGCGCTGCAAGGATAGACGCAGAGGAAAGTATCTCCTTGAGCTGCTTCAATGTTGCATCTTCTTCGTCCATCCACGTGAATTTGTCCGCCTTCTTTAGCAACTTGTACAGCGGCAGAGCCTTCTCTCCAAGTCGGCTGACGAACCGACTAACTGCTGCAACGCAACCTGTTAGCCATTGAATGTCCTTTAGGCATGTCAAACGGTTTATGTTTAAGATGGCCTTGATTTTCTCCGGGTTAACCGCGATTCCTCACTGGGAAACAATAAAGCCCAACAATTTGCCGGCTGGAACCCCGAAGACGCACTTCTTAGGGTTAAGCATCATGTTGTATTTCCAGAGATTATCAAAGGTTTCTTTTAAGTCGGAGATTAAGTCGTTTGACTTTTTAGACATCACTGCTATATCGTCCACATAGGCGTGAACGTTCCGACCAATTTGGTCGTGTAGGCAACGTTGCATTGTCCGCTGGTACGTAGCACCTGCATTTTTCAGCCCAAATGGCATCGTGACATAGCAAAACATGCCGTAGGCTGTAGTGAACGATGTGGCCAATTGGTCCGACTTCCTCATCTTGATCTGGTGGTATCCTTAGTATGCATCGAGAAAACACAAAAGCTCCGAGCCAGCCGTCGAGTCAATGACTTGGTCAATGTGAGGCAAAGAAAACGGATCTTTGGGACATGCTCTTTAAGGGGACCACCTCAAAGGTCATGCGTTCTTGGAGGTAATTATTAACATCACCAAAAGCGACCTGAAGTGTGATGCACCCAAGGGACCGAGCCTCCCGACCAGGAACTACGCCGTCGAAGATGGTGTTGGTCCGCCTTAGGTTTGCCTCCATCAAGTTCATCTTGTGCAGTGTATCCAGGTACATGATGTTGATGCTGCTTCCACTATCCACCATACATTTGGTGAACTCATTGTCGTCAATCAAGGGGTTGATGACCATGGCGTATTGGTTCTCTATAGGGATGAGCTCTGGGTGATCCTTCCTGTCCCAAGTAATTGGAATATCCGACCAGCACAAGAACTGGGGGTAGAGTAGCTATCAGTATCCTCGTGGAGGTCTTCTGTTGTCGGACAGTGGGGGTGCCAAGGAAAGTGTGGAAAACTGTCGCCTTCTTCTCGAAGGGGTTCTTTCCCTTGCCATCGCTCTTGGTGGCGTGTTTGGGGTCAACGTCCTCGTCCATGTCACTTGAATCCTTGGACTCCTCCTCCTTCTTTTTCCCCTTGCCCTTGCCTCGCGGTCTGTTCTTTCGACTTTGCTTGTAGCCGGACTCCGGGTCCTCCTTGAGATCATTGACGAATTTGCAATGGAGATTGGTGTGTGTGGCCTTTCTGTTGGCGTCGAGGTGTACGAGGCACGGCATATCATGGTACTCCTCGTAGGTCTAGGGAACGTGGAGCACTGCCGAGGTAGTTTCACTTCCTCGCTGCTGCCCACGACCAGCCCCCGTCCTCAGCCACACTGTCCGCCATCACCTCGCCCTGCAAAGGTCATGGCGACCATGTCGGAGGCTTGCTTTTCTTTTGGCGGAATCTTCTGCTTTGCGCTGCTGTTCCTCTTAGCTTGGGTTGGAGTTGCTATTGCCGGCAATGATCCGCGAGCATCATCGTCGGCTGCCGCAAATTCACTACCCAGCTGGATCATCTGATTGAGGTCGAGCTGGTGGTTGTCCTGCAGGCGCTTCAACATATGTCGGAGCAACGTACCTCTTTCCAACCCGTCGATGAAGGTGGACATGGCGGTCTAGGAGTGCACACCTACGTAGGAATTCTTCATGTCCAGCCAGCGAGATAGGTAGGCGCGGGATGACTCATCTTCTTGGTGAACGCTTGTACGTACCCTCGAAATTCTTGGTGAATGCTTCTTGCATGTCCAACCAATTGCATATAGATTTCTCTGGCAAATCATTGATCCATTGTCGGGCCGTGCCCGCCAGCATCAATGGGAGGTACTTGACGGTGACGTTGGGGTTTCCCCCAGCGATCTCCACTGCGTTGCCGTAGTCCTGCAACCATGTAGCTGGCTTGGCGGTGCCGTCATAGGGCGTACGGTCTTGATAATCCGGAAGCCCTTGGGGTACACTGCGGTCTGTATCACAGGTCCAAAGCAGCGTGGTCCTAGGTATGCTCCATCCCGGGCCTCGTGGATTTTGTCCAGACGTGATACTGTGTTGTGTGGCTCCGGGCTTCTTTTCTTATTTTTGCCATCAGGGGATGGGCTGCGTGAACGACGCAGGCCTCCTCCGCCATGGTGGCTGCTAGGTGGCGACAGAGGCGGAGGTGGCGGTGGGTTAGCCTTCTTGTTGTTACCCTCCTGCGATGCCTCACGCTTGCCGCGGTTGCTTGTCGAACACGGAGGGTCATGGCGTGACCTGCTCTTGTGTCCTTGGTTGCGCTCTCCGTCATGACGGGTCTGCTCCGTGTTGTCGCGGATGACGATGCTGCTCTGCCTTGGCGGCGTCATATCCGTACGACGGTGAGCCTTGGTTTCTTCGCGATGTCGGGTGGAGCGGGGCGGTGGTGATGGGCGACGAGGTTGGGCCTTACCTCCATGGTCGGAGGATATGGGGATAACATCCTTCCTATTGCACGCATCCCTCCGTATTCGTTCTGACGAACCCGTCTGGGACCCGACATCCTGAGGAGATCTATCCCTTGGAGGCTTATGGTGGCTAGACTGGCAGAACGCTGGGTCAGACTCAAGCCTCTGGGAGGTGGCCTTTTCCTGCTGTTTTACCGCCTTGGCCACAAGGTCATAGACCTGCTCCACTGCTTCGGGTGATCTATCCTGCTCTAGAAGGGTCTTAGAGACGGCGAGGTTAAGGAGAGGGGTGGGCATCACCTGCCTGCCTTCACTATCAATGTATGGCTTGGCCTGTGCCGGCTTCGAGGGAGACCATACTAGCTTTCGCCGTACACCAGGATCGTTGATAACGCGAGCCGGAGCTTTCTTAGCCTTCTGCTGCTGGATCAGAGTCTTGTACTCGGCCTCCATGGCTCTAGCTTTCTCTATTGACTTCTGCGCGTTGGCCAGATCTCGATCTAGCTTAGCGCCTTGCTCCGCTATGGCCTACGCTTCCTCCAGCAGCTACTGTTGCTTCTCATTAAGCTGGGTTACGTTCCGGATATGAGCTACGGTCAAGGGCTCGACGAGGAGATTGCCATACATCACTCTATCAACTAGAGTAACTTGGGCACCAGCAGACATAGATGATGGAGGTGGCGGGTTTGCGGCGTTGTTGTTGCTCAGGCCGGTGCCGAGTTCCTGCGGCTGTTGCACTGGGTTAGGCGGAGGGGCATGACCTTTGCACGATCCTTATCGGCAGGAACGTGTGGTTCCTTCCCCTTGTGCAGCATTGTAGGCGGGGCTCGTCCAGGTTTATCTTTTTCCATCACAGCCCCAATGGCGACAAACACCTCTCGGGATGTGATGGCATTGCTAGCTTGCTCGTCGCGTTGATAATCCTCCACCATCACATAGCTGAATCTAGCTCATCCGGGCCGAGGTCTATATCCTCCGAGTAAGCGCTGATGTCGGCATAGAGCGCGTCGAGCACAGAGTCGGAGGGTGCCGGGGCTTCATCAATAATGGGTGAGGGCGGGGCGGCGATGTTGATGATGACTGGAGGTGGTGGTGCTGCTGCAGCGATAACGACTGGAGGCGGTGGCGGTGGTGCAACGACGACCGCTGGAGGAGGTGGTGGTTGCTGAGGCGGGGGTGCGCCGCCAATGAGCGCGGGCGCTGCATGGGGTGCAACCTCGGCCTCTGCGTAGCTATAGACGGTGTTCACCATGCTCTTGAAGGTGAGGCATCCCGTGGCCTGCTGCCGCCTTAGCGAATGCCGGAGAAGCGTACCCTGGTCCAGTCCTTCCACAAAGTGATACATAGCATCATCATTGGGGTAGTGCGCCAGATCGGCCCGTATACGGAGCCATCTAGCAAGGTAATCGCGGGGTTTTTTTCCCTCTATGAATGCAACGTGCCAGATCGAAGATGGTTACCACTCCGATGGACTTGGATCTCTGCTGTCCAGACGCACGGACGAAGCCGGCGAACCTGAAGTGATCTTCCACTGTTATATCCTGCATAGGGGCGGTTTGGGTGGGCCTTGAATTTTTTCGATCTTTGTCGGCAAACTCCAAGGAGAGATCCAACATCGATCCTTCCGCGAACGTGTCCTGCCCGTAGGCGGTCCGTAAGGGTCTTGATGCTCCTCCGACTCCCAGGGAACTAGTGCCCGAGTCGGTTTCGCCGATGAAGAGGTGGATGTCTCCGATAGGAACGATCGAGCACCGCGTAGGGTTCGTCTTCGCCGGGATCTAGAACTCGTTGGGAGGGACGATCAGAATGTTGCCGAAGAAGAGAACGTGACCGATGGCTATGGTTTTGCCGACGAAGATCTTGGTCCTCGCCTGCTGAAGAGCCTGAAGCGCCTCTTGCCCCACGGTGGGCGCCAACTGTCGTGGTATTGCCGATAAAGAGATGGATGTCTCCGATAGGAACGATCGAGCACCACGTAGGGTTCGTCTTCGTCGGCATCCAGAACTCGTTGGGAGGGACGATCGGAACGTTGCCGGAGAAGAGAACGCGACCTATGGCTACGGTTTCACCGATTCCCGTGAAGATCTTGGTCCTTGCCCGCTGAAGAGCCTGAAGCGCCTCTTGCCCCACGGTGGGCGCCAATTGTCGTGGTATTGCCGATGAGTACGCCATGGAGGGGTCCTCACAGTGCGTGTTTAGAGACGTGGGGGAAGGCGGATGGTTGACGGGTACGAGGTAACACAGCTTACCCAGGTTTAGATCCCATGACGGTGGCGGAATCCTACGCCTTCTATAAATCACTATAATGGAAAATACGCCGAGTTACAGGGATTGGTTCGCTGTGCGAGGTGACCAGAAAGTCTAAGTTATCATGCCCTAAAGGCTCCCATAGGACTGACTTATATAGTCGCCAGGTCCTAGGGTTACAGGGAAAAGTCCTTGCCGGACAGGTTACAGAGTCCTACACTGCCTAATATTAGTCTAGCGTGTCTTGCACTCCAAGGCTCCGGGTACGTCGGTGACTCCTCCGTAGCCTTCCTTTATCCGACATGGGCCTCCCTTCTGGATCCATCTAACTGGGCCACCCAGTAGGCCATGGGCCATGCTACCAACTGTGGGCCACCCGGGTTATCCGGATAGAGGACATGCTATGAGGATACCCATATAGCATATCCCCAACATACTTAGGGTTTCTGTATCAGGGGTATTTATAACGAAGAGGCGAGGCAGGGGGCAGTCAGGGCGGCCGAACCCCCCCAGGCGCGAGCTAGGCCCAGCCCCGCGGCCAGGGGGTGTGTCTCCCTGGTGGCTCCCCTCCGTCTCGTATTTAGGCTCCGTGTTCCTCACGGTAAACTATTGACTTTGGCTTTTGTCCCGTCCATTTACGAGAATATTGATTTTCTGCCTTTCTGGAACCAAAAACAGAAGAAAACAGGCAACTGGCACTATGGCATCTTGTTAATAGGTTAGTACCAGAAAACATATAAAAACACCTCAAAGTGTAGACAAAGCAAAGCAAATTAGATATAAAACAAGCATAGAACATCAAAAATTATAGATACGTTTCCGATGTATCAGTCAATAGCTTGACCTTGATATTGTTCACTTAGGCCATATGAGTGGAACACCCACTCCAAAGTAATTGGCCTTCAAAGTTATGGCCTCCTTATCATGTTGCTTGGCTTTCTTTTTCTTGGGGAAATGAATAACAAAAGGAACCCGTGAAAGCAATTGGAGCTTCACGTTCAGGCTTTAATAGTTCTTAAGAAAGGACGGCCTAATATAATAGGGGCAGTAGCATCTTCAGGCATGTCAACAATAACAAAATCAATAATAGGAGGACAACCTTTAATGTATACTAAAGTATTTTTCTTAATGCCTACTGCTTGTTTATAAGTCGAATCTACTAGATGTAATTTTAGTTCGGTAATTTCAAAAGATCCAAGATTTAACTTATTGAAAAGACTCTTTGGAATTGTTGAAACACTTGCACCTAGATCACATAGTGTAGCTATTTCATTAGTCCCAATTTTAATCTTAATGGTAGGCTCAAATATATCATCTAGCTTAACAGGCAAAATTTCAGCAATTTTCTTATATTCTTCTTCAAGCTCACGTACCTTTATTGATACCTGATTAACGAAGTGTTGATACATGGCTTCTTCATTTCCTTCACTTACTAGAATCTTGACATTGATCCTTTTTACAAGATCTTCAACTATGTAGTTTGGTGAAGGAGCATTGCTATAATCAAGTTCTTTGGGCTCCTCCCTTTGGATTCTTATCATCTTGAGGTCTTCCAATGGATTGGGCTCAGCTTTACCTTTAACGGCTAATATGAGCTCATCCAAATTAGCATTGAGTTCTTCATTCTCTTGAGGTGTGACGGAGTTCACCTTCTTTGTGTTTGATATTTCCACATGCCATTGGGCATGGTTGTCTTGCATATTGTCTAGCAGCTACTTTGCTTAGGTAATTTGCTTACCCATAAATGTTCCTCTAGCTGCAGTATCTAGCATAGACTTAGAAACAGGGTTACGAGCATTATAAAATAAATAGAGAATTAACCAATCTTCCATCCCATGGCTGGGACAGTTTCTCATGCATTCTTTCATTCTCTCCCATGCAAGAGCTAGTGGCTCACGCTCTTCCTGTCTAAAACCAGTAATATTAGATCTGAGTTGCATAGTATTTGCAGGAGGAAAGAATTTAGTCATAAATAAAGAAGTACATTCCACCCATGATGCAATAGTATTACTAGGCAAAGATAGCAATCATTCTTTTTCTCTTCCTCTAAGAGAGAAAGGAAATAAGCGCAACTTGACCGCATCGGGGTGAACATCTTTAATGCGCATCATATCACATATTTTAGTGAAAGTATTTAAGTGCATACATGCATCTTCTACAGCAGAGCCTCCAAATTGATTCTCTCGAACCAAACTTAAATAGTGGGTCTTAATTTCATAGTCTTCAGTAGTGATTGCTGGCTGACTAATAGTAGTACATAAATAATCATTGTTAGGAGTTGCAAACTCCCCAAGATTCTTTTCGGCCATACTTCCTATGTTTTTGGATTTTCTTAAACAAGTAATAATGATGATAAAACAAGAATTAATAGACTAACTATTTTTTTTGGTTTTCCAAATAAAAACTGAAAGAAAACTAACAAAATAAAAAATGAGATTAAAACTAGCAAGGTTCTTACTAACCTCACCAGGGTAGCTATTGCTTCCCCGGCAACGGCTCCAGAAAAAGGGTTGATACCTTCGATCCGGATTACTGATGTAGTATAGCTCTTTTTCCCTAGTAGAGCTAGGTTTATCGAATCCTCGGGAAGCAGAAAGCAAAGTGAGATTACTTAAACGGACCTTCGAGAGTTTTAGAATTCCTATTGCATTTTGACCGGACCAAGGGTTTGCGATCTTGTTGTTGTTGATGATGGAGAGAGAGGGCCTAGGGTCTTCGGTTTTCACCAGTAGATGTACAAAACATCTGATGTGAATAATATATAATATTAAAGTACTCTTGTAATTGTTAAAGCAAGATAATTATATGTGGGTGATTACCCACAAGTATAGGGGATCGCAACAGTCTTCGAGGGTAGTATTACCCAATTTATTGATTCGACACAAGGGGAGCCAAAGAATACTTATAAGCCTTAACAACTGAGTTGTCAATTCAGCTACACCTGGAAATAGTCTTGCTCACAGGATTTTATCAGTAGCAACATTTTTGTAGTAGCAATAGCAAAGTAACAGCAGCACTAAAACAAAGGCAGTAGTAACAATAGTAGCAAAAAGTAGGATATGAGTGCGGTAGGCATAGGGATGGATGGACGGGAATTGCATGGATGAGACTAAACATGTAACTTCAAGATCTAGGGCAATTGCAGATAAATCATATAAGGCATCCAAGTACTAAACAACCATAGGCATGTGCTCCATATATAGTCATACGTGCTCGCAATGAGAACTTGCACAACATCTTTTGTCCTGCCAGCCCATTGCAGTGGGGCCTCAAGGGAATCTACTAGCAATTAAGGTGCTCCTTTTAATAGAGCATCGGAGCAAAGCATTAACACTCTGTGAACACATGTGATCCTCACATCATAAGCATCCCCTCTGGTTTTCCCAAATTTTGTCACTTCAGGGCCTTTGGATCCGGACAATGATATGTGTACACAACTTGCAGATAAGATCACAAACAATACTATCATCATGAATCAATAATAAGTTCAGATCTGAGATCATGACACTTGGACCCTAGTGACAAGCATTAAGCACAACAAGTTGCAACAAAGTCAAATAGCACTAATAGAGATACTAGGCACCATTCCCTAACAATCTTATTCAATTACATGATAGAACTCATCCAATCCCTACCATCCCCATAGCCTACATCGGGGGATTACTCACTCATGGATGGGGGAAACATGGATGGTTGATGGAGAGTCATTGTTGATGATGATGGCGATGATCCTCTCCAAATTCCCTGTCCTGGCAGGGTGCCAGAACGGAGTTTCTGGTTCCAAATCACAGATTGTGGTGGTGGCGGTGCAACGGAACTCTTTCTGGAAAAACATCGAACCCCCCTGAGTTTTTAGGTCAGAAGGCAACTTATACGCAAAGAGAAAGGCCGAGCGGGTTCCTAAGGCGGCCACACCCCCTCCAGGCGCGGCCAGGCCCAGCCCACGCGGCAGGGGTGTGTGGTCCCCTCAGAGCCCCACTCCGTCTCGTATTCTGGCTCTGTGAGTCTTCTAGTGAAATAGGATTTTTTGGCATATGTTCCGGGATTTTTCCTGGTAGTTCATTTTCTGCACAAAAACTAGACACCAAGGTAATTCTGCTGAAAAAAGTGTCAGTCCTTGTTAGTTGTATCCAAATCACACAAGTTTAGAGGAGAAACAATAGCAAAAGTGTTCGGGAAAGTAGATACGTTTTGGACGTATCAACTCTACCCAATCTTAGCTTATTGCTTGTCCTCAAGCAATTCAGTTGAAAACTGAGTGCGATAAAAGAACTTTCACGAACACATTTGCTTCATATGATGTAAATATTCTCATCACATGAGTAGATACTTAGAGAATTCTTAATAAGGAGTATGCAACTAAGTCTACGCAATAGTCATTGCAAGCTATGAAGAGATTCCAATTTAATAATAATAAGTAGCGTGAAACATAAACATAAGCATAACCAACATTGTAATGCTCATAAGAAGGTATGATAGAGTGGTATCTCGCTTGCCTTTGATAGTGGAGCAAACATAAATTCCAAGGCACCTCTGAAGTTCAAGTGAAGACTAGAAGTAAAGATATCAGAGATAGAAGCATCAAAGTTATGACATAATTAACCAAGTTTTGAGACAAGGACATTACGCTAAGAATAACAACTATGCTCTCAAGAAGGTGCTCATAGAATAAGTGGTGACTCAACAAGGAAGTGAAAAGGTTTTGAAAAGTTTGAAAGGCTTCCAAATGCTAAAAGTATGGTACTCATTAGCTTTGAGCTCTCATTGCCCCTATCATAGGCATCTTTAGATGGTTAATGGTGAAAGTGAGGTCCAATATGAGTTATATGCTTGACAGAACATAAATTGAAAATCTCATGTCCCTTGAATACGAGGGTCGCTCCTCATGCTACTCAACTTTAGTTACCAGCAAGTTCTTGTCATAGTAAATACATGTGTATCATAGAGAACCGCCAACAGGGTACCCATTGCACATGATACAGGAGCTATCTCATAATCAAAATGACAAGGCAAGCAGACAATGAGAATCTCAACGATCTTTTTATTTGCTATTTGCATAGGTTTTTATTGAGGATGCTTCATAGATTTCTCATTATGGTTATGCTGCAAGTTTCCACCATGATTAGGCATGGATTAGGCTAGCGGCCCAGGCGTTTCTCTAACACATATATATAACTCCATGAACTTACAAGCTTCCCTTTTATTTCACACCGACGACATCCGTAAACAAAAGAACATGATATCAACTGGGAACAATGTACAAGTACAATGTTGAAAGCGTTCCCCGTGACATCACGGTTCTGCTAACTCCCAGGCTATAATTTGCAAGCATATAACTTTCATGGACAGTCACAATGGTTCAAGTTTATTAATTGCGAGAAATAAAGTGTGCCATCAAGTTCGTAAGAGATTTACTAACTAACTTTCTGATTACAATAAAACACTTTATTTGGAAGAAAACAAGGCATAATGAATATGCATGGAAATAGAAATGATGCTAGTAGGTAGGTATGGTGGACACTTTGGCAATATTAGTTTTGGGGAGTTGGATGCACAAATAGAGCTCATACTCGGTGCAAGTGAAGGCTAGCAATAGAGAGGGAGCGACAAACGGGAGAGTAATAACTGTCATAATCATTCTTGCAACAAAACAGGACTAATTATGGCATGAAAGTGATACAAGAACTCTGAGGCAAAATAAATCATCGAGTCTTACTGACTATTTTTCAGTCATATGCATGCATGAGCATGTGCCAAGTCGATTCAAATAAAACATTCAGAGGAGGATACCACAGTGTCATACCAAGTTATGAATAGAACAATGCAGGCAAACATTCATATGACATGCTACAAACTATTATCCAGCTGGATCTAATCATAAGAGAGCAAGAACTACTAAGCCTCCATAAATAACATACATCTTATATGAACAGACTAAGCATGCCCACAATGATGAGTATATGTACAAAAATGAAAACAAATAGAGTTCATTACCATCCTCTTACCACACCTCAAGTTGTCATTAATATTCATTATTGCTCTTCACTTGTGTGGCTTGAATAATAACATGAAACCAAACTCCACAAAAAACCGCTGAACCCTGCAAAGAACTTCACAGAACCAAAGAAGAACAACAAATATTTTTTGGTCTTTTTGATTTTTTTAAAGCAAGAACACAAAGCAAAAACAAACAAAGCAAAATATTTTTGGATTTTTCTTAAGGAAAACCAAAGCTAAAAAGCAAAGAAACAAACCAAGAGAAATAGCGAAAATATTTTTGGTCTTTTTGTGTTTTGAGAAAGCAGAAACAAAAACCAAAAAGAAAGCGAAACATGGATATACAAAGAACCTATGAAACATGATATATAGATAAGTGTGATGTCGGTGTACCTCCCCCCAAGCTTAGGCTTTTGGCCTAAGTGGGGCTCAATAGCGTGTGTAGTAACCCCAAGCTGGTGGGTCATCATAGGAAGGATCATAATAAGGCCCTCGCGATGAATAAGAAGACACGCTCCAATCATAGGAGGGTTGCTGGTATAGAGACTCCCCCTTGTTGGAGGGCGGAATCGGATCATCTTTGTCATCCTCTCCAACATTATCCTCTTGCTGGGAGAGCTCCGCCACATATGTGTCAAACTCTTCCTCCGCGAGCGACCATCCCTGCCTGTTATCAAAATTAAACAAAGCAGGTGCAGGCAAATAGACTGCTTTCTCAGTCCTACCCCCTCTCCAACCACGCTTGACAAAGGATATCTCATACGGTAAATCTCTCACAATAGCCCCAGAAGAAACAAAATTATGCTAAACCATGGAATTGAGATCAAGTCTCTCTATGGGGAACCGACAATCTGAATGGTGAGGCTCTAAACCATGAAAAGCTAGCAAATGAGAGGCAATGAGGCCTCCACAAATTCCACCCTTCTCGCGGTTAGTGGTAAGACGGTAAGCTATCAAAGCACCTAGGTTATAAGATCTATCCCTATTCACAACAACTAAGATAAAAGCTAGATCAAATGAAGATAACTTTCTAGCAGTCTTTCTAGCAAGAACATACTTGGTAATGAAATAGGCAAAATATCTAATGTATGGGAACTGAATGTTCCGAATTTTACCACTTTCCATTGAGAAGTCGCAACCTTGGCAAATTTCAGCATATAAATCCATAAGTAGCTTAGGCCTCACTTTGATCTTCTCACAAGATCCCCAATGTGGCACTCTAATAGTTGCACGGAAATCAACAAAAGGCAGGTCGAAAACTATGTTGTAAATTTTATAATGGACCATGGGGTTAGATAAGGACCAAATAAACCGGAAGTCCTACACCATAGCCATGGTTATCTTAACATATTGGTATGGTTCCTCTTCAACAAAGTTTTCCAACCCTGCATTGGTAATCATAGATTGGAAATCCTGGAAGATCCCCGCAGCTCTTATTAAATTCAGGGCTTGGATATATGGAAGGGAAGACTTCTTCCTCACGATGGACTTTCATTGGCTTAGGTACCATCAAATCATGTTGATGCAGTTGGAATGCACTCATCTTATTTTCTGAAATTTTTAGACAAACATCAAACCAAGTAATTTCTAAGTTGATAAATGATGAGGAGCTACTATAGGAACTTGCTAGAGGGCTAAACATGCATCAAAAATGAAATCTCTAATCATAGAACAAGCATGCAAGCTCACACAACCTGACACCTATAGTAGCAAAATACTCAAGATACAATCTACCAATCAAAAATCTAATTGGACAGGCGGAGGAGGCACATACCAAGGAGAAATCCCTACAAAAATCAGCAGCAAATATGGGTTGACCAAAGAGATCGAAAATCGGTAGCAAGAATAGCAGGAACTCGATCTTGAGAAATTTTTCCGGTGTTTTTCGGGAGAGAGAAAGAAGTGGCTAGAAGGAGACACTTTGGAGGGCCACACCTAGGCCAGGCTCCACCTGGGGTTGGACGCGCCACCAGGGGGTGTGCTAGCCTGGTGGGTCCCCCTGGGCCACTCCAGGTGTCCCTCTGCCCCTTTTTTCGAGGAAAAAATTAATATGAATTTTATGGGAATTTTCGGGAAACTTATTTTTGGCCAATTTTCAGGTTATGAAAACTGATTTTCTCTGAGAAAAAGTTTTTTTAGAAGAAGCAAAAGCAAAACAAAACCAAAACTACAGATGTTCCAAGACACTCTAACAAGCGAACAACTAGCAAAACTAAAACTAACAAGAGGAATAACAAAGACTGGAAAGGAGAAAAATAAAAGTGAGCAAGTATAACCATTGTGAAAACATTGTTTTGTTCATTAAAATCCCTTTGTTAACAAGTTTGATCAAGTCTTGTTACCAAAACAATCTTATATGAAACAAAACTTTGGATTTCACTAAATGATTATGTTACCTCAAACTTGATATCAATAGTCCCAATCATAATAGTTTCAAAACTTTCTTGTCGAATGGGACAATATATTTCTCCAACTTTGATGCTCTCAATATTTTCAATGGAATTCAGGCAATAGCTCTTATCAATCTTCTTGGGTAAATAGACAATATGCTCTTTGTCATTAATATTAAAAGTTACTTTTCCTTGCTTACAATTGATGATAGCACCTGTAGTATTAAGAAAAGGTCTCCCAAGAATAATAGACATATTATCATCTTCAGGCATCTCAAGCACAACAAAATCAGTTAAAACGAAGCAATTATGAACCACTTGAACAGGAACATCCTCACATATACCAATAGGAATAGTAGTTGACTTATCAGCCATTTGCAAAGATATATCAGTTGGTATCAAATTTTCTAGCTGGAGTCTCTTGTAGAGAGAAAAAGGCATAACACTAACTCCAGCTCCCAAATCACATAAAGCAGTTCTAACATAATTATTCTTAATAGAGCAAGGAATCGTTGGTATACCTGGATCACCAAGTTTCTTTGGAACCTTACCATTGAAGGAATAATTAGCAAGCAAAGTAGAAATTTCCTCATTAGGAATCTTCCTTTTATTAGAGGCAATATCCTTCATATACTTTGAATAAGGAGGCAACTTAATAGCATCAGTCAAAGGAATTTGCAAAAATAAAGGTTTCACCCACTCACAAAACTTGTTATAGTGTCCTTCCTCCTTTGACTGGTGTTTCTTATTAGGAAAAGGCATATGTTTCTGCACCCAAGGTTCTCTTTCACTACCATGTTTATTAGCAATAAAATATTCCTTAGTGTACCTAGTGTTCTTAGTGTGCTTCTCAGGTTCTTCTTCAATTTCTTCCTTATGAGGAGCATCATTTTTATCACCACTTTCAGTTTCAGCATCAGAGACAGATATACTATTAGGATCTACAGCAGGTTCAGAGGGTTCCTCAATTATTTTATGTTTCTTTTTCTTTCTCTTACAAGGACTACCACTACTTTCACCTTATTGAGAATACTGCTCAATTCTATTAGGGTGTCCTTCAGGATATAAAGGATCTTGAGTGGCTATACCACTCCTAGTTATAATTCCATAAGCATGTTTATCTCCTGAAGCATTAACTAGCATATCCTTTTGTACCTTAGAAAGTTGATCAATTTGGGTTTGAACCATTTGAAAGTGTTTACAAAGCATTTTAACATCATTAGAAGTTATTTCCACAATATCTTTCAACTCATTAATAGCTCTAGAGTTTTCCAATAAATGATTCTGAACTTGTTTATTAAAATTACCTTGCTTAACAATAAAAGTATCAAGTTCCTCTAAGCATTGATCAGGAGGTTTACCATAAGGAATATCACTTTCATCAAAGTGGAGAGAGTGTACCTCAATAGTGGATGAGTGGGGAATTGGCTTACATAATTCTTCTATAGGAGGTAAATTTTTCACATCTTCAGATCTAATACCTTTCTCCTTAAGACATTTCTTAGCTTCTTTCATCACTTCATCATTTAATTCAATCATTCCCCTTCCTTGGTGTTGGTGTTGGTGTTGGAGCTGGTTCAGGCACAATGCGGTAACCCAGCATACCATTGCATGTGTAGTATACTATAGTCATTGACATGACACTCACAGAACACCGTTCTTTAAATATCACATCCCTCAGAGTGGCACAACAGAAACATTGCGGGTCCATATTACAACATTCACACATTATTATTACAATACCAGAAGTTCAGGACTTCAAAAGGTTTCAACTTACAAACCAAAATATAAACTGTTTCAGTGGAATTTAAAAGTAGCAACTCCGACTAGGAGTTGAGCTCAGCAGCTTATTCTACAGAGTTCATGCTGCTCGGCTCCGTTGGTTACTACTAACTAGGTTACTTAGTTGGATTCGTTATCATCGACACCATAGCGGATTTTGTAATCCACTCCTTCAACACCTCCTGACAGGTCAGGCTCTTCATAGAACACATCTTCTTGACATTCAGCTGCATACATTGGCACGTCTTCGGGATCCTTAGAGTCTAAGCAAAGGATCAAAGGAAATTATGAGTAACAACGTCACCCAACAAGTTCATTATATGCAACGTGGGAAGTTTGATGCTCTAACTACCACCTCGGATTATAAATCCTTGGCACTTATGCAATTTTTGTAAATCTTTCTTCAAAGATTGATTTTATTATGAAAATCTATGACCATCAGACTTCACAGGTTGACCAGAACTTTCATGGAGTTCCTTTCCTGCCGCGTTCGTAGCTCCTTACCGGAACAGGGAGTAACAAGTTACAATTCTTACACTCTACAGAGTTGCGTTACTTTACCCATGAGAGATCAAATCCTTGTTGCAAACCGGGCGTACTTTCCCGTCCACAATTCCATGATGTGGGGCCCAGTAGTTGGTCCAAGCCAATCACTGCCCCTTCGCGACCTCACATGCCTCCTTGGTGTACACCATGCCCACATAATGAATTGCGGCAATGGTTTGTACAAACTGTTAGATGCCAGAACTATCGTGGGACGATGAGGGTTCCCACCCATATGCTGCATATCCTCTGCGAATTACAAATTAATATGCACGCTACAAGGATAACAGCCATGACCTGCACATCTGGCTTCATGCGAGAGGAAGAAGATACAGCTGACTTCTCGCTCCCATCCCAAATCTCATGGCTAACGCGTAATATACGGCTCTAGAATCACTGATGTCAGGGGTTATTAAGTCCCTACTTGATCATCATTGTTGCAAATAGAGCCCTAAGTTATATTGCTCCATTATATCATCACTTAGGATGATATCTATGATTTCTTTATTTGTGAAAATAATATTTTCTTTCTTTTAGAGTATATATGATAACACACAATTTACAAATATTTGATAAAGACTCTTCAAAGGATATGAGCAAGTGATGAACTTGCCCATTGATGGCAAGGTAGTGAAGTCTGATGCTTTCACTGAACCTTGAGCTTCTATGTCTACAAAAACATCATTATTGCCCGGTAAGGACAATATTTAAAGAAGCACAATGATTATGCAAAGTAATTTAATGCATCATTTAACTTGATATGCATTCTCCCCATTATTATAAAAATTCTTTTTAATAATTAAGGATCTATAAATATTAATTTTTAATATTTATAATAGAATATTGTATTCTTTTATTTTATTCCCCTTTTATTTGACTCTTATTGATTTAATAATTCTTTTAAGAATTATAATTTAAATATCAAAAATTGTTATTAAATATTTGTTTAGTATTTTTCTAAAATACTACAATATTAATATATGATGAAAGTGTTTTTTATTTATTTTTATCATCTTTTAATAATTTTGTAAAATTCCATAAGGAATATATAATTTACAAAATTCTTAAAAAAAATTATATGTCTAAAATTTTATATCTTAATTTATTTGGATAGTTTCGATTATTTTCAATCCAAAAATGTTTTATTTATAATTTTTGGATTTTTATTTTATTTTATAGAATTTAATTAAGTTCAGGGACATTTTGGTCTTTTTCTATTTATTAAAACAGGCCTTAAAGGTTTTTTTTGGCTGGCTTATTCTTATTGGGCCCTTGTGTCCCATTAGGCATAGTCAAAACAGCCACCCCAAAGGGTTCTGGCCCAACTCAGCCCACTCACTCGATGTCTCTCACCCTCGAGCTCACTCCTCTCCTCCTCTATCCCCGACCCCGTGGTCGGTGATGTCGC
Source organism: Avena insularis (assembly GCA_023614405.1). Lineage (NCBI taxonomy): Eukaryota > Viridiplantae > Streptophyta > Magnoliopsida > Poales > Poaceae > Avena > Avena insularis. The sequence continues at coordinate 379,193 of JAJUPC010000080.1, forward strand.
CGCCGGCGATTCCCATCGTCGTGGACCGCCATGGCCGCCGCCGTGGTGCAGGAAGTGAATGTCGATTCCGCTCTTCCCTCCTGTCCAACTGGATTTGTACATGGAGCTCTCCTGCGATAGATCGATGTTGTCTCGAACCCTAGGGTTTGGGATTAGCGTTGATCCTGCCGCCGCCATTGCTGTCGCGCTCTGTGGTGATTCACCTCGCCCCTAGGCATGACTATGGTCACCGCCGTGGTGCTGTATGGGTTGCAGCACCCCCCATGGGGTGCTCCCCGTGCCGCCATGGTCGTCGGCCCTTCTTCTTCCTCTTCTATTCTTCAGCGAGGACCTTTGGTGAGTGCTCCCTCTCCTCTCGAGCTACTCTGTGTTAAGTCATCCTCTGCTAGATGTTTGGTGGTGATCTTTCTGGTCACTGTCTTGTTCTGATTAGGGTTCATCCCCTGTTGTTGATTAGATACTGATGAATTAGATCATGTGTTGATGATATCTGAATCTGTTAAGTGGTGATTAGCTGTGGCTTATGGCTGATGATTAGCTGTGGTGATGCTAGTGGCTTATTGCTGATGATTCCATGGTTAAATCTCATATGATTTAGAGGGTAAAATTGTACTATAAACACTACTTGGTAAAGCTAGTGGTTTGGATAACTTACCACTGTCATTACTTAGTTAATGACAGTGGGTATGGTGTGATGAAGTTACTGTCTTAGTACTGTTGACTTGAGAATTCATGTGTGGTTTAAGATCACAATGGTCTCTTACAGTGAAGGCATATATATGAATATCCTGTTTATGATTCCTGGGTTTAAGAACGGGAAAATGATTTATAACTGGTTGATTGTATCTATGAAGATTGAATGCTTAATCTGATTAATATAGAATTGTTCTTGTGAAACCATCTTTGTATCGCACACAAGTTAGATTCTATTTCATTGTTTGGGTTGGTACCAGCTTAAAATGAGTTTGTCTTTCAAGATAAGTAGAAATATTCCTTTCTTAAATCCCTAAGACCAATGATGTTGGTCTGAGGTTTAGGGATTTAGACCTCTATCTAATTGTCTCACATGAATTGATTCTGATAGTGATACCAGCTATTATTGCTTGAATCAAAGTTGGGAGAAGATGCTTGTAAGCTTGATAACTTAGATAGATCCATAATATTTAGATTCTAAGGTGCTACTCTTGTCTTAGAGATGTGCCTAGAAGTTAAATCTTAGCTATATTCATTCTTGAGTGAAAATATAGCTTGATAGCTAAATCAATGATGTTGTTCTGAGATTTAGTTGGATCCTGCTTTTCTGTTTGCTTTTAGAGATTAAAACCTTAGTGATGGATTCACCCCACTTGGGTGCTTTCTGAGAGTTTGAATGTGATACATATCATGTATGCTTGTCTAATTTTAGACAGATAGATCATGTGATGGTCTATTTACTCACCACTGTAACTTGATGTTGTGGTTGCTAGTGGTGGATCTGGTGGTAGCTTCATCTTTGTGGTTGATCTTGTGCTCCCCTGGTATATCCAGCTCCTGGCTTGTCCTTGATCTAGCCCATCATCTCCTGATCCTGATGGCTTGACCTTGGTCTTGCTATCCACCTAATCTTCCCCCTCCTTATGTCACCATCTTGGTGATGTGCTCCTGGTTTTTGGTTGGTTTGATATAGCTTGGCTTTGGCTTGGTGTAGCTGCTGGCTGTTGTGCTTGGTGTGTAAAAGCAATGGAATGGTGTGGGAAATGGTTTTCCCATGGCTTTATTGGGAGTTTTGTTTGGTTGTGTTGCTGATATGGTGTTGACAGCACACACCATGCAGTTTGGTGTGTGTGCTGCTTGTGTGCTTACTGCATAGATGTGGATATGTTCAGAATTTTGAAAGTTACTTTTATATGATTACTTTTACTTGGCTGGTGAAACTTGCCCCTCCTTGCTCTCATTTGACTTCTGGCTTAAAATTCTAAAAGATACATTCTTTCATATTGGTGAAACTTGCCCCTTTTATAAGTTTACTCCATGATGAACCTTGATCAGTGCACTTCACTGACAAGTCTGAGAGTAAAACAATGCTAATCCTAACTTTCCTTTTTCCTATTCAGTTTCTGTTTATTTTGTAGGTACATATTTGAAGATGAAGATTTTAGTTTATTTTTCTTTATAGAATAATCCAATGTAATCTTCTTTATTCTTTTGTAATTTTAGTTCTATTCTTTTGTAATCTTCATTTTATTATTTTGTAATAAAGATTATACTATTATCAGTAAATAAATATTATTCTTCATTTTTTACTATTGTAAAAATTGTGGATGATTTTTATAAGTTACATTTTTGTAACTTATTTATTGAATGAAAATATGAAATATATATTCATATTCTTAATTGCTTTCTTTAGATAAATTTTGAGTTATATTGGTTAACTCTTAATTAAATCAAGATTCAAACATTATTCAAAAATCCTTTTGAATTCTAATTCAAACACTCAATGTTTTAAATTCAAATTTCATTTCCCAAAACACATAATTCCACAAAGATCATATCGAAGTCTATAGCAATCATCCTTTAAGACTAAACGTAATCTCAAAGTATGAAAGAAACCTTGATCACTTTAGATTTTTATTTGGCAAAAAAATTACCCCCATTTTCACAAATGGATGCATGCAACATTCCAAATTCCTAAATCTACCCTTCGTGAGTTCCTAAATGCTGGGATGTTACAGACTTCCCCCCTTAAATTAAACTTCGTCCTGAAGTTTGTGGAGATGTACCTGAATAGTTCTGGATAGGTTTTTCTTAAGTCCTCTTCTTTCTCCCACGTGGCTTCTCTTTCAGGGTGATGTTCCCATTGTACTTTGCAATACTTCATTCCTCTGTTCCTCAACCTTTTCCATTTTTATTCCAGAATCTTACAGGGATTTTCAATATAGGTCAAGTCTACTTGTAGTTCTATCTCTTGATGTGTAATTGCATCATCTGGAACTTTCAAACATTTACGAAGTTGTGACACATAGAAAACATTGTGCACTTGAGCCAATCTTGATGGTAACTCTAAAGCATAAGCTATAGTTCTGTTCTGACTCAATATCTTGAATGGTCCGATGTATCTTGGACTCAGTTTTCCTTTAAATCCAAACCTTTTCACCCCTTTCATTGGACTTACTTTCAAGTATACCATGTCTCCTACTTCTGGATGCCATGATGTTCGACTTTGATCAGCATAACTTTTCTGCCTACTCTAAGCTATTTTCAGTCTATCCCTGATCTTATCAATGATATCTTGTCTTTCCTTAATATAATCTGGCGCAAATTCTTTGCTTCTTCTAGGATCATACCAACATATTGGTGATCTACACTTCCTTCCATACAGAACCTGATATGGAGCTGCCTTCAGACTACTCTGATAGCTATTATTATAAGAAAATTCTGCCAATTGTAGATGATCTTCCCATGTACGTCAAAATTCTAATGCACACGCTCTTAGAATGTCTTCTAGTATTTGATTTGTTCTCTCTGTTTGACCTCCTGTCTCAGGATGATAGGCTGTGATGAAATCTAACTTTGAACCAAGTGCCTCATGCAATTGCTTCCAAAATGCTGAAGTAAACACTAATCCCCTATCAGTTACGATATTTTTGGGTACTCCATGCTTACTTACTATCTCATTGACATATACTTCAACTAACTTCTCGGCATTATATTTTTGATTCACCAGAATAAAATGTGCACTTTTTGTGAGTCTGTCCAAAATAACCCATATCATATCCTTCCGTTTAGGTGTCCAAGGCAATCCTGTGATGAAGTCCATACCTATTTCCTCCCACTTCCACTCGGGAATTTGTAAAGGTTGTAATGGTCCTGGTGGACTTTTATGTTCAGCCTTAACCCTTTGGCAAGTATGACATTCTGATACATATTTAACAATGTCCCTTTTCATCTTATTCCACCAGAATAGCTCTTTCAAATCCATATACATCTTAGTACTTCCTGGATGTATAGAGTACGGTGTTTCATGTGCTTCTCTGAGTATGACATCACGAATCTCAGTCACATCTGGAACACAAAGGCGGTCTTGAAACCATAAGGAATCATATTCTCCAAGGAGAAAAAATGATTTTTGCCCTTGAGATATCCTCCGAATTTCCTTAGCAATAAAAGGATCTTCTGCTTGATGTCTAAAAATTTTGTTCTTAAGATCACTGTCCCGCTCTGCAACTACTTGCATAGTAGCTAATCCTCCAAGAACCACTGTTCTAATGAATTGAAGCTCTAATCTTTCCAAGTCCATTTGTAACTCTTTTGGTAACTCCCGATTAGTAGGCTGAATATTTGCACTCTTTCTGCTTAAAGCATCAGCTACAACATTTGCTTTACCTGGAGTATAGTTGATTGTTAAATCATAATCCTTGATTAGTTCCAACCAACGCTTCTGTCTCACATTCAATTCCTTTCGAGTGAAGAAATATTTGAGACTTTTATGGTCAGTGTATAACTCACATCTGGCTCCATATAGAAAATGCCTCCATCCTTCTAGCGCAAAAACTACTGTTGCTAACTCTAAATCATGAGTTGGATAGTAGACTTCATGTGGTTTTAGTTGTCTTGAACCATAATCAATCACTTTCCGATCTTGCATTAACACACAACCTAGACCTTCTTTAGATGCATCACAGTATACTATAAAGTATTTCCCTGTTTCAGGAACTGCTAAGATTGGAGCTGTGGTTAACCTAGTCTTCAACTCCTGAAAACTTGCTTCACACTTCTCATCCCAATTGAATGGTGTATTTTTTCTTAACAATTTGGTCATTGGTCCGGCTATTTTGGAGAAACCTTCAATGAATCTCCGATAATAACCAGCCATTCCTAAGAAACCTCGAATTTGCTTCACATTGGTTGGTGCAGTCCACTCTAGTCTTGTTGAACTTTAGATGGATTTACAGCAATTCCATCTTTACTGATCACATGACCGAGGAATTCTACCTCATCTAGCCAAAATTCACAATTACTAAACTTAGCATAAAGTTTGTGTTCCCTTAGAGTCTGCAATGCTATTCTCAAATGATCAGCATGCTCTTCCTTTTCCTTGGAATATATCAGAATATCATCAATAAAGACTATGACGAACTTGTCCAAATATGGCATGAAGATCTTGTTCATCAGATTCATGAATATTGCAGGTGCATTGGTCAAACCAAATGGTACTACCAAATACTCATGGTGTCCATATCTTGAGACAAATGCTGTCTTTGGAACATCTTCCGGTTTGATTTTTATTTGATGATATCCAGATCTTAAATCGATCTTTGAGAATACTCCGGCTCCTTTCACTTGATCAAACAAATCTTGAATTATTGGTAAAGGATACTTATTCTTGATAGTAACATTGTTTAGATTTCTATAATTTACACACATTCTTCTTCCACCATCCCTCTTATCCACAAAGATTACTGGTGTTCCCCATGGAGATACACTTTCCTGAATAAATCCTTTTCTGGCTAACTCATCAATTTTCGCTTTGAGTTCTTTTAACTCTTTGGGTCCCATTTTATATGGTGCTTGAGATATTGGTGTTGTACCAGGAATTAGTTCAATAGTGAACTCTATCTCCCGGTCTGGTGGCATTCCCGATAGCTCTGCTGGAAAAACATCTTGAAATTCATTTACTATAGGAATATTTTTCAATTTGACCTCTTTCATTGAGTTCAACTGCAGATCCACCATGATATGACTATGCTTATCTGCTTGATAAACTATCCTTGCTCCACTTGGAGTTCTGATTGAGACAGTCTTCTCCTCACAATTTATCTGAGCTCCGTGTTCCATCATCCAATCCATTCCCAGCACTACTGCAATTCCCTTCAAAGAAATCACATAAAGGTCTGCGAAGTATGTACAACCACAGATCGAGATAACCTGACCTTGTTTTATGTGGCGTACAATCACGTTTCCCCCTGTCGTAACTACGGTCATAGGGCTTTCTAATGTTTCCCTTCTAATCCAGAACTTATCACAAAATTCTTCAGAAATTAATGAAGTAGTTGCACCAGTATAAAATAGAACTTTGTCGGGATTGGTAAGGATATTGAGCGTACCTATCACTGCATGCTCCGAATTATCCACCTCCTCGAGGGTTGCACAGTTCAGTTTCCCGGTAGGTCTGTTCCTCTTACCATTGGTGTTCTTGCCATTATTTCCTCCTTTATTGGGCTGTCCATTTCCTCCACTTGCTTGTCCTCCTCCCTTGGTAGGCCAACCTCCTAGGGTTTTGCTCGGAAAATCGGGCTTGATATGCCCCTTCTGACCACAACCATAACAGATCACTACAGGATTTTTGCATTCCCTCTAGAAATGCCCTGGAATTCCACAATTGTTACAAATAACATTCCTTCTCGGATTGGATTGATTTCCACCACTGCCCTTGTTATTGTTATTGTTATTGTTGCCATAGTTCCTGTTCCGAGGTTTGAACTCCAGGTTGGGTTTCCACCACTGCCCTTCATAGAACACATCTTCTTGACATTCAGCTGGATACATTGGCACGTCTTCGGGATCCTCAGAGTCTAAGCAAAGGATCTAGGAAAGGATGAGTAACAGCGTTACCCAACAAGTTCATTATATGCAAGGTGGGAAGTTTGATGCTCTAATTACCACCTCGGATTATAAATCCTTGGCACTTATGCAATTTTTGTAAATCTTTCTTCAAAGATTGATTTTATTATGAAAATCTATGACCATCAGCCTTCACAGGTTGACCAGAACTTTCATGGAGTTCCTTTCCTGCCGCGTTCGTTGCTCCTTCCCAGAACAGGGAGTAACAAGTTACAATTATTACACTCTGCATAGGTGCGTTACTTTACCCATGAGATATCAACTCCTTGTTGCACAACCAGGCGTACTTTCCCGTCCACAATTCCATGATGTGGGGCCTAGTAGTTGGTCCAAGCCAATCACTGCCCCCTTCGCGACCTCGCATGCCTCCTTGGTGTACACCATGCCCACATAATGAATTAGGGCAATGGTTTGTACAAACCGTTAGATGCCAGAACTATCGTGGGACGATGAGGGTTCCCACCCATATGCTGCATATCCTCTACGAATTACCAATTAATATGCACGCTACGAGGATAACAGCCATGACCTGCACATCCAGCTTCATCCGAGAGGAATAAGATACAGTTGACTTCTCCGTCCCATTCCAAATCTCATGGCTAATGCGTAATATACGGCGCTAGAATCACTGATGTCAGGGGTTATTAAGTCCCTACTTGATCATCATTGTTGCAAATAGAACCCTAAGTTCTATTGCTCCATTATATCATCACTTAGGATGATATCTATGATTTCTTTATTTGTGAAAATAATATTTTCTTTCTTTTAGAGTATATATGATAACACACAATTTGCAAATACTTTGATAAAGACTCTTCAAAGGATATGAGCAAGTGATGAACTTGCCTTGTGATGGCAAGGTAGTGAAGTCTGATGCTTGCACTAAACCTTGAGCTTCTATGTCTACAAAAACATCATTATTGCTCGGTAAGGACAATATTTAAAGAAGCAAAATGATTATGCAAAGTAATGTAATGCATCACTTAACTTGATATGCATTCTCCCCATTATTATAAAAATTATTTTTAATAATAAAGGGTCTATAAATATTAATTTTTAATATTTATAATAGAATATTGTATTCTTTTATTTTATTTCCCTTTTATTTGACTCTTATTGATTTAATAATTCTTTTAAGAATTATCACTTAAATATAAAAAATTGTTATTAAATATTTGTTTAGTATTTTTCTTAAATACTACAATATTAATATATGATGAAAGTGCTTTTTTATTTATTTTTATCATCTTTCAATAATTTTGTAAAATTCCATAAGGAATATATAATTTACAAAATTCTTAATAAAATATATATGTCTAAAAATTTATCTCTTAATTTATTTGGATAGTTTGGATTATTGTGAATCCAAAAATATTTTATTTATAATTTTTGGAATTTAATTTTATATTCTAGAATTTAATTAAGTTCAGGGACATTTTGGTCTTTTTCTATTTATTAAAACGGGCCTTAAAGGTTTTTTGGCTGGCTTATTCTTATTGGGCCCTTGTGGCCCATTAGGCATAGTCAAAACAGCCACCCCGAAGGGTTCTGGCCCAACTTAGCCCACTCACTCGCTGTCTCTCACCCTCGAGCTCACTCCTCTCCTCCTCTATCCTCGACCCCGTGGTCGGTGATGTCGCTGCCGGCGATTCCCGTCGTCGTGGACCGCCATGGCCGCCGCTGTGGTGCAGGAAGGGATTGTCGATTTTGCTCTTCCCTACTGTCCAACTGGATTTGGACATGGAGCTCTTCTGCGACAGATCGATGCCATCCCGAACCCTAGGGTTTGGGATTAGCATTGATCCTGGCGCCGCCATTGCTGTCGCGCTCTGTGGTGATTCACCTCGCCCCTAGGCATGACTATGGTCGCTGCCGTGGCGCTGTATGGGTTGCAGCGCCCCCCATGGGGTGCTCCCCGTGTCGCCATGGTCGTCGGCCCTTCTTCTTCCTCTTCTATTCTTCAGTGAGGACCTTTGGTGAGTGCTCCCTCTCCTCTCGTGCTACTTTGTGTTAAGTCATCCTCTGCTAGATGTTTGGTGGTGATCTTTCTGGTCACTGTCTTGTTCTGATTAGGGTTCTTGGTTCTGTTTAGGGTTCATCCCCTGTTGTTGATTAGATACTGATGAATTAGATCATGTGTTGATGATCTCTGAATCTGTTAAGTGGTGATTAGTTGTGGCTTATGGCTGATGATTAGCTGTGGTGATGCTAGTGGCTTACTGCTGATGATTCCATGGTTAAATCTCATATGATTTAGAGGGTAAAATTGTACTATAAACACTACTTGGTAAAGATAGTGGTTTGGATAACTTACCACTGTCATTACTTGGTTAATGACAGTGGGTATGGTGTGATGAAGTTACTGTCTTTGTACTGTTGACTTGAGAATTCATGTGTGGTTTAAGATCACAATGGTCTCTTACAGTGAAGGCATATATATATGAATATCCTGTTTATGATTCCTGGGTTTAAGAACAGGAAAATGATTTATAACTGGTTGATTGTATCTATGAAGATTGAATGCTTAATCTGATTAATATAGAATTGTTCTTGTGAAACCATCTTTGTATGGCACACAAGTTAGATTCTATTTCATTGTTTGGGTTGGTCCCAGCTTAAAATGAGTTTGGCTTTCAAGATAAGTAGAAATCTTCCTCTCTTAAATCCCTAAGACCAATGATGTTGGTCTGAGGTTTAGCGATTTAGACCTCTATCTAATTGTCTCACATGAATTGATTCTGATAGTGATACCAGCTATTATTGCTTGAATCAAAGTTGGGAAAAGATGCTTGTAAGCTTGATAACTTAGATAGATCCATAAGATTTAGATTCTAAGGTGCTACTCTTGTCTTAGAGATGTGCCTAGAAGTTAAATCTTAGCTATATTCATTCTTGAGTGAAAATATAGCTCGATAGCTAAATCAATGATGTTGTTCTGAGATTTAGTTGGATCCTTATGCTTTTCTGTTTGCTTTTAGAGATTAAAACCTCACTGATGAATGCACCCCACTTGGGTGCTTTCTAAGAGTTTGAATGTGATATAGATCATGCATGCTTGTCTAATCTTAGACAGATAGATCATGTGATGGTCTATTTACTCACCACTGTCACTTGATGTTGTGGTTCCTAGTGGTGGATCTGGTGGTAGCTTCATCTTGTGGTTGATCTTGTGCTCCCCTGGTATATCCATCTCCTGGCTTGTCCTTGATCTAGCCCATCATCTCCTGATCCTGATGGCTTGACCTTGGTCTTTGTATCCACCTGATCTTCCCCCTCCTTATGTCACCATCTTGGTGATGTGCTCCTGGTTTTTGGTTGGTTTGATATAGCTTGGCTTTGGCTTGGTGTAGCTGTTGGCTGTTGTGCTTGGTGTGTAAAAGCAATGGAATGGTGTGGGAATTGGTTTTCCCATGGCTTTGTTGGGAGTTTTGTTTGGTTGTGGTGCTGTTGTGGTCTTGACAGCACACACCATGCAGTTTGGTGTGTGTGCTGCTTGTGTGCTTGCTGCATAGATGTGGATATGTTCAGAATTTTGAAAGTTACTTTTATCTGATTACTTTTACTTGGCTGGTGAAACTTGCCCCTCCTTGCTCTCATTTGACTTCTGGCTTAAATTCTGAAAGATACATTCTTTCATATTGGTGAAACTTGCCCCTTTTATAAGTTTACTCCATGATGAACCTTGATCAGTGCACTTCACTGACAAGTCTGAGAGTAAAACAATGCTAATCCTAACTTTCCTTTTTCCTATTCAGTTTCTGTTTATTTTGTAGGTACATATTTGAAGATGAAGATTTTAGTTTATTTTTCTTTATAGAATAATCCAATGTAATCTTCTTTATTCTTTTGTAATTTTAGTTCTATTCTTTTGTAATCTTCATTTTATTATTTTGTAATAAAGATTATACTATTATCAGTAAATAAATATTATTCTTCATTTTTTTACTATTGTAAAAATTGTGGATGATTTTTATAAGTTACATTTTTGTAACTTATTTATTGAATGAAAATATGAAATAGATATTCATATTCTTAATTGCTTTCTTTAGATAAAGTTTGAGTTATATTGGTTAACTCTTAATTAAATCAAGATTCAAACATTATTCAAAAATCCTTTTGAATTATAATTCAAACACTCAATGTTTTAAATTCAAAGTTCATTTCCCAAAACACATAATTCCACAAAGATCATATCGAAGTCTATAACAATCATCCTTTAAGACTAAACCTAATCTCAAATATGAAAGAAACCTTGATCACTTTAGGTTTTTATTTGGCAAAAAATTTACCCCCATTTTCACAGATGAATGCATGCAATATTCCAAATTCCAAAATCTACCCTTCCTGGGTTCCTAAATGCTGGGATGTTACATACAATTGGTTCAGGAGTAATAGACTCAGGTGTATTTAGCCCAGTTGAAGTCCAATCATCATAATTCTTGCTTATTTTAGCCATTAATTCTTTAGCATCTGCAGGAGTTCTTTTCCTGAAAACACAATCAGCAAAACTATCTAGGTATGTCGTAGAATCATTAATTAGTCCGTTATAATAAATATCAAGAAGCTCATTTTTAGGTAATGGACATCCAGGATGTGCATGAATCAAGGCACGGAACCTTGTCCATGACTCAGGCAATTTCTCTTCTTCTCCCTGTTTAAAATCAAAAAGTTCCTGCAAAGCAGCATGTCTAGCACTGGGAGGAAAGTATTTCTGAAAGAAAGAAGCAATCTAGCAATCAAGGCTATCAATGGATCCAGGTGGTAATCTATTAAACCAAGCTTTAGCTTCTCCTTTTAGTGAAAAAGGGAAGATCTTTGTAACAAATTACTTGCGCATCTTAAAATCATCAGAGAATAAAGCACTCATAGTGGAAAGCTCATTCATATGAGCTACAACACTCTCATTTTCAGTCCCACAAAAAGGTTCTTTCTCAACAATGTCTAAATAGGATAAATCAAGAGAGAAATCATAATATTTATCTTTAATATCTATGGGAGAAGTAGCAAACTTAGCATCAGAAGACAGTTTAGGAATAATGGTACGTCTCTCAAGGAGACTCTTAATAGCACTAGCACCATGTGTGTTTTGGTACTCTTCAATAAATTCATCAGTCATTTCAATGTAACCATCACTAATATCATATCTCTCTCTAGACTCAGGTGAGCTAACAGGTTTAATAGTTTTTTCACTAGGAGTTTCAGTGTTTCCCAAAATAGTTCTAGCAATAGTAGCATCTAGGAAAGGACCTAATGAACCACTCGCATCAAGTACAGTAGAAGTAACATCATGAGTATCGAAGCAGTTTCAGATTCAGCAGTAGTAGCAGTGTGAGTAGCATGTGTATGTGGTGGTGGTGTGACAAGCTTACTTATAACAGACAGTGAACCAAGAGCAGCAGAGGTGTTTATGACTGTACCTCTTCTTGTAGTGGATGGTAAAATAGGAAACTTTCCATCACGAGACTTCCCCATGATGAAAGGAATAGCAGTGAACAATAATAGATCCAAGTGAACTTACAAATAAAGCTATGCTCCCCAGCAACGGCACTAGAAAATAGTCTTGATGACCCACAAGTATAGGGGATCGCAACAGTCTTCGAGGGTAGTATTACCCAATTTATTGATTCGAGACAAGGGGAGATAAAGAATACTTATAAGTCTTAACAACTGAGTTGTCAATTCAGCTGCACCTGGAAATAGTCTTGCTCATAGGAGTTTATCAGTAGCAACAGTTTTGTAGTAGCAATAGCAAAGTAACAGCAGCAGTAAAACGAAGGTAGTAGTAACAATAGTAGCAAACAGTAGGATATGAGTAGCAAACAAGGGGATGGATAGACAGGCGTTGCATGGACGAAACTAAACATGTAACTTCAAGATATAGGGCAATTGTAGATAAATAAGATAAGGCATCCAAGTACTAAATGATACGTCGAAAACGTATCTATAATTTTTGATGTTCCATGCTAGTTTAGTATCTACTTTGCTTTGCTTTGTCCATACTTTGAGGTTCTTTTTATATGTTTTCTGGTACTAACCTATTAACAAGTTTCCATTGTGCCAGTTGCCTGTTTTCTGCTGTTTTTGGTTCCAGAAAAGCTAGTAAGGAAATATTCTCGGAATTAGACGGGACAAAAGCCAAAGTCAATATTTCCCCGAGGAGAACACAGAGTCTAGAGGAGAGACATAGGGGGGCCACAGGGTGGCCGCACCCCCTAGGCGCGGGCCCACCCTAGGCCATGCCTGGGTAGGGTGTGGGCCCCCCGGCCGCCCTCCAGCCTCGCCTCTTCGCCTATAAGAAGCCCCCGATGCCTAAACCCTAAGCTCCTGATCAATATCCCACGAAACCGTCTGTAGCCGCCGCCACCATCGTATATATATCGGGGGATCTGAAGCTCTTCTCGGCACCCTGCCGGAGGGGAGAACATACCGGAGGCTTTCTTCTTCATCATGCCAGCCTCCGAAATGAAGCGTGAGTAGTTCCACCTTGGACTACGGGTCCATGTAGTAGCTAGATGGTTATATCTCCTCCCTTGTGCTTTCAAGTATAGATCTTTTGAGCTCCGTTCATGATCAAGATCTCATCTATTTGTAATCATGTATGTTCTATTTGCGGGGATCCGATGGATGTTGAGATTACTATGTCATATTGATGAATGGTTTTGTCTTATTGATTCTATCATGTCTGTGTTGTTTGTGATCTTGCATGCTCGCCGTTGCTGGTAGCTATCTTGGCCAAGTAGTTGCTAGTGACTCCAAGAGGGGGTATTTATGCTCGATAGTGGGTTCATGCCTCTATTTAATCAAGGGAAGTGACAGAAATCTCTAAGGTTGTAGATGTGTTGTTTCCACTAGGGGGGAAAACAACTGTCTCTTGTTCATGGAACAAGTGGATTGTTTACCTTACACACTTTTCTTAAAGAAGTTGTTTGTTGCTTGCAACTTAATACTGGAGGGGGTTCGAATGATAACCCAAAGGTGGACTTCTAATCATAGATGAAGTTAGATGGCGGTCTATGTATCTTGTTGTATTGCCCAATCGAATCTCATAGGATCTTTATGTCTAGTATTGCATTGTTATTCCTTGCTCAGTCCTATCAAATGCCCTATTGTAATTTGTTTACCCAGCATGCCATGTTTGTTTATCTAAGGAGAACACCTCTAGTGAACTTTGACCCTGGTCCAATCTTTACCATTGATACATCTTCCACTGTTACTGTTTACTTGCTGCAAACCACTTTCAGCTTCCACACCATACAGTTAATCCTTTGTTACAGCAATCACTGTTAGTTGGGGCAAAGTCTTGAGTTTGTGTTCTGCAGGTTTCCATGTTGCTTGCAACACCTTTGAGACGTTTCCCTCCTCCTACTGGTTCGATAACGTCGGTTTCTTACTGAGGGAAGACTTGCTGTTGTGCTGCATCACACCTTGCTCTTGGGGTTTCCCGACGAAGCGCTCCCACGTTGACGCAGCGCCATCAAAATTTTCTGGCGCCATTGTCGAGGAAGCTAAGGACGTGTTCACAAGGGGAGTCCTTCTCAACCTTTCTCTTTACTTTGTTTTTGGTTTGCTTAGTTTCTTTTGCTTGGTTTTGTTTGCCTCTTTTTATCAAAAACTCCAAAAATTTAGTTTAGTTTGGTCTGCTTTCTCTTATCAAAAACACAAAAAAATTAGTTCCTACTCTAGTTGATGGTCTGTTATTGCCTTGCTTGGTCATGCTTTCTATCAATGGATGGTTTCTTTGAAACTAGTTCTTATTGGCAAGGTGGGTTCACGAAAGAAGAAAAGTATTATTATAAGGAACACCGTTTGTCATAAAAAGGGAAACACTTATGGGAGCAAATTGATAAATTTAATACTATTGCTAGAGAGGTGTGCTCTACTTATAATGTTACTTATTGCTTTGATAAATATTGTTGCTGTAGGAGGTATAAACACCTACCTTTTCAATGTGAGTATAATGATAATGTTACCATATCCTCTTATGTTAAAGGAAATTATGAATTTTATGATGTGGAACAAATTGAAGAATGTATTTCCTTCAAGGGTGCATTTGAACTTGCCAGTTTGCTTGAAAATACTGATGATGCACCTTATGAATATGAAGTTTATGAGATACTTAAATTTTTCTTTGATAATTACAAGGAAGAAAATGGCTATATTCTTGAATATTTTAATAGATGCTTTCCACAAATGGAAGAGACTAAAGCCTTGTAGGAGCCTATGGAAGAAGAAATTGTTGAAACTGGAAGTTCATTAGATGAAAAAGAGGAGGAGAGTGATGAACAAAAGGAGGAAGAATGGATAACCTACCCATGCCTACCTTCTAATGAGAGTAACTCTTTATCCCTTACATTATCTGATTGTCCCCCATCCTTACCAAAGGAGGATGAATTTTATGTTCCTCTGGATCCTTTTGAAATATCTACTTTGGGTAAAACCTATGAACGTTTTAATCCCACTATTTTTGAGCTTGATAGAAATTATGTGTTTGTAGATCATGAAAAGCATGCTTTATGTGATAGCTATATTGTTGAGTTTATTCATGATGCTACTGAAAATTATTATGAGAGAGGAAAATATGGTTGTAGAAGTTTTCATGGTACTGAAACACCTCTCTATGTGCTGAATGTTTTGAAGTTACTCTTATTTCATCTTCCTATGCCTGTCACTTTGTTATTTGAGAATTTATTTGCATAAAATATTCCTATGCATAGGAAGTGGGTTAGACTTAAATGTGTTTTGAATTTGCTTCTTGATGCTCTCTTTTGCTCCAGTTCCTATTTATTATGTGAGCATCTTCTCAAGCTATCAAGCCTAACTTAAAGGCATTAAAGAAAAGTACTTGTTGGGAGATAACCCAAGAGTTTTCTTGAGTCTTGGAAGTTATTACTTTAGTAATAACCTCTCCTTATCCTTTTTGTTTGCTTTTTGTGCCAAGAATGACCTCTAATGAGAGGAAAGTAAGATTTGGGGAGTTGCTGTCCCGAAACAGATTTCTGTCCTCCACCATAAAACTTCATGAGGAGTCTCTGTAGGTCAGATTGAGCTGAAAATTTTCTAATAAATCCCCCAGTATGTTAGCTAACTTTCGTTAGTTCAACACTTTTAAATTTGAGGAACAGAACGTCTTCGAAAAAATCGGTTTCTACTTGCTGGTATGTTTTGACAGATTTCTGCCATTATTTCCATTTGCTTCTTATTAATTCCTTTTTGGGAAATTGAGCTTATTGAAGGAGTTGTTACAGTATATTGTGTTTTTAGTGAAAATTTTGCTGTTCCAAAGCTAAACCCAAGGGTCTATTATCTTTTGAATACACTAATGTTGCTAATGAAGATTGTGTGAAGTTTTGTATGAAGGAAAAATTCCAGGTGTAGAGAGAGAATGATGTAATGACATGAAGAATGTACAAAAGCTCAAGATTGGGGATGCCACCCCAGTGTCACCCCAATAAATATCCAAGAGGTACAAGCGTCAAAGCTTGGGGATTCCCAAGGCATCCCCTTCTTCATCAATAAAAAGCTCAGGTCTTTCTAGACACTTCGCTTTTATTGTTTCATTCACTCTTGTGTTGTTCTTGGAGCGTCTTAGTTTTCATTTGCTTTGCTTAGTTTTCTTGAATAAATTAGTTTGAACCCCCTTTCTCGCTATGTTGTTTCAAATAAGTTGATTGGTGTTGGAAAGGAGTAGAAAGTTCTTGCTTGAAAGTGCAAGAGGATCTTGCTTTTACTGTGACTTAGACTTTAGCATGTCATGCTAGGTCTTGTTTTGACCTTATGCTTAGTGATTATTGATGTAGCATGACTTGTTCCAAACAATTGGGATTGCTTAGTGTGCCTTGAAAGAATTATGCGTTGTTTCAGCATACAACTGCATAGTATTGTGGTATTCTCCTCTGATGCTTTGTTTGGGTTGACTTGGCACATGATCACACCATGTTATGACTATGAACAAGTCACCATAGCCTCTATGATCATTTAGTCCTTGACTTGTAGTACCACTCTATGCTTTGATTAGTAATGTTTTTTTGCTCTGCATGATTATGGACATTATTGCTCTCTTAGTTGGTTTCTCCCAGTCTTTTGCTAGCCTCCACTTGTATGAGTAAGCTCTACTCATGCTTCCAACTCCCAAGAAACCAAGGGAATCCAAAGTGTCCACTATAAATTCCTATGCATCGTGTGTTACACCATTCCAAGTATATTCTTGTTTTCAGCTATCTTCCAATTTAAAAAAGTGTTTTGTTATGTGAAAACTTAGTGATTAAAGCTCTCACGAACTTGATGGCACACTTTATATTTCTTGCCCCTAATAAACTTGAACCATTGTGTCATCTATGTTGTATATGCCTGCACTTATATGTTGGAATTAGCAAAACCATGATGTCATGGGGAACGTTTTCAACATTGCACTTGTACTTTGTACACAGTTGATATCATGCTCTTTTGTCTATGGATGTCGCCGGTGTGAAATAAAAAGGGAGCTTGTAACTCCATGGAGTTATGTATTTTGTGTTAGAGAAACATCTGGGCCGCTAGCCTAAGCCATGCCTAATCATGGTGGAAACTTGCAGCATCACCATAATGAGAAATCTGTGAAATCATCCAAAAAACAATAAAATAAAAAATAAATAAAAAGATCACTGAGATGCTCATTGTATGCTTGTTTTTGTCATTTTGGTTATGGATAGCTCATGTACCATGTGCAAGGAGTACCCAACATGTTGGTTCTCTATGATACACATGTACTTACTATGAGAAGAACTTACAGTGACTAAAGTTGAGTAGCATGAGGTGCGGCCCTATTCAAGGGACATGAGATTGCCAACATACTTTGTCAACTTATACTTTGTTCACTTTAACCTTAATCACTTCAAGATGCTTATGATAGGGGCAATGAGGGCTGAAAGCTAACAAGTACCATAATTTTTGGAAGCTCTTTGTGAAACTTGAAATCCCCGCTTCCCTTTATGAAGGGCCTTTATTCCACTATTATATTGAGTCTCCACCTTATACCTTTAGGCACTAGTTAAGAGAGCATAGTTGCCATTCTTAGTTCTATGTGCATTGTCCCAAAACTTATTGATTGATGCATATTGTTGATATTACTTGTTCTCGTGCTATTTGTATCTAGTCACTCTTATGAACTTTGAAGGTTTCCTATGCATCTATTTGCTACTCCATGAGGGACAAGCTGAATGCCACTATGCCATGTTTTCTGTATGTGAAACAAACAAATTTTTTTCAATGCATGATATTCATGATATTTGTTTTTTTCCTTTCATGTTGCATGCATAATTACTTTGTCTTACTATTAGAACATTGTCTTTCATGCTCATGTTTAGAGTTCTTTGATCCCAGCTTTCAATGCTTGGAAATGGTTTGATCTTGGCTTTGATGGTGCATGTCACCTCAAAAATTATTCTTTTATCACTTACCTACTCGAGGACGAGCAGGAGTTAAGCTTGGGGATGCTTGATACGTCGGAAACGTATCTATAATTTTTGATGTTCCATGCTTGTTTAGTATCTACTTTGATTTGCTTTGTCCACACTTTGAGGTGATTTTTATATGTTTTTTGGTACTAACCTATTAACAAGTTTCCACAGTGCTTATTGCATGTTTTCTGCTGCTTTTGGTTCTAGAAAATCTAGTAAGGAAATATTCTCTGAACTGGACGGGACAAAATCCAAAGTCAATATTTCACCGAGGAGAACACGTAGTCCAGAGGAGAGACGGAGGGGAGCCACAGGGTGGCCGCACCACCAGGCGCGGGCCCACCCTAGCCCGCGCCTAGGAAGGGTGTGGGCCCCCCAACGCACTCCTGCCTCGCCTCCTCACCTATAAGAAACCCCCGATTCCTACACCCTAAGCACCTGATCGATATCCGACGAAACCGTCTGTAGCCACCGCCACCATCGTCCCTAGATCGGGGGGATCTGAAGCTCTTCTCGGCACCCTTCCGGAGGGATATCATCCTGGAGGCTTTCTTCTTAATCATGCCAGCCTCCGGTATGAAGCGTGAGTAATTCCACCTTGGACTACAGGTCCATGTAGTAGCTAGATGGTTGTATCTCCTCCCCTATGCTTTCATGTCTAGATCTTGTGAGCTTCGTTCATGATCAATATCTCATGTATTTGTAATCATGCATGTTGTGTTTGTGGGGATCCGATGGATGTTGAGATTACTATGTCAGATTGATTAATGGGTTTGTCTTATTGATTCTATCATGTCTGTGTTGTTTGTGATCTTGCATGCACTCCATTGTTAGTAGCTATCTTGGCCAAGTAGTTGCTAGTGACTCCAAGAGGGGGTATTTATGCTCGATAGTGGGTTCATGCCTCTATTTAATCAAGGGAAGTGACAGAAATATCTAAGGTTGTAGATGTGCTATTGCCACTAGGGGGAAACCAACGGTCTCTTGTTCATCGAACAAGTGGATTGTTTACCTTACACACTTTTCTTAAAGCACTTGTCTGTTACTTGCAACTTAATACTGGAGGGGGTTCAGATGATAACCCAAAGGTGGAATTCTAGTCATAGATGCAGTTGGATGGTGGTCTATGTATCTTGTTGTATTGCCCAATCGAATCTCATAGGATCTTTATGTCTAGTTTTGCATTGTTATGCCTTGCTCAGTCCTGTCAATTGCCCTGCTATAATTTGTTTACCTAGCATGCCATGTTTGTTTATCTAAGGAGAACACCTCTAGTGAACTATGGACCCTGGTCCAATATTTACCATTGACACATCTTCCAATGTTACTGTTTACTTGCTACAAACCACTTTCACCTTCCACACCATACAGTTAATCCTTTGTTACAGCAACTGGTGAGATTGACAACCTCACTGTTAGTTGGGGCAAAGTCTTGAGTTTGTGTTGTGTAGGTTTACACATTGCTTGCAACACCTTTGAGACGTTTCCTTCCTCCTACTGGTTCGATAACCTCGGTTTCTTACCGAGGGAACACTTGCTGCTAAGCTGCATCACACCTTGCTCTTGGGGTTTCTCGACGAAGCGCTCCCACGTTGACGTAGCTCCATTACTAAACAATCATAGGCATGTGCTCCATATATAGTCATACGTGCTCGCAATGAGAACTTGCACAACATCTTTTTCCTGCCAGCCCGTTGCAGCGGGGCCTCAAGGGAATGTACTGGCAATTAAGGTTCTCCTTTTAATATAGCACCGGAGCAAAGCATTAACACTCCATGAACACATGTGATCCTCACATCATATCGATCCCCTTAGGTTGTCCCAATTTTTTTCACTTCGGGGCCTTTGGATCCGGACAATTATATGAGTACACAAGTTGCAGATAAGATCACAAACAATACTATCATCATGGATCAATAATAAGTTCAGATCTGAGATCATGGCAATTGGGCCCTAGTGACAAACATTAATCACAACAAGTTGCAACAAAGTCAAATAGCACTAATAGAGATACTAGGCACCATGCCCTAACAATCTTATTCAATTACATGTTAGAAATCATCCAACCCCTACCATCCCCATAGCCTACAGCGGGGGATTACTCACTCATGGATGGGGGAAACATGGATGGTTGATGGAGAGGTGTTGTTGATGATGATGGCAATGATCCTCTCGAAATTCCCCAACCCGGCAGGGTGCTAGAACGGAGTTTCTGGTTCCGAATAACGGATTTTGGTGGCGGCGGCGCAGCGGAACTCTTTCTGGGAAAACGTCGACCCCCCCCCTGAGTTTTTAGGTCAGAAGGCAACTTAGAGGCGAAGAGGGAGGCCGAGAGGGTGCCTGAGGCGGCCAGACCCCCTCTAGGTGCGGCCAGGCCCAGCCTGCGCGGTAGGGGGTGTGGGCCCCTTAGAGCCCCACTCCGTCTCGTATTCTGGCTCTGTGAGTCTTCTGGTGAAATAGGATTTTTGGCATATTTTCCGGGATTTTTCCTGATAATTGATTTTCTGCATAAAAACTAGACACCAAGGTAATTCTGCTGAAAACAGCGTCAATCCATGTTACTTGTATCCAAATCACACAAGTTTAGAGGAGAAACAATAGCAAAAGTTTTCAGGAAAGTAGATACGTTTTGGATGTATCAGTGGGCAGTGCATCCATAAATGTTATCGTCTCTGCAACCACTTATGGCAACAACCTACTAGTCGCATCCATAGAAGAAAGAGAGCTAATGATATGCATAGTGATGTCACCATTAATCCCAAGTAAGTTCATCACATATAGCCGTACTACCATTTCTGTCAATGGGGTTCCTATCCTGTAGATCAGCCGTTACTCACACTCTCTTTATCTGGATCAATCCTCGGAGTCTTGGGTACCTGACAAGTCCTTAGAATGAGGCAAGAGAGAGTACTACAATCATCATGTCATACAAACTAATACATGATCCCATCTATGATAAATAACATGCACAAAAGCTACATGGCTAGGATGAATCCCTTATCCCAAAGAGAATTACTCACACATAGAGATGAAATTGACAATCATAAACATTGTGATGTCTACGCACTTCTATTCTTGTAGACAGATGTTGGGCCTACAAGTGCAGAGGTTTGTAGAACAGCAGCAAGTTTCCCTTAAGTGGATTACCCAAGGTTTATCGAACTCAGGGAGGAAGTGGTCAAAGGTATCCCTCTCAAGAAACCATGCAATCAAGATACAAGAAATCTCTTGTGTCCCCAACACACCAAATACACTTGTCAGGTGTATTGGTGCACTAGTTCGACGAAGATATAATGAAATACAAGTGATAACGATGCCAGAAAAGAGCTTCTGACTTGTTGTTGACATGTGAGAGACTAAAAGCAAACTGAAATAAAGATGGAAGCAAGCAAACATGCAACAGATCTAGATGCAAACAGTGTTTCAATGTTTAGAAACAAGGCCTAGGGATCATACTTTTACTAGTGAACACTCTCTCATATAAATATCTTCTCTTAATGATACTACTCTTAACTACTCTCCGGTTGGACACTCTAATCCATGGTAGGGCTATAACAGCACTCCTCAAAGTCCGCCTGTCACATCCCAAGATTTTCCAAATCTTGTAATGTGAAAAATAAATAAACAAAATAAATTATTGTTGAATTTTAGGGTGAAAAGAAACTTTGTTTCTAAAAGGAAACTTAAAATCCCATCTTGAACAAACTTTAATTAAAGTTTGAAACCAACAAAATCCAAATCAAGAGAAATGCTTTCACCATTAAATGCATCTGGAAATTAAACACTTGGAAAATAAATCCAAACCCTAAACCCTAAATGGAATAAAAATTATTTCCAAGTTATCTCCAAGCCTATGGATTTGATCCATATAAAAATTTGTCAACAAACATTTACAAGTGATCAAGAATGACAAATAGAAATATTATAAGACCATATAAATTGGTCTCACTAAATATGGAGCCATAGATAAAATCTTATGAATATAATAACATAAGGAAATTAAATTTCCAAGGCTAATAAAGCACCTATCTAAAATCCAAACCAATTGACGAGCAAATGATCCTAAAGGGATTTAAAAGGATAATCAAGAATTAAATAAGATTTCACAAATTAGAATCACCAAGTTTGGATCTCTAAATAAAAAGATATGGATTTTATAAGATGAAGGAAGAAATATTAAATAAGGAATATTTAAAGACCAAATTAAAACTTGGCCAAATCCATAAACAAGTGGAATGATTATAATCCAAATCCAAATAAAATAAAAGGATAAAGAATTTCCAAAATAAAATAAAATGGCATTAACCAATCTATCCCTATTTTAGTAAAGACAAATCTCTAATAAGAATTCATGAGAAATAGTATTTTGGAATTACCCAAGTGGAAAAAAAGTTGTTTCATTAACTTAAATAAAATAAATCTTCCAAAATAAAATTTAGGGAATTAAAACTATATTTAGTTCCATTGGAATTAAAACAAATACCCAATTTAAATGATTTATGAATCATATTAAAAACTTTTCCAAATAAATCAAGATGAATTATTTGACACCCAAATAATCAAATAAAAACCTACTGAAAAGATTTGGAAGGTTTTGGAAATTCAAATGGTGTTTGGAAATATTATTAAATCTTAATTCATTTAAAACAAGGGCCTAATTAAATAATTAAAAGACCCCAAAAAGAATAAAATTTTATTCCAAAATTAACTTCAGATTATATTACTAATCAGTATTTAAACCTACACAAATCTTGGTTGAGGTTTGAATTCAAATGAATGTTTAAATTGTTTAATCAAAATCAAAACAAAATAAAAGAAAGGGAAAAAGAAAAAGAAACAGGAACAAAAAAAATATGGAACAGACTCAGCCCAGCCCAGCTAAGCAAGTCCAGGCCCAGTTAGCCCATCTACCCACCCCGCGAGAAAAACGATTCGCACCATCGTCTGCACCCGCTCAGCAACTGACCGATGGCCCCCACCTCTCCTCTCTCCCTCTCGCTGACAACGGACCCCAGCACCACGTCATCGTCTTCCTCGCGTGAAACCCTCCCCCTCTTTCCTCCTCGCCGTTTCTGGCCGTTGAAGCCGGCGTCAATACGCTTTACTGCCTGCATTACTCCACCCCACAACCACGCCCTCTTAATCGCCAGCATCCCCTCTCCATTTCCCCCCAGACGCCACGAATTCCCCTGCGCCTTCTGGCGAAGCGAAAGCCGATTCCGGCTAGTCGACGTCACCCCTCGCCTCCTCGAGCACACGAACGTGACCCCCAGGCTCTGGTGCTTCTCTCTGCATCATCATCTTGCTCGCGCGTGCCCCCCCCAGCGTCGGCAACGACGACGACCAGCAGCGCCGTCGTCTGCTTTTCTCCGATGAAGCCTCCAGGTAGTCTCTGACCGTGATGCCCCTCTCTTTGATGCTCCCACACTCTGTACTCTCTTACGCGTCTAACGCTCCCTTTGTTTTGCATTGGCGCGATCTGTATCCTCGTCCCCATCGACGTCTGAGCGCAACCGACGACTCCACGAACTCCGGCGAGCGATTGTCGTGAACCCCGTGCGCCCCTTGACAAACCACAGGCACGTTGAGCATCGCCGTGATCTCCTGAACTCGGTGAGCATCTCCCCTTCCTCCCTCGCTTCCTGTAGCGTCGACACCGCCACCGTCTGACCACTCCGCCGCCACCAGCTGCCGCCAGTGCCGCCCATCTCTGGCAAGCGTGTTGTACGCCGTGCGATTACGATCCAATGGCTAGGATAGAAACTAAGCGAAGGGGTCAGTAGCAACCTGTGCTATGCGATCAAGTTAAATCCTACGGTCTGTATCGCTCGATCCAACAGAACCGGTACCAGCGAATAGAATCAAGACACGTGGCCCTGTTGGTTTGATTTAAAACAGAATTGATCTATTAGATGTTCCAATTTGAAAAATTCATAACTTTCAAACCACACGTCCAAATTTTGCAAATTTTATATCAATGGAATCAGCAAGACAAGCCCTATCCAACCATGCACTTTGTTTAGTAAAAAGCCTCTGTTAAATTGTTTGTTTTTACAGAAACTTGTGTATGCATGTTTAGAATATAAAAATTGTTCTAAAATGATTTTGGGGATAAAATCTTTGGCAAATGGTTTGTTTTGAACCTACTGACCCTAGGAATAAAATTGGTGGTTTCAAAAATGTATTTGTTGAAGCAAAAGAATGAGACTTTGATTTAAACCATTTCTAGTCAAATAAAAATATTGTTTATTTATCAAAAATGCTTTTGGAGGAAAACCTTTGGGAAATGTTTTGATTTAAACTCTGTGACCCCAAACACCAAGTTTTTATGATTTTAAAATGTATTTGGTGAACCCTATAAAAATTATTACTTTGCTAAAGACATTTTCAACCACATAAAATAATGACTAGGTTTAAAAATGGTTTATGAAGTGAAATCTTTTGCAAATGATTTTGCCACCTTATAAAATGATCATTAGGTGTTTTCAAATGTTTAAAACCTATTATAAACCACTTTTGTAAATAAAACAAAGTTTGGCATGCTTGCATGCATTTTCTTGTTTCTATTATTTTATGTGATGTTTTGCTTGAAGGGTAGATTGAAATATTGCCTTGCTTGATTGAATTGTAGTGACTTGAAGAGTGTGATTGTTGCAAGATCAAGGAGTGAACTTATATTCTCTACCAAAAAGGCAAGTGATGCTTCATACTTTTGTCCCATTATTTTCACTATGCATTAGTGATATTTCCAAAGTAGGACTTGCATGGAATTTTGCTAAGTGTAAACTATGCCATGGGAAATCCTAGTAGATGAAACCTTAGTAGAAATTTCCTAAGTTAAGATTCCTACTACTATCATGCTTATATTAGCTAGTAGAAAACAAGGGTGGAATATATATTCATACTATGGAATATTTCCAAGTCAAGGACTTGTGTTTTGTTTAATAAAACAACTAAGTGAATGAATCACCTGGGTGGAATGGAAGGAATGGTTTGTGTTGAGTGGTTCACAAGGCCCATTTATATGGTTTACCTTGTGTATCTCACTTGTGGATGGCCACCCAGGAACAAAGAGATTTGAGATGTCAAATGTTGAGAAGCTTCAAGTGAAGCCACTTGGCATTATGGGCTCTGCCTGGATCATATAGGTTGCAATAACTTAGCCAAATGGACAGTTGGTGGTAGGGGATTGATAGGTTGGAGAGCGTCCATTCTGGTCTAAGGGAAGGCTTCTGAAAGATCATGTCTTGGTGAAACCAAGTCTTGTGGGGAAAGTGCACAACCTCTACAGAGTGTAAAATCTAAGTACTTAGCCATGTCCCTGGTAAAGGACAATTTGAGCATCAAGACATGGAAGCTATCAAGAATCTCCTCATCCAAATTTCTAAGTTAAAATCTTGTGGTTGAACAAGGGTTGAAGGATCACCAATTTCTATTGGGAGATGCCTTGGGAAATATTTTGTCAAACAAGAACTTAGTGTTTTCAAATGATAAGGAAAATATATTTTGAGCAAAGCAAGCCTAAGCTCCACTTAGCCAAATGCATATAGATGATAGACTCCACTATACTACCATAGTATCACTTGCCAATACAATTCAAATGTATTGACCCTTGTGGCTGTAACTTGTTATGTTGCAGGTTTGTTTGATATTAGTGAAGTTTAATGATTAGGATTACAAGTCTACAACCAACATGTCTGCCTGTGGCACTTTGAAGATGAAGGACCCCATGCTATTGTTATATTCTGCTGCATTGTAATGAAATAGCCAAATGAGCTATGTAAGATGTAATAAATTATTTTATTCCTGGTTATAAAGTTGTATTATGACCTTTGTTTCTTGATATTACATCTTAACTGTGGATGCTAGCTATTGATCCAGGGACTAGCATTGCAAACACAGGGATCTCTACCTTATTTAAAGGTTGGGAGTCACCTTGAGCACTAGACGGTTCCAACAAACACCACAATTTCATAGAGACAACCAACTCAAAATATAACTCATGCTAAATATATATGTAATCTAGCTTAAGTGCCACACACGGCATGCACGCAGTCACTTTCACACATGTGGGGAAAAGCATAGATCTATTAAAGCACGATGAGTATTTATGTAGACTCTAGCCTAAGTGCCACCATTGCGTGCACGATGTCACTTTCACACACATGGGGAGAGCCAGAGATATAATGAAGCACTTGAGTAGCAAGGTAGATCTACTTGACTACAAAGCTCATGATCACAATATGACCATGTATAGAGAGAGAGATGAACACATAGCTACCGTTAGAGCCCTTAGCCTCGAGGAACAACTACTCCCTCCTCATCATGGGAATCAGCAACGGTGATGAAGATGGTGGTGGAGATCGATGGAGATGGCTCCGGGAGCACTTCATCGTCCCGGCAGGGTGCTAGAACAAAGACTTTATGTCCCCTGAATCTCCCCTTCGGTGGTGGCGGCACTGTGGAACTTTTCGTGGCTTTCTGGCCAATTCTTTAGGGTTTCTGAGTCGGGGGCTTCTTATAGGCGAATAAGGCAAGGTCGGTGGAGGGCCACGCCCACCTAGGGTGTGGACACTGGTGTCCTCCTCCGTCTCGTCTTCGATTTTCCGTATTGTTCAGGAAAAAATATGAACTTTGGCTTTTGTCTCGTCCAATTCCGAGAATATTCATTTTTTAGCTTTTTGAAACCAAAAACAGCAGAAAATAGGCAACTGGCACTGTGTCATCTTGTCAATATGTTAGTTCCAGAAAGTGTATAAAAATACCACAGAGTGTAGACAAAACATAGGAAAGTAGATACTAAACAAGCATGGAACATTAAAAATTATAGATAAGTTTCCGACGTATCATATTGTAATAGAGATCATAGAATTGATAGCAAAATAGCTTTACAATGTCGCCAATTGGAGATGAGATCTACTATTACAAGTGGTGGAAGATGGATATGGTGGTGGAGAAGGTTTAGACATTTAGATATAGATATATTCCTCCGGCGTGGCAGCAGGGAGAGTTTAGGGTACAAGAAGCAAGATTGTGGAGTCGGGGGGCTGTTTCCCATCGCCTGAATCCTCTTTATATAGGGGTCCCTTCATGAAAATTATTCTGTTTGACCTAATAAGGTCGGTGCAAACTATACGTCGGCAACTATATGGCGGTGGGCCATATAGTTGGTCGTTAAGCTTGCAGTAACCTCCTCACGGCTCCTGGTTTATTTGGTGTGTTGAAATCTCATATCTTTGGCATTTATGTAGTGATTCCCATCATCATACGTCATTATCTACGCAGGCAAAAATAGCAAGAAAGGATTACATACCCCTTTGATCATTAGGCATTAGTGGCAGCTTTTAGAGAGATATTTCATCAAATATATGAATAATATCTAGTTAAATGCGGACCTGGATGGCTATATTTTACAACCATCATGGGGTTAGTCTAGAGATCCTATTGAGATGACAGGAGTGGCAGCTGCTGATCTAGAGAGGCTGAGGTGTTATAAGAGGTATCAGAGCCGAGCCTCGCTATTACACAGACGTGTGTGGGTCAATGGCAGACATGTAAAGCATGGCGCGTGTGGCCCGGAGTGGACACGGCATGGCACACGTGTCGGCATTGGACGCATAGACGTATGCCAAGAGGGGATGTTCCTGTCTTGTGGTTGATCGACGAGGGCGTCGATCTTCTAAGGGTGGGTGTATGTGAGACCCCGACGCATGGCTTAATAGGATTGATAGTATACCCATACCAACAAGTTGCAACTTCTTTTCCGGAAGCCCATCCAAAAAGAACGCTGAGGTTAAGCGTGCTTGGCCTAGAGAAATTTGAGGATGGGTGACCGACCGGGAAGTGGGTACCGGGTGCGCACGAGTGAGGACAAAATGCGCAGAAAAGACTAGTGTTGATTTGTGGGGTTAGTCTAGAGATCTTATTGATATGCCAGGAGTGACAACTGCTGGTCCGGAGAGGGCGGGGTGTTACACCTGTGAAGTATTTGGGCCTCCCACTTCATATCCGTCGCCTGCGCAAAGTGGACCTCCAGCCCTGTTAAACAAAATCACTAGGAAACTTCTAGGATGGTATGGCAAAAACATCACGCGTCCTGAGAGAATAACCCTTGCAAAATCCATCCTCATGGCCACCGCAACTTACCACGCCACAGCCATTCTGCTCTATAAATGGGCGCGCAAGAAGATTATAAATATTGTCCAGAACTTCGTCTAGGCGGGCGACTAAGGGGAGCACACATCAAAGGGGAAGGCGCTGGTCAACTAGAAGACGGTCTGCAGACCAAAGGACATGGGAGGCCTTGGCATTCCTGACCTCGGGCATACCGGGAGAGCTCTGAGACTTCGATGGCCTTGGCTGAAATGGACTAACCCTGATCGCACCTAGGAGGGATCAAAAATCCCTTGCAACTTGGATGATATGGCGCTTTTCAGAGCATCTACGAAGATCACATTATAAAATGATGAAAAGACCTCTTTTTGGCACGAAAGCTGGAGCAACTAGGGCCCTATTCGGCAGTAGGCCCCGAACTTTACAAGATTGCCACTAGAAAAAATAGGACCATTGCAAAGGAATTCAGCAATAGCAATTGGGTCCGCTCTATCGCTCGTCTCAACACTCCCATCTAGCTGGCCCAATACCTCCAACTATGGGACCACATTCAAGACACTACGCTGACTACCCTACAACATGAATCTATCATATGGACGCTCATGGCTGACGGCACTTACACTGCTATCTCCGCCTATCATGCACAATTCTACGGATGTTTCTCCAAGTTCAAGGCTCGGAAAATTTGGTCTGCTCATGCGGAGCCAAAATGCAAACTATTTTCCTGGCTCACCCTTCATGGCAAGCTCCTCACTACTGACATGCTCGCCGTCAGGGGGTGGCCCCATGACCTAACATGCTCACTTTGTGGCTCTGCCCCTGAATCTGCCGCCCATCTTTGCAAAGACTGCCCCTTCACGACGGCAGTCTAGACCACCAGTCAAACTTGGGACAACGAGATTGTGGGTAATCAGGGCCAATCTTTCGCCTCCATCACTGATTGGTGGGACGACATGATTGAGAGGAAGACCAAAGACGCCCAACGACAACTTAGCAGCCGGCTCCTCTACGTTCTCTGGAATGCCTGAAAGGAAAGAAACCGTAGAATCTTCACCGGAAAACGACTTACCTACATTGAGGTGGCATCTATCGCTCGGGACAACATCCAAGAGAGGGAAAGGGCTTTCGGCACCTTCATGCCGGCTATCCCAGCCGAACCGGATTAGTTTTTCTCCCTTTTTTGTATTTCGTGGTGATTTTTGGCATTTTACCACTTTATATAAAAATGCCATCCCGTACAATGTTGGTGGTTGTTTCCTCCTTTTAATAGAAAAGACAATTCTTCTGTCGTTTGCTCCAAAAAAAAAATAGAAGTCACACGTTTATCAAATTTTAAATAAATCTAGACACTATCTCCAAATAGATGTCGCGGGTTTGTTAACATTTGGCTGAATCTAGACAATTTTCCAAATGTTAACAAACCTGCTACATCTAATTTGAGACGAAGGGAGTATGATATTTTGTTAACGCTATAATTTAATTCTTGTATTTTTGTCTTATGCAACTAGCCAACTTTTTTAACCGATTTGGTGTTTTCGAATGTAAGATTTCACGTGCCATGTCGCTCGGGCGAATTTGTCATTTCTATGTTTTTCAACCTAAATCTAAGAAAAAAATTTCAAACACGACAAATCCAAGAGTTTTTCCTATGAATAACTAGCATGCAGTTTTTCAATACACATATAGTTATAGAATTAACTAGATTTAGGGGTGCGCCTTGGCGTACGACCCTGTAAAATTACTTACGGATGTTAGCTTTTACAAAACAAAAGTGAGGCCCAAAATAATGATGTTAGAGAGGAAGCTATTTAGAGATATTGTGCAATTCACTATTCCCAAACTTAAAGAATTCCAAAATAACAATATTGCAATGCCAAGGCATCAAATACTATAATTAGACACAAATATAAAGAAGCAGCCCAATAGATAAAATTAGGACAAGGCACACGAAATCATGGATGGAATAGAGAACTGTTATATGCAATCCAAAAAAGAGGGATATACTACAATAACTAACACTATATGGTTTTGTCAAAAGAAACAAACAACCGGACTGAAGAAGCTACTACAGCAACGGAAACACAAATACTGGAGTTAACATGTAATAGATTAATCTAACCTACTAAGCAGCGTGAGGGACAATACATGACGTGTAAAAGGCAACAAAAAAACTGAATTGAGAAGGTTATTAATAACCTTACATATATTATAGGAGTGCATAACAATTTTATAGATACAACCTTACAAACATACTACTTGGAGCCTTCAATTAGAAGTTATTAAGTACGATAACAATACTGAGGATAAAACGTGCCACTTCATTGATGTGAGGCTTCATTGATGATGCCCACCCGTGATGGAAACTGTTGGCCGTCGCGTGTATAAGGAACTTGTATTTCTGCAGGAGACAATGACAGCTAGTTCAGGTGGTGTATGGCTTATTTGTGTATCTGCAACAGCTAGATTACTAACTTGAGTATCTTAATTAGTGAGTGAACTGTAGATGGTATCATTAGCTCTTCCAACCAGTAAATGCTCATAATAGTTATAAGAAATAACATGTATATATATATATATATGATACCATGACACGTTAGTGGGATATCTCTTGTTTTATGTCAAGAGGGAAACATCAAGTACCTAGGAATGATCCATGCATCAAGCAATAACCGTGATTAATGAAGGAAAGATAACTTGTAAGAAATCAGAAATGATATCAACATGGCACAGAAAATGTGTATGGGAGAATATATGTACAAATTAAACTAAAAAATTGATGTGATAATTTGTTATATCAAAACAAATGTATCTTAATTAGTGGCTCAATGGAAGTGGCAGTGACATCTCTCCTCAACAGTTTTCCCCTAATGCATATTCACAACCAACTATTGTACACACCTACAACCTCATGGCTAAAACACAAACTGCGATAGACAATTTTCAACCTATGTTTCGCACAATAAAGTAGTCTTTTCAAGAACATAACTATTAATACAACCTGACCACATATTTTATTTAGATATTTTCAAAGGACAAAATATGTTCCTCATTTTCCCACTTGTTTGGAGTAACCTTGCTTATAATGGTATGGGCACCAAACAGTGGGTACTTTAAAGGCTAAGATATTGGAAGAGAACTTGAAGTATTCCAATGCTAAGCTAGTTTCACCAAAAAAAATTGAACCATAGCTTCACCAATTTTCATTCTATATCAACTGAAATAAAATCCACATCAAGAAAACTTTTATCAAAAATGGCACGGTATTTTTTTTTAACATTTAGGGAATAATATAGCTGACACCTTCTTAGAAATGAGATTGCTAGTTTTCTCTAAGAATTGAACCTAAGATTACATGACAACATACATTATGAGTTAGCAGCCTATATATACATCATTGGTTATGAAGCTACATCAGTAGTATCTCAATGCAATGTATGAGAAATGAAGTGAATGACTTATAAAAATTAAAATAATCGGTGTTTGAAATACTTGGGTATTAGTAAATAACATTCCAGGGAAAATTAAGACATGTGCAGATTTGCACAACGATAACAAAAATCTAAAGCCCTTAGAATTAAGTGATACTTGATCTAGTGTAATAGGTATAGTAATAGGTGAGTTTTCTAATAAATAACACTTTATTTATGTAACAACAATTTCTTTGAAGTCATGTGCAGATCTGCAGAATGACGAAAGAACTACAGTTTTCAGTACTAATACATAGTATTTCATTGAGAGAACATGTATAGTAATAGATGGCTTTGCTAACAAAATAGTATGCTTGGTTTATGCAAGAACAATTTATTATGAGGGGACCAAATGTTTTAATGGATAAGGAAGCATATTTAGATTCGAGGAGCTACATCATCTGAAGCAGAAAAATTCAGAGCACCGCCACCTCCATCATGCCAAGACACGAAGGACGGATGGTGTTCAACTGAGATCCTAAGCTGCTGAATCTTGTGTCATATGGATGTTCTGTTTGATTCAACCTGAGGCAAAAAAAAAGAGAAGATCACCCTTTTGTAAATCGCATACAATCAGCTCCAACTCCTAAATAGGTAGTTTAGCTAAAAATAAAGATGGGAGACTGGAAGGTTGCAGGATCCAAGCAACAAAACTTTCAAGTCGCCGCAGTGATGCATTAGGCGTAGATGGATAAAAGAGATTGGGCACAGGGGCACATGTAGTAGAGTCCATAATAGTGGTCAGCGTTCCCCTTGAGAAAATCCTTGAGCCATATATTATACAACTTCGTCCATCAACTATTTAGAAGACAAAATAGAAACAAATAGATAAATGACCAAATTGGCGTAACTAATTACAGATGAATAAATGTCTTTACCACTAGGTTCATCTCTTTAGATAGGTGAGATGGGAGAATATTTGCAAGCCCCTTATAGCAGTGAAACAATATTAATTGTGTACTCACATTGAGTAGGTATTGGCAAATACTTATAACACCAAAGTTTTCTCATAGCTAGAGTCACCAATCAAGTATTTCTTCACACCCGAAGTTTGGAATTGAAACACTTTTCTTGTTGGTTATTCAAAATAGGAGGTAGAGAGTGTAGATAAACATAGACAGGGAATCAGCAAGACTGAAAGTAACATGTGCAATAATTCAATATAAACAGATACCAAAAACTTGTATAGAAGGGACACCTTGACAAACCAAGAACAGGGTAATATTAAGCTAGAATGTTCTCCAAATAGTTAGACCACATTTGTCCTCACAAGCATTATAGTCTGGAGTATTAACATAAAAAATCATAAGTAATAAGCAAAGACATGAGGATAAAAAAATGGACGTAGCAAATAAATTTCCAAAAAAATCATTGTGTAAGCCATGTATTCATGATAGAAATTCTGGGACTATAAATGTCATAGGCTAGTTGTCACTTAAAATATGGAAAATATATGACAAAGACACAGTTACTAAGGACGTTTGTGGATGCAACAATACCATTATAATTCAAAAAATCATTTGTCCTAGTCTCTCATGTACATTTGGAATGGACTCAAACCTCCATCTGTCCGCCAAACAACTATGGCTGGAGACAGATATCTGGATGTGGCCAGACTCCTTGCCATTGACTTACACCACAACACCCTCATGTGCATTTCCTAGCTGCAAGCGCATTGTGCTTCCTAGTGCCTCTTCTATCCTTAGTGACGTCGTCCATCTCCTGGGTGATTCTGTATAGTCTTAGAAATTATTTGAGAATGCTAGTCATAAAATGAGCTATAAATTGACTTCTGAAATGAAAATATACAGATGCTGAATCTGTAAAATTGTGCCAAAACATGTGTCTCAAAATTTCAGAAATGACCATATAAAGCCATTGACTTACTATAAAATTACTTGAAAAATAAATCCATAATCTTTTGCGAAACTTCTTTAATAAAAGTTAATCCTTGCGCTAGGTGATTATCGGGACTGACCGTTTCACGTGCTTTCTAAAAGAAAAGATACCACAAAGATCGATGGTATCACCATCCAGTTTAACTATATAATATTTTGAAAAGATGAGGCGTATCAAAACATTCAAACGGAAAGCACCTAGTTATTCTTGACAAATAGTGAAAGAGAATTTGCTAATCACAATAAGCACAAGAGGGAGATCATATATAAATATTTCCAATAGTGCCAAAAATCATTACCTTGCAGGTCATGACATGTCCTTCCTTGCCATTCCTCTACCTCAAACTCCTCTGTCCCTGTCTCTCCTCACAATTCCCATCCTCCTACCAATAAGTAAATAATACTTTAAATTACATCACACTGTCAAATGTCCCAAATATGTAAAATATTATATGCAGAAATGATACAACAGAGCAATAGAATAACGCGAGTCCAACCGTAAATCGGGAACACTTAAAAAAGAGTGGCACAAATAGGAAGAGGGAAAGTAAATTACAATAGAAATATGGAAACAACGGGACCACAAGAAGCATTTCACATTAAATCACTTGCAAGGATGGTTTCCAAACAAAGTTTCCAAATAGAACACTGAAAACAGTAAAACTTGCATCACTTGATATACACACAACAACTGCATCATTCTCCTTAAATATAAAATAAAATACAAAAAACTATTGTTTACATAGCTAGGACAATAACATCAGTAGTAACAGTTCCAAATAATGACTGACCACTTGCACAAAAATGTGTCTGAATTCTTATGGCACTTGAATGTAGAATAATTATAAATGTACAGATACAAATGCCAAATGCTGGAGAAAAAACATAGCCACTACTTCTAGCATGAAATGTCTTTGCTAATTTCCTAACTACCATTATAAACTAATAATCTCATAAAAATTGAGATCTGCTCTTTTAGCTTCAATATACGTTTCAGGCATGAATGCTGTTGGAACCTAAATAAAGTCACCAGCGTGTTCATGGAGGAATACCTTTCCACTGTCTCATGGTTCCATCACAATTTTAGAAACAACAACTTCACCTTGTCGCTTGACTAACGAGCGTGACAGCAAGCATTGCTACTGTGTCAACAGAAAAGGTCATCAACAATTAACACAGATAGAGAGACCTATCTCAAACTCCTCTGTCCTAGTCTCTCCTCACAATCCCATCCTCCTACCAATAAGTAAACACTACTTTAAATTACATCACACTGTCAAATTTCCGAAATATGTAAAATGTTATATGCAGAAATGATGCAACATAGCAATGGAATAACACGAGTCCAACCGTTAAACCGAGAACACTTAAAAAGAGTGACACAAATAGGAAGAGGGAAAGTAACTTACAATAGAAAGATGGAAACAAACAGGACAAGAAGCATTTCACATTATTAGCAATCACTTGCAAGGATGGTTTCCAAACAAAGTTTCCAAATAGAACACTAAAACAGTAAAACTTGTGTCACCTGATATCAACAATTAACACAGATAGAGAGAGACCTAGAGAGACATACCTATGAGAACGGTGAATCGACATCATACCGGGACCAGCGAGGCAGAGTCGAATACCCTTTGATCATAGTCATCTCATTTTCCAAGAAAGATATATAACAACCTCCAGCTAGATAAACACATTTTTTAGATAATATAGCATAATACACCGGTTGAAGTACTAAATTTATAAACAGACTGATTGACAATATAACAAAGGCGAAGAAGAGATGGAATGTGGCCTTGGGATGAAGATTAAATAAAATGAACTCACAGACTGACAATGTAACAAAGGCGAAGAAGACATGCATCGTGACTTTGGGATGAAGATTAAAAATAATGAGCTCATGGCTGCAATCTTCTCCAATTCCATGCAGGCTCTTCTTAACTAAACCAACGACGTCCAGATTGCCCTGCCCACCCTATAGCTATGATGTCGATACTCTGGAACCGTCTATCCTTGCTGAATCGGAGGTCTCGCAGAATCGTTGAGTATGAGAACTTGGTTGCCTATGTTTCCAGATATAAAGTAGATATGTTATTTCACTACATATACATTTATTGCAATCAACTATTTTAATCAACCAAATAAACCCAGATAAAAACAACGACTATTTTAGATTTAAATAGAAGTAAACATAAGCCAACTTAAAACTGATAATACAGATAAGCTGATGATATAATAACACATGAGGGGGAGAGAGAAAGACCTAGGTTGTGGCTGCCGTCCAGAGACACGGAACATCTCGACGGCGCACTCCTCTCAAACCTCCGAACCAGACCGTGGAGACCACAACACATCAGACATCCCGTACCCATCGATACGGATCCATCCTATTGCTGACGTGTGACCAGGCCAACAGGGGATGGAGGCTGCAGGGCATCTTCTTCATCTTGTCCTGTCCATCACGTCAAATCCCCAACCTGCATCAAGCATTGTTCAGCCCACGATATTTAGAACAAAAACTTCAAGAGCTAATACTTAATGTCAAACAGACCACATCATTATAATGAAATTTTAAGTTACAGTAGCACACTAACGTTCATATCATCCATCCTATTATGAGCATGTATGTGAATTACGTATCCTATGCATAATTATTTACAATATAACATGGGAAAAAGGCCAAATACCATGAATTTCCGCCGCCCGCCAGGTGCTCACCACCGACACAGCCCCTCCCCGCCGCCTCCCTACACCCTGCTGCCATCATGTGTCGAGCGTCGCCGCGAGCTCCCTAGGGTGCCCTTCGCCGCTGTACAGGCCACAACCTCCTCCAGGTACCCTTCGCCTCTAGCCGAGCCACGAGCTCCCCAAGGTCCCCTCCATCGCCAGCTAGGCCGCGGCCTTCCCCAGGTCCCCTCCGCCGCCGGCTGGACCATGACTTCCCCTAGGTCCCATGCTCCCTACAGCTGGCGCATGTCTATCGGGAGGGGCGTGGCATTGGCCCATGCTCGGCAGCTCGAGGTTGATGATGGGAGAACGGGCCGGAGAGGGAAGGCGCGGAGGGCGGGTGCTGGCCAGGGAGGCCGAGCGACGTCAGCCACCACCGCAAGCAGGAGAAGAAGGGAGTGCAGGTGTTGGAGAAAAGGATTTGGCTAGGGTTTCCAACGTTGTGCATTTATATGGATACGGTAATAAAATCTATGGCTTAGACATGATGTGAGAGCCAATCGTATGGCCAATAAAATCAGATTTTTGTGGAGGCGCCTTGAGGGGGCACCGTTTATACCTTTAGATGCCCTCCGCCCCTATACAGGCCGCAATATCCTCCAGGTACCCACCGCCTCTAGCCGAGCCACGAGCTCCCCAAGGTCCCCTCCATCGCCAGCTAGGCCGTGGCCTTCCCCAGGTCCCCTCAGCCGCCAGCTGGACCATGACCTCCCCTAGGTCCCATGCTCCCAAAGCTGGCGCATGCCTATCCGGAGGGGCGTGGCAGTGGCCCATGCTCGGCAGCTCGAGGTTGATGATGGGAGAATGGGCCGGAGGGGGAAGGCGCAGAGGGCGGGTGCTGACTAGGGAGGCCGAGCGACGTCAGCCACCGCCGCAAGCGGGAGAAGAAGGGAGTGCGGGTGTTGGAGAAAAGGATTTGGCTAGGGTTTCCAATGTTGTGCATTTATGGATATGTAAAAAAATCTATGGCTTAGACATGATGTGAGAGCCAATCGTATGGCTAATAAAATCAGATTTTTAGACGCCATGAGGGGGCACCGTTTATACCTTTAGATATGTAGTATTGTTATCGCACAAACGGGTGATATAGTAGGTGGTATCTCTTCACGCACAGTAATAACACAATTAATGTCGTGCACTAACAAGTATTGATATAAGAATTCTCTAATAGGTTATTTCGCTTTGTTGGAGCCCTACTTAGAGCATCTCTAGCCAAAGCTCTAAATGTTTTCCAAACACACTAAAATAGAGCACACAACCTGCAGCAGTTTACCAGAAACATTAAAATAGAGCATCACAAACTTGTGTCTTTAACATTTTTTTTGAACGGGAAAAGGACGCTAGGAGCACCCTAATATATTGCAGCTCAGAAACATTATACCTCGTGAATTACAAAGTCTAGATGCCAAATCAAGCCGATTGCAGCAATCACAAGGCAAAAAAATCTGTTGTGAGCTGAGTTTCTGAAAGAACAGGTAGGCTTAAATCGACGTGATCTTTTTGCCTGACGAGTATAGTTGTAAGCAACACCGTTTATCTCTAAAGATGGAAGCCATCATAGGGTAGGTTAGGTTCTAGAATTGCTTTTACGCAAAAGACTACAATTTTTTTTGCAAAAAGCAATCGGGCCTTTTATCTTTGTTTCGGCGCCACAAGAAGCAAGAAGAATCGATTCAGGAAGCAAGCACATGCGCGCGGCCACGTCAATCAATCAAAACCGATTCAGCTTAGCAAGCACATGCACGCACTGGCTGGTGGAGTTCGCTCAGGCGGTCGGCGCGAGCGGCGGAGGGCATCGTCAAGCGACGTACGCGCAGCGGACGGCCACACGCGCAGAGCCTCCAGCAGCTACCTAGCGACGCAGGACAGGCACGGCTGCAGCAACGGACGACCACGGACTCGAGACGACGACGCGTGCTCTGGAGTGAACGGGATTCGAGCACCTCCTGACGCCATTCCGGGCGACGACGGGCGGGCGGCGCAATTCCGGGCAGCGAAGGGCGGCGGCCTGGGAACCGCAGGGGCGCCTCCGTGCGAGTGGTGGAGGGCCGGGAGGAGCGGGCGGCCGGGCAGAGGGAAGACCGGCGGCCTCGTCGAGCAGCGGGCGGCCAGTCGGGGTATGGAAGTTTCCGTGGTCGTTTTCGTTCGTGCGCGAGTCCAAGCCAAATGAGTGATGTATTTGGCGCACCCAATATTTGTTCGGATAGCGCATGCAAAATGTTGTGTCCCACTAAAATTTTAAAGTGCGTGTCCAGGCTCGAGCGCGTCCACACGCTATATCGGTGATTTTAGCGTAGTGCTAGTTTGGCGTCTCTAGTGTAAAGATATTTTTCAGAGCATCTCTAATAGCAGTACAATAGTAGGCTATAAGCCTGTTGATTATGCATTTTTGTGTATATAAAAAAGAAAGATAAATAAAAATATAAGTTGTTGTCTTTCATGCAAAAGCCAGCTCTACACTTGCTTCTAGGCAATAATATTAAATGGAAGAAAAAAGAAAGAGAGAAAATAGCAACTAATACTAATCTAATAGCTAACCTTATAACCAACATTATTGTACAAGCTAGCTTTCAATGACATGACAATCTCATGTATAACCAACTTGCTAGCTATACTATTGTCCTTGCTCTAAGAGCAAGAACAATAGTATAGCCGACGGCTGGCTATAAGAAGTTGTCATGTCACTAAAAGTTAGCTTTGTATAATAGTGTTGGCTCTAAGGTCGGCTATTAGATTAGTACTACTTGTCATTTTCTTTTTTTCTCTTCCATCTTATTTAATGTTTCTACCTAGGAGCACGTGTCTGACTTTTGCATGAGAGCCCACTCCTCCTCTTTTTACTTATCTATCTTCTCCATATAGACCAAAATGTCATGTTAGCAGGCTTATAGTCAATTATTGTACTTGCTCTAACGTAGTCTGTAAAACGCAAACGGTAAATCGTGCTTACAGGACACGGTAAATGATATTTACTGTTTAAAAACAGGCGACGCAGAACGGAGCCCGTAAAACTAGATCCCTAAAAACATATATTTTTTTCATAGAATATTCCTCTTTCTTCCCGTAAAACTGTTAGTGTGTGCGCGCCGCCACATCTAGCTTGCGCGCCGCTGTCAACTCCCGGATTTTTAATCCCGAAAGTCTGTCATGCCATATATCGCAATTCCAGGATTACCATTTTTGCGAGACATAATAGATTTAGATATCACAGTACATCATCCATTGCAAACCATACATAAGATCTTACACAAATAAGGATCTCATGATCCAGTTATTAATATAAATCAAGCAGCGAAATAACGTAAAGATAACGATAGCGTAGGAGAAGCTCCATCTTCGGGATCACAAGCAATGCTGACGATGGGAGATGATTCTAGT
Organism: Avena insularis; assembly: GCA_023614405.1. NCBI lineage: Eukaryota > Viridiplantae > Streptophyta > Magnoliopsida > Poales > Poaceae > Avena > Avena insularis. Next base: position 418,811 of record JAJUPC010000080.1, read on the forward strand.
TGTCGTAACCTTCCTGCGGTCCGTCATTCTGGTACTCCTCTTCATAGTCTTGCCATGGGAATAGCCAGGGACAAAGCCATGAGTACTCTTTAAGTACTCGCAAACTAATACTAACAAGTTAAGGGGTTTTTTTGTAGTAGGATACTAAGCTCTAAGGTTGTTTTACAAAAAGCCAGATTTACCTCTACTAAGTTCAGAACCAAAAAAATCTAGTTGAAAGTTTTATAACACCTAAGTGAGAATTTGAATTTGATATCACAACTCTGTTGTGGTCAAGTCAAAGTCACAAATTATTTCACAAGGCATTTTGAAAACATCTGATGGAGAACAATATGGCCACTCCAACTGTCCATAACCGTGGAGGCGGCTATTCGAATAGTTTGACACTCTTCAGAGATTATACACTTTCACCACAACATTCGATACATCCGTCAGGAATAATCCTGAATTCATCATACTCAGTATGCGGATAATCAATCCTAGCCTTTTAATTACACGCCCTAGTATAGGCACCTCTCCTGTGAGTTTGGCCTCCCAACCATGACCAACTGTAATCTTGGGTACTGCACAGGTGGACAATCTTCACAAGGTAGCCTCAGCTGAGACCTTGGTCGCGAGGGAACCCATACTAAGGTATATAAATTTTTAGTCAAGCCTTACCCAAATTTCGGGTATTATGGTTGTACGGTAAAATTGGAATGGTATCGTATCCAGACAACCATCAGTTTTATAAAGGGCTAAGGATTTTCATCATCAAAATCATCTGGTGTTAGGAAACACATGTCAAAACATTTCAGTAGAATGACTCATCATTCTAAGGTTTTCATAACCATTTTCACCAAGTATTCTCATCTAGAGTTGATCAAGTTTTATGCTTAGCACTAGAATCTACACGTGGTGGTAAATACTAATGAGGGGTGGTAAACAAGTGGAGATTTCCTAAGTTCAATCTCATGTCTTAGGATGACATCAAGATTATCTAACTTAGGTCAAATTTTATGCTCTTTATGCTACCTTTAGTTATCTTTTTAGAATCTACAAGTCACCATGTAAACTCTAAGAGAAAGCTTTGATAAAGAAAATAAAGTACTTCAGCTTGCAAGTAAAACTAGGTTTGGGCATCATCAAATGTATCTAACCAAGCATGCTTAATGCAATTCATAGGTTCTCTAACTTTCATAGTTGCTAGGGTTAGCTTGCCTTGTGCAGATAAGTGGTTGAAGTTCTCCTCGACTTCTTCCTCGTAGTATCCTCCTTCCTCCTCGTATCCTTGGTCGGTACTAGCGTCTATAAATAAATACGAGGTACTCAATCACCAAACAATACTTAACTATTTTTAATCATCACACAAAAAGTCACACTAGATGATCTAACATCATCACTATTATCACAAGGATTAAAGCACTTGTCTTATTTGTTTTATTTGATAAAAGTAATTTCTACTCATTGAAAAACTACTTAATATTTAATATTCTCCAACTCAAACATGGGATCATGTTGACACATGTCATCACCACATATTTCAGTACATTAGAATGTGATTTAAAGTGGTGTCACAATTTAATAAGGTTTAACCTTTTTATTTTAATTAAATATAGTGACTAGAAATGCCTATGTGGCATTCCTTTATTACTTGAACATTATTTCTGCAAGTAAATCCATATGTTTTTATATATTCTGAAAGGTATGATCAAATGTGATTTTTGAGAGTTGGAATCAACTCAAAAGCTCTTATGGTTGAATTTTCAAAAATGTTTGAATGCAGAAAAGGTTCTGCGTTGTTATTTTTACCATGGTTGATCTATAAATCCAAATGGTTTTAATCGAACGGGCTTGGATTAAGCATTTCAGTACCTTTCTAACAAAATTGGTTTCATGCATTTTGGTTCAGTGAATCGAGCTGGGTTGATTTTTAAATCTAGGTACAAAACTATGTTTGAAATTAAATGAATAAAGCTTAATTTGAATTGTTGGGTCGCGCGGGATGGTTTACTGGGCCATCCCACTACACACAGCGCATACGCGGGCTGTTTAAGTGCCTATCCCCCATGGGAGACGGGGAGGGGCGAAGCGGTATGGGGCAACATGGACCGTGGGTTCTAGTTCTAATTGGACGGCTCTGGTTCACCGTCCATGTTGGCGAGACAGAACCCTAGCGCGGCAGGTGGGGGTCATGGGAGGCTCACCGGGGCTCAGGCGAGGGTCGGCGACGGGGGTGAATGACGAAGTCGACGACGGCGGTTCTCCTGGTACCGGCAGCTTCTCCTGTGGCGGCTCCAATTGACGGCTCCCTTCTCCTCCAGCAGCGGCGGGCTCCGGCCAAATTCCGGCGATGCGCTGCTCGCCTTGCTCCGGGAGTGAGGTGGGGTGGTTCTGAGTGAGAGTGGAGTGAACTGGTGTGAAGAAAACAAGCGGTGGAGGCCTCTATTTATAGTGGCTGAAGGGGACCAACGGGCGCGGGCTGAGCTCGTCGTGGTCGACGGCATAGAGGGCTACTGGCATGGGTGACGGTAGGGGGCGGTGTTGTGCTCCCTGGCAAAGCTCAACGGCGCGGTCGCGAGGTGTGGGGCGGTGCTGATCGGTCGGAACGCTTCGATGCTTTGGGAGGGTCCGACGGTGATTTTAATGTCGCACAGCACGCGTGGTCCGCGCGGCGGCGAACGGGCATGTCTGCGGGGTTGCTGGGACGGTGGTGATCAGGCACTCACGCGGCAAGGGCGGCGCGCGGTCTGTGGGTGCTGGTCGAGGGTGGCGCGCTCTCGGCTCGCGTGCAGACGTTTTGACATGGGCGTGTCGTGTGGTCCAGGGGATGGCATTGCTCGGGGCTGGGACAGAGAGTGACGGTGGACGGTGGGGTTCCTCCTAGACATTCTCGTTAGGCTTAGTGTTGCTCCTAGCTTGCTGTCGACAATGGGGTGGCAAGGTTAGGCTCGGCCTGCTTGCCATTGATGGCATGGTCTGGTTACAGTGAGCTAGAGGGGTTAAAATAGTTAGATGATCTACTGAGGGTGTGGTGTGAGCTAGATAGGGAACAAGTTAGTCCAAATTTACTGCACACTATAGTGTTTGAGGTTTGTTTGATTTGTATCTGCAAGGTGTTTGATGAAATGGCCGCAAGAACTTTAAATTTGAATTTTGGATTCAAACTTGGTGGGTTTGCTAGGCACATACTAGGGAGTGTTTGGTTAGTTGGATTAGTCAAGGGGCACTGGTTTGGTTGGGTTTTGAAAATGGGTGATCTTCACATATGATAAAGATTCAATTTTGAATTGTGATTTGAATGAGGTTGCCAAATGTTTATGCAAGTTTGAAAGGTGGGATTTGATTCACTTTTACTTCTTCTAGAAAGGGGTGAAAAGAATTGGAAAAGTTTCTATTTGAAATCTTGAACTAGAAACACTCAAAGTGACCTAGTGAGCAAGATTGGCAAAAATGACCATTTGCTTTATTTTATTTGTTTTTGATTTTCTCTTGTTTTATTTCTGCATGGAAATGTTTTATATGATGTTATTTTCATCTTTAAACCATTTCTTGCTATTAGGTTAATCACACAAGTTCATTCATGCATTTATCAATTCATCTCATTCACACATGCATTTATATGATTTTAAATTAATCAAAGTATTTGTTAACCCTAATTTTAGTGATTAGAGTTTGATGATCCCTGTGTTATATTTTTGGGATGTTACAAAACTTCCCCCCTTAAACAAAATCTCGTCCCGAGATTTGAAAAGGGAAAAAAGATTACCTAGGATTTAAGAAGATCAGGAAACTCCGTCCTTATGTGATCTTCGCGCTCCTAGGTAGCTTCTTATTTTGTGTGGTTGCTCCGCTGAATCCTTAGAAACTTGATGCTTCGGGTCATGGTGGTTCTGAAAGCTTCTTCAAAAATACGGATGGGTACTTTAGGATAGGTCAGGTCATCGTTGATCTCTATGGTCCGGTGATCGATGTTCTTGAACACTTCAGTCTTCTCCGGAACTTCAAGGAATTTGCGAAGTAACGATATATGGAACACATTGTGCACTGCGGACATTTCCTCTGGCAGTTCCAATTGATATGATACTTCTCCTCGATGGTTCAGAATTTTGAAGGATCCGATATATCTGGGGGCTAACTTTACTTTCAGCTGGAAACGTTGCATTCCTTTCAACGGCGAAACTTTGAGATACACGAAATCTCCGATATTGAAAGCGAGGTCTCGACGTCTCTTGTCGGCGTAACTCTTCTGCCTTGATTGGGCGGTCTTGAGGTGCTCACGAATCTTGTGAACTTTCTCTTCTGCTTCTCGTAGGATGTCGGGTCTGAAAATCTGACTCTCTCCTACTTCCGACCAGTTCAAAGGGGTGCGACACTTCCTTCCATACATGAATTCAAATAAGGCCATTTGCAAACTAGCTTGGTAACTGTTATTGTATGAAAATTCTGTGAACGGCAGGCAGTATTCCCATTTATATCCATACTCTAGCACACATAATCTCAACATATCTTCGAGTATTTTATTTACTCGCTCTGTTTGTCCATCGGTCTGAGGGTGATAAGTTGTGCTGAAATCTAGTCGGGTTCCTAAACCTTCTTGGACTTTCTTCCAGAATCTCGAGGTAAACTGAGTTCCTCGATCCGATACGATGTTCTTGGGGACTCCGTGCAAACTGACGATTTTAGCGATGTATGACTCTGCTAGCTTCGAACTCTGATATGTGGTCTTGACTGGTAAGAAATGGGCGACTTTGGACAATCTGTCAACTATGACCCAGATAGAGTCATTTCCCCTACTATAAGTAGGCAATGCGGTGATAAAGTCCATTCCAACTGAATCCCATTTCCATTCTGGAATCTGTAGGGGTTCCAACAGTCTAGCGGGTCTTTAATGTCCCGCCTTGACTCTCTGACATATATCACACTTGGAGATATAGCTTCCGATTTCTTTCTTCATCTTATGCCACCAAAATTGTTCCTTCAAATCCTGATACATCTTTGTTACTCCGGGGTGGATAGAATAAAGAGTATCATGGGCCTCTTTCAAAATCACTTCTTTCAATTCCGAATCTGCTGGTACACAAAGGTGTCCTTGTACCACATAACTCCTTCTTCGTCTTCGGCGAATCCGGGTACTTTGCCTTTGTACCGATACGACGCTTGATTCCGTCGATACTAGCATTTCCTTTCTGCGCCTCCTTGATCTGACTGATCAAAGTGGGTTGAAGTTCTATGCTAGCCAAAAATCCTTCACTTACCAATTCCATTCTGAAATCTTCCATCTCTCTATGCAAACTTGGTTGCTCCTTTAGAATCATGGAGTTCAAGTGGCACGGCAATCTGCTAAGGGCATCTGCTACCACATTGGCTTTACCGGGGTGATAGTGAATGTCCAGATCATAGTCCTTGATTAGCTCAATCCATCTTCTCTATCTCATATTCACCTCCTTCTGAGTGAATATATACTTCAGGCTCTTGTGATCCGAATAAATCTCATAACAGTTTCCCAAGAGATAATACCTCCATGTCTTCAGGGCTAGAACTACGGCTGCGAGTTTGAGGTCATGGGTTGGGTAGTTCTGTTCATGCTTCTTCAGTTGTCGGGATAGATAAGATATAACTTTGCCTTCTTGGATGCATCACAATACACATCAAAGGGCTTCGTGATATCCGACATGATCAAAATTGGGGCTGAAATCAATCTTCTCTTGAGTTCTTGAAAACTCGCTTCACATTTGTCCATCCATTCAAACTTCTTGTCCTTCTTCAGCAATTGAGTCATGGGTCTGTCAATACTCGAGAATCCTTCTACGAACTTGTGGTAGTATCCCGCTAATCCGAGAAACGCACGAACTTGGGTTTGAGTGGTTGGGGCTTGCCAATCTTTGACATCTTTCACCTTCGCAGGGTCAACGACAATTCCTCCGGCTGATACAATGTGGCCGAGGAATCCTACCTCCTATAACCAGAATTCACATTTGCTAAACATGGCATACAAATGATGCTCTCTAAGGGTTCCAAGAATGGTCCTTAGGTGTAGCTCATGTTCTTCTTCTGATTTGGAATAAATCGGAATGTCATCGATGAAAACAACGACAAACTTATCTAGGAAGTCCATAAAAATCTCATGAGGTTCATGAAATAAGCGGGGGCATTGGTTAATCCAAAAGACATGACAGTATACTCGTATAATCCATATCTGGTGGTAAAGGCAGTCTTTGGAATATCCTCTGCGTCAATCTTGAGTTGATGATAGCCAGTTCTAAGATCAATCTTAGAAAACACTTTGGCACCAGTCAATTGGTCAAACAGGTCTTCTATCTTCGGCAACGGGTACTTGTTTTTGATAGTGACATCATTCAACTTTCAATAATCCGTACACAGACGGTTACCTCCATCTTTCTTGTCCACAAACAAAACAGGTGATCTCCAAGGTGACGCGCTTGGTTGAATCAATCCAATTTCCAGCATGGCATCCAGTTGCTTCTTCAGTTCGGCTAGTTCAGACGGGTTCATACTATATGGTCTCTAGGCAATGGGTCCGGTTCTAGGGATTAGTTCAATGATAAACTCGATATCCCGATCTGAGGGCATACCGGGCAAAACATCTGAAAATACATCGGGGTATTCACAGACTATCCGGACTTGGTCAATGTTAGGTTGGCTATACTCTTGTTGCACTTGAACTGACGAGGTAAGGTTTCAGATATATGCTCGACTGATACCCCGACTGTACTGTCATGGTTATGGCTTTGTTGGCACAGTCAATTAATCCTTTATGTTTGGAGATCCAATCCATTCCTAGTACTACTTCCAAACCTTTAATTCCGATTACTATTAGATTAGCATAAAATTCTATGCCATGGATTCGAATAGGGACGGCTTTGCAAATTTGCCTAGCTTTGATGGTTGAACCAGGTATTTGAACAATCATAGCATGCTTCAATTTGGTTGGTTGAATCTTACTAGTGCATGCAAATTCTTCAGTGACAAATGAGTGCGATGCTCCAGAATCAAACAACACTCTTGCAAGTACTGAGTTAACGGAAAACATACCCAACACGACATCTGGCGCTTTTTGGGCTTCTTCAGCATGCATGAGAAAGAGACGTCCATTGCGGTTGAGCGAGTTCCCTGGGGCAAACTTTCTTCCGTGTTGAACACGACGCTGCTGCTGAGCTGGGGCATTTGCATTGGGGGATGTGGCAATCTTCTTGGGGCACTCATTGGAATAATGACCCTTGGTTCCACATTCATAACAAATCACTTGCGACTTGTCCTTTGATGCAACAGGAACAACATTGCTTCCAGTCCTTGGGGCAGTGTTGGTGTTGGTGGCGGCATTGTTGTTGTTGAACTTGGGTGGTGCACGGTTGATATTGCTAGAGTTTCCGGGGTTGTTGTGGTTTGCTCCGGGCCTTGGGTTTCCACGGTTGGGATAGGTCGAACGGTACATCGGGGGTCTGTTGTTTCTTGGGGAAAATCCTGGAGATGGGTTGGGGCGATACTTTGGTGTCTGGTGGGTTCCTGGTTGATGCATCATGCGGCGCTTTCGGTTCTCATTGGCTTGGTTGATCTTTCCTTCCATCTGAATGGCAGAGTTGACTAGGGCTTCAATATCAGCAAAGGGGATATTGACTAACACCGTCTGCATCTCATCGTGCTGACCATTCAGGAATCTCTCTTTCTTCTTGGCTTTAGTGTCTATCTCATCCGGGGCATACCTAGCTAATGACAAGAATTTGTCACGGTATTCCACTACTGTCATCCTTCCTTGCTTAAGTTCTCTGAATTCATCTCTCATCCTCTTGATCAAACCCGGTGGAACATGGGTTCTGCTGAACTTGACCTTGAATTCCTCCCAAGTCATCATCTGACCTCCGTTCATCGCACGAACGTTGTTCCACCATGCTCTTGCATCTCCGGCTAGATAGTGGGTGGCGAACAGAACTTTCTCGTTAGCTTCCACTCCTGCGACTTCCAGATTGTTATCCATTGTTTGCATCCAATCATCTGCATCTAGGGGTTCTTCTCACTTAGTGAAAACAGGTGGATTGGTGTTCTAGAAATTCTTGAGCTTAGATCCATGGTTGTCCTGATTTCCATGGCCTTGATTGTTGTTGGCCATCTAGGCTATCTGTTGAAGGGTGGCTAAGTTGGCTTGGCGTTCGACTCTTTCGGCTTCGCGGTCCGAAACGAACATTTGCAAGAGTTGCAACATCGGGTCCGGGGATGAGCCACTTCCTCCGCGAGGCATCTAAGATCATGAGAAAAGAGGGAAATTTCTAAGGTTCAGGGTTTTTGAAAAGTTTTTGAAGTTTGACTCAGATTTTACTAGCAACTTGCTTTTCATTCATTCATTCATAGCACACGATACAAACACACACCACAACAAAGGAAAACAGATGGTTTTAAGAACCATTCTATGAAGCTACGATACAGTGGGACCGAATACAACTCACTAATGCTAGTGCTCAAGTGCTACTACTCCTTGGAGTCAGTGTCCTCATCATCCTCATCATCATCATCATCATCATCGATGAAGGAGAAATCATCCTCATCGGTGAAGAAGTCCATGGACTGATCCTCCAGAAAGTCATCATCATCGCTGAGATAGGAGTAGGGGTCTCCACGAAGGTCTTTCCCTGCATTCTCCCTCTCCTCCAACTGCATGTCTCTCTCGTGGATGGTCTCCTCCAAATCCATGATCTGGTGGCGAAGACGGGCAATGATGCGCTCCTTCTTGTTGAGATGACGGCGATGAGACTTGCGACCCTTCACTAGTATGGCGATGGTCTGATCCTTCTTCTTGGAGATGGCGTACTTGTGGTTGGCGTAGGCACGGGCATTGTCCAACTCCTTCTGACGGTCGTACATCATGAAGATGAGGTGGTCCAATTGACTCTTCAGCTCATGGTGGTATGGGGCCTCCAGTGGCTCTCCCATAACATCACGCCTTGGATAGAACTCAAAATGGTGTACCCTTGATCTGATTGATACTCTGCCCACACAGACAGGCAAGAGCTTCCTGCATGGCCCTGGCCAGTCCATCGAGCCAGTTGTTCTCTCTTAAGGTGAACTGAATTCCTTCTGAAGTGGAAGGTTCAATCTTTCCTCGGAGACTTGCAACAACTAGCCACTGCAGATCTTCTCCTTCCTGATCATTGAGCTGAGATCCGAAGAACTCATGGTGCGGACGCTCCAGAAATTCCAAAAGATGGTCCAACTCACGCTCAAAGATGAGGTGTCCTCCATTCCCCAACTGATAAAACTTGTTGTACTTCACGTCCAACTATAATAATATAGGATGAGTAAGTTAGTAGAGTGATTAAGTGTGTCAAATTTTATGTATTTTGCAAGAATTTTTGAGAAGCATGAATTTTCATGAAAGAATCAAAGTGATAAGAATGAGAATAAGTTTTTGTAAGTACCCATTTCCTTTGGTTTTGAAACTAAGTTTTTGATTCAAACGTCCATTCTAACTAGGGTCTCCTATGGTCAGGATGGCTCTGATACCAACTTGTCAACACCCGGATTTTTAATCCCGGATGCCTGTCATGCCATACATCACAATCCCAGTATTACCATTTTTGTGAGACATAACAGATTTGGATATCACAGTACATCATCCATTACAAACCATACATAAGGTATTACACAAATAAGGATCTCATGATCTAGTTCTTAATACAACTCAAGCAGCGGAATAACGTAAAGATAACGATAGCGTAGACGAAGCTCCATCTTCGGGGTCACAGGCAATGCTGTCGATGGGAGATGATCCTAGTTGTCGTAACCTTCCTGCGGTCCATCATCCTGGTACTCCTCTTCTTAGTATGGCCACGGGAATAGCCAGGGACAAAGCCATGCGTACTCTTTAAGTACTCACAAACTAATACTAACAAGTTAAGGGGGTTTTTGTAGTAGGATACTAAGCTCTAAGGTTGTTTTGCAAAAAGCCAGATTTGCCTCTACGAAGTTCAGAAGCAAATAAATCTAGTTGAAAGTTTTATAACACCTAAGTGGGAATTTGAATTTCATATCACAACTCTGTTGTGGTCAAGTCAAAGTCACAAATCATTTCACAAGGCATTTTGAAAACATCTGACGGGGGAACAGTATGGCCACTCCAACTGTCCATAATCATGACGACGCCTATTCGAATAGTTTGACACTCTACAGAGATTGTACACTTTCACCACAACATTCGATACATCCGTCAGGAATAATCCTGAATTCACCATACTCAGTATGCGGATAATCAATCCTAACCTTTCAATTACACGCCCTAGTATAGGCACCTCTCCTGTGAGTTTGGCCTCCCAACCATGACCAACTGTCATCTTGGGTACTGCACAGGTGGACAATCTTCACAAGGTAGCCTCAGCTTAGACCTTGGCCGCAAGGGAACCCATACTAAGGTATATAAATTTCGAGTCAAGCCCTACCCAAATTTCGGGTATTGTGGTTGTACGGTAAAATTGGAATGGTATCGCATCCAGACAACCATCAGTTTTATAAGGGGCTAAGGCTCATGCCTCAACATTTTCATCATCAAAATCATCTGGTGTTCGGAAACACATGTCCAAACATTTCAGTAGAATGACTCATCATTCTAAGGTTTTCATAACCATTTTCACCAAGTATTCCCATCTATATTTGATCAAGTTTTATGCTTAGCACTAGAATCTACACGTGGTGGTAAATACTAATGAGAGGTGGTAAACAAGTGGGGATTTGGTAAGTTCAATCTCATGCCTTAGGATGACATCAAGATTATCTAACTTAGGCCAAATTTTATGCTCTTTATGCTACCTTTAGTTATCTTTCTAGAATCTACAAGTCACCATGTAAACTCTAAGAGAAAGCTTTGATAAAGAAAATAAAGTACTTAAGCTTGCAAGTAAAACTAGGATTGGGCATCATCAAATGTATCTAACCAAGCATACTTAATGCAATGCATAGGTTCTCTAACTTTCATAGTTGCAAGGGTTAGCTTGCCTTGTGCAGAGCAGTGGTTGAAGTTCTTCTCGGCTTCTTCCTCGTAGTATCCTCCTTCCTCCTCGTATCCTTTGTCGGTACTAGCGTCCTTAAATAAATACGAGGTACTCAATCACCAAACAATACTTAACTATTTTTAATGATCACACAAAAAGTCACACTAGATGATCTAACATCATCACTATTATCACAAGGATTAAAGCACTTGTCTTATTTCTTTTATTTGAGAAAAGTAATTTCTACTCATTGAAAAACTACTTAAGATTTAATTCTCCAACTCAAACATGGGATCATGTTGACACATGTCATCACCACATATTTCAGTACATGAGAATGTGATTTAAAGTGGTGTCACAATTTAATAAGGTTTAACCTTTTTATTTTGATTAAATATAGTGACTAGAAATGCCTATGTGGCATTCTTTTATTACTTGAACATTATTTCTGCAAGTAAACCCATATGTTTTTATATATTCTGAAAGGTATGAACAAATGTGATTTTTGAGAGTTGGAATCAACTCAAAAGCTATTATGGTTGAATTTTGAAAAAATTTGGATGCAGAAAAGCTACTGCCTTGTTATTTTTACCATGGTTGACCTACAAATCCAAATGGTTTGAATCCAACGGGCTTGGATTAAGCTTTTCAGTACCTTTCTAACAGAATTGGTTTCATACATTTTGGTTCAGTGAATCGAGCTGGGTTGATTTTTGAATCTAGGTACAGAACTATGTTTAAAATTAAATGAATAGAGCTTAATTTGAATTGTTGGGTCGCGCGGGATGTTTTACTAGGCCGGCCCACTACACACAGCGCGTACCCGGGCTGGTTAAGTGGCTGTCCCCATGCGTCAGTGAGACGGGGAGGGGTGAAGCGGTACGGGGCAACGTGGACCGTGGGATCTGGTTCTAATCGGATGGCTCTGGTTCATCGTCCATGTCGGGCAGCGCCGGCGAGACAGAACCCTAGCGCAGCAGGTGGGGGTCCTGGGAGGCACACCGGGGCTCAGGCGAGGGTCGGCGATAGGGGCGAATGATGAAGTCGACGATGGCGGTTCTCCTGGTACCGGTAGCTTCTCCTGGGGCGGCTCCAATCGACGTCTCCCTTCTCCTCAAGCAGCGGAGGGCTCCGGCCAAATTCCGGCGATGCGTTGCTCGCCTTGCTCTGGGAGCAAGGTGGGGTGGTTCTGAGTGTGAGGGGAGTGAACTGGTGTGAAGAAAATGAGCGGTGGAGGCCTCTATTTATAGTGGCTGAAGGGGACCGACGGGCGCGGGCTAAGCTCGTCATGGTCGATAGCACAGAGGGATACTGGCATGGGCGACGATAGGTGGCGGTGCTGTGCTCCCTGGCGAAGCTCAACGGCACGGTGGAGAGGCGTGGGGAGGTGCTAATTGGTCGAAACGCTTCGATGCTCTAGATGGGTCCGACGGCTATTTTAATGCCGCACAGCACGCGTGGTCTGCGCGGCGGCGAACGGGCATGTCTGTGGGGTTGCTGGGACGGTGGTGATCACGCACACACGCGGAGAGGGCGGCGCGTGGTCTGTGGGTGCTGGTCGAGGGTGGCGCACTGGCGCGCTCTCGGCTCACGCGCAAAGAGGTTTGGAATGGGCGTGTCATGTGGTCCAGGGGCTGGCATTGCTCGGGGCTGGGACAGAGAGTGGCGATGGATGGTGGGATGCCTGCTAGACATGCTCGTTAGGCTTAGTGTTGCTCCTAGCTTGCTGTCGACAATGGGGTGGCAAGGTGAGGCTTGGCCTGCTTGCCATTGATGGCATGGTCTGGTTTACAATAAGCTAGAGGGGTTAAACTAGTTAGATGATCTACTGAGGGTGTAGTGTGAGCTAGATAGGGAACAAGTTAGGCCAAATTTACTACACACTATAGTGTTTGAGGTCTGTTTGATTTGTATCTGCAAGGTGTTTGATGAAATGGCCGCAAGAACTTTAAATTTGAATTTTAGATTCAAACTTGGTGGGTTTGCTAGGCACATACTAGGGAGTGTCTGGTTAGATGGATTAGTCAAGGGGCACTGGTTTGGTTGAGTTTTGAAAATGGGTGATCTTCACATATGATAAAAATTCAATTTTGAATTATGATTTGAATGAGGTTGCCAAATGTTTCTGCAAGTTTGAAAGGTGGGATTTGATTCACTTTTACTTGTTCTAGAAAGGGGTGAAAAGAATTGGAAAAGTTTCTGTTTGAAATCTTGAACTAGAAACACTCAAAGTGACCTAGTGAGTAAGATTGGCAAAAATGTCCATTTGCTTTATTTTATTTGTTTTTGATTTTCTCTTGTTTTTTTCTGCATGGAAATGTTTTATATGATGTTATTTTCATCTTTAAACCATTTCTTGCTATTAGGTTAATCACACATGTTTATTTATGTATTTTATCAATTCATCTCATTCACACATGCATTTATATGATTTTAAATTAATCAAAGTTTTTGTTAACCCTAATTTTAGTAATTAGAGTTTGATGATCCTTGTGTTATATTTTTGGGATGTTACAGCCGCTGCTGCCGCTGCTTGCCGCTCGTCGTGCTGCTTGCTTGCCCTGCTTGGCACGCTCCTTGCCGCTCGCCGCTCTGTTGCTTGCGCGCCTGTCCAGGTTGGCCGCAGCGTGGCCACGCCGCATGAGCCCAACGCGGATGGCTAATTTTGCTTGAGCAGCGTGTATTTTGTGGCTGGAGGGACGGTGTACGGCCGGCAACTAGCGGACGTGAGCGGCGGAGACAATACATTTTCGGCATGTAAACACCCCTCGGAGTGCTACTAGTACGGGCTGCGGGATAAATTTCTCGGGCCACTGTAAAAAAGATATACAGGTCGAGCAATTTTACAGGCTTTGCTAAAGCGGCCAATCGCTCGCAAGACTATATATCGCCGGAATTTTACAGTTTTGACTCGTTTTATAGGCTCCGTTTGAGTTGTTCTTAATGCTATGTTAGTAAGATGTGGAGGAGGCTTGGTAGAATGCTCGAGCCATTCAAGTTCTCAAGGTTGGCTCCAAAGCATTGTAGCTTAATGCGGAGGCATATCGAGTTTGTCCATAGACTTTCTAAAGTAAGTTTTAAAGATCTAGTGCTCTTTCCCATGATGGTCTTTTTCTAGGTTAGGGTTAGTTGACAAATTACCAACCTACCATTGAGAAGGTTAGTGAAAATGGCAATGTGTGCAATCTTTGGTCCACATGGTCCACCGTGGACTTGGGAAGGGGTGTTGTACATGGTTCATGATAGTCCACATATCCCTCCACCTAGTGGGGTTCTTTTCTTTCTGTGGGCATTCATGTCTTAACTTTTTTTGTCTTGTCTCATTTTTTACTTGTTCTCATATCCCTTTTGTTGAATTATCCTAACTTTTTAAATTTGCCATACATATGATTAGTTGGGCGAACTCAAGGCCGGATATGTTGGCATTTGGTGTTGGGTTGTGGGCCCATAATATAAACTAGATTTAGGAGTATGCATCGGCGCACGGGCCCGTAGGTTTTGCATATATTTACCTTACGTTTATGGAGCTGTAATGTGATTTATGTTTTATTTAGCAATGATAAAAGCAAAATGAGATTGCGTCTGCAGTGCATGGGCTCGTAGGTTCAATTTCTTAATATCATTAGTTTATGGAGCTATTAGACTCTGTTATGTATGTTTTTATTACTAATGTGGCTGCGATACTAATCTATTTAGTTGTATGGTTGTTCTTACTCGTTTCTTCTTTTTTTTCATGGTAGATTTGCTCATACACATTTGCTTCGTTGATAAGCCGAAGTCTGAAAGGCCTCCCTCGAACCGTCGTGATGGACGCGATGGCCCGTCGATATTTTTCGGCACTTACCCACCAACTATGCCTGTTCTCGTCCCAGGTGGCAGTCATCCTTTCGGTCTCCCATATAAGTGATACGTCCAAAACGTATCTAGTTTCCCGAATACTTTTGCTATTGTTTCTCCTCTAAACTTGTGTGATTTGGATATAACTAACACGGACTGACGTTGTTTTCAACAGAATTACCTTGATGTCTAGTTTTTTTTTTGCAAAAAATCAACTATCAGGAAAAATCCCAAAAAATATGCCAAAAATCATATTTCACCAGAAGATCCACAGAGCCAGAGTACGAGACGGAGTGGAGGCCTGGGGGGCCCACACCCATGCTAGGAACGGGTGGGTCCAGCCCGCGCCGAGGGGGTGCGGTCACCCCAGGCACCCCCTCAGGCTCCCTCTTTGCCTATAAGTTACCCCTTCACCTAAAAACCGAGGGGGCTTTAACGTTTTTCCAGAAAGAGTTCCGCTGCGCCGCCACCACCAGAAACCAAGATTCGGATTTAGAAACTCCGTTCTGGCACCCTGCCGGGACGGAGAATTTGGGGAAGATCATTGTAACATCCCAAAAATATAAAACAAGGATCATCAAACTCTAATCGCTAAAATTAGGGTTAACAAAAACTTTGATTAATTAAAATCATATGAATGCATGTGTGAATGAGATGATTTGATAAATGCATGAATGACCTTGTGTGATTAACCTAAATAGAAAGAAATGGTTTAAAGTGGAAAATAACATCAAATAAAACATTTCCATGCAGAAACAAATCAAGAGAAAATCAAAAACAAATCAAATAAAGCAAATGGTCATTTTTGCCAATCTTGCTCACTAGGTCACTTTGAGTGTTTCTAGTCCAAGATTTCAAACAGAAACTTTTCCAAATATTTGCACCCGTTGCTAGACTAAGTAAAAGTGAATCAAAGCCCACCTTTCAAACTTGCAGAAACATTTGGCAACCTCATTCAAATCACAAATCAAAATTGAATCTTTATCATATGTGAAGATCACCCATTTTCAAAACCCAACCAAACAAGTGCCCCTTGACTAATCCAACTAACCAGATACTCCCTAGCATGTACCTAGCAAACCCACCAAGTTTGAATCCAAAATTCAAATTTAAAGTTCTTGTGGCCATTTTATCAAACACCTTGCAGATACAAATCAAACCAACATCAAACACTATAGTGTGTAGTAATTTTGGCCTAACTTGTTCCCTATCTAGCACACACTACACCCTCAGTAGATCATCTAACTTGTTTAACCCCTCTAGCTTACTGTAAACCAGACCATGCCATCAATGGCAAGCAGGCCGAGCCTCACCTTGCCACCCCATGGTCGACAGCAGGCTAGGAGCAGCACCAAGCCTAGCAAGCATGTCTAGCAGGCACTCCACCGTCCACCGCCACTCCCTGTCCCAGCCCCGAGCACTGCCAGCCCCTGGACCACACGATAAGACCATGCCAAACCTCTTTGCGTGCGAGCTGTGAGCGCGCCAGTGCGCCACCCTCGACCGGCACCCACAGACCGCGCGCCGCCCTTGCCGCGTGCATGCGTGATCACCATCGCCCCAGCAACCCCGCAGACATGCCCGTTCATCGCCGCGCAGACCACACGCGTTGTGCGCCATTAAAATCGCCATCGGACCCGCCTAGAGCATCAACGTGTTCCGACCGATCAGCACCGCCCCATGCCTCGCCACCACTCCGTTGAGCTTCGCCAGGGAGCACAGCACCGCCCCTACCGTCTCCCATGCTAGTAGCCCTCTGTGCCGTCGACCACGACGAGCTTAGCCCATGGCCGTCGGGTCCCCTTTAGCCACTATAAATAGAGGCCTCCACCGCTTGTTTTCTTCACACCAGTTCACTCCCCTGTCACACAGAACCAACCGACCTCACTCCCGGAGCAAGGCAAGCAGCGCATCATCAGAATTTGGCCGGATCCCGCTGCTGGAGGAAAAGGAAGCCTTCGATTGGAGCCGCCCCAGGAGAAGCTGCCGGTACCAGGAGAACCGCCGTCGTCGACTTCGTCATTTGCCCCCGTCGCCGACCCTAGCCTGAGCCCCAGTGAGCCTCCCACGACCCCCACCTGCCGCACTAGGGTTCTGTCTCGCCGGCGCTGCCCGACGTGGACTGTCACATCCCAAGATTTTCCAAATCTTGTAATGTGAAAAATAAATAAACAAAATAAAATTATTGTTGGAAATCAGGGTGAAAAGAAACTTTGTTTCAAAAAGGAAACTTAAAATCCCATCTTGAACAAACTTTAATTAAAGTTTGAATTCAACAAAATCCAAATCAAGAGAAATGCATTCCTCATAAAATGCATCTGGAAATTTAAACACTTGGAAAATAAATCCAAACCCTAAACCCTAATGGAATAAAAATCATTTCCAAGTTATCTCCAAGTCTATGGATTTGATCCATATAAAAATTTGTCAGCAAACATTTACAAAAGATGAAGAAAGACAAATATAAATATTATAAGACCATAGAAATTGGTTTCACTTAGTTTGGAGCCATGGATAAAATCTTATGAATATAATAAGATAAGGAAATTAAATTTCCAAAGCTAATAAAGAACCTATCTACAAATCCATACCAAATGGTGAGCAAATAATCCTAAAGATATTTAAAAGGATAAATAAATATCAAATAATATTTTACAAATTTGAATCACCAAGTTTGGTTCTATAAACAAAAAGATATGGATTTTATAAGATGAAGAAAGAAATATTAGATAAAGAATATTTAAAGACCAAATTAAATCTTGGCCTAATCCATAAGCAAATGGAATGAATGTAATCCCAATCCAAATAAAATAAAGGGATAAAGAATATTCCAAAATAAAATAAAATGGCATAAACCAAATCCTATTGGGATAAAGATAAATCCAATTTTAAATGATTAATAAATCATATTAAAAACTTTTCCAAATAATTCACGATGAATTATTTGACACCCAAATAATCAAATAAAAACCTACTGAAAAGATTTGGAAGGTTTTGGAAATTCAAATGGTGTTTGGAAATATTATTAAATCTTAATTGAATTAAAACAAGGGCCTAATTAAATAATTAAAAGACCCCAAAAAGAATAAAATTTTATTCCAAAATTGACTTCAGATTATATTACTAATCAATATTTAAATCTACACAAAATTTGGAAAAAGTTTGAATTCAAATGAGTGTTTGAATAGTTTAATCAAAATCAAAACAAAATAATAAGAAATGGAAAAAGAAAAAGAAACAGGAACAAATAAATATAAAAAGGACCTCAGCCCAACCAGCCGGCCCAACTGACCCAACAGCAGCCCAACTTACCTCCCGAAAACGTTTTTATTTCTCACTCAGACACACACCCGCGCCCTCACTGACGATCGGACCCCACCGCCTCCTCCTCTCTCTCGCTGCCAAGCAGCGTCTTCCCCGCGACGACCCCTTCTTCCCCCAACGCCGCTGCCATTGCTGCACTAATTTCTCTAGTTGATTCCGCCCTAATGCCGCGTTTATTCCTCGCTGTGACCACGCAGTATTAATCGCCCTGGTCTCCTCTCCCTTCTACCCCAAACCTCACCCCACAGGAGCCACCAGGCCGCTGGATTTTTTACCTCGAAGTTACTCTGCCCGACGGTACTCCGGCGATGAATCCGACCATACCTCGCCTCCCCTTGCCTCCTCGACCATGCTGACTTGTTCCCCATCAACCACCGCACCTCTCAGTGGCCTTATCGTGCTCGCGCTTGAACCACAGCCTCGACAACGACCAAGACCGTCATCGCCGTCGTCTGTTTCCTCTCTGGCGAAGCCTCTAGTAAGAATCTAACCGCCCCTATCTTTCTATTTCACGCACGCACCCTCGCCACGTCTTTACGCATATAACCATACTCTCCTCTCCCTCTGGCATGCACCAAAGCCTCGCCCCCGTCGACATCTGAGTGAGCCCGAGGCGCAGCTCAACTCCGACGAGCGATTGTCGTCACCACAGTGCGCCCCTCGACGAGCTGCGACCACCTTGAGCATCACCGCGACCCCGTGAACCCGGTGAGCACATCATCCCTCTTCCTTGCTTCATGTAGCCGCCGCAACGCCATTATCCGAGCATCGCCGCCGCCAGCCACCGTCGAGCGCCGCTAGGGTATGGTCAGATCATCTCAGACCGTTAGATGTTGATCTAAAGGATACGACAGAATCACTTAAAATGAAAGGGTATGCGATCTGTGACGTGCGATCAAGTTGGATCCTGCAGTCTGTGTCTGTCGATCCACGCGAAACGTTTTCAGCCAATCAAATTGCTCCACGTGGCCCAGAGTCTGTTTTAAAAACAAGATTTGTTCTATTAGATATGCCAATTTGAAAAATTTATAACTTCCAAACAACAAGTTCAAATTTTGCAAATTTTATATCAATGGAATCAGCAAGACAAGTACTTTCTGACCATGCCCTTTTTTTAGTAAAATGTTTCTGTTAAATTGATTATTTTTGCAGAAACTTGTGTATGCATGTTTAGAATATAAAATTTGTTCTAAAATGATTTTGGGGATAAAATCTTTGGAAAATGGTTTGTTTTGAACCTACTAACCCTAGGAATCAATTGGTGGTTTCAAAAATGTATTTGGTGAAGCAAAAGAATAAACCTTTGATTTAAACCATTTCAAGTCAAATAAAAATATTGTTTATTTGTTAAAAATGCTTTTTGGAGAAAACCTTTGGGAAATGTTTTGATTTAAACTCTCTGACCCTAAACACCAAGTTTTATTATTTGAAAATGTATTTGGTGAACTTTATAAAGATTATTACTTTGATAAAGGCATTTTCAACCACATAAAATAATGATTGGGTTTAAAAATGGTTTATAGATAAAATCTTTTGCAAATAGTTTTGCCACTTTATAAAATGACCAATAAAGTGTTTCAGAATGTTTATAACCTATTATAAACCACTTTTGTAAATAAAACAAAGTTTGGCATGCTTGCATGCATTGTTTTGTTTCTATTATTTTATGTGATGAATTGCTTGATTGGTAGATTGAAAATATTGCTTGCTTGATTGAATTGTAGTGATTTGAAGAGTGTGAATATTGCAAGATCAAGGAGTGAACTTATATTCTCTACCAACAAGGCAAGTGATGCTTCATACTTTTGTCCCATTATTTTCACTATGCATTAGTGATATTTCTAAGTAGGACTTGCATGGAATTTTGCTAAGTGTAAACTATGCCATGGGAAATCCTAATAGATGAAACCTTAGTATAAATTTCCTAAGTTAAGATTCCTACTACCATCATGCTTAGCTTAGCTAGTAGAAAACAAGGGTGGAATATATATTCATACTATGGAATATTTCTAAGTCAAGGACTTATGTTTTGTTTAATAAAACAACTAAGTGAATGAATCACCTGGGTGGAATGGAAGAAATGGTTTGTGTTGAGTGGTTCACAAGGCCCATTTCTATGGTTTACCTTGTGTATCTCACTTGTGGATGGCCACCCAGGAACAAAGAGATTTGAGATGTCAAATGTTGAGAAGCTTGAAGTGCAGCCACTTGGCATTATGGGCTCTGCCTGGATCATATTGGTTGTAATAACTTAGCCAAATGGACAGTTGGTGGTAGGGGATTGATAGGTTGGAGCACGTCCATTCTGGTCTAAGGGAAGGCTTCTGAAAGATCTTGTCTTGGTGAAACCAAGTCTTGTGGGGAAAGTGCACCACCTCTACAGAGTGTAAAATCTAAGTACTTAGCCATGTCCCTGGCAAAGGATAATTTGAGCATCAAGACATGGAAGCTATCAAGAATCTCCTCATCCCAATTTCTAAGTTAAAATCTTGTGGTTGAACAAGGGATTGAAGGATCACCAATTTCTATTGGGAGATGCCTTGGGAATGTTTTGTCAAGCAAAAACTTAGTGTTTACAAATGATAAGGAAAATCTATTTTGAGCAAAGCAAGCCTAAGCTCCACTTAGCCAAATGCATATAGATGATAGACTCCACTATACTACCATAGTATCACTTGCCAATATAATTCAAATGTATTGACCCTTGTGGCTGTAACTTGTTATGTTGCAGGTTTGTTTAATATTAGTGAAGTGTATTGATTAGGATTACAAGTCTACAACCAACATGTCTGCCTATGGCACTTTGAAGATGAAGGACCCCATGCTATTGTTATATTCTGCTACATTGTAATGAGATAGCCAAATGAGCTATGTAAGATGTAATAAATTATGTTATTCCTGGTTATAAAGTTGTATTATGACCTTTGTTTCTTGATATTATATCTTAACTGTGGATGCTAGCTATTGATCCAGGGACTAGCATTGTAAACACAGGGATCTCTACCTTATTAAAGGTTGGGAACCTTACATGGACGATGAATCAGAGCCGTTCGATTAGAACTAGATCCCATGATCCACATTTCCCCGTACCGCTTCGCCCCTCACTGTCTCACTGCGCATGGGGACAACCACTTAATCAGCCCACCCCTACCGTCGCCCATGCCGGTAGCCCTCTGTGCCGTCGACCACGACGATCTCAGCCCGCGCCCGTCGGTCCCCTTCAACCACTATAAATAGAGGCCACCACCGCTCGTTTTCTTCACACCAGTTCATTACCCTCTCACTCAGAACCACCCCACCTCACTCCCGGAGCAAGGCGAGCAGCGCATCGTCGGAATTTGGCTGGAGCCCGCCGCTGCTGGAGGAGAAGGGAGCCGTCGATTGGAGCCACCCCAAGAGAAGCTTCCGGTACTAGGAGAACCGTCATCGTCGACTTCGTCATTCGCCCCCGTCGCCGACCCTCGCCTGAGCCCCGGTGAGCCTCCCACGACCCCCACCTTCTATGCTAGGGTTTTGTCTCGACGGCGCTGCCCGACGTGGACGATGAACCAGAGCTGTTCGATTAGAACTAGATCCCACGGTCCACATTGCCCCGTGCCACTGCACCCCTTACCGTCTCACTGACGCTTGGGGACAACCACTTAACCAGCCCGCGCGTGCTCTGTGCATAGTGGGCCGGCCCAGTTAAACCTCCCGCGCAACCCAAAAATTCAAATATACTTTTATTCATTTAATTTCGAACACAGTTCTGTACACAGATTAAAAAATCAACCCAGATCGATTCACTAAACCAAAATGCATGAAACCAATTTTGTTAGAAAGGTACCGAAATGCTTAATCATAGCCCGTTGGATTCAAACCATTTGGATTTGTAGATCAACCATGGTAAAAATAACAAGGCAGAAGCTTTTCTGCATTCAAACATTTTTCAAAAATTCAACCATAAGAGCTTTTGAGTTCATTCTAACTCTCAAAAATCACATTTGATCATATCTTTCAGAATATATAAAAAACATATGGGTTTATTGCAGAAATAATGTTCAAGTAATAAAAGAATACCACATAGGCATTTCTAGTCACTTTATTTAATTAAAATAAAAGGTTAAACCTTATTAAATTGTGACACCACTTTAAATCACTTTCCCATGTACTGAAATATGTGGTGATGACATGTGTCAACATGATCCCATGTTTGAGTTGGAGAATATTAAATCTTAAGTAGTTTTTCAATGAGTAGAAATTACTTTTCTAAAAATAAAATAAATAAGACAAGTGCTTGAATCTTGTAATGCTAGTGATGATGATATATCACCTAGTATGAACCTTTGTGTGATGATTAGAAATAGTTAAGTATTGTTTGGTGATTGTGTACCTCGTATTTATTTATAGACACTAGTACCGACCAAGGATACGAGGAGGAAGGAGGATACTACGAGGAAGAAGCCAAGGAGAACTTCAACCACTGCTCTGTACAAGGCAAGCTTATACTTGCAATTATGCAAGCTAACACTTGCAAGATACCCTACTTATGCAAGTTACTACTTGCTTGTTACTATGCCAACTATATGCCTTAAGCATATGTGATTACACCCACTTGATACCCAATCCTAGTTTTACTTGCAAGCTTAAGTATTTTAATTCTTCATCAAAGCTTTCTCTTAGAGTTTACTTAGCTAATTATAGATATTAGAAGGATATTGGAAGGTAGCATAAAGAGAATAAAATTTGGCCTAAGTTAGATAATCTTGATGTCATCCTAAGGCATGAGATTAAACTTCACTCATCCCCCACTTGGTTACCACCCCTCATTAGTATCTACCCCCACTTGTAGATGCTAGTGCTAAGCATAAAACTTGATCAACTTTAGATGGGAATACTTGGTGAAAATGGTTATGAAAACCTTAGAATGATGAGTCATTCTAATGAAATGTTTTGACATGTGTTTCGGAACACCAGATGATTTTGATGATGAAAATGTTGAGACATGAGCCTTACCCCTTTTTAAAACTGATGGTTGTCTGGATGCGATACCATTCCAATTTTACCGTACAACCACAATAACCGAAAATTGGGTAGAGCTTGTTTGGAAATTTATATACCTTAGTATGGGTTCCCTCGCGGCCAAGGTCTGAGCTGAGGCTACCTTGTGAAGATTGTCCACCTGTGCAGTACCCAAGATGATAGTTGGTCATGGTTGGGAGGCCAAACTCACAGGAGAGGTGCCTATACTAGGGCGTGTAATTGAAAGGTTAGGATTGATTATCCGCATACTGAGTATGGTGACTTCAGGATTTTTCCTGACGGATGTATCGAATGTTGTGGTGAAAGTGTTCAATCTCTGCAGAGTGTCAAACTATTCGAATAGCCTCGTCCACGGTTATGGACAGTTGGAGTGGCCATACTGTTCCCCCGTCAGATGTTTTCAAAATTACTTGTGAAATGAATTGTGACTTTGACTTGACCACAACGGAGTTGTGATAAGAATTCAAGTTCCCACTTAGGTGTGATAAACTTTCCACTAGTTTTCTTTGCTTCTGAACTTAGTAGAGGTAAATCTGGCTTTTTGCAAAACAACCCTAGATCTTAGTATCCTACTACAAAAACCCCCTTAACTTGTTAGTATTAGTTTGTGAGTACTTAAAGAGTACTCATGGCTTTGTCCCTGGCTATTCCCGTGGCCAGACTATGAAGAGGAATACCAGGATGATGGACCGCAGGAAGGTTATGACAACTAGGATCATCTCCCATTGTCAGCATTGCCTGTGACCCCGAAGATGGAGCTTCGCCTACACTACGCTTTATTATTACGTAATTTCTGCTGCTTGAGTTGTATTAAGAACTGGATCATGAGATCCTTATTTGTGTAAGACCTTATGTATGGTTTGTAATGGATGATGTACTGTGATATACAAATCTGTTATGTCTCGCAAAAATGGTAATCCTGGAATTGCGATGTATGGCATAACAGGCATTTGGGATTAAAAATTCGGGTGTTGACAAGTTGGTATCAAAGCCGTCCTGACCATAGGAGACCCTAGTTAGAATGGACGTTTGAATCAAAAACTTAGTTTCAAAACCAAAGGAAGTGAGTATTTACAAAAAAACTTATTCCCATTCTTATCACTTGGATTCTTTCATGAAAATTCATGTTCCTAAAAAATTCTTGCAAAATACATAAAATTTGACACACTTGATCACTCTACTAACTTACTCATCATATATTCTTATAGATGGATGTGAAGTACAACAAGTTTATCAGTTGGGGAATGGAGGAGACCTCATCTTTGAGCGTGACTTGGACCAGCTGTCGGAGATGCTAGAGCGTCCGCACCCCGAGTTCTTCGGAGCTCAGCTCAATGATCCGGAAGGATAAGATCTGCAGTGGCTAGTTGTTACAAGTCTTCGAGGAAAGATTGAACCTCCCACTACAAAGGGAATTCAGTTCACCTTAATAGAAAACAATTGGATCGATGGACTTGCCAGGGCCATGCAGGAAGCTCTTGTCCGTATGTGTGGGTAGAGTATCAATCAGATCAAGGGTACCCGTTTTGAGTTCTACCCAAGGCGCAATGTTATGGGAAAGCCACTGGAGGCCCCATACCACCACGAGCTGAAGAGTCAACTGGACCACCTCAGCTTCATGATGTACGACCATCAGAAGGAGTTGGACAATGCCCGTTCCTACGCTAACCACAAGTACGCCATCGCCAAGAAGAAGGATCAGACCCTCGCCATGCTAATAAAGGATCACAAGTCTCATCGTCGTAAGCTCGACAAAAGGAGCGCATCATTGCCCGTCTTCGCCACCGGATCACGGACTTGGAGGAGACCATCCATGAGAGAGACATGCAGTTGGAGGAGAGGGAGAATGCAGGGGAAGACCTTCGTGGAGACCCCTACTCCTATCTCAGTGATGACGATGACTTTTTGGGGGATCAGGCTATGGACTTCTTCAGCGATGAGGATGACTTCTCCTTCATCGATGATGATGAGGATGATAAGGACACTAACTCCGAGGAGTAGTAGAACTTGAGCACTAGCGTTAGTGAGTTGTATTCGGTCCCACTATATCGTAGTTTCCAGAATGGTTCTTAAGACCATCTGTTTTCCTTTGTTGTGGTGTTTGTTTGTATCGTGTGCTATGAATGAATGAATGAAAAGCAAGTTGCTAGAAAAATCTGAGTCAAACTTCAAAAACTTTTCAACAACCCCTGAACCTTAGAAATTTCCCTCTTTTCTCATGATCTATATCAATCTTCAGTTGCCTCGCGGAGAAGTGGTTCATCCCCGGACCCGATGTTGCAGATCTTGCAAATGTTGGTTTCGGACCGCAAAGCTGAACGAGCCAAACGTCAAGCCAACTTATCCACCCTTCAACACATCGCCCAGATGGCCAACAACAATCAAGGCCATGGAAATCAGGACAACCATGGATCTAAGCTCAAGAATTTCTAGAACACCAATCCACCTGTTTTCACTAAGTCAAAAGAGCCCCTAGAGGCAGATGATTGGCTGCAAACCATGGAGAACAATCTGGAAGTCGCAGGAGTGGAAGCTAATGAGAAGGTTCTGTTCGCCACCCACTATCTAGCCGGAGATGCAAGAGCATGGTGGAACAACGTTCGTGCAATGACCGGAGGTCACATGATGACTTGGGATGAATTCAAGGTCAAGTTCAGCAGAACCCATGTGCCACCGGGTTTGATCAAGAGGATGAGAGACGAATTCAGAGAACTGAAGCAAGGAAGGATGACAGTAGTGGAATACCGTGACAAATTCTTGTCATTAGCTAGGTATGCACTGGATGAGATCGACACTGAAGTCAAGAAGAAAGAGAGATTCTTGAATGGTCTGCACGATGAGATGTAGACGGTGGTAGTCAATATCCCCTTTGCTGATATTGAAGCCTTAGTTGACTCTGCCATTCAGATGGAAGGAAAGATCAACCAAGCCAATGAGAACCGCAAGCGCCGCATGATGCATCAACCAGGAACCCACCATACACCAAAGTATCGCCCCAACCCATGTCCAGGATTTGCCCCAAGAACCAACAGACCCCCTATGAACCGTCCGACATATCCCAACCGTGGAAACCCAAGGACTGGAGGAAACCACAACAACCGCGGCAACTCTAGCAATTTCAACCTTGCACCACCCAAGTTCAACAACAACAATGCCGTCACCAACACCAACACTGCCCCAAGGACTGGAAGCAATGTTGTGCCTGTTGTAGCAAAGCACAAGTTGCAAGTGACTTGTTATGAATGTGGAACCAAGGGTCATTATTCCAATAAGTGCCCCAAGAAGATTGCCGCTGCCCCCAATGCAAATGCCCCAGCTCAGCATCAGTGTCGTGTTCAACCCGGAAGAAGGTTTTCCCCAGGCAATTCTCTCAATCGCAACGGCCATCTTTTTCTCATGCATGCTGAAGAAGCACAAGAAGCGCCAAATGTCGTGCTGGGTATGTTTTCTGTTAACTCAGTATTTGCAAGAGTGTTGTTTGATTCTGGAGCATCGCACTCTTTTGTTACTGAATAATTTGCATGCACTAGTAAGATTCAACCAACCAAATTGAAGCATGTTATGATTGTTCAAATACTTGGTTAAACCACCAAAGCTAGGCAAATTTGCAAAGCTGTCCCTATCCGAATCCATGGCATAGATTTTTATGCTAATCTAATAGTACTCGGAACTAAAGGTTTGGAAGTATTACTAGGAATGGATTGGATGTCCAAACACAAAGGATTAATTGACTGCGCCAAGAAAGCCATAACCATGACCAGTACAGCCGGAGTATCAGTCGAGCATGTATCTAAAACCTTGCCCCGTCAATTCAAGTGCAACAAAAGTATAACCCAGTCAACCATTGACCAAGTTCGGATAGTCTGTGAATACCCCGATGTATTTCTAGATGTTTTGCCCGTTATGCCCTCAGATCGGGATATCGAGTTTATCATTGAACTAATACCTGGAACCGGACCCATAGCCCAGAGACCATATAGTATGAACCCATCCAAACTAGCAGAACTGAAGAAGCTACCGGATGCCATGTTGGAAATTGGACTGATTCAACCAAGTGCGTCACCTTGGAGATCACCTGTTTTGTTCGTGGACAAGAAAGATGGAGGTAACCGTTTGTGTACGAATTATCGGAAGTTGAATGACGTTACCATCAAGAACAAGTACCCATTGCCAAAGATAGAAGATTTGTTTGACCAGTTGACTGGTGCCAAAGTGTTTTCTAAGATTGATCTTAGAACTGGCTATCATCAACTCAAGATTCGCGCAGAGGATATTCCAAAGACTGCATTTACCACCCGATATGGATTATATGAGTATACTGTCATGTCTTTTGGATTAACCAATGCCCCCGCTTATTTCATGAACCTCATGAATAAGATTTTTATGGACTTCCTGGATAAGTTTGTCGTTGTTTTCATTGATGACATTCTGATTTATTCCAAATCAGAAGAATAACATGAGCTACACCTAAGGACCATTCTTGGAACCCTTAGAGAGCATCAGCTGTATGCCAAGTTTAGCAAATGTGAATTCTGGTTACAGGAGGTAGGATTCCTCGGACATATTGTATCAGCTAGAGGAATTGCCGTTGACCCTGCGAAGGTGAAGGATGTCGAAGATTGGCAAGCCCCAACCACTCAAACCCAAGTCCGTGCATTTCTCGGATTAGCGGGATACTACCGCAAGTTCGTAGAAGGATTCTCGAGTATTGCCAGACCCATGACACAATTGCTGAAGAAGGACAAGAAGTTTGAATGGATGGACAAATGTGAAGCGAGTTTTCAAGAACTCAAGAGGAGATTGATTTCAGCCCCAATCTTGATCATGTCGGATATCACGAAGCCCTTTGATGTGTATTGTGACGCATCCAAGATCGGTCTCGGATGTGTACTAATGCAAGAAGGCAAAGTTATATCTTATCTATTCCGACAACTGAAACATCATGAACAGAATTATCCAACCCATGACCTTGAACTAGCAGCCGTAGTTCTAGCCCTGAAGACATGGAGGAATTACCTGATGGGAAACCGTTGTGAGATTTATTAGGATCACAAGAGCCTAAAGTATATATTCACTCAGAAGGAGCTGAATATGAGACAAAGAAGATGGATTGAACTAATCAAGGATTATGATCTGGACATTCACTATCACCCCGGTAAAGCCAATGTGGTAGCAGATGCCCTTAGCAGATTGCCGTGCCGCTTGAACTCCATGATTTTTAAGGAGCAACCAAGTTTGCAGAAAGAGATGGAAGATTTCCGAATGGAATTAGTAAGTGAAGGATTTTTGGCTAGCATAGAAATTCAACCCACTTTGATCAGTCAGATCAGGGAGGCGCAGAAAGGAAATGCTAGTATCGACGGAATCAAACATCGTATCGGTACAGGCAAAGTACCCGGATTCACCGAAGACGAAGAAGGAGTTCTATGGTACAAAGGACGTCTCTGTGTACCAGCAGATTCGGAGTTGAAAGAAGATTTTTTGAAAGAGGCCCATGATACTCTTTATTCTATCCACCCTAGAGGAACGAAGATGTATCAGGTTTTGAAGGAACAATTTTGGTGGCATAAGATGAAGAGAGAAATCAGAAGCTATATTGCCAAGTGTGACATATGTCAGAGAGTCAAGGCGGGACATCAAATACCGACAGGACTGTTGCAACCTCTACAGATTCCGGAATGGAAATGGGATTCAGTTGGAATGGACTTTATCACAGGATTGCCTACTTCTAGTAGGGGGAATGACTCTATCTGGGTCATAGTTGACAGATTGTCCAAAGTCGCCCATTTCTTACCAGTCAAGACCACATACCAGAGTTCGAAGCTAGTAGAGTTGTACATCGCTAGAATCATCAGTTTGCACGAAGTCCCCAAGAACATTGTATCGGATCGAGGAACCCAGTTTACCTCGAGATTCTGGAAGAAAGTCCAAGAAGGTTTAGGAACCCGAATAGATTTCAGCACCGCGTATCACCTTCAGACCGATGGACAAATGGAGCGAGTAAATCAAATACTCGAAGATTTGTTGAGAGAATGTGTGCTAGAGTATGGATCTAAATGGGAAGACTGGCTGCCTTTCACAGCATTTTCATAAAATAACAGTTACCAAGCTAGTTTGCAAATGGCCCCATTTGAATTCATGTATGCAAGGAAATGTCGTGCCCCTTTGAATTGGTCGGAAGTAGGAGAGAGTCATATTTTTGGACCCGACATCCTACGAGAAGAAGAAGAGAAAGTTCACAAGATTCAAATGCACCTCAAGACCCCGCCCAGTCAAGACAGAAGAGTTACACCGACAAGAGACGTCGAGACCTCGCCTTCAATATCAGAGATTTCGTGTACCTTAAAGTGTCACCGTTGAAAGGAATGCAATGTTTCCAGCTGAAACGAAAGTTAGCCCCCAGATATATCAGACCCTTCAAGATTCTGAATCGTCGAGGAGAGGTATCATATCAGTTGGAACTGCCAGAGGAAATGTCAGTAGTGCACAATGTGTTCCATATATCGTTGCTTCGCAAGTGCCTTGAAGTTCCGGAGAAGACCGAAGTTTTCAAGAACATTGATCACCGTACCATAGAGATCAACGATGACCTGACCTATCCCGAAGTACCCATCCGTATTTTGGAAGAAGATTTCAGAACCACCAGGACCCGAAGCATCAAGTTTCTCAAGATTCATTGGAGCAACCACACTGAAGAAGAAGCTACTGGGAGCACGAAGATCACATCAGACGGAGTTTCCAGATATCTTTAAATCCTAGGTAATATTATTCTTCCTTTTTCAAATCCCGGGACGAGATTTCGTTTAAGGGGGGAAGGTTGTAACATCCCAAAAATATAAAACAAGGATCATCAAACTCTAATCACTAAAATTAGGGTTAACAAAAACTTTGATTAATTAAAATCATATGAATGCATGTGTGAATGAGATGATTTACTAAATGCATGAATGAACTTGTGTGATTAACCTAAATAGCAAGAAATGGTTTAAATAGGAAAATAACATCATATAAAACATTTCCATGCAGAAACAAATCAAGAGAAAATCAAAAACAAATCAAATAAAGCAAATGGTCATTTTTGCCAATCTTGCTCACTAGGTCACTTTGAGTGTTTCTAGTCCAATATTTCAAACAAAAACATTTCCAAATCTTTTCACCCCTTGCTAGACCAAGTAAAAGTGAATCAAAGCCCACCTTTCAAACTTGCAGAAATATTTGGCAACCTCATTCAAATCACAAATCAAAATTAAATCTTTATCATATGTGAAGATCACCCATTTTCAAAACTCAACCAAACCAGTGCCCCTTGACTAATCCAACTAACCAAATACTCCCTAGAATGTACCTAGCAAACCCACCAAGTTTGAATCCAAAATTCAAATTTAAAGTTCTTGCGGCCATTTCATTAAACACCTTGCAGATACAAATCAAACCAATATCAAACACTATAGTGTGCAGTAATTTTGGCCTAACTTGTTTCCTATCTAGCTCACACTACACCCTCAGTAGATCATCTAACTTGTTTAACCCCTCTAGCTCACTGTAACCAGACCAAGCCATCAATGGCAAGCAGGCCGAGCCTCACCTTGCCACCCCATGGTCGACAACAAGCTAGGACCAGCACCAAGCCTAGCAAGCATGTCTAGCAGGCACTCCACCGTCCACCGCCACTCCCTGTCCCAGCCCCGAGCACTGCCAGCCCCTGGACCACACGACAAGACCAAGCCAAACCTCTCTGCATGCGAGCCGTGAGCGCGCCAGTGCGCCACCCTCGACCAGCACCCACAGACCGCGCGCCGCCCTCGTCGCGTGCCTGCGTGATCACCATCGCCCCAGCAACCCCGTAGACATGCCCGTTCACCACCGTGCAGACCACACGTGCAGTGCGCCATTAAAACCGCCGTCGGACCCGTCCAGAGCATCGACGCATTCCGACCGATCAGCACCTCCCCACGCCTCGCCACCACGCTATTGAGGTTCGCCAGGGAGCACAGCACCGCCCCTACCGTCGCCCATGCTGGTAGCCCCCTGTGCCGTCGACCACGACGATCTCAGCCCGCGCCCGTCGGTCCCCTTCAACCACTCTAAATAGAGACCTCCACCGCTCGTTTTCTTCACACCAATTCATTACCCTCTCACTCAGAACCACCCCAACTCACTCCCGGAGCAAGGCGAGCAGCGCATCATCGGAATTTGGCCGGAGCCCGCCGCTGCTGGAGGAGAAGGGAGCCGTCAATTGGAGCCGCCCCAGGAGAAGCTGCCGGTACCAGGAGAACCGTCATCGTCGACTTCGTCATTCTCCCCCGTCGCCGACCCTCGCCTAAGCCCCGGTGAGCCTCCCACGACCCCCACCTGCTACGCTAGGGTTCTGTCTCGCCGGCGCTGCCCGACGTGGACGATGAACCAGAGCCGTTTGATTAGAACTAGATCCCACGGTCCACATTGCCCCGTGCCGCTTCACCCCTCACCGTCTCACGGATGCTTGGGGACAACCACTTAACCAGCCCGTGCGTGCGCTGTGCGTAGTGGGCCGGCCCAGTTAAACCTCCCGCGCGACCCAACAATTCAAATTTACTTTTATTCATTTAATTTCAAACATAGTTCTGTACACAGATTCAAAAATCAACTCAGCTCGATTCACTGAACCAAAATGCATGAAACCAATTTTGTTAGAAAGGTACCGAAATGCTTAATCCAAGCCCGTTGGATTCAAACCATTTGGATTTGTAGATTAACCATAGTAAAAATAACAAGGCAGAAGCTTTTCTGCATTCAAACATTTTTCAAAAATTCAACCATAAGAGCTTTTGAGTTCATTCCAACTCTCAAAAATCACATTTTATCATACCTTTTAGAATATATAAAAAACATATGGGTTTACTTGCAGAAATAAAGTTCAAGTAATAAAAGAATGCCACATAGGCATTTGTAGTCACTGTATTTAATTAAAATAAAAAGGTTAAACCTTATTAAATTGTGACATCACTTTAAATCACTTTCCCATGTACTGAAATATGTGGTGATGACAGGTGTCAACATGATCCCATGTTTGAGTTGGAGAATATTAAATCTTAAGTAGTTTTTCAATGATTAGAAATTACTTTTCTAAAAATAAAATAAATAAGACAAGTGCTTGAATCTTGTAATGCTAGTGATGATGATAGATCACCTAGTATGAACCTTTGTGTGATGATTAGAAATAGTTAAGTATTGTTTGGTGATTGTGTACCTACTATTTATTTATAGACGCTAGTACCGACCAAGGATACGAGGAGGAAGAAAGATACTACGAGGAAGAAGCCGAGGAGAACTTTAACCACTGCTCTGCACAATGCAAGCTTATACTTGCAATTATGCAAGCTAACACTTGCAAGATACCCTACTTATGCAAGCTACTACTTGCTTGTTACTATGCCAACTATATGCCTTAAGCATATGTGATTACACCCACTTGATACCCAATCCTAGTTTTACTTGCAAGCTTAAGTATTTTAATTCTTCATCAAAGCTTTCTCTTAGATATTAGAAGGATATTGGAAGGTAGCATAAAGATCATAAAATTTGGCCTAAGTTAGATAATCTTGATGTCATCCTAAGGCATGAGATTGAACTTCACTAATCCCCCACTTGTTTACCACCCCTCATTAGTATTTCCCCCACTTGTAGATGCTAGTGCTAAGCATAAAACTTGATCAACTTTAGATGGGAATACTTAGTGAAAGTGGTTATGAAAACCTTAGAATGATGAGTCATTCTGCTGAAATGTTTGGACATGTGTTTCCGAACACCAAATGATTTTGATGATGAAAATGTTGAGGCATGAGCCTTAGCCCTTTTTAAAACTGATGGTTGTCTGGATGCGATACCATTCCAATTTTACCATACAACCACAATACCCGAAAATTGGGTAGGGCTTAACTGGAAATTTATATACCTTAGTATGGGTTCCCTCTCACCAACGCCTCTCCATCAACCATCAATGTTTCCCTCATCCATGAGTGAGTAATCCCCCGTTGTAGGCTATGGGGATGGTAGGGATTGGATGAGTTCTATCATGTAATCGAATAAGATTGTTAGGACATATTGCCTAGTATCTCTATTAGTGATATTCGACTTTGTCACAACTTGTTGTGCTTAATTATTGTCACTAGGGCCCGAGTGCCATGATCTCAGATATGAACTTATTATTGAATCATTATTATAGTAATTTTGTGATCTTATCTGCAAGTTGTGTACACATATCATTGTCCGGATCCAAAGGCCCCGAAGCGACAGAATTTGGGACAACCGGAGGTGATGGCTATGGTGTGAGGATCACATGTGTTCATGGAGTGTTAATGCTTTGCTCCGTTTCTCTATTAAAAGGATCACCTTAATTGCCAGTAGTTCCCTAGAGGCCCCACTACCACGGGCTGGAAGGACAAAATATGTTGTGCGAGTTCTCATTGCGAGCAGGCATGACTATATATGGAGCACATGCCTATGATTGTTTAGTACTTGGATGCTTATTCTTATTTATCTATAATGCCCTAGATCTTGAAGTTACATGTTTAGACTCGTCCATGCAACGCCCGTCCATCCATCCATATGCCTAACGCGCCTATATCCTACTGTTTGCTACTACTGTTACTATTGCTCATGTTTTGCTGCTACTGTTGCTACTACAAATTGTTGCTACTGATAAACTTCTGTGAGCAAGAACTATTTCCAGGTGCAGCTGAATTGACAACTCAGTTGTTAAGGCATGCAAGTATTCTTTGGCTCCCCTTGTGTCGAATCAATAAATTGGGTAATACTACCCTCGAAGACTGCTGTGATCCCCTATACTTGTGGGCCATCAAGACTATTTTCTGGCGCCGTTGCCGGGGAGCATAGCTTTATTTGTAAGTTCACTTGGATCTACTATTGTTCACTGCTACTCCTTTCATCATGGGGAAGTCTCATGATGTAAAGTTTCCTATTTTACCATCCACTACAAGAAGAGGTACAGTACTAAACACCTCTGTTGCTCTCGATTCACCGTCTATTATAAGTAAGCTTGTTACACCACCACCATATATTCATGATACACACACTTCTACTACTGCTGAGTCTGAAACTGCTTTTGGTTCTCATGATGTTACTTATACTGTGCTTGATGCGAGTGGTTCATTAGGTCCTTTCCTAGATTCCACTATGGATGGTCTAGGAAATACTGAAACTCCTTGTGAAGACACTGTTACACCTGTTAGCTCACCTGAGTCTAGAGAGAGCTATGATATTAATGATGGTTACATTGAGTTCACTGATGAATTTATTGAAGAGTAACGAAACACACATGGTGCCAGTGCTATTAAGAGTCTCCTTGCTAGACGTACCATTATTCCTAAACTATCCTCTCATCCTAAGTTTGTCACCTCTCCCATAGATATTAAAGATAAAGATTATGATTTTTCTCTTGATTTATCCTATTTATATATTGTTGAGAAAGAACCTTTTTGTGGGACTGAATATGAGAGTGATGTGGCTCATCTGAATGAGCTTTCCACTATGAGTGTTTTATTCTCTGATGATTTTAAGATGCACAAGTACTTTGTTACAAAGATTTTACCTTTTTCACTAAAAGGAGAAGCTAGGGCTTGGTTTAATAGATTACCTCATGGTTCCATTGATAGCCCTGATTGTTTGATTGCTTCTTTCTTCCCGAAATATTTTCCTCCTAGTGCTAGACATGCTGCTTTGCAGAGAATTTTTGATTTCAAACAGGGAGAAGAAGAGAAATTGCCTGAGTCATGGACAAGGTTCTGTGCCTTGATTCATGCACATCCTGGATGTCCATTACCAAAAATGAGCTTCTTGATATTTATTATAATGGACTAACTGATGATTCTAGGACATACCTAGATAGCTTTGCTGATTGTGTTTTTAGGAAAAGGACTCCTACAGATGCTAAAGAATTAATGACCAAGATAAGCAAGAATTATGATGATTGGACTTCAACTGAGCTGAATACACCTGAGCCTATTACTCCTGAACCAGTTGTTCCTAAACCAATTCCAGAACCAACAACAAAGAAGAGGCGAGTCATTGCGTTGAATGATGAAGTGATGAAGAAAGCTAAGAAGTGTCTAAAGGAGAAAGGTATTAGAGCTGAATATGTGAAGAATATACCTCCTATAGAAGAACTATGTAAGCCAATTCCCCACTCATCTACTATTGAGGTACACTCTCTCCAACACTTTGATGAAGGTGATATTTCTTATGGTAAGCCTCCTGATCAATGTTTAGAGGAACATGATATTTTTATTGTTAAACAAGGTAATTTTAATAAACAAGTTCAGAATCATTTATTGGAAAACTCTAGAGCTATTAAGGAGTTGAAAGATATTGTGGAAAGAACTTCTAATGATATTAAAATGCTTTGTAAACACTTTCAAATGGTTTAAACCCAACTTTATCAACTTGCTAAGGTATAAAAGATATGCTAGTTAATGCCTCAGGAGATAAACATGCTTATGGAATTAGAACTAGGAGTGGTATAGCTACTCAAGATCCCTTATATCCTGAAGGACACCCTAAAAGAATTGAGCAGGATTTTCAACAAGGTGAAAGTAGTGGTAGTCCTCGTAAAAGAAAAAAAGAAACACAAAATAGTTGAGGAACCACTTGAACCTGCTGTAGATCCTAATAGTATATCCCTCTCTGATGCTGAAACTGAAAGTGGTGATAAAAGTGATGCTCCTCATAAGGAGGAAGTTGAGGAAGAACTTTAGAAGCACACTAAGAATACTAGGTACACTAAGGAAGATTTTATTGCTAATAAACATGGTAGTGAGAGAGAACCTTGGGTGCAGAAACCTATGCCTTTTCCAGGTAAGAAACACAAGTCAAATGAGGAAGAACACTACAACAAGTTTTGTGAGTGGATTAAACCTTTATTTTTGCAAATTCCTTTAACTAATGCTATTAAGTTACCTCCTTATTCAAAGTATATGAAGGATATTGTCTCTAATAAAAGGAAGATTCCTAATGAGGAAATTTCTACTTTGCTTGCTAATTACTCCCTCAATTGTAAGATTCCAAAGAAACTTGGTGATCAAGGTATACCAACTATTCCTTGCTCTATTAAGAATAATTATGTTAGAACTGCTTTATGTGATTTGGGAGCTGGAGTTAGTGTTATGCCTTTTTCTCTATACAAGAGACTCCAGCTAGAAAAGTTGATACCAACTGATATATCTTTGCAAATGGCTGATAAGTCAACTACTATTCATGT
The DNA here is from genome assembly GCA_023614405.1 of Avena insularis. Classification (NCBI taxonomy): domain Eukaryota; kingdom Viridiplantae; phylum Streptophyta; class Magnoliopsida; order Poales; family Poaceae; genus Avena; species Avena insularis. The sequence continues at coordinate 455,225 of JAJUPC010000080.1, forward strand.
TGGTATATGTGAGGATGTTCCTGTTCAAGTGGCTGATAATTGCTTAGTTTTAACTGATTTTGTTGTGCTTGAGATGCATGAAGATGATAATATTTCTATTATTCTTGGGAGACCTTTTCTTAATACTGCAGGTGCTGTCATCAATTGTAATCAAGGAAAATTAAATTTCAATATTAATGACAAAGAGCACACTGTCTATTTCCCCAAGAAGGTTGCTAAGAGCTATTGCCTGAATTCCATTGAAAATATTGAGAGCATCAACGTTGGTTTTGTTAGTTGTTTGCTTGTTAGAGTGTCTTAAAACTTATGTAGTGGGTTTTATTTGCTTTTGTTCTTCTAAAAAAACTGTTTCTGCGAGAAAATCAATTTTCATACCCTGAGAATTGGCCAAAAATAAAGTTTCCCAAAAAATCCCAGAAAATTCAAAATAAAATTTTCCTTGAAAAAAGGGGTAGAGGGACACCTGAAGTGACCCAGGGGCCACCCCAGACCACCACACCCCTGGTGGGCATGGGCACCCCCTAGGTGGCGCCTGGGTGGGGTGTGGCCCACCTAGGCCCCTCCAAGGTGCCTCCTCCCAGCCATCTTCTTTCTATCTCCCGAAAAACACCAGAAAACTTTCTCAAGCTTGAGTTCCTGCTGTTCTTGCTCGTGATTTTCAATCTCCTTGCTCAGAACATCTTTGTTGCTGATTTTTGGAGGGATTGCTCCTTGGTATGTGCCTCCTCCACATGTCCAATTAGATTTGTGATTGGTAGATTATATCTTGAGTATTTTGCTGCTATAGGTGACAGGTATTGTGAGCTTGCATGCTTGTTCTATGCTTATAGATTTCATTTTGATGCATGTGTAGCCCTCTAGCAAGTTCCTATAGTAGTTTCTCATCATTTATCAACTTGGAAATCACTTGGTTTGATGTTTGTCTAAAAATTTCAGAAAGGAAGATGAGTGCATATCCACTAAATCAATATGATTTGATGGTACCTGAGCCAATGAAAGTTCATCATGAGGAAGGAGTCTTCCCTTCCATATATCCATGCCAGGAATTTATGAGAACCGCAGGAATCCTCCAGGATTTCCAGAATATGGTTACCATTGCAGGGTTGGAACACTTTGTTGAAGGTGAACCACTTCAATATGTTAAGCTAACCATGGCTGTTGTGCAGGACTTCTGGTTTACTTGGTTTGCATCTAATCCCATGGTCCATTACAAAATATACAATCTAGCTATGGACCTGCCTTTTGCTGATTTATGTGCAGCAATTAGAGTACCTCGGTGGGGATCTTGTGAGAATATCAAGGAGAGTCCCAAGTCACTTATGGATTTATATGCTGAGATTTGCCAAGGTTTCGACTTCTCAGAGGAAAGTGGTAAAATTCAGAACATTCAGTTCCCAGCCATTAGAGTACCTCAGTGTTCTTGCTAGAAATATTGCTAGAAAGTTATCTTCTTTTGATCTAGTTTTTATCGTAGCTGCTTTGAATAGGAATAGATCTTATAATCTGGGTGCTTTGATAGCTTACCGTCTCACCACTAACCGTGAGAAGGGTGGAATTTGTGGAGGTCTCATTGCCTCTAGGTTGTTAGCTTTCCATGCTTTGTAGCCTCACCATTGAGATTATCGGTTCCCCATAGAGAGGCTTGATCTTGAATCCATGATTCAACATAATTTTGTTTCTTTAGGGGCTACTGTGAGAAGTTTACCGTATGAACTATCTTTTGCCAAGCGTGGTTGGAGAGGGGGTAGGACTGAGAAAGTAGTTTATTTTCCTGCACCTGTTTTGTTTAATTTTGATAATAGGCAAGGATTGTCGCTCACGGAGGAGGAGTTTGACACGTACGTGGCGAAGCTCTCCCAACAAGAGGAGAATGTTGGAGAGGATGCCGAAGATGATTCGGTTTAGCCCTCCAGCTTGGGAGAGTCTTCATATCAGCATCCCTCCTATGATTGGGGCGCGTCTTCTTATTCATCGCAAGCGCCTGACTATGATCATTCCTATGATGACCCACCAGCTTGGGGTTACTACCCGCGCTATTGAGCCCCACTTAGGCCAAAATCCTAAGCTTGGGGGGAGGTATACCGACATCACACTCATCTATACATCATGTTCGGTCGGTTCTTTGTATATCCATTGTTTCGCTTTCTTTTTGGTTCTTGTTTCTGCTTTCTCAAAACACAAAAATACCAAAAATATTTTCGTTGTTTCTCTTGGTTTGTTTCTTTGCTTTTTAGCTTTGGTTTTCCTTAAAAGAAAAACCAAAAAAGATTTTTCTTTGTTTCTTGTTTTAAAAAATCGAAAACACCAAAAATATTTGTTGTTCTTCTTTGGTTTTGTGAGTTCTTTGCAGGGTTCAGCCGTCCTCAGTGGATTTTGGTTTCATGTTATTATTCAAGTCACACAAGTGAAGGGCAATAATGAAGATTAAGAAAACTTGAGGTGTGGTAAGAGGCTGGTAATGAACTCTATTTGTTTTCATTTTTCTACATATACTCATTATTGTGAGCATGCTTAGTCTGTTCATGTAAGGTGTATGTTACTGATGGATACTTAGTAGTTCTTGCTTGTCTGTGATTAGCTCCAGCTTGCTAATAGTTTGTAGAATGTCATGTGAATGTTTGCTTGCATTGTTTTATTCATATTTTCGTAGGATATTGTGGTATCCTCCTCTAAAAGTTTCATGTGAATCGACTTGGAACATGCTCGCGCATGCATATGACTAAACAATAGTTAGTAAGCCTCGATGATTTATTTTCCCTCAGAGTCCTTGTATCACTTTCATGCCATAATTAGTCTTGTTTTGTTGCAAGGATGATTATGACAGTTATTTCTCTCTCATTTGTCGCTCCCTTTCTTTTGCTAGCCTTCACTTGCACTGAGTATGAGCTCTACTTGTGCATCCGACTGCCCAAAACCAATATTGCCAACTGTGTCCACCATACCTACATATTAGCATCATTTTCTATTTCAGTGCATATTCTATATGCCTTGTTTTCTTCCAAATAAAATGTTTGACTGTTTTGAGAAAGTTAGTTAGTAAAGCTCTCACGAACTTGATGGCACACTTTATTCCTTGCACTTAATAAACCTGAACCATTGTGACTGTCCATGAAAGTTATATGCTTGCAAGTTATAGGCTGGGAGTTAGCAGAACCATGCTGTCATGGGGAACGCTTTCAACACTTATGGATACATATCTAGTTGATACCTTGCTCTTTTGTTTACGGATGTCATCGGTGTGAAATAAAAGGGGAGCTTGTGAGTTCATGGAGTATATATATGTGTTAGAGAAACGCCTGGGCCGCTATCCTAAGCCATGCCTAACCATGGTGGAAACTTGCAGCATCACCATAATGAGCATTCTGTGAAGCATCCTCAATAAAAATCTATGCACATAGTAAATAAAAAGATCGCTGAGATGATCATTGTCTGCTTGCCTTGTCATTTTGATCATGGGATAGCTCCTGTATCATGTGCAAGGGGTACCCCGTTGGCGATTCTCTATGATATGCATGTATTTACAATGACAAGAACTTACAGGTAACCAAAGTTGAGTAGCATGCGGAGCGGCCCTCGTACTCAAGGGACATGGGATTTCCAGTTTATGGTCTGTCAAGCATATAACTCAGATTGGACCTCACTTTCACATTAACCACATGAAGATGCCTATGATAGGGGAAATGAGAGCTCGAAGCTAATGAGCACCTTCCTTTCAGCATTAGGAAGCCTTTCAAACTTTTCAAAACCTTTTCACTTCCTTGTTGAGTCACCACTTATTCTATGAGCACCTTCTTGAGAGCATAATTGTCATTCTTGTGTTTGTCTCAAAACTTGGTTAATTATGTCATGACTTTGATGCTTGTATCTCTGATATCTTTACTTCTAGTATTCATGTGAAATTCAGAGGTGCCTTGGCATTTATATTGTGCTCTACAAACAAAGGCAAGCGAGATACCACTCTATCATACCTTCTTATGAGAATTGCAATGTTACTTATGTTTATGTTCCATGCTACTTATTATTATTGAGTTGGTTTCTCTTCATAGCTTACAATGTCTATTGAGTAGACTTAGTTGCATACTTCTTATTATGAATGGTTTAAGTATCTACTCCTATGCTGAGAATATATACATCATACTAAGCAAAGTGTTCGTGGAAGTTCTTTTATCACTCAGTTCAATAAGCTAAGCTTGGGGGGAGTTGATACGTCCAAAACGTATCTACTTTCCTGAACACTTTTGCTATTGTTTCTCCTATAAATTTGTGTGATTTGGATACAACTAACACGGACTGACGTTGTTTTCAGCAGAATTACCTTGGTGTCTAGTTTTTATGCAGAAAATCAACTATGGAAAAATCCCGGAAAATATGCCAAAAATCCTATTTCACTAGAAGATCCATGGAGCCGGAGTACGAGATGGAGTGGAGGCCTGGGGACCCACACCCCTGCCAGCCAGGCACCCCCTCGGGCTCCCTCTTCGCCTATAAGTTACCCCTTGACCTAAAAACCGAGGGGGGTTCGACATTTTTCCATAAAGAGTTCCGCCGCGCCGCCACCACCAGAAACCAAGATTCGGATCCAGAAACTCCGTTTTGGCACCCTGCCGGGACGGGTAATTTGGGGAGGATCATCGCCATCGTCATCACCAACGCCTCTCCATCAACCATCAATGTTTCCCTCATCCATGAGTGAGTAATCCCCCGTTGTAGGCTATGGGGATGGTAGGGATTGGATGAGTTCTATCATGTAATCGAATAAGATTGTTAGGGCATAGTGCCTAGTATCTCTATTAGTGCTATTTGACTTTGTTGCAACTTGTTGTACTTAATGATTGTCACTAGGGACCGAGTGCCATGATCTCAGATCTGAAATTATTATTGAATAATTATGATAGTATTGTTTATGATCTTATCTACAAGTTGTGTACACATATCATTGTCCGGATCCAAAGGCCCCGAAGCGACAACCGGAGGGGATGGCTGTGGTGTGAGGATCACATGTGTTCACGGAGTGTTAATACTTTGCTCCGGTGCTCTATTAAAAGGAGCACCTTAATTGCCAGTAGTTCCCTAGAGGCCCCGCTGTCACGGTCTAGCAGGACAAAAGATGTTGTGCAAGTTCTCATTGTGAACACGCATGACTATATATGGAGCACATGCCTATGATTGTTTAGTACTTGGATGCTTATTCTTATTTATCTGCAATTCCCTAGATATTAAAGTTACACGTTTAGACTCTTCCATGCAACGCCCGTCCATCCATCCCTATGCCTACCACGCTCATATCCTACTGTTTGCTACTACTATTACTATTGCTCCAGTTTTGCTGTTGTTTCTTTGTTGTTGCTGCTACAAACTATTGCTACTGATAAACTTCTGTGAGCAAGAACTATTTCCAGGTGTAGCTGAATTGATAACTCAGTTGTTAAGGCTTGTAAGTATTCTTTGGCTCCCCTTGTGTCGAATCAATAAATTGGGTAATACTACCCTCGAAGACTGTTGCGATCCCCTATACTTGTGGGTCATCAATAAGATCGATCCGGTCACGCGTGTCTCCGGAGTTCGCAAGCTCATCACTACATGGGCAAGGTTTGATCCTCGAACTCGTGCGTCGACATCAGCCCTCCAAGGCTTCCATCGTTGGATGAAGAGGCCGAAGAGAAGATCGAGGAGGGCAACCCCGCCATGGACGTCTTAGCGGGGGAGGAGGAGAGGGATGGTGCCTTGTACGGAGAGGAGGATAGCGAGGAGAACTTCGAGACACCACCGACGCACCCGAAGGATGCGGCCATCCTCGAGTTGTACGAAACCGAATCTAACCGTTAGGCCCAGGCGACCTGTCTGGAGGAGACGGACAGGTACGTTGTGCATTACGTTAAATAGTTCTCTGTCGTCAGTGCGTCGAGGGAGGAGTCATGCCGTCGTAATGTGGCCGCGGAACGGGAAGCGTTAGAGGCGATGCTAGCTCGTCAAGAGTTAGAGGCAGCTGCTCGACGAAAAATGGAGCGGGTGCATAATCAGGCCTGCTGCAAGCGTGTATCAGAGGTGAAGCACCATCGACAGTAGTTCGTAGGGTCGAAGAAGCAACGATGGAAGTGGAGGAGCGACTGGAGATGTCTGTCTGTTTAGATCCATGATGTTCGTTTGTGTTTGAAGTATATCAACTATCTTCAGAAATATGTATCTCCAGTTAATCTATTTCTGTTATGAGTTATGTTGCTAGTTGATGGTGGTAATTGTAGTATGTATTAATGGACGACGTTCACCTAGTGTTTCTAGTGGTAATTGTAGTAATATGTAAAATCAGTTAGGAGAGGAAAGAAACGTAGCAGCCCTGCCATGTATATGCTAAAACATGAGATAACTTCCTGCTAACAAACAAAATCTACCAACAACAACCAAATCTTCCGGTAAAACAAAAAATATGTTAGTTTGGGTAGGAAAAAATAACTAAATTAGGCACCACCAAAAAAGAATTTCTCACATCAGAATACCCACACAAGTACAAAACATAGGATGGTATATCATACATAATATAAGTAGTTTTTAATTTACAATATAAAAGTTTAGAAGAGAAGCATCTTAACCTATAGAAATACAGTCTGGGGTCTAATACAGAAGACCGATAGCATATGCAATGAACTTTACTTAGAGGGTGGTAGCACCATCAAAAGGAAACCATAGTTCCTAGGACAAGGGTTGATCAAAGCGAGGAGCACTTCAACATGCCACCAACATAGCGGCTACATAGCTTAAAGCGTCTGATGGCTACATATGTACACATGCAAAATCTTAAAGATAATGGCCGATAGTTCAAAATACGGGGACCACCTTTTGCTCCGATCCTTGATGCTATTAGCATGGAAAGATATTAGCCCATACAATAATGGTAGATCGAGTCACTTTTTGTAACATCCCAAAAATATGAAACAATGATCATCAAACTCTAATCACTAAAATTAGGGTTAACAATTGTTTTTATTAAATAAAGACCAAATGAATGCATGTGTGTATGTGATGATTTGATAAATGCATGAATGGACTTGTGTGATTCAAATAAATAGGAAGGAATGGTTCAAATATGAATATAACATCATCTAAAACATTTCCAAGCAGAAACAAATCAAGAGAAAATCACAAACAACTCAAATAAAGCAAATGGTCAATTTTGCCAATCTTGCTCACTAGGTCACTTTGAGTGTTTCTAGTCCAAGATTTCAAACAGAAACTTTTCCAATTCTTTTCACCCCTTGCTAGAACAAGTAAAAGTGAATCAAAGGCTACCTTTCAAACTTGCAGAAACATTTGGCAACCCCATTCAAATGACAATTCAAAATTGAATCTTTAACATATGTGAAGATCACACCTTTTCAAAACCCAACCAAACCAGTGCACCTTGACCAATCCAACTAACCAGATACTCCTAGTATGTGCCTAGCAAACCCACCAAGTTCGAATCCAAAATTCAAATTCAAATTTCTTTCGGTCATTTCATCAAACACCTTGTCAGCAGCAAACAAACAAACACAAAACACTATAGTGAGCAGTGATCAGTGCCTAACTTGCTCCCTCTATAGCTCACTCTACACTCTCAGTAGATGATCAAAGTAATCTAACTAGCTTAGCGCCACTGTGAGAAAGCATAGCTATTATTGGTGAGCATGCCGAGAGCACCATTGTCACCCCCATGTCACCAGCGAGCTAGAGGAAGAATTAGCCTCGCCAACCTTGTCTAGGACACGTAGCACCGTCTACCGCCACTCCCTCTCCAAGCCCCGAGCGCAGCCAGCCACTGGACCACCCGCCAAGCACGCACCCAGTCCCTCTGCGTGCAAGTCGAGAGTGTGCCAGTGCCACGTCAGCGACACCAGCCCACAGACCACGCGCCTCCCTCACCGCTTGCAGACGTGATCGCCAGCACCCCGCCAGACAACCCCGTTCGTCGCCGTGCGGACCATGCACATTGTGCGCCATTAAAATTGCCGTCGGACCCGCCCAAAGAGTCGCGACGTTCCGACCATCTAGCATCGCCCCACGCCTCGCCACCATGCTGTTGAGCATCGCCAGGGAGCACATCACCGCCCCCTATCGTCTCCCATGCCAGTAGCACTATGTGCCGTCGACACCGACGATCTCCACCCGCGCCATTCGGTTCCCTTCAGCCACTATAAAAGGAGGCCTCCCCCGCTTGTTTTCTTCACACCAGTTCACTCCCCACCTCTCACTGATCACATCCACTCACTCCCAGAGCAAGGCGAGCACCAGGTGGTCAGAATTTTACCGGAATTCGCCGCTGTAGAGGAGGAGAGACGACGTCGATTGGAGCCGCCCTAGGAGAAGTTGTCGGTACCAGGAGAATCGTCATCGTCGACTTCGTCGTTCGCCCCTGTCGCCTACCATCACCTGAGCCCCGGTGAGCCTCCCACGACACCCACCGGCCGTTCTAGGGTTCTGCCTCACCGGCGCTGCCCGACATGGACGATGAACCAGAGCCGTTTGATTAGAGTTAGATCCTACGATCCTAATCGCCCCATACCGCTTCACCCCTTGTTGTCTCAATGATGAGTGAGGTCGCTCACTTAACCAGCCTGCGCGCACACTGTGCGTAGTGGGATGGCCCAGTTAAACATCCCGTGCAACCCACTAATTCAAATTTAGATTTATTCATTTAATTTCAAACCCAGTTCTATACCTAGATTCAAAACTCAACCCAGCTCGATTCACTGAACTAAAATGCATGAAATCAATTTTATTAGAAAGGTACTGGAATGCTTAATCCAAGCCCGTTTTATTCAAACCATTTAGATTTGTAGATCACCTATGGTAAAAATAACAAGGCAGAAGCTTTTCTGCATTCAAACATTTTTCAAAATTCAACCATAAGAGATTTTGAGTTGATTCCAACTCTCAAAAATCAACCATACCTTTCGGATTATATAAAAATATATAGGTTTACTTATAGAAATAATGATCAAGTAATAAAAGAATGCCACATAGGCATTTCTAGTCACTTTAATTAATTAAAATAAAAAGGTTAAACCCTTATTAAATTGTGACACCCCTTTAAATCACATTCCCATGTACTGGAATATGTGGTGATGACATGTGTCAACATCATCCCATGTTTGAATTGGAGAATATTAAATCTTAAGTAGTTTTTCAATGAGTAAAAATTACTTTTCTCTAATAAAATAAATGAGTCAAGTTCTTTAATCCTTGTAATGTTAGTGATGATGCTAGATCATCTAGTGTGAACCTTTGTGTGATGATTAGAAATAGTTAAGTATTGTTTGGTGTTTGTGTACCTCGTATTTATTTATAGACGCTAGTACCGACCAAGGGTACGAGGAGGAAGGAGGATACTACGAGGAAGAAGCCGAGAACTTCAACCACTGCTCTACACAAGACAAGCCAATACTTGCAAGCTACTCATTAAGCAAGCTAACACTTGCAGCTTAGCAAGCTACTGCTTGCTTGTTACTATGCCAACTATATTCCTTAAGAATATGTGAATATACCCACTTGACACACCATCCTAGTTTTACTTGCAAGCCTAGTATTTTATTTTTCTTTATTAAAAGCTTTCTATCAAAAGTTTACTTAGTGACTTGTAGATTCTAGAAAGATAAATGAAGGTAGCATAAAGAGCATAAAATTTAGCCTAATTTAGATAATCTTGATGTTATCCTAAGGCATGAGGTTTTACTTAGATAAGATATACTTGTTTACCACCCCTCATTAGTATCTACCCCCGCATATAGATGCTAGTGCTAAGCATAAAACTTGATCAACTTTAGATGGGAATACTTGGTGAAAATGGTTATGAAAACCTTAAAATGATGAGTCATTCTGCTGAAATGTTTTGACATGTGTTTCCGAACACCAGATGATTTTGATAATAAAAATGTTAAGGCATGAGCCTTAGCCCTTTATAAAACTGATGGTTGTCTGGATGCGATACCATTCCAATTTTATCATACAACCACAATACCCGAAATTTGGGTAGGTCTTAACTAGAAATTTATATACCTTAGTATGGGTTCCCTTGCGGCCAAGGTCTGGGCTGAGGCTACCTTGTGAATATTGTCCACATGTACAGTACCCAAGATGATGGTTGGTCATGGTTGGGAGGCCAAACTCACAGGAGAGGTGACTATACTAGGGCGTGTAATTGAAAGGTTAGGATTAATAATCCGCATACTGAGGATGGTGAATTCAGGATTGTTCCTGACAGATGTATCGAATGTTGTGGTGAAAGTGTACAATCTCTAAAAGTGTCAAACTATTAGAATAGCCGGGTCCGCAGTTATGGACAGTTGGAGTGGCCATACTGTTCCACCATCAAATGTTTTAAAAAGGACTTGTGAAATGATTTGTGACTTTGACTTGACCACAACAGTGTGGTGACATGAAATTCAAGCTCCCACCTAGGTGTTATAAAACTTTCAACTAGCTTTCTTTGCTTCTAAACTTAATAGAGGTAAATTTAGCTTTTTGCAAAACAACCCTAGAGCTTAGGATATCCTATTCAAAACCACTCCACTTGTTAGTATTAGTTTGCGAGTACTTAAAGAGTACTCATGGGTTTGTCACTGGCTATTCCTGTGGCCAGACTATGAAGAGGAGTATTAGGACTATGAAGAGGAGTATTAGGAGGATGGACAGCAGGAAGGTTATGACAACTAGGATCATCTCCCATCGTCAGCATTGCATGTGACCATGAAGATGGAGATTCGCCTACGCTATCGTTATATTTACGTTAGTCTATTGCTTGAATTGTATTAAGACTGGATCATGAGATCCTTATTTATGTAAGACCTTATGTATGGTTTGTAATGGATGATGTACTGTGATATCCAATCTGTTATGTCTCGCAAAAATGGTAATCCTAGGATTGCGATGTATTACATAACAGGATCTGTGATTAAAAATCCGGGTGTTGACACTTTTCTACCCAGCATGACCCAAAAGGTAAAAACAACTGGGGATAAAGCTTCATGATAGTCAGATGGGCACACTTAATTCCTGAGTAGAAGGGCCAAGATGATTTGCAAACGGATCTTGAACAGGAGGGACCGAGGGAATGACAGGTGGAACTATAAGCCCAAGAAGTGGCAGGAGTAACAATATTGATCAAGGAAAGGTGATGAATCCTTGGAAAAGCATCTTCGACCTCCCGGACCATGAATGATGGTTGCATTTTCTAGAAGCTTCCTTCAGATACCGACACAACAAATCTGTACTTGCAAGATAGTATCTTAGAAACCTCAGGTGGCGGGAACCATAGTCTCGTAATTAAATATTGGATCCTCGGTTGGCTGGTTACGTTATATCACTCGATGAATATAACTTCCAATCATCTTTGCTGCGAGCGAGCCAAACAGAGTAAATTCATCCTCACCTGTTCGGTCTAAGGCAATGACTAAGAACCAGTACCTGAAATCAAAACATTGTGCCTTTGATTCAATAGACAGATGTCATTTGAGATTTTGAACTATAGACACCATATATATGCACACAAAGTAAACAGAACTAGCAAGAACAACATGTAGGATCAAGAAAATAGCATATAGGATTAAGAGAACGGAACAAATATGCAGCTATACAAAAGAATGTTGAAGGGGACAAAACATAGCCGAAGGAATGTGGCAAGTAGTAATAGAGAGGAAAAAAAGCAGGAAACAAGTGTCGCAGGGTCAATGCAGTTTTCTGTACACATGCCCTCACACAAAGCGGGCTACCTCACGTAGCGGTTCTATAGTTTTAGCGGAAATGGTAAAACACTATAACAACATGACTAAATGAGAACCTAATCTATATAACTTAAACACAAACGTAAGCATATATAACAGAATGGATTACTCACACGAGGGTTGCATCCGTGGATGTACAGAAGCGATCACTACAAGTAAACATGTGTGGTTCTGCATAGACAGACACGAACCCTCTAGCCACTCAATGATAGCGGCTACAACCAGCATACCGCCATTTTTGGCAAGAGGAGATTCTTGATATGGTGACGCTGCATCGGAACTTTGCTTCCTACAGACAGAACAGTAATGGTAGGATCAGAAGAAGAATGGTAACAAAAAAACTCTTACAAATCACAGTAACCTATCGTGTAAATCGACAAACACCTGGTTCTCAAAAAGATTGAACGCAGCTAGTTAAGCAACAGTTTTCTAGGCCAATTCTCTCCAACCTGAGAGACTGAAGAGAAACAACATGCGGTACTGGGAACCTACCTAATTACTTTGTATGAACCTACCTACGATCCTTGAGATACATGTGTCGTTTAAGAAAACACTTTTTTGGCTTGGAATATCGAAGGATTCAATATCAGAGATCATGCTAATAGTACCAAGGACATTGAAGTAAACAAAAAACCACATTCAGCACCTATAATTGTATAGAGGGCACAAAGTATGGATTATAGGAAGTACGTACAACAAATAAGCATACCTACTAAACAACCCGGTCGGCAGTAGGCAAACATGAAAGCAGGGTTAATGAATAGTGATGCTTCGACAAGGTTTTTCATAGATCGTCTCTACGTCGTCGAACGGTTGTCAAATGTGTAAAGTCAATAGAAAATTGAGTGTAAACATGCCTCAAAACTTCTAGCATGATGAATAGGGATACATCTCCCATGAACAAACCAACAAACAGAAACTAAACAAATTAGAAGCTTTTGGGTGGGAGAACAAATAAAAAACACCACAACAATGACTTTATTAGAATTGGAAAACCTGATTGCTTGATAATTGATATGCAATGATGGAATGGGGGATTCATATGTTAATGAAGTTCAAAACTGTAGACTCACAATAAGTGCCAAAAAAGGGCAACGGCTCATAAAAACAATCCCAACTACTGAGCATATTGTTCCAGTGCTGAAACCTACAACCCAGAAAAACATTAGAAGTAACAGATTTAAGCTTGGTGATATGCATAAATTAATTTCTATATAAATCAATTGTTAGGTGAAACAATCATCATGCACCACAAATAAAATCACTTGACTAATTCAATCGGTTAGATCAAATAGTCAGCATGCATCACATATTGACTCACTTTATTAAAAACCAATCTTCAATCTTAGAATGCAAGAATATATGTGAGGTAAACAAATGTGAAGCTTCATTGGTTAGAGACTAATAAGATATAGGAGTGATGTCCAGTGAAAACCAAAGCACCATCTCGAGCTTGAATGCAGCATCTAGAGAGAAAAATACTCTAGATACGATAACCATACAGAGTTGAACACTATCAAAATATTGACTCAATAGAAACTTTTTTAAGGAGAGAGTATAGAGAATACTGTGAGGCTTCAAGAGTAACATATTATGCACAACAACATCTACCTCCTTACAATAATTATCCTATAATGCAACCCAATCACATGGAGGAGGAAAAAAGATAAATCAAGATATTGTCATCTCCAACACTATCCACCAAGAATAAAAGGGTCGATGGCGTCGACCCACGGACTCTCATGTACTGTTCAAATATCAGAAAACCCTTGTAGCAACTCAAGAGGAAAACAAAATTAATGCAAGAAACGGATCACCTTATTATCCAGGGGTAGATGTGCTGCATGTGGTTGCCAGATTTTCTGCCGATCATCTATGTTGTGCAATGGGAGACAAGTACTCAAGAACCATAAATATGTCGCTCATCATCTATGTTGTGCAATGGAAGACAAGTACTCAAGAACAATAAATATGCACACTCCCTTGAGGTATGCATTATAGTACTAGATGGACCCAGCGCGCTCTGCCGCGCCGTCCTCTGTTAATGATATTTAAATTTTGTATCATGGGTGCTTGTGTGATCTTTGTTCTGGGCGCGTTGTGACCCCGGCTTGGTGTGGCGTGTGGTGTGCAGCGATACATGGCTTGACTTGGGGTTGTGTGGCGATAGATGACTTGGCGTGCTATTACTCGTAACCTTCCTCAAAAAGATCAATTAAAATTTGTACTTATGTCAGATTAAAGCCACGTCCTAACATTCTTTTCAAAGCATGGAAGATAACTTCCTGAATTCAATAAAAGCACCATATATGGAAGATATTATATAATATAAACCTAGTTGAAGAGAACATATAATCGCAATAACCAGATGTAATAAAGTTCAACAACTTATTTTATGATGTGCGACACTTGTCTTCACTAAAACAAACTATCACAAAAGCAAACTAACCGCATTATTCATCTGTGTATGCAATAGAATGTTATGCTTGGACACCGAGTTGTACAATGCATGTACTACAAAAGACAAACCATTAGTTCGCTCAACCTTGGTAACATGTAAAAGTCGGACATCTAGACATTTTAACCATGACAGAGCTATCTGCTAGCTTATATATGCAGACGCAGATGAACAAGTTTTTTTTCTTTTTTGAAATGGAGGTGATACCCTCGGCCTCACCAAAAAAATCGCAACAAATTAATGTAGAGAGTTAAATCTCACAATCCGATTTGAAGACGAAACCAACACAAAACGATATCAGAGCATAGAAGCACACCCCTTGCTTAGTGTACGACATTTATCTCACTAAAATATTCAACAATACCTATAGGCTACAATTATTAAAGTCATTAATTGTATTTAGTAGAGCAACACAGGTGTGCGTGTGTTTGTGTGTGAATGTTATAAAGATAATCATGTCACGGAACTCAAAATGTTTCAGTTAGCTTTGTTGAAGTTCAGAATAGGAAGAGCCTAACAGGAACAACTCAAAAAGTGAAACCATCAATGGTTCGACAACCACACACAGTCTGCATTCTTAATTCCTATGCTCTATAGCCAAAAAATGGTGACATTATCAAGTAGCGTTTCATCATCCCATTGTACAAATAACCATCATAACATAAACTTTGAAACGACGGAAAGCATCAGAACTAAAACTTGCTGAAGCTAAGCTCACCTTCTCAAATTTTCTCCTAGCCTGATGAAATCCACCACATGTGAATAGATCAACACATCGTGCTACATCAAAACTCAATTTGTTACTGGGTCAGGAACACTGGCCGTTTCATCCGCGTATAAGCTGTCAAAAAAGTAATATGCCAGCAGTGCTTCCATCCATATCCAAACCATATGAATAACTTGCAACGGTGAATCCCAATAATAATAAGATCATATGCTACATCCCACATGCGAAGGAGATGGGGTAGAAAAAGATAGCGCGGGTGGTGACATATATCGGAGTGGGCTTCTCGGAGTTTCTCTTATGACAGTCCAAACATAACCTCACCTAGCCATCAGCTTTGTAGCCAAACATGCAACAATCTTGTTGGTCCCAAGGGGTTGCGTGTCCCTCCATGTATTTGCCAACAATGTATCATGGTATACTTGCAAATATGAATTAATAAGTATACACATCCCTAACTAAGCAGCAAAATCAGTACCTTCTGCCTTTGAAATGATGTCACATGACCAACTTGGCTGAAATCTGACATAAAAAGGTGATATTGCTTCCATTTTCAAGAAAACAAAGGTGCTCTAATCTAAGTTTGAAACTTTGTGAAGACATTTCTTGTTGAAGCATGAAAAACTGCAGTGGATATAGAAGACATTAATAAAAGAGAAAACTATAAGTAGGTAGGATAATAAGTGAATAATTTATAGACACAAATAGTGTCATGAATAATATCTTGGGGGAAGAGTTAGGCATAGTGCAGACAATCTCAAATAGTTTGGAATATTTTTCCAATCAGGATAAGAACATTAGCACTTGATCATAATTCAATTAAAACTATATTTAATAGCACATGCTTACGATGGTACACATAATATAATTTTTCAATGCTTATATTATTAGTAGCTGTTGGAGGCACTATCCTTGATAAAGTAAAGTTGGAGTATTTGATTCTAATCCCCAGGCTTAGTTAGGCAATGTCAGAGAAATCATTTCACCGGTTAGATGGACGACAAAATAGTGTACAATATATAAGTATATATCTGCTATATGCAACTTTTGTATCCTATCAAAAATGTAAAGCTAACTATGCATATGCCTAATACAACATGGGAGACAAATGCCAGGTGAAAAGATGAAACAAAGACTAATTGAAATTTAAGAACACATAACCATTTGATATAAAAAATGATAAAGAAATATAGGTAGGTCATGGTTGTACATGGTGTAGGCCTGGTGCGGTAAATCATATTTTAGGGAGTTAAAAGATCTGAACCTGCTTCTGGAACCACGGATTTCTATTTGACCAACCCCTCACACACAAAGGTGGTAATTGATTTTAGTGCTAACTGCCAACGACCATGGGCAGCAGGTCACTCGTACAAAGCTACCTCGATCCATCACTCCTGCAGAAAGGAATAGAATAGAAACCAGACCAAAAACTATAAATAAGTTGGGGAAATTTTGGTCCTCAGAAAGACTCAACTTGAACATTCTACACCCAAGGATGCTCAATATATAGCATAGACCAAGAAAACCTAACGATTTGTCCCACCTTCTGGCATCCATTTTATTAATATCAAATTGGGAGCTTAAGAGTGTCAATCAGATCGTTCCTGCCAACCATACCATCTGAACTCAGTTTGCGTGACAATTTTGCTCCATGCTCCAAACGAAAATTTAAGACCTTGAGGAGGAAACCACCAATCTGATCTGAACTATGCATCATGATAGATGTTAAGCTAACAAACTTTAGGTCATCATGCAATCACATCAGTAGTAAAGACCAATTCTTGATATTATCTAAACTGTTCCTATTAAAGTATAGTATTGTTTAGTTATATGAATTAGAGTAAGGCACATTATTTTTCAACCCGAGCTATACATGCTAGACTCATATAGCAAGTAGCCGAGAAATTCTAAAAATTGATTGCCTGCAAGTACAACACAGACACCATCCTTCTCAACTGATCTACCCTCCACCGATTCCCCCTTGAGGCACAAAATTAGCAGCAACTTCTTACCCCAACAAGGCAGCAAGCCTAGTGTACTCGACAACTATCAGAAGTTGAGCTGATACCGCCCCACCATTGCCGCAATCCAAATCTGGATTCCAGTGGGGGACACTTTAGAACTGGCAGATCTACATCCCAGTGCCTCTCATCCACACAAGGACTCTCAACAAGTCAGAGGATGCAATGAGTTCAATCAGTTTGCCATCAAAGGAATCACTACAATAATTATCTATTACGTAGGACATGACATAGAAACAAAGAAAACCTCTCCGGCGGGACGGCGGTCCATTTTTGGATGGTCAAGATGGAGAAGGCGGCTGAGGTGAAAGTATTATCGTTTCGCAATTGGTCGGTCGGGTCGTCGGAGATGAGCTCGGGAACAGAGGAAAATATCGTACATGCCCACTGGATTTAGGAGAAGGTACCTAGCGAACCGCCTCAGATTGCACCCACGACCACAAATCGCCTGGCATTCGTGTTGACCATGCATCATGGCGACCCAGAGCGAGCTATTTTTTCTAGAGAAAGAGTTGCTCGAAACATCGTGCCCTTGACCAAACACCCATAGAAAAAACTGCTCTGATATCACAACACGGACGCGTGAGAACTCGTGAAATCCAGAGAGCTTAGAGCTCCTTTAGGATTATGAGGGAACAATAATGAGGAAAATATACTAATTGATTGTCCTTTAGATACCATTTTATATGCAAAGCAAAGTTCTCATCTCAATCGAACATAGGAAAGTAAGTTTGCATGGATCAAAGTAGTCATGGATCTTAAAAGCATGGCGTCAGACTTGTCTTCCATGTTCTGCACATGCCCAAGACATAGCAGCATAGCACAGTAGCCTACTATCTGAAATGTCTAAAATCAGGAAACAGACGTATTCAAATGGTCCAATGCTGTAGTTGGAGAGTGGACATAATTGTAGTGTACTTGGTTCATCGGAAGCCCTATTCTACATTGAAAAAATTATTACTGGTATTGGTTCATGGAGATATACACTATTCCTATCATCCTCTTTGGTGAGGTAGATAAGATGGACCAACCGAGATCAATTTTGAAGAAGAAAAACCAAGATAAATTTTGAAGAAGAAAATCTACCTAGGATCCATGCTGGCAGCAAAAAAAATTGATCCAAACAAGCTAATTAAAAAAATTGATTCAGACAAGCTAATTAAAAAAATGGCTTCCTTGAACACAACAACTACTACTGTTAGATCATACGACGACCCCCCGGCCCCAAGAACATAAAGACTAACATGACCTTGGAATAAAAAAGTTGATGATGCTTCAACTACTTCTGAAAATACACCTGCGGTGCTTAATCAATGGAGCAAACTGAGCTCCTTAAGTGATCAAAAAACAAAAACTGTTGGGCTTATCATAAATAGTTTGGTAGAGAAGACCATATCTCCGGCGGTGCGATCTAGAGTCGGGAAGACGCCTGAATCATCAGATCATGGAGGAGGCAACCAGTGGCGCTCGGGGAGGAACCTAGCCCTGCAAATCCGGCGATCGTTCAGGAGATCAGGTCGAGGGCGGATCGAAGCTTCAAATCAAGAAAGAGACATGCTGTGGCAGGAGATCCATGGTGGCGCTGCAGCGATAGGCTACAACCAGAGGGTCATGCAGCCCGTACGGGGGATTGGGGGCGGAGGGGAGGGTGGATTTTGGAGGAGAGGTCAGCGACTGGCGAGACGGCGTGGCCGTGGAGGAGCGATTTTTCTGGATATAGGAAGGGACAGTGCGAGCCTCCAAAGCGACAGCTCTATGGCTCCACCGACGAAAGGTCTACACAAAGTCAAAAACGCATACACAACTATATGTCCAGTTCGCCACACACCACATTGAATCACGCGGTGTTATAAAGAAATCGATCAAACCCAACATAAAACGGTTAAATCAACCACAGAGCTGCAAAACCAGGGAGCTTAGAGCTCCTTAGAGATGTTCTAGAAATAATAAAATATAACCGAAAATAGAACCTGCATACCTTCTAATTAAGTCACTTAAAGTACATACCATGCCCAAACTTAAGCATCAAATATATTCAAAGTAGGAGTTTCCAGATCAAATACATGACGTGTGTTCCCTAACACACAATAATTGATGACCCTCTCCATTTCTTGTTCTATTTTTTTTGGAAATGGATGCATTTATTAACATAAACTGTTTAATGTTTAGACCCGGCCTCTGAATGACCAAGATGCACACAGCCATACGAACGACAAAACTAGGGAAAAAAGAAGACAATCATTACAAAAAGGCACTATCGAAATAATTGTCTTAAATCAAAGGTAGATCAATCCTCAAATCACGCGGTCATCCATGTCGGAAGAAAATATCCCTCGCTGCGTCCTCCAATCGCATACATCCCTCCACAAATAAGTCACGAAACTCCATGCGTTAGAGAATAGTCCATGATCGGAGGATAGCCATGGCTCGATAAATAACCTATAGAGGAGAAGACACAATGTTATTAAAAACCTTGTCATTTTTACAAAGCCATAACGACCATCTAATGGCAAGCGCTCCCACCCTAAACAAAGTTCTGTATATATCAACAATTCCATGCAACCAATGACCAAAAACATTGGTTACAGAATATGGAGGAGATAAACCAGAAGCTATTTGGATGAATCACCATATAGAGTGAGCAAATTTGCAATGGAAGAATAAATGACGAATTGTCTCATCTTGATGACAAAAAACGTATCGTGTACTTCCATGCCAATTCCTCTTTGCAAGATTATCTTTTGTTAGAATTACCCCTTTCCGTAGATACCATGCAAATATCTTCGTCTTAAGGGGTATTTTCAGTTTCCAAATTTTACTATTATCATCCACCGGGATATCAGGTTGGACCAAAGCTCAATATAGTGTGCCAACAGAAAATTTACCACTTTCTAGTAATTTCTATTTAAACACGTCAACACCGTCCGTCAATTATATCGTGGATAATCGTAATAGTAGATTGTTCCAAGATACCAGTCGAGGCCCAATGGGACTTCTTTTGAAAGACACATTAGGAGGATAGTCTTCCATCACTGTGGAAATTTTATTCCCTTTGTGTCTAACAATCGAATATAGAGCTGGATATTGTTTGCGAAGAGTAGTTTGGCCAAGCCACTTATCTTCCCAAAACCTAATCTGTGATCCATCCTTAATATCGAAAGCACCAAAACGAAAGAAATATTTTTTGGTGGCCATAAGACCGGGTTTCCAAACCACTTGAGACACAGCTTTGGACCCCACATATTTCCTCCATAACATGGTGTGCCAAACACCATCTTCTGTAAGTAGTTTAAAAAGCCATTTTCCCACAAGCGCGGTGTTTTTAACTTGCAAATCATGTATGTCCAGTCGACCAAACTCTTTCAGGCGACAAACCACATTCCATCTGGTTAGTCGATACTTCTTCTTCTCACTATTCCCTTGCCAAAAGAATCTTGAACGGAAATAATCCACTTTGTTTAAGACCCCTTTTGGTAATTGGAAAAATGAGATCATATACAGTACCATGTTAGTAAGTACTGAATTTATGAGTACTAGTATTTCACCAAGGGATAACAATTTACCTTTCCAACTATTAAGACATTTTTGTACCCTTTCCTCAACAAGTTTCCATTTAGAAATTGTGAGACGCCGATAATGAATCGGTATTCCCAAATAGTTGATTGGAAATTGCCCCTAACCATGGCCGAAGAGTTCGGTATATAGGTGGGCCTCGCTTTGGGTCTCGCCAAAACAATACAAATCACTCTTATGGAAGTTTATTTTAAGCCCAGATAGCTGCTCGAATGCTGATAAAATTAATTTCAGATTCTTAGCCTTCTCCAGATCATGTTCCATAAAAAGGATTGTGTCATCAGCGTATTGAAGAACAGAGAGTCCACCATCAATAAGATGTGGAACTAATCCTTCAATTTGACCATCAACCTTTGCTCTCTCAATAAGGATAGCCAACATATCAGCCACTATATTAAATAGTAAAGACGATAATGGATCCCCTTGTCTCAGTCCTTTCTTGGTCCGGAAGTATTTGTCAGTATCTTCATTTACTTTAATGGCAACACTACCTCCAGATACTAATGACTGAATAAGAGCGCGCCACTCCTCAGAAAAACCTTTCATGCGGAGTGTTTGCTGGAGGAAAGAACAATTAGCTTTGTCGTATGCCTTCTCAAAGTCAATCTTGAAGAGTACATCATTTAATTTTTTTGAGTGTAGTTTATGGATTGTTTCATGCAGAATTACAACATCATCTAGGATATTTCTTCCTTGCATGAATGCAGTTTGAGACGGACTAACAACATGGTCAGCAACTGAGTTTAGTCTAATCGTGGCAACTTTATTAAAAATCTTAAAGCTAACGTTAAGCAAGCAGATTGGACAATACTGTTGTATATGTTCTGCATTGTTAACCTTAAGCATTAAAATTATATTGCCAAAGTTTAGTCTAAAGAGATCCAATTGACCGACTTGTAAAAACCCAAACAAATTCATCATGTCCTCCTTGATAACGTCCCAGAATTTTTAGAAAATTCCGCTGGGAAGCCATCAGACCCTGGCGCTTTGTTATGTTCCATTTGAAAAACCGCTCTCTTGAGCTCTTCCTCGGTATATGAGGCAGTTAGAAAGTTGTTTTCTTCATCAGAAACCTGGGGGATATCGGTCGTTTGGGACTCATCCAGAGAGAATGAATTTTCCACTGGAGCCCCAAACAAGGATTTATAATAAGTTGTGATATATGGCTTCAGTTGTTCCTGTCCCTCAATCATACCTTTATCCTGAATCAGTGAGTGAATAAGTCTCTTCTTATGCTTGCCATTGGCAATAGCATGGAAGTACCTTGTATTCGCATCTCCTTCCAGAATGAATTTTTCTTTAGAGCGTTGGTACCATTTGAGTTCCTCCTCGCGCAGAAGTCGGGCTATCTCTGCATTCAATTGGCTTTTAAGCTCAATTTCTTGTGCAGTTAACAGCCTGATCTCCGCGAAAGCCTCTAAGTCATCAATTATAGATGTTAGGCGTATTTTTTTTTGTTTTTTAGGATCCCAGTTGTGTGCCTGGCCCAACCACGAAGGAACTTATATAACGCATTTTGTTATTCCATCGTAGGATATGCGTTTGGCCACCGACCGGTTTCTCCCAAATAGCCTTAACCATCTCGTAAAAACCATCACGGATCATCCATCCGAGTTTAAATTTATACTCATTCATAGACTTCTGTGGCGATGATCCAAAATATAAAAGTAAAGGAGCATGATCCGACAAAGTCTCAATACGCTCTAGAGCGTGAACAATTACCATAGGGAACTTATGTTTCCAGTCGGTACCATAAGCACTCTATCTAGTTTTTTGTATGTTGGCTCCGAAAGACTATTAGCCCATGTAAATTGCCTTCCTAACATTGTAACCTCTCTTAAGTCCAGACTGTCTATAACAACATTAAACAGAAAATGCCAATGCTCATCGAACCGGTCCCGACTTTTCTCGTGAGGGAATCTAACCAAATTAAAATACCCTCCTATAAGAATAGGATATGGATTGTCTTTTGCTAAATTCACAAGCTCGCGTAAAAAGTCAGCTTTATAAACATCCTGGGCGGCCCCATATATGGCAACTAAAGACCATGTGAAATTGGCAGTCTTGTTACAGATATGAAGTTTTATAAAAAAATCTCCCACCGAACTAGCTAAAACTTTCATAGTCTCATCTCAAACGCCTAATAGGATCTCTCCCAGATTGACCACGCGATGGACGTGATATCCACGTAAACTCCAATCCAACAGAAAGGGGATTGAGTCGAGCTTGTGAAAAATCTCGTCTACCAGTCTCAAAAATATCCAGAAAATCGAAATTATGTTCTCTCACACAATCAGCAAAGAATAAATGTTTAGCCAAGTCCCGAAGACCTCTGCTATTTGAAAACATTCCATTCATTGAGAAACTATAGCAGATTTGGATACACGAGATCTCTTGCGCGACCACTAGCTCTTTGATTTTCGACCGGAAGCTTTCAGCTCATACATAGAGGCAAGCCCAGTCTTATCAAAGTCCACCTCCGACACTTCACCAACTAAGTGAGAAATGAGTTGACCATCTACTGTGACATGCAACTCCTCCTCCTCGGTTAGTGAAGCATCAGGAACAACACCGACCTTAGGAGTAACTGTTAGACGGTCAACCTCCATGTGTCGCAAAAAATTAGAAGAAAAAGATACTTCCTGTACAAAGCTACCCAAACTAATGCCAACATTGGCTAGTTTAGAAGAAATAACAGGAGTAGAAAAGGACAAAAAGGATTTCGAAGAACTTACTATACCTATCGAAACTAAGTTCTTCTCCGCCTTACGCTGCATGGCCTTGACCATGGAGTCCTCATCAGTCGTGGACGCTCCAGAGACATCGACTCCATGGCGCGTGCTCCGCCTGAAGGGAGTACCACTCCCCTATGCAGCAACTGGCGAAGCATCACCAGGAGAAGAAACCCTTGCTGGAGACCGAGACAACCCAGACCCCTCCTAGGTCCGGTCGCCCCCATCGACCAACGAGGTCTCATGACCAACCAAGGGAGGCCATCCGCCCAGATGCGTCTCCAGGTCCTCCCTGACCAGGGAGACGCGGTCATCCACCACGACGCGGCCGGCCAACCCCTCCTAGGTCGGACCTAGCACAACATCATCCTCAAACTGGTCACGAACGTCGCGGTCAGCCAACCCCTCCTGCAGGGGCGTACCTACCTTATGGTAGCAGGTGTCACAGGACACCTGGTAAAATCCTATTTCTTTGCTAATTTTTAGTCATTTGTAGTGTATGACACCCCTAAATCTAGCTGAAATATGTGTGTAACTTATAGAGTGACCCCGGGTCGATTTTGCTCTGGGTCCGCCCCTGCCCTCCTGGGTCGGCTTCCGCGAACTCTCCGAAGGAACAACCTCCTCAAGTACTGGCCGAGAACCATCAATAGGAATGGATCTATCCATAATATGCGTTCTGGACCTTGCCGACGAAGCTGAGCAAGACCACAGCACATGGGCAGAAGCAGAACGAAGAGCCTCCTGTAGTTGAGCCGGAGAAACACGAAGAAGAACCCTTTCCGTGAAGAGGGGAATCCAAAGAAAGTGCATCCAGAAGTTGTCGTTCCCGCGGAGTAACCGGATTAAAGCAAGGTAGACAAAGAACCATCAAATTTTGTTTAAAAAATTGAGAAGTACATACATGACAAAAATGCAGATGAAGACATATGGAAATTATGAGCTGGGAGAAGCCACATTTCAGGTTTTGTGAAAATCTGCAAAAAAGTATACTTAATTAACAATAGAAAGCTTGGAGAACAGATATGCGAAAAATAAATGGTTTCCATAAGCAGCAGCCATTGGACCAAGATTGGAGCACGATATGAGAAAAATAAATGATTTCCGTAAGCAGCAACCATTGGCCCATTAATTTAACTTATTGATCTAATTTACTTCCATGTTACCTCCACAGTTTGCATAAGCAGCAAGCAGCAGCCTTGTGTTAAGCAATGAATCAACAAGCAAATTTCTGCAGTTGGAGAAAAAATAGAAACGAGCATCAAAGGCATAGAGAGAAAGGAAAACCAGAATCACTTTACCGGAGGCATGTACGAGATGGTTAGGCTTGGTAGTTCCTTTGCTCCAACGCAGGCCAGCATGGTCCACCACCAGATCTGGCGTGCATCCACCTCTCCTCTCTCCCTATAACGAAAACCATGGCTGTCATGCCGATCCCGCTTCCCTCTGGTGATACCCGTCGGCGCGACGGCGCCCTCCGGTGATCCTCCTCGCAAGATGGCGGCAAAAGGGAGGCGAGTCATGTGGGAAACAAGGATTGGTCGAGAAGCGACCCTCCTAGGGCCTGGCGGTATCCTGTCGTGCTCCTCCCATCAGCCGACGTGAAGGGCCAGATGCAGCTGGGTAGAGCATGCATCGGCATAGGGAGGGGAGGGGATTGGAAGGAGCTCGAGTGTGGGAGGCGGCGCACTAGACGTGCGGGCTAGGCTGGGGCTAGCGAATCTGTGACGGGCGGCTATGGAAGAGAGGGGGAGGAGGGCGGGCAGGAAAAGAAGGGGGCGCCTGATGGGAAGGACGAGACGGGAGCTGGAGCAGAAGCGACGGGCGCTTCAGTGCTCCCTTTTATACATAGAGTGAAAAGCAATGGACGAGCGCGATCGTTGGAGGCGCGATCAGATGGCCGATCAATTCTGATTTTGGGAGCATCGTACTACCCCTTCAATTATAGGTTAGATTTTGAATTTTTCTTTGATCCATTTATGCATGACAGATATGGTTGTGCTAGTGGAGCAAGTTTAGTCACACATTGCTAATTAAAGGAGAGTTACACGTCATTATATACTAGGATGTTCTATCACTCACTATGGTGCGCCGTTCGTCTCGTCTCGTCACGATGCATGCCGCGGGTTGGAGGTTGCGGGAATGATTCGAACTCATGCTTTCTATGATGTATATATTTTTCCGTTCGGGAAAATTAATTATACAAATCATGAGCGAACGCGTTAATGAATTAGTCGTTTTCAGATTTTTTGGATGGTGGGTTATTGCCGACTAGGATGTGGGCTATGCCACACGACCTCCATGACCTATATTATACAATGTGTACGTGAACCCTAGTTGGTATGCATCGTACGCACCTATTTTCAGAACCTTGTATCGTCGCCTTCATCTTCGCTATCACGGCTTGCGGCGTGCACCGGTGGCGAAGAATGAAAAAAATCTAAGGTATGGCGAATTAAAAAAAAAGTAAATAACAACTCGGTCTTGATGATCTTTGCCATATGCTCGCCAGAAAGACCTCAAGTTCGTCGACTGAGCCAAGAAATCGATCGACCGCTGTGTCCATGAGTCGAACAATGACATGGGGATTAATCCTGTCTTTATTTTTAGAAAATACTCTCTCCATTTTAAAATATAAGATGTTTTAGCTTTATAAAATAAATGTATCTGGACTTCTTTTAGCATGTAGGTTCACTAATGTTTGGAGTGAATCTAAACACTAAAAAAATTTAAATACATTTTTTCATAAACCTAAAACATTTTATATTTTGAAACAGAGGGAGTATAATTTAAATTTTCTGTTCCTCCTTGTGAACCTCTTGATCTAATCTTAGTTTTCCTCACCCTACGTATGTGGATTTAGACATAGTATAAGTATACGTGACTTATTTGAAAAGTTATGTTGCAATTGACCCAACATACGAAAAGATACATCGGCGCTACATAACAAATGCTAGTACATTGATAGTTTTCAAAAAAAAATGCTAGTACGTTGATAGATCACGCGCTGCTCGACACGGCGACCCCAGCCTCAATGTTGATGATGTACTCGATCTCATCTACGACCTCCTTCATCGACGGCCGGTTCTGCCGGCGCTCCTCGAGGCAACCGAGCGCCAAGAACCCGAGCGCCTTCATGGTGTCGAGCTCCAATTGCGTGGCAGAGTTCTTCATCGCCGGGTCGGCCATGTCCAAGAGTTGCTCCTCATCCACCGCCCGTTGTACATGCACGGCAAGGTTGACATCGTCCTCGCCACGGGCAAAGTCGATGGCCCGCTTGGACGTGAGCAGCTCCAGCAGCACTACCCCGAAGCTGTACACATCGCTCTTGTCCGTGAGCTAGTAGTTCCGGTAATACTCCGGGTCAAGATACCCCAGGGTCCCCTGAGCGCACGTGGAGACGTGGCTCAGCCCTGGCTCCGCTAGCCGGGACAGCCCAAAGTCGGAGACCTTGCCATCGAGACGTTCGTCGAGGAGAATGTTGCTTGACTTGATGTCCCGATGGTAGATCGGCGGCGAGGCGGAGAAGTGCAGGTAAGAGATGCCCTCCGCCGTCTGCCGAGCGATGGCCAGGCGTCGCCGCCACGGGAGCGACGACGGCTGGGCCTGGCTCATGGCACTGTACAGGTGATCCGCGAGCGTGCCATTGGGGATGAACTCGTACACCATGAGCGGCTACTCGAGGTCGACGCAGCAGCCGAGGAGGCGGACGAGGCTGCGATGGTTCACCTGTGACAGCACGCGCACCTCGTTCAGGATCTGGTCCGTGGACTTGGTGT
The DNA here is from genome assembly GCA_023614405.1 of Avena insularis. Lineage (NCBI taxonomy): Eukaryota > Viridiplantae > Streptophyta > Magnoliopsida > Poales > Poaceae > Avena > Avena insularis. Next base: position 482,265 of record JAJUPC010000080.1, read on the forward strand.
TGCCGACCTTGGCGCACTTGACGGCCACCGGGGTGCCCTCCGCGAGGACGCCCTGGTAGACTTCGCCGTAGCCGCCAACGCCGAGGAGATTGTCACGGGAGAAGTTGGCCGTGGCACGCTTGAGCTCGCGGCTGGTGAAGTTCTTGGCGGTGCGGCCGCTCGAATTGTTGGCGTTCAGGATCTCCTCGCGCTCCTTGGCCAGTGTCTCCCGGGCTATCCGGATGCGCCGCTGCCGCCGGTAGAAGAAAAGCCCTGCCGCAGTTACTAGTAGAGCGCTGCCCAGGCCGCACACTATCCCTGCATTGCAAATTTACTCGTCAGGTCGAAACGGATCCAACGATTTAGGACATGTATCAGTTTTCAGTTTTCCAAAACGGCTATCGAGATCTTGTGAGGTCAGAGATTTGACATTTCTGTAGATCGAGTAATAGTAAAAAAGCCTATGTATCCTAGTTTCCAGTTCTGTTCGAACAGAGCCAGCATCCATGTTGAATTTTGAAATATGCACTATGGCAGCCGCTGTGACCGGCACGACGATGTAGACAGTGGCCGTCATGGCATCTCCACCGGCCCGATTTAACATGTCTTTCCTCTAATCAGACTGGCGGATAGGTGTGTGGCAGTCCAACGAGGCGATTTATTTGGACAAATGCGCGGACCGATCTATCCATATATTAAATTTGGGCATCGCTTGGGTCGGCATGGACAACACGTTAGTCCTTGCGCGCCCTATCTTTACCTTTGGGGTTCTTTCCGCCACTGGCACAGAAACCACTCCACTTCTTTCTCTAAAAACCCTTTTCCAAATTTTCACCGGCGGGAGCGGAAGGGAAGGTGATGGATCCCGCCGCCATGGTTGATGCTATGCCCTCCGGCGTTCGTGTCGCCAAGAAGTGTGGCCGGCCGAAGAAGCTCGGCAAGGACCTCCCGACGGAGGAGCAGAAAGTTGAGTCGGACAAGCGTGCTGGCCGAAAGGTAGCGGCGTGAGCTCGACTCCTCGCTGCCAAGCTCGACAAGGAGCGCCAGGAGGAGAATGAACGCTTCCTCGCCAACCAGAATATGGTCGACACCAACGAGATGACAGTGATCGCCACTTTTCGGCGGCACCATCGCTTTCGATGGCGCCGTCACTCTTCCTGGTATGTCCATGGACGACATGTCCTCTACCAGCTCCGTCACTTCCACGCCTAGCGGTCGGCCACCAGGTCAGCCCAGGACGCCATGTCCATACACGCCCTCACTTGGAGGCCACACTAGGATCGTGGCCTCGCTCTCCCAGTTCGTTCACCACCCCACGACGTCGTTGGATGCGGGAGATCTTGCCATCGACCTGAACCGCACTCCATCGACCGCGGACGCAACCCCGGAGTCGTCGAAGAAGCGGCGGTCCATCTCTGCCGACCGCCAATGACACGGTATGGTCGTGACATTTCTTCGCCATTGCCAGCATACTACTCCCGTAGCTTTATGATGGCCAAATTGGGTGTAGGATTTTGTGGCCAACGACAGCGAGGACGCCATGTGACATGGTCAACGAGGGTGGCGACGACTATGCCGATGACGGCGAGGCCCAGCCAGAGACATAGCAAGAGACCCAGCAAGACACTGACCAAGATGCCTACAACATTGTAGACAATTCATTGTTTGGAAACGGCGGCACTTTCATGGGCAAGGAGGTCACGGCCGCGTCGTTGTCCGCTTCACTTGCGGCGTCACTTGTCGACACCAAGAAGTTGAGCAACCGAACCTCGATCTACACAAACGACGAGGACAAGATCATATGCAAGGCATGGATAGAGATTTCACAAGATCCACTATGCGGCGCCGAGCAAAAGGGCCTTGTATATTAGAAAATGGTGGGCAAGTTCTTCCATGAGCATAGGAAATTCGGGAAGGACATCTTCTATAGCAATCAAAATGATCTCTCCCTCTCCAAGTGTTGGGGCACCATCCATGCCGAGTGTAGCAAGTTTCAAGGCTCCTACAAGATGGTGATGAAAAGGAAAATAAAAGGCATGATGCCGATTGACATGGTAAAATCTCTTTCTCTCTTTGTCGATGTCTTGCATATGCGTTGAGCCATTATTGGCATCGATGTGTATAGGTCATGCAAGCAATGGAGCACTTTAAGAAGGTGAATGATAACAAAACCTTCACATTGTCCCATTGTTGTACGTTGATCAAAGGCACCAAAAAACAGGAGACTAGCTATGCCCTTTGGAAAGAAATGGACAAGAAGAAGAAGGGCAAGAGCAATGCTTCGAGGGGTGGTGTCGTCGACCTAGATGACGACAATGATGGAGGCTTCGTCAACCCTGCATGCGATGGGACCGCCAGCTGTGTCCGCCGGCATGGTGGCCACAAGACTACGAAGGCCGACCTCGCCCGCCAGGCTGATTCTTTGGCATTCCAGGATACCTTGAGTATGATCCTGGAGAAGAAGGAAAAGGTCATCGCCGAGAGGGGGAGAGATGGTGCAAAGAGCAAGAGGCCACTGCCAAGACCTTTGTCGAGCTGCAGACGAGGTCTATCGAGGTGGAGGAGGCCAACACCAAGGCTAGGCTAATGGAGATCGAGTCCAAGGCAAATGCGAAGGAGGCCGAAGCCAAGGACAAGGAGGCCAAGGCCAAGTATAGGGTGGTGGATGCATAGGCGAAGGCCCAGGAGGCCGAAGCCAAGATCATGGCCGATGAGAATGCCATCATGCTCACCGACCTGGATAGCATCACCGACCCCGATAGCAGGGATTGGGTGGCGAGGAGGCAGCGGACCATCCAGGCTCGTGATGCTTGAGCTGCAATGACGACGTCGAATGCAATTTTTTGGATAGAGAAGCTGCCATTTTTTGAACATTATATATGATATTGTCCTGTTCGCATATTTCAGATCAACTGTCCATTTGTTGACGATGCCCAAAAGGCGATGCCATATTATTTGATAGCCAATTTGTATCTTTTTGACAATTTGACTGTTTCAACTGATTGGCAATACCTTGCCGAGCGATGGCTCCAACAAATGTCAGCAGGACACATGGATCATACCGTTGGACGCGGCCGGCTGAAAAGGCCGGATTTTTTTTTTGAAAAACACAATACAATCGTAGACGCTCACAACACGTACATGCACCCACCTCCATGAACGCACGCACGCACACCCTACCCCTATGAGCACCTCCGAGAGACTGAGCCGGCGGATCGGGTCTTGAGATTGACGAAGTTACCACGGACGCGTCGCTGTCAACGGGAACGGTCGCCTCCTACTGAAAGAATATTCCGTCTTTTATGCAACACACACTGTCAAACCTGGGGTTTGAACTCTGATGGGCTGAAGGTATAACCACCCACCTAGCCATCCAACCACAAGTTGGTTTACAAAAAGGCTGAAATATGATTAAAAACAACCACGATCCAATCCAAATGGATAGAAACATACCGGCTTCAGTCGAACGGTTTAGGTCGCTCCCGGTGAAGACGCCGTTAGGCCCCCGGAATTGATTAGGCCACGCATTTGTCATAACCGGGCAGCATGGCACGGGTCGTCAACCCGAAAATATGCGAACCATCTCGACAGCCATTGCACACCAGTGCAAGATATCATAGAAAATTTTCATGCAGTACTGAGATAGTCAATGCTCCACGTTCTAAGAAAGCCACCAATGTTGACCTAGGTCATCGATGCTGATGTAAACCAATTTTCCTAGCGAATAAAGGATGACTTCTCGTGTGCACATGAGTTGTCGAGGGAAACGGCTGACCAACTTTCTGCTCTATCCAAATCCAGTGTTACCCTCTTAAAAAAATCCAAACACAATTGACAAATCACAACACAGTTTGCTTCCTGAGAGCATGGCTCTAATGGCACACCTATCCAACCCTTCAAAAGCCAAATATGAGCATCGGACCCTCTTTATATCACTTAAACACACACTGGCCGAACCACTTTAGCTCATAATTTTTTTAGAAAACTCGGCCCGCGGCTCCTATAATTACTTGTCCGTACATCCGGCTCCTAAAAACATCTCCCCCGGCTGTCCCATCGACACACCATCGAACCTCGTCCCCTCCCCCCCACCCACAGGCACAACGCGATCCCCAGTTTTCCCGTAGGCTTCGCCGACCTTGCGCGTTGCCGCCTGCTGCCGTCGTTGGAATCGGGCCGAATCGATCCACGAGTTCGGCCACAAATCCACCATCGCCGACGCCGGATTTGACCAACCTAGGCCGCGGCGAGTCGCGTTTGAGCCGGATCCTAGCCACCCCACACCTCCGATATGTCTTCCTCCACCAACCGCCGTCTAATCTCGCTGGCATTAGGGTTGCCGCCGTCTCTGGCGAACAACGCGCCAGTGGAGGTTGCGGGAAGGTCATTGGAACTCCGGCACCCGCACCGTGCAGGCCGCGTCCTTGGCTTCTCATCCCGGCATCGGAACTAGGTGAATTTTACCCCCTTTATTGTGAAAAGCTCATAAATTTCGAGTGAATAAACGTGTTCATTCATCTTCGTAGCTCAGTGAAGAAGGTTAAGAGAGAATCAAAATGGTCAGAGGACGAAGAGAATGATTTGTACTTCGCGTGGCATCACCAAACACTCGTTATTCAATGAAAATGGAGCCAACCGATCACTATAATTTTTTTTGGAAAAATCCATGAAAACTTTAATAAAAAACAAGTGGAGAACCTTGATCATTATCATCACTTGAGAATAGGTGGCTTCTGCTATTTATGTGCTCTAATATGCATAACTAAACACTAGGTGGTCGGTATGTGACTTTGACGACTATTTATCACTAGAAAAACCCGATTTGTCGGGTATCTATGATAACATATTATACTATAACTTAAGCCTGAGAAAAAGAGAGCCATATGTGACCATCTGCCCACGTGCATTTTTGGCCGTCTGATCATCACTCTGAGTCATATCAACCATGCAGTTTCAGGTGTTGATCTGGTCCCTCCCGTCCCTGCCTCCATCCCCACCCCTACCCCCATCCCCATCTCGATCATGTTTCCCTTCATCCGAGCTCCCGTCCATCCTAGCCCCTCCTCCGTCTTGCCCAGCAATGTGCGCCGCCCCCTCCGCTCCCGAGCTCTCCATCTCACCTCATGTGCGCAAATGCAACAATTATGTCGAAAACAATTTTTTACTAAAAGATTTTGAGGCCTTTTATAAGATAGGGGTTCGGATAGAGGTGCTCTAAGCAAGTGAAATTGGAGATAACCGATTTGCGAGTAACGGCAAGACTAAAGGTAATCACCTGCGATGAGAGGCGCATGATTGGATCCCCCACAGTCTCCAGCACGCTCGCAATCAGACAGATCTGCGCAAGAAAAGACACACAAACGATGATCTAAACCAACTCAAGTTCAGTTCAGCGGTAGCGTTGCCAATGATTAACCAACGTACTCTGCTGGCACGCGCCGGCGAGGGGGTTCCATACGAGCCCGGGGACGCAGAAGCAGCGACGCCGCGCACTGGCGCCGGCACTGGGGTCATCAGAGCAAGTAGCGTTGTCCCCGTCCTCGCAATCAGCCTGCGTCTAGCACAGGGGCTCCCTCGGTGTCGCCCACTGCAGCTCCAGACCGAGGCGGCTGCCCCACGTCGCTGCCGGTTCCGTGGGGTCGAGCCCAACGAAGCTGCTGTAGGCGCTGCAGTACTCTGGCGATGCGCGGATTCTATACGACGTCGACGAGACGCCCGCCACGAAGGTGCAGCAGAGCGGCAGCGGGGAGCAGGGCGAGCCCGTGGCGTTGGCGTAGACGTGGCAGAGCGAGTTGGAAGAGCAATTGAGCGGCGACGGCAGAAGCGCGGCCGTGCAGTTAAGCAGCATGATGGTATTCGAAGAACTCACGTTGAACGGCAGCGATGGGTCGAGCTGCACGCCGCGGCCGGCCGCCACTCCCACCGATACGCACATGTCCTTGGACATCCAAGGCGCGGGGGAGACGACGAGCCGCTGTGCCGCCGGGGAGATAGAGGTTATCGGGTACGATGTGTCGTTGAGCGCGTCGAAGAAGAGCGTGGATGTGTTGGCCACGCACCGGACCTTGTACGACGGGTCACCGCAACCGTCCGCCGTGCTGAGTGGGTACGGCACCGCCGTCGAGCCGCAAGGGAGGCAAACTCGGGCATGGCCGCCCAGCGGCAACAACACGAGAATGGGGATGGCAACCTGGAAAAGGAAGAAGAGGAGATCACCACGCACAAACGGTGTGCTCGCCATTGCTTCAAGTGTTGGTGACTCTTTGCCGTTGTCTCGGCTCGTCGCCGAACATCACGATTTAATTTTGGTGGTGGTGGGGTTGAATTGCGGTGAACGAAAATGTTTGACTTACTTGCCTTGGTAGCCGCCTTGACTTCCCCATTTGGAAGCGTATCAAGAATTTTTTAAATGGTAATGCTTATCAAGATGTTCTTTTTTTTGGAACGAGGAGAGCCCCGAAGGGCCTTGAAGCATTGTATTAGTTACAAACATTGAAGGTGTGCAATATTACAGAAGACCCCATAAGAAAAACAAAAACAATATATAGGTCCCTATTTTATGTGGAGAAGACCACGCCGAAGGATTTGACATGCAATCAGGTCCCTCCCTATCCTGCTGCCGAGCCGGAGGTCAGCTGCACCACCGCCGAGCACCGCCGCAGGGACGAAACCACTTGCTTCAGTGCCGACGTTGGATGCGACCACTGACCCGAAAGAAGGTCCTCCGATGGAGGTTAAGAAGACGCCTGAGCTCACCGGCTTTAACAGACGACACGCAGCCATCAAGATGATGCCCGCCGATGTCGCTTCCAAGCTCCGGAAATCCCTAACGCAAGAATCCTCACTAGGTCCGTCGATGTCGAGCAACCCGCACTCTAGCACAACACTCCTCCCACGAGCGGACATAGGTGGTCGGAGCAGCGAGGAAAAAACCGCCGAAAGGGGAAAGATCGAAACTCCCCAGAGCGCCCTGGCCTCGCCTTCCTCTCGCTGCCACCCACGTCCTCTCCCACGTCACTACGGCCGGCCAAGAGGAACAGGGGTAAGCAGCGTGCATCCAAGTTGGCCCGAGCATCAAACACACGCTTATGACGAGCATTTGCTTGGAGTAGTACTGCCGGCGTCTTCATCCTCTGAAGCTCGCCAGGAACCACCCACCACGGCCTCTTGCCACCATGCAGATGCTCCAGGAGACAGAATCCTTTGCCTCCTCCACCCGCAGTCGCAGCCCCGCTCGAACCCTCCTCCCCTCGCCGCCACGGATGGTCGGAAGAGGAAGAGCTAGCAGGTCACCACCACAGGGAAGAAGAGGAAATAAGAGGCAACGACCTAGGCTCCGGCGGCCGGAGCCCCCCGTCTCTCCCTCGCCACCATGGCCGGCCTATGACTGTGGTGACCTAGCATACCACTTCATGATGTAGTACACTATAGTCGTTGACATAACACCAGTGAAACACCATTCACTAGTATTACATCCCTCGGAGTGGTACAACAGAAACACAACAGGTCCAAGACATGACTATAGGTTACAACTCGACTCTTTACAAAAGATCCAGATAATACTCTAGGTTAAAGAGAGAGAAAGAAACTTCTTACAAGAAGAATCAGAAATAATCAGCTCAAATCTATCATACTTATAAGATTATTATCTGAACTACTGGCCTTGCATTGCTACTATTGTAATACTCTATAGAATTAGGTTCTATGGCTAGAGATTATATTCCTATCTAATCAGCAACTTCATTTTCACTTTAGTTGATGTATAAGTTGACTTCATTGACTTTATCGAAGAACCTGAGCTGTTGATGACGATTTCCTTGAGTAATAGTTGATGTAGACGTCGTTTGTATTGGCTTCAGAATCTAGCAAGGGTTAAGAAGATACTTTGAGTACGAGCATACTCAGCAAGTTCATTAGAAAAGAGTGTTTGCTGCACTATATCTATAGACACATACCAAAGGTCGTCGACAATGTAGGTTTTCATAAACATTTCTTCAAAGGTTGCTTTTATTCTGAAAAGCTATGCCCGTCGGCCTTCACAGGTTTACCAGAACTTTCATGGAGTTCCTTTCCTGCCATGTTCGTAGCTCCTTTCCGGAACATAGAGTAACAAGTTACAATTCTTACACTCTGCAGAGGTGTGTTGCTTTTCCCATGAGAGACCTTAGGCTTTGTTGCACGAACGGGAGTATGTCCCCGCTCAAACTTCCTTGGTTTGACGCCCAACCTAAGATCCAAGCCAATCACTGCCTTCTCCGCGACCCCGCATGTCTCCTTGGTATATGGCATGCCCACCTATTGAATTACGGCAATAGGCAATACAGACCGTTCAGATGCCGGAACTATCATGGGACGTTGAGGGTTCCTACCCATATGCTGCATATCCTCTACGAATTACCAATTAATGCACGCTCCGAGGATAACAACCATGACCCGCACATCCGGCTCCATGCGAGAGGGAAAAGATACAGCTGACTTCTCCGTCCCATTCCAAATCTCATGGTCAACGCGTATTATACGGCACAAGAATCACTGGTGACATTGGTTGTTAAGTCCTAGGTAATATGTTCCTTTACCACCGGAATTTTCATAGTAGGTTATTACCTCATGGTAAATAACCTATAATCATATTATTATGAAAATAGTGTTTTCTGACCTTTTTGAAATGCAGGTGATGACAACACTGGATTTGTAAAATACTTTATAGAAAATAATCAAAGGACATGAGCAAGTGTGAACTTGCCTTTTGTGATTGCAAGATTATGCACTCACGGTCTTCGAGACGACATAAGATCCAATATCTGAAATCTGCATCATTGGTCCGGTAAGGACTAATGTTTAAAGAAGAAATATGCTTTTGTGCATAAGTAATGCTATGCATTTTGTAAAACTCCCAAAGTGAATCCCTAATACTGTAAGTGAAGTGAACTTAGGTGATTCCTTTAAGAGTTGGTTCATCTTCAAATTTTAATTTACAGGAAATGTATTTATAAGGAATTTAAGTCTTGATATACAAGATATAAAAGTAGAGTGCAATAGTAATCTAAGATTGAAATTAGTTGCTATTTGGTGATTATGATGGAAGTCTATGTATTGGATTATTAAGGTTTGAAAGAACTATCATAGAGTTGTTGTTTGAAGTGGAAAAAAGAATAACATTTGAAGGAAATATTTCTTTTCCAAGGTTTAAACAATCTTTATGGTTAATAGAATGCGATCGATGTCTCTTGGTGTTTGATCGGTTAGTTTTTTTTACTAAAGATGCTTTATGTCTTAACTGAAATAGACCAAAGTTAACTATAAAAACATAAGTGGTTTATTAGACATGATGTTTATAAGCTTTGAGAGTAAAGTTAACTTTAAAAGGGTAACTAAACTTAAAGTGTAACATGTTTTAATTATTCCCAAGTTTAAAATTTATGATAAGTATGGCTAAGGTGTGGAATTATTCACTTTATAGATAAGTGAATGATTAGATTAAATTTGTCTTGCTATTATGAAAATAATATGTAATTATTTAATGAAAGTATAATTTGGATGATATTATTAATGTGATAGATTTAAAGTCATCTTAACTATTATTTAGATATTAAGATAATTCCCTCTTATTATCAGTGAAATATGTATAAAGTTATTTTAAAGATTGTGATTTTGAATTTTAATTTAAGGTTTCAAAATAGTATTACAAGGTTAATAACTTACCTTTAAGATTCATTATGAGTCTTTAATCATGGATTTAGACTTAGTAATTAAGCTTTAAAGGATTTAGTGTTTAATAAGGAAATGTGATTATTTCTTACTTAGGAAATAATTTTAATGAATTAACAAAATAGTTATCTTATTATAATATAATAGGTAATGGATAAGGATTTATTACTTTTAAATTTTTTGAAAACCTTTCTAAAGTTACATTTAATATTTTTCTAGTATAATATATTTATTTAAGATTTCGAAAATGATATTTAGTTATTTTTTTAAGTATTAGTCCCTAAAGGGTTAAATGTCTTTGAATATTTACTTTACATTTTATTTACAAAAAAATAAATTAGTATTTTTATAAAATAGTAGATTTATTTTTATACATAAAGTTATTTTATTAATTTTTAGGACTTTTCCTTATTTTATGAAATTTCAATTAGGATTTAATAGTGTTAATATTTATTTCCTTTCTATTTATATTAAACAAGTAAGATTATAGTTTTCCTATGTAGATATTATTCTTGTGGTCATTTTGATATATAATATGTATTTTTGGGATTTTTCTATATTTTTTGAGGGTATAAATTATGTTCAGGGGTAGTTTGGTCTTTAGTAATTGGGTAAATATCTTATTTTATTTTTTTCCTTTGGAACTGGGCCAAGCTCACCGACTGGCTCATTTGGACCCAACTTGGCCCAACTGGTCTCGGGGTCAAACCCCACGCAGGCCCAGTTCCCCCATCCACTCTCTCTCACATCTCACGCTCTCATATTTCCCCTCTGGTTGCTGGTGACATCGCCGTCTTCGTCTGCCCAATTCCGGCGAGGCAGGCCGTTGTGGTCACCACCGATGTCTCCTTGCTCTGTACGAGCTCCCGTCTCCGGCTAACCCTAGTCTAGCGGCCTAGATGTGCTGGCTTGGTTTGGTCATGTTGGCTAATTTTTACCTAGGTGCTAGCGGGATGGCAGGGTTTTCTGTAACCCCGACGAATTTGATTGGTTCTTCTAAACTGGACTATGGTGGTGGGAAAAGTGATGTGGTATTGCCTCTTCTCCGACACCGGTGGGATGACAAGTATCTGCAACCCCAACGCTCCCTTGTGATGGTATTGGAGTGATGGTTGGAACAATCCTCGGCTTCATCACGCCTACGCTACAGGTGCTCGGAACCCTCGGTGAGTTCCAATTTCCTCGTGATCACCTTCGTTTTGATGGCTCTGATTCATAGTTGTGCTATGGTTGTGTGCTGCTGATCTATTGCTGGCTGAGGTTCCTTAATTTGTATAAGTAAGTGCCCTGGTGGTTCTGTTTTGGTTAGTGTTGGTGATTGTATTTATAGCCCTTATGGATCCATTTTCTATAGGTGTTGTGACATTAAGGATATACAACTAGTGATGTTGTGTTAGATATGATGCCTCAACTTAGATGATTAAATCATTCTTGGCCAAAGTTTAAAATAAGCTTGTGATGTTCTGAATTTTGGTGGTTACTGAAGTTATACTCTAATCATGATTGATATCATGTCTCAGCATTTTATTTGCTGGAGTTTATATGATTTCTAGTTGTTTAACTAGAAAAATGATTTTAAGTGGTTATCGATTTCTGATGGATCAATTCTGTGAAAATGTGTCTTGAATTGAATTGATTTATAAATTTTGGTTATAGTGACATGCCCTACTAATGATGGTTAATAGTTGGATGGTTAACTACATTCATGAAAGTGAATGTGTCAGGCTTTTGGAGATAAATATGTGAATGAAAGTCGATGCACTTACATTCAGTGATGACATCAGTATACTGAATGATTTCTAGATAATTAGATAGAAAGATGATTTAGAGAATTTCTCAAGGCTTGCAGATAACTGAGTGTGATGCTTGGCCTTTTGCATATCAGATCTATGGTAGCCTTGCTTATTAAACTTTTACTTGTGCCATTTAATATTAGTGTCTTCTACTTTTTTTTGGAATATGCTACTGTGGTGCCTCCTTAGAGTGTGCACAGTGATGATCCCACAATGGTATGATCTGCTGCTTTTGCCCTGACAATGATGCAAAAGAATGAGGCACTAATATTCATAAAAAACATATACTTACTTGGTTGCCTTCTACTCTCTATGATGAATTTGCATAGCACTTCTATGCAATTCTGAGAGATAAACTATTCTCCTAACTCTCCTAGACAGATTCTAGTTGCAGAGTAGTTGATTAGATATTGATTTGCAATAACCCCCTTTATCCCTTGTTTATGATGGTGAAATAAAACAAGAACAGATACTATGCATGATTAGTGGTGTAGCAACCTATTGTGGTTACTGAATCTTGACTATAACTTGTGGTTGCTTGTTGATCTTGTGAAACTACTGATATGGATCTGCTCCCCTGGATATTGCCCTTGGCCTGCTCCTCCTATGGTTGCTGCTAGCCTGACCTTTACTTTCCCCTTGTTCTAGATCTTGGATGGCTCCAGGGAGCAACCAGAGACTGAATATATGGTGGATTTGATTTGTATGATTTTCTTGGGTGCTAAACAGGGTAGTTCCTGGTGGTGGGCTAAGAACAGTGTGTTCTTGAGATGGTACTATGGCTAAGCACTGCTTTTGAGAAGTTGAAGTGTGTATGTGCAGATGTGGTGAAACTGGTGTGGTTCTTGGTGGTGTTACGGCTGCACTTCCCCTTTTATTTCCTTTGGTGCTGTCCTGTTGTGTTGACAACATAGCTCCTGCATGCAGTGTGTGAGCTGCTTACTTGTGACCCTTCTCTTGTTTAAGTTACAAGAACTATAACTTATCTGTTATGGATCAACTCAGGTGAAAACGTGATGTTTTACTATTTGCCTTTTTATTTGACTTTGGTAAAAATCTCCCCTAGCCAATGATGGTGTTCTGAGGCTATTATCTGATAAGAACAGTTACTATTTATTTGGTGAAACTTGCCCCTTCTAAGAACAACTCAGCTCAATGAGGAGACAAAACAATGCACTACACTGTTGATATCTGAGAGCAATATATTATACTAACCCCTCATTTCTAGCATGTTTTGTTGATCTTTTGTTTTGCAGGAAACAAAACAAAGAAGAAAGAAGATACCAGATTTAGTTTAGGTTTTCTTTTTTATATTATTGTAATTTCTTTTCTGTTTGAATAATGCAAAGACATTGTATTGTTTATAACTTTCAATAAAGTCTACTTGTTTTATTTTTCTTTTATAATTCATTTGCAAACAATGTAATATATATATCTTCTTGTAATAAAGAATTCTTTTAGTTATTCTGTTTATGTGATTTTTTTCTATTTATTTGTTTCCTGTAATGTACTTTCAGTCTTCTATTTTAAAATAACAACAATATTATATGTATATATGTAAAGATTATTGTTGTAATCATTTAATTTTATTGAATTGTTTCAATTTACTCAATTGTAATTATGATTATATGTTCATATTATATTATATAATAATTCAGTTCTTTTCTTTTGTATTACTAACACTTGTGAGTAATTATATCTTACTTACAAATAAGAATTCCATTCTTATTTATTCTTATAACTCATTTCATTCAATTTTGTTTATTAATTGTGACTTGTAATTATTGTATCTTTTCATAAATAAGAGTTCACCTCTTATTTCTTATTACAATTTAATTTCCAATTATTATTCTATTTCAAATTATTTTAGTATTCAAATCTATCAATTAAATATTCAAATTTGAATTGTATTCCCCTAAAACACAAAATCCCAATAGAGGTCATGTCGAAATCCATCGCACTTGTCCTGATGTTTCTATCAGAACAAGAGAGATCTCGATCCCTCTATACCTTCTTTAGTTTTGCGTGAAAATTCCCTGGATTTTCTTATGCACGAATGCAATGCACAAACATGTGTCCTATCTATTTCGAGGTGCTAATCCTGGGATGTTACAACGACTAAGACTTCAGTTGCATGACGTCACAGACAAAACTCAACCCATTGCGTTTCTCCCTTGTAGCTCAGTGGGCAACTAGTGATTGCGCTTTGCCTGTTTCTGGGATTTACCTGTTCTGTTTCTATTGATTGGGTTGTTTGCTATATTTTTGCCAGGCTTTAATTTTTTATGTTTCTATTAGTTATTGGGATTTTGTCTTCTATCCGAAGGAAGTATACAGAAACAGGAGGGTTGATATTACATCTTCACCCCAACTACTTTGCCTCCTTTTTCGTCCTCCCTGTCTCACCAGAGTCTTCTCCAAGGTTCAAGCAAAAGGAAATTTCCAAGCAAAACAGATACCTGATAATCATGTCCGGGGAAGGAAACCCCAAAAAATGGGAGGAGCAACGAGCACATACCCGTGTAAGCAAAAAAATCACATCCTGCGAAATTTTGTTGGCATCCTCCATCTCTACTAGTCTCTATTCTTAATCAACACTGGTGGGATAGATCTGGTCAGAAATCTGGTGAAGAAAATTAAATGTACATTCTATAATTATCTGCAGGTATTATAGACAATGGAACACCAAGTACTTAACAAGGTTAGAAAAACTATCTCCTTTCTTTCATATCACCTTGTTAACCTTGATGTGGAGAAGTTGTTTTCTCTAAAGAAAGTTTATTTCACATCAGAAAACATGATTATTTTCTGTACATAAATAATGCAGAACTATGGTGATTATCTAATTGGAACACAACAACAAACATCAAAAGTACTGAATTTACATAGACATCTGCTTATTTCTTCAAAAAAGGATATGAAATATTAGATAATTGTTTTACTTTTCTCAAAGAAAGTTCTTTATTTGCATGATTCTTTTGGGAAAACAACATGATGCAAGTTAATCTGTCCATGTACTTGTATTCAGACCAAACAAACACATAGCAATGAACCTTCTATAAAACACAGTATGATTTATTTACTAAAGCAATTAGTTGAGGAACTACTTATGAACAACTGAAAATTTAGGCACCATTTTAAACCAGATTTTGATATGTAGACACTAGTCCATGTGCAACGCAGTTAGTTGGAAGACTGCATAAATATATTTGACATAAAGGTAAAACTATCATAAATACAAAAAGATATATATCTATTTTAGGATAATTATTTTGAAGGAGATGTTTGTCCTATACACAAATGTTGTTTGGAGTTGAGATGCCAGCTCAAGTAGAGATTACAACAATTCCTTTCAAGGTCCATTGGCAGATGAGGTACAAAAATACACACTAAGTTTTCTAAGTTTTTATTCTGTTGCTACTTAGCTTATTTTATTTTGAAACCAAATATGCAGAACAAGCTATTTATGATCACTAGTAGATGTTTTGATGGCAATGCTAGTATGGAAGAAGAGGAGGAATGATGTGATCAACTACAAGATAATTCAATGAAAATAGTGGTCATGTTCCATGAAGATGATACATCTAATTCTTACTTTGATGACAACATACCACACAATATGGATAATTCGTATGGAGAATGTGATGATCCACCACAATAAGATTATGATATATTTGGTGATGGACAACTACCAAATGCTTCTACCTATCAAGAACCACCAAATGCTACTATGATTCAAGAACCACCAAATGCTTGTACTGCTGAACAACTAGGTTCTTCTAATCCAGCAAGTGCTTCTGCTTGGACAACCATGCTAAACAGAAGAAACTAAATAACCTATTGAGCTACTCTCACAGAAAGATACTTAAGATTTCTTAGAGCTTGAAAATGAAGAATCATGCAGTCATGAAGTTCGTCGGGTGCATACTCCACATATTGACATGATTTTTGATTCTGATGAAGAAGCTTATAATTTTTACAATGAGTATGCTTCAATATGTGCCTTTTCAGTAAAGAAGGCTGGAAATTATCATGCAAAAAAGAAGGTAGTGCTGGGCATACACGTTCTACCTTTTCATGCAACATATCAAGAAAGATTCTTGTTCAGGATACTTTGGAGGCATGAAAGAAACAAAGGAAGGAAATGAAACAAGAGAGGACAGGAGTTGTGCTAGTTGAAACACAGAAAAGAAGGGAAAACATTGTACAAATAATAGGTTGCCCAGCTAAGATGGTGATTTCACTAAGGAATGGTAAGTAGGTGGTAATTTCAGTGGATCTTGAACACAATCATGAGTTGAGCCCGCCAAACGAGAAAAAATTTCTTAGGTCCCATAAGCACATGCATGATCAAGAGAAGCTATTCATCTGCACATTCAATTCAGTCAAACTACCTACAAGGAAAATAATGGCAATCCTAGAATACCTAAGGGGTGGAGTTGGTTCTCTTCCTTACACCAAAAAATATGTGATGCGACTCAGATCACTGTTGAGCTTCGTTGGGAGACCCCAAGAGGAAGGTATGATGAGTACATCAGCAAGTTTTTCCCTCAGTAAGAAACCAAGGTTATCGAACTAGTAGGAGGAAGGAAACGACTCAAAGGTGTTGCTAGCAACTGGAAACCTGCACAACACAAACTCAAGACTTTTCCCCAATGAACAGTGAGGTTGTTAATCTCACCGGTTTGCTGAAAACAAAGGATTAACTGTATCGTGTGGAGGGTAATGGTGGTTTGTAGAAAGTAAACAGTAACAGTGGAGGATGTATCAATGGTGAAGATTGGACTGAGGTCCATAGTTCACTAGAGGTGTTCTCATTAAGATAAACAACATGGCATGCTGGGTAAACAAATTATATAAGGGCAATTGATAGGACAGAGCAAGGCATAACAATGCAATACTAGACATTCATGATCCTATGAGATTTGATTGGGCAATACAACAAGATACATAGACCGCCATCCAACTGCATCTATGACTAGTAATCCACCTCCAGGTTATCATCCGAACCCCCTCAAGTGTTAAGTTGCAAGCAACGGATAATTGCTTTAAGAAAAGTGTGTAAGGTAAACAATCCACTTGTTCCATGAACAAGAGATTGATGTTTTCTCCCTAGTAGCAACAACACATCTACAACCTTAGAGATTTCTGTCACTTCCCTAGATTAAATAGAGGCATGAACCCACTATCGAGCATAAATACTCCCTCTTGGAGTCACTAGCATCTACTTGGCCAAGATAGCTACTAGAAACGGAGAGCATGCAAGATCACAAACAACACAGACATGATAGAATCAATAAGATAGAATCATTAACCAATCTGACATAGTAATCTCAGTATCCATCGGATCCCCGCAAACACAACATGCATCCATCGGATCCCCGCAAACACAACATGCATGATTACAAATAGACGATCTTGATCATGAAAAGAGCTCACAAGATCTAATCATGGTAGCACAAAGGAGGAGAAACAACCATCTAGCTACTACATGGACCTGTAGTCCAAGGTGGAACTACTCACGCATCATACCGGAAGCTTTCATGGTGATGAAGAAGGCCTACAGGATGATCTCTCCCCTCTAGCAGGGTGCCGGGAAGAGCTTTAGATCCCTCCGATCTAGGGACGATGGTGGCGGCGGTTACGGACTGTTTCGTGGAAGATTAATCGGGCACTTAGGATTTAGGTATCGGGGGCTTCTTATAGGAGAAGAGGGAGGCCGAGGGGGTGCCCGAGGCGGCTGCACCCTCCCAGAGCACAAAAAGTAGGTGAAGATGCAAGAGGTGCTTGACAAACGCAAGAAAGCGGTCTGGACTCATAGGTGCAAGAGGTGCTTGATAAAATATCTCTATAGTGATCTGGCAGATCATACGAAAAACGCTCGGGGGCTCCCCCACGGCAAGAACGGAAACTCTTACATGATCAGACGACGACTCCGAAGGTCCGGCTGTAGTCTTCTGGGAAACGACCACCCGAACCTCCTATGGAGAAGGGTTCGGAGCAGCGCCCCTAGAGGTGGCCACCGCCTGAGACGGAGGAGGCATCATATTCGACTCCCCCACCATCTCCCGAGTGGCATCACTAAACGAGCCCTCACAGGAGTGACTGCAAAAGAAAATACCAGTCAAAGACAAGCAAATCAACAAGGAAAGATAGCAAAACGCATCCAAAAGAACTTACGAGTCCATATTGCTCAGGTTGAAGACAGGCAAGGCCCTCTTGCCCTTCTTCTCTTCCTTCTACCGCTTCTCTGGTGGCTGCGGCGCTACAGCGTGCACATGCACGGTCGGAATAGGGGAGGAAGAGCCACCATCACCTCCACTGTGACGCACAAGGCATGGCGGGTCCCTAGGCGTCGGCGGAGTCAAGGCATCCGACGATTCGCTCGAGCTCCGTGCCCGCTTTCGGGTGTGCTCCTCGCTTGACTCGGGGGCTTCCTCAACCGGTGACTGCGCCGAGGGAAGCTCAGACATGGAGTCCATACCTCATTGTCTGGCGCATCCGAAAAACGTTCGGGTAGTGGAGGCACCATGCCAGGCACCTTAAACTCCTGCACAAGGAAAACAAACTTTCAGAACAAGGAGGTACCATGGATAAACCGAAGAACCTCAAAGGCGTCCAACAGCTAGCTGGACGCATCGCGGCGCTGAGAAGGTTCATCAGCCGCATGGGCGAAAAGGCCCTGCCTTTCTATTAGCTGCTACGCAAAGCAGACAAATTCGAGTGGACACCCGAAGCGGACGACGCATTCGAAGATCTGAAGCGGCTGCTCTCCACCTGGCCCGTCCTGGTCACGCCAAAGGAACGCGAGCCTCTACTGCTATACATAGTAGCCACACACCAGGTGGTAAGCATCGTGCTCGTGGTTGAACGACCCGAAGATGGCAAGACCCATGGGGTCCATCGCCCAATCTACTATCTTAGCGAGGTATTGACGCTGATAAAACAAAGGTACCCTCACTACCAGAAACTCGCCTATGGCGTGTTCATGACGGCTCGCCGGCTGAGCCACTACTTCCAGGAGCATCAGGTGATGGTCGTAAACGAGGCACCCCTGAACAGCATCCTGACCAACCCGGAAGCCACATGACGTGTGGCCCTATGGGGCATCGAGATGTCCCCTCTAGACATAGTCTATGAGAAGCGCCATGCAATCAAGTCGCAAGTACTACCGGACTTCCTCGTCCACTGGATGGAGTTGCAGCTGCCGGATACCCCGGACATGACACAATCATGGATGATGCACTTCGATGGCTCCAAGCGCGAGGCAAGAGTAGGAGTCGGGGTCATACTGACATCCCCGCAGGGCGACAGGATGAAGTACGTCCTCCGGATGAAATTTCGAGCTTCCAACAACGAAGCCGAATACGAGGCCCTCATCCACGGCATGAGGATGGCCAAGATCAGCAGTACAACGCTCCTGGTCATCTACGGTTACTTGAACCTCGTCGTCCAACAGACGATGAACGAGTGCGACTCACATGCCGCCAACATGACCGCGTACCGCGCACTCTACAATTCACTCGAAGGAGACTTTGACGGCTGCGAGCTTTGGCACGTTGGAAGAGAAAGCAACGAAGAGGCCGACAGACTCGCCAACATCGGCTCCACCTGCGCACGGGTGGCACCAGTTGTGTTCCTCGAACAGATCTGTGTGTCATCCATCAAAAGGAAATTCCCCATGGGATCACCCGAAGAGGCAGAGCACTCGGGGGCTGCGCTACCTGAAGGACAGGAAGGACCTGAAAAGCTCGACACAGAGGTCGCAGTGGTCAACCTGATGCAGGTCATGGCAGTCAAAGAAACATGGACGCAGCCGTACTTGCGGTATCTGGTAAACAAGGAACTGCGTGATGACCCGACAGATGCCCGACGCATATCTCGCTGGTCCAAAGCCTTCACTATCATCAATGGTGAGTTGTACAAGTGCAGCATTTTGGGTGTGCTCCAAAGGTGCGTCACCATTGGTGATGGCAAAACTATCCTCCAAGACATCCATGAGGGAATCTACGGCTATCACGCGGGCAGCCGCGCCCTCGTCGCCAAAGCTCTACGAGCTGGGTTCTACTGGCCAACGGCCATGAACGACGCCAAGGACATCGTCCGAAGGTGTAACGGGTGCCAGAGGTTCGCAAACAAACCGCACGCACTTGGATCGAAGAACAGGCCCATACCCTTGGCCTGGCCCTTCGCCCAATGGGGCCTCGACATGATCGGCAAACTGCCCAAGTCCTCGAAAGGAGGCCACGTCTATCTCCTGGTCGCAGTCGACAAATTCACCAAGTGGATCGAAGCCATGCCCGTTACCAACCAAAAGGATAAAACAGCCGTGAAGTTCTTCCAATCCATTGTCTACAGGTTCGGCATGCCACACATCGTCATCACCGACAATGGGTCGAACTTCATCTCCAAAGAATTCCAGGACTTCTGCGAAGGCCTCAGGATCAACATATCATACGCTTCCGTGGTTGTTGGAGATATGCCCTAGAGGCAATAATAAATGTAGTTATTATTATATCTTTGTGTTTATGATAAATATTTATATTCATGCTATAACAGTATTAACAAGGAAACATTAATACTTGTGTGATTCGTAAACTAAATTAGAGTCCCTAGTAAAGCCTCTTCATAATACTGGCTTGTTGGTTAATAAATGATTGTGGTATCCTTATCATGAACATTGAGATGTTATTAACAACAAGATCATATCGTTAGGAGAATGGTATGATGGACATACTCCTATAGATAAGCGTAGCATAAAGATCAAGTCATTTTAATAGTTCAATTGCTATATGCTTTCTGATACATAGTAACCTAATTCCTTCGACCATGAGATCATGCTAATCACCATCACCGGAAGGATGCTTTGATGACATCAAACACCACAACGTAACTGGGTGGCTATAAAGGTGGCATTAAGTATTCGGAAAGTATTGGTTGAGACACATGGATCAAGAGTGGGATTTGTCCATCCATATGACGGATAGATATACTCTGGGCCCTCTCGGTGGAATGTCATCCAATTAGCTTGCAAGCATGTGACTGGCTCACAAGGGATCACATATCACGGGAACGAGAAAAGAGTACTTATCAGTAACAAGGTTGAACTAGGTATGCAGAGATACCGACGATCAAAACCTCGGATAAGTAAACTATCGTGAGACAAGGGAAATTAGTATCATATGTAAGTGGTTCATTGATCGCAAAGTAATCGTAGAAATATGTGGGAGCCATATGAATTTCTAGATTCCTCTATTGGTTATTGTTCGGAGAAGTGTCTCGATCATGTCCGCATAATTCACGAACCGTAGGGAGACAAACTTAAGGATTCGATGTTGTTGAGTAGTTATGGAATGATGAGTAAGAGACCGAATGTTGTTCGGAGTCTCGGATGGGATCCGGGATATCACGAGGAGATCCGGAATGGTCCGGAGAATAAGATTCATATAAGGAAAGTCCTGTTTCGAAGTTGGGGAATGATTTCGGTGTTTTCATCGGGAATGTTCTAGAATGTTCCGGAAGGTCCGGCACTCTGGAGGGGAAGGGTACATGAATGTGTCATGACAATATGGAATGGTTGCATTATGTACTAGGTATCATGGCTGAGCAAAATAAAGGGATAAATCAAATCCTAGTTTGAAAAGTCAAACGCCAATTTGAAAAGTCAAACAACAAGTTTGCTTGGTGGAGGGAGAGTAGGAAACCTACTTGGGGAGGAAGTCCACCTCCCTCCACCGCCGGCCAAGGAGGCCGACTTGGGGGAGGACTCACTCCCCCTGGCCGGCGCCCTCCCACCTATAAAATAAGGGGCAGGGGTGCCCCCTCTAGCCTACACCTCTCTCCACCAAACCCTAGCCCTAGCCGCCGGCCTCCACCAAGTCGCCGCCGCCCCTAGGGTTTGCCCTAGCCACCGAGTTGGGGCTCTCCCAAGCCCTAGATGCCGGCCTAGCCCACTCTCCTTGGTTCCTCTAAACCCTAGATCGCCAAGGCCTCTCTCATAGTCCACCATACTCGCTCCGGCTTAAGGCGAAGCCCTGCGCCGTCGTGCTGCCGAAATCGCGAGGAGAGTGCTACAACCTCCGCTGCCTGCTGGAACAAGGGAGAGGAAGGTCTTCATCAAGTACCGAACGTGTGACCGACTGTGGGAGCACTGCCGGAAGGATCGTCTACACGATCTTGAGATCGGCAAGAGTACGATTACATCACCCACGAGAATTCGCTCTCGTTAAACGCTTTGGAATCTTCGAGGGTGAGTTCCTCTATCGTCTCGTTGCTACAATCTAGTAGATAGATCTTGGCTTGTTTGTATGCATACGGTAGAATTTTTTTGTTTTCCATGCTACGAACCCCTACAGTGGTATCAGAGCCATGTCTATATGTAGATCTGTTGCACGAGTAGAACACAATGGTCATTATGGACGGTGGTGCTTTTATTATCAATTTCTTCTTGTGTACTTTGCATCTTGCGGTATGATGGGATGAAGCGGCCCGGGCTAACCTTACATGACATCGTTCATGAGACTTGCTCCACGCTCAACTTGCAACTTGTATTGCATAAGTGGCTTTATGTCTCTCCCATTATAGTATAGATCCAATTTACAACGGGCACTTGATAGTTCAAACATCAACGTTGTGGTTCTTGTTCGTAAGTTAGATCGACACTTATTGAAAGCCCCAAACCACATAAAATATGCAAAGAAATTAGAGGTGTATAACTTTGTTTTGCAGGGGTGTGCTGTGATGTGATATGGCCATGATTGTGATTATATTTGATGTATGCAATGTTCCTTATTGTAAGTTGGCAACCGGCAGGAGCCATATGGTTGTCTTTAAATTCTGTTAAGACCCGCGTGTCTATTCAAAGTAGTTGTAATAGTTGGAGCTGGTGGACGACAACCATGAAGCGGCTCCATTTACCTTGACGCCATACCGGTGATGATGGAGATCATGTTCATGCTTGAAGATGGAGATCGGAAGCACAAGAAGAAAGGCCATATCATATCACATATTATGAATTACATGTGATGTTAATCCTTATGCATCTTGTATTGCTTAGTTAACGACGGTAGCATTATAAGATGATCCCTCATGCACATAAATTTCAAGTTTTAAAGTGTTCATCCTTAGTAAGCACTGTTGCTAAAGCTTGTTTTTTTGAAGCACCACGTGATGATCGGGTGTGTTAGATTCTGCAAGTGTATACAATGTGAGCAAGCCAGATTTGCTCATGCAGAAGATAAGGTTTGATCTTGACGAGTCTAGCATGTACAGACATGGTCTCGGAACACGGATCACCGAAAGGTAAAGCATGAGTCATATAGTAGATTTGATGAACATGTCGATTGTTCGCCATTGAAGCTACGTCAATTCTCGTGATGATCGGTTTGATGTGGTGGATTTGGTTCGTGTGATCACTAAAACAATATGAGGGATATTGTTTTGAGTGGGAGTTCACCTAGATTAATTTAACTATTAATTAGAACTCAATTTGTCATAAACTTAGTCTAAACTATTGCAAATATGTTGTAGATCAATGGCAGCCCCTACCATCAATTTTAATGCGTTCCTAGAGAAAGAAAAGTTGAAAAACAATGGAAGCAACTTCGCGGATTGGTTCCGCAATTTGAGGATTGTCCTCAATGCTGGTAATTTGACCTATGTGCTGGATGCACCGCTGGGTGACCCGCCTGCAGCTGATGCTACCGATGAAGTAAAGAACGTTTACCTCGCTCGGAAGAATCAGTACTCCACAGTTCAGTGTGCTATCTTGTATGGTTTGGAATCGGAGCTTCAGAAAAGGTTTGAGAACCATGACCCACATGATATTGTCCGTGAACTCAAATTGATATTTGAGACTCACGCGTCAGTTGAGAGTTATGAGGCTTCTGAAAAGTTCTTTAACTGCAAGCTGGAAGAGGGCAGCTCCGTCAGTGAGCATGTGCTTAAGATGTCTGGGCACGCAAATAAACTCCAAAGCTTAGGTATAGTGATTCCTAATGCTTTGGGATTTACCGTGTCCTCCAATCACTGCCACCAAGTTACAAGAACTTTGTGATGAACTACAATATGCAAAGCATGAACAAGCAGTTGCCAGAACTCTTCTCCATGTTGAAATCTGCAGAAGTGGAGATCAAGAAAGAGCACCAAGTGTTGATGGTCAATAAGGCCACCAAATTCAAGAAAGGCAAGTCTAAGCAAAAGGGTAACTTCAAGAAGGGTGGTAAGAAAGTTGCCGCACCGGCGAAGAAGACCAAGGCTGGACCTAAGCCTGATACTGAGTGCTTTTACTGCAAGGGAGAGGGTCGCTGGAAGCGGAATTAACCAAAGTACTTGGCGGATTTGAAGAACGGCAATATCTAGAAGAAAGTTATATCCATATACATGTTATTGATGTGTATCTCACTAGTACTCGTAGTAGTGCCGGGGTATTTGATACTGGTTCGGTTGCTCATATTTGTAACTCGAAACAGGTACTGCAGAATAAACGGAAGCTAGCGAAGAACGAGGTGACGATGCGCGTTGGAAATGGATCAAAGGTTGATGAGATCGCGGTCGGGACGCTACCTCTTCATCTACCATCGGGATTAGTTTTATACTTAAATAATTGTTATTTGGTGCCTGCGTTGAGCATGAACATTATATCAAGATTTTGTTTATTGCGAGACGGTTACTTGTTTAAGTCCGAGAATAATGGTTGTTCGATTTATATGAGTAATATGTTTTATGCACATGCACCTTTGATAGATGGTATATTCTTATTGAATCTCGATAGTGGAAATACACATATTAATAACATTGAAGCTAAACATTTGAAATTGAGTGATAACTTGACCAATATGTGGCACTGTCGTCTTGGTCACATTGGAGTGAAGCGTATGAAGAAACTCCATTTCGATGGACTTCTTGAATCACTTGATTTGGAATCACTTGAAAGATGCGAAGCATGTCTGATGGGTAAAATGACTAAGACTCCATTTTCTGGTATGATGGAGCGAGCTATGGACTTATTGGAAATCATACATACCGATGTGTGTGGTCCAATGAGTGTAGCATCGCGCGGTAGTTATCGTTATGTTCTTACCTGCACGAATGACTTGAGTAGATATGGGTATATCTATTTCATGAAACATAAGTCTGAAACTTTCGAGAAGTTTAAGGAATTTCAAAGTGAGGTAGAGAATCAACATAACAAGAAGATTAAATTTCTACGTTCTGATCGTGGAGGTGAATATCTAAGTTACGAGTTTGGCGAGCATTTGAAGAAATGCGGAATACTTTCACAATTGACACCGCCGGGAACACCACAGCGTAATCGTGTGTCCGAACGTCATAATCGAACTCTCTTAGATATGGTTCGTTCTATGATGTCACTTACAGATTTACCGCTATCATTTTGGGGTTATGCATTAGAAACAGCCGCATTCACTTTAAATAGGGCACCATCTAAATCCGTTGAAACGACACCGTATGAATTATGGTTTGGGAAGAAACCTAAATTGTCGTTCCTTAAAGTTTGGGGTTGCGAAGCCTATGTAAAGAAGTTACAGCTGGACAAGCTTGAACCCAAAGCGGAAAAATGCGTCTTCATGGGATACCCAAAGGAAACTATTGGGTATACCTTCTATCATAGATCCGAAGGAAAAATCTTTGTTGCCAAGAATGGATCCTTTCTAGAGAAGGAATTTCTCTCGAAAGAAGTGACTGGAAGGAAAGTAGAACTCGACGAGGTTGTTTAACCTTCTCTCGAACTTGCGAGTAGCGCAACACCGGAATAAGTTCCTGTGGTGCCTACACCAGTAAGAGAGGAAGCTAATGATGATGATCATGAAACTTCGGTTGAAGTTTCTACAGAGCCTCGCAGGTAAACGAGAACTCGTACCACTCCTGATTGGTATGATCCCGTTATGAGTGTCATGTTGGTGGACAGCACCGATGACCCTGCGACATATGAGGAAGCGATGATGAGCCTAGATTCCAATAAATGGCAAGATGCCATGGAATCTGAAATTGGATCCATGTACAAAAACCAAGTATGGACTTTGGTGGACTTACCGGATGGCCGAAAGGCTGTCGAGAACAAATGGATTTTCAAGAAGAAAACATATGCTGATGGTAATGTTATTGTCTATAAAGCTCGACTTGTCGCAAAAGGGTTTCGACAAATTCAAGGAGTTGACTATGATGAGACTTTCTCACCAGTAGCGAAGCTAAAGTCTGTGAGGATTATGTTAGCAATCGCTGCATATTATGATTATGAGATATGGCAGATGGACGTCAAAACAACGTTCCTCAATGGAGACATTGATGAAGAGTTTTATATGATGCAAACCAAAGGTTTTGTCGATCCTAAAGATGCTAAAAAGGTATGCAAACTTCAACGGTCCATATATGGGTTGAAGCAAGCATCCCGAAGTTGGAATCAACGTTTTGATAAGGTAATCAAAAGTTTTGGTTTTATACAAACTTATGGAGAAGCTTGTATTTACAAGAAAGTGAGTGGGAGCTCTGTAACATTCTTAATACTATATGTAGATGACATATTGTTGATTGGGAATGATGTAGACCTTCTTAATAGTGTCAAGGAATATTTGAATAATAGTTTTTCAATGAAAGATCTTGGCGAAGCAGCTTACATATTAGGCATAAAGATTTATAGAGATAGATCGAGACGCCTAATTTCATTGTCACAAAGTACATATTTGGACAAAGTTCTAAAGAGGTTTGGAATGGAAGATAGCAAGGAAGGATTCTTGCCCATGTTGCCCAATACGACCTTGAGTAAAACTCAAAGTCCAGCAACAGCAGAAGATAGACAAAGGATGAGTAAGAGTCCCTATGCCTCAGCCATAGGATCTCTAATGTATGCCATGCTATGTACTAGACCCGACATTGCATATGCTGTTAGTTTGACTAGCAGATATCAAAGTGATCCATGAGTGGATCATTGGACAGCGGTCAAAAACATCCTTAAGTACTTGAGAAGAACTAAGGATATGGTTCTTTCTTATGGAGGTGATGAACAACTCGTTGTTAATGGTTACACCGATGCTAGTTGGAACACCGATCCGGATGATTCTAAATCTCAATATGGATACGTATTTACTTTGAATGGTGCAGCAGTTAGCTGGAGGAGTGCAAAGCAAAGCGTTGTGGCGAGATCTTCAACTGAATCGGAATACATAACTGCTTCGGAGGTTTCACAAGAAGCGATATGGATGAAGGAGTTCATTACATGGCTCGGTGTGGTTCCAAGTGCGCTGGACCCAATGTCTATCTACTGTGATAACATGGGAGCCATAGCCAATGCGCAAGAACCAAGGTCACACAAGAAGCTGAAGCACATCAAGCTACGTTTTCACGCTATTCAAGAACATGTCCAAGATGGTGACATAAAGATTTGCAAAGTACACACAGATCTGAATGTGGCGGATCTGTTGACTAAACCTCTCCCGAGGGAAAAACATGACCAACACCAAATTGCCATGGGTGTTCGGTATATTACCATGTAATCTAGATTAGTTGACTCTAGTGCAAGTGGGAGACTGTTGGAGATATGCCCTAGAGGCAATAATAAATGTAGTTATTATTATATCTTTGTGTTTATGATAAATATTTACATTCATGCTATAACAGTATTAACAAGGAAACATTAATACTTGTGTGATTTGTAAACTAAATTAGAGTCCCTAGTAAAGCCTCTTCATAATACTGGCTTGTTGGTTAATAAATGATTGTGGTTTCCCTATCATGAACATTGAGATGTTATTAACAACAAGATCATATCGTTAGGAGAATGGTATGATGGACATACTCCTATAGATAAGCGTAGCATAAAGATCAAGTCATTTTAATAGTTCAATTTCTATATGCTTTCTGATACATAGTAACCTAATTCCTTCGACCATGAGATCATGCTAATCACCATCACCGGAAGGATGCTTTGATGACATCAAACACCACACCGTAACTGGGTGGCTATAAAGGTGGCATTGAGTATTTGGAAAGTATTGGTTGAGACACATGGATCAAGAGTGGGATTTGTCCATCCATATGACGGATAGATATACTCTGGGCCCTCTCGGTGGAATGTCATCCAATTAGCTTGCAAGCATGTGACTGGCTCACAAGGGGTCACATATCACGGGAACGAGAAAAGAGTACTTATCAGTAACAAGGTTGAACTAGGTATGCAGAGATACCGACGATCAAAACCTCGGATAAGTAAACTATCGTGAGACAAGGGAAATTGGTATCATATGTAAGTGGTTCATTCGATCGCAAAGTAATCGTAGAAATATGTGGGAGCCATATGAATTTCCAGATTCCTCTATTGGTTCTTGTTCGGAGAAGTGTCTCGATCATGTCCGCATAATTCACGAACCGTAGGGAGACACACTTAAGGATTCGATGTTGTTGAGTAGTTATGGAATGATGAGTAAGAGACCGAATGTTGTTCGGAGTCTCGGATGGGATCCGAGATATCACGAGGAGATCCAGAATGGTCCGGAGAATAAGATTCATATAAGGAAAGTCCTGTTTCCGAGTTGGGGAATGATTCCGGTGTTTTCATCGGGAATGTTCTAGAAGGTTCAGGAAGGTCTGGCACTCCGGAGGGGAAGGGTACATGAATGTGTCATGACAATATGGAATGGTTGCATCATGTACTAGGTATCATGGCTGAGAAAAATAAAGGGATAAATCAAATCCTAGTTTGAAAAGTCAAACGCCAATTTGAAAAGTCAAACGACAAGTTTGCTTGGTGGAGGGAGAGTAGGAAACCTACTTGGGGAGGAAGTCCTCCTCCCTCCACCGCCGGCCAAGGAGGCCGACTTGGGGGAGGACTCCCTGGCCGGGCGCCTCCACCTATAAAATAAGGGGCAGGGGTGCCCCCTCTAGCCTACACCTCTCTCCACCAAACCCTAGCCCTAGCCGCCGGCCTCCACCAAGTCGCCGCCACCCCTAGGGTTTGCCCTAGCCACCGAGTTGGGGCTCTACCATGCCCTATCTTCCGGCCTAGCCCTCTCTCCTTGGTGCCTCTAAACCCTAGATTGCCAAGGCCTCTCTCATAGTCCACCATACTCGCTCCGGCTTAAGGCGAAGCCCTGCGAGATCTCCCCTCTACTTCCGGTACCACGCCGTCGTGCTGCCGGAATCGCGAGGAGAGTGCTACAACCTATGCTGCCTGTTGGAACAAGGGAGAGGAAGGTCTTCATCGAGTACCGAACGTGTGACCGACTGCGGGAGCGCCGAACGGAGCAGCCTTGAAGGATCGTCTACACGATCTTGAGATCAGCAAGAGTACGACTACATCACCCACGAGAATCCGCTCTCGTTAAACGCTTTGGAATCTTCGAGGGTGAGTTCCTCTATCGTCTCGTTGCTACAATCTAGTAGATAGATCTTGGCTTGTTTGTATGCATATGGTAGAATTTTTTTGTTTTCCATGCTACAAACCCCTACAGTGGTGCACCCGCAAACAAACGGGCAGGTAGAAAAGGTCAATGGCCTCGTTGATGGTGGCATCAAGAAACGCCTAATGAGACCACTCGAACGGCTCGCGGGAGCATGGGCAGAAGAGCTACCCTCTATACTTTGGAGCCTGCGCACAACGCCAAACAGCTCAACTGGATACACGCCTTTCTTCATGGTGCACGGAGACGAAGCCGTGCTACCCGCAGAAGTACACCATAAGGCCCCACGGGTTGTCGCCTACAGCGAAGCCGAATCAATGGCCGCACTCGAAGACGCCATCGACACACTCGACGAGGCACGCGACATCGCCGCAGATCGATTGGCGGTCTACCAGCAGAGCCTCCGCAACTATCACAGCCGTCGTCTGTGCCCAAGGTACTTCATCGAAGGAGACCTAGTCTTACAACTCAAACAAGAGCGGCCGAAGAAGCTTGAGTCACCCTGGGAAGGACCCTACGTCATCACCGAAGTCATCCCAGGTGGCGCCTATCGCCTCAAGCACGTGTAGTCTGGAGTCGCATACTCCAACCCATGGAACGTCGCACAACTGTGACGCTTCTACCCCTAGCTATCCCCCTTTTACTTTCAATAAGGCTATTCAGCCAAGGCTACTTAGCCGAACAATGTACCTCCTCATTACGATATGAATAAAGCTAAGTGTCTCGCCCCAAAATTTATCTTTGACTCGCATTTCTTTATGCTACAACACACTCGGGGGCTCCCCCCTCACCTCGCGACTTCGTCGACTGAGGATAACACATGTACACCTGATTAGCTGATCACATCAGGCTAACAAAAAGGGCATGCATACAACAAAGCACAACAATGTAAAAACAATCAACAATTACATCAAAGGGCATAATACGTCCAGTCGAATATATAAAAATTTTACATCAATATTTTTACAGGTCCTACCTATTCTGAAGGATCACCCGCGCACGGTGCTCAAAGAGATATACAACTTCCTCGGCATACTACCTCATAGCCGCATAGTGCGGGCGCATGTCGCATAGGCCACCATCTGGTCGAGGTGGTGGCCCAGCCACCACAGCCGCAAGATTTACGTCAGGACGATGCAGCCGCACAAGTGAAAGAGCGGCCTTCACACCCGCAACTAATTGGTGCCGCACCAGCTCCCTGACATGATGCACATCTCGAAACTTCGCCAACAAGACCCAGATAGTCGATGGCGCTTCATCTAGGGGAAACATGACGTGAAGAATTGACACCAAGGAAGTCTTCACTTGCCGCAGCACCCGCGACACTTGGTGGGCACGATCCTGCACAGTCGCAAGGACCATGGCACGGTCGCGATCCATCTATAAAAATCCACCAGCCTCCATATCTTGCTGGGTCAGGCCATTGATCCGAATGGCAACACGCTCCTTCTCCTCCTTCGGAACAAGGTTAACACCTGCAACACCCACAAAGTAAGATGACCAACCAATAGGCGCATCCGAAAATGAGCAGCAGCTCGAAGAAACTCACACTTCAGCTATTCGGCCAAACGCCATAGCTCACCCATAAGATATTCCTCTCTGGCGGTGCCCTGCTCCACCTTTGACTTCCAAACGTTCGCATGGCCTCGGATGCCAAGCAACTCATTCTCAAGACTGCGGACGTGGTCACGAAGAAATACAAGCCGCGACGCATCATCCAAGGATGGTCGCGGCTGCGGAGCAGACGAGGTATCGACGGGGTCATCACCCGAAGGTCCCTAGAGGAAAACAGACAAGTGTATGAACAACACACGAATGGGCAACAACTCGAAGATTCATTATATACAACAAAAGCCACTACGCGGCACAAGAAGTGTTGATGAAGATATTACAACAAATAAGACGAAAACTATCCTACAACTACAAGGCCTAAGCAGCTGTGTCCTGAGTGGCCTCGGAGCCATATTGCCTGCTCTTGACCTCTTCCTGCTGCCTCACCGCATACTCCGCCAGCAGGTCAATCATCTTCGGCCCATAGCCGATGCCTTTCTGCTTGCGCTTGTACACCGTGGGCGCATCGGCTGACAGCGCATCCGCCAACAAGTCGACGTCCTCAAGGGCAACGCCCTTGGGGACGAGCTCCTTGTAGAAGCGTCCGAGAACCTCCTTGGCTCTGGCAAGAGAGCCAACCACAGTACCACAGTCGTCTTCGACCGCCGTAGTAGCATCATCCAGAGCACTACCATGCTCCAGAGCACCGCGGTCAAACTCAATGCCTGTGGCATCTAGAAAAACGGAAAAGGAAAAGTGAGAACCAAACAAACCCAGAGAGACAAGGCAACCGAAATGGAACAAGTACAGATGAAATTAATCACCCGAAATAGCCTTGGCAGTAGCCATCAGCTTCTTGGCTACCTCCTTCTGGCGCGAAGCTACGGCGGTGGCGAGTTGCTCCTCGCGGTCCGTAGCTTCCTGCTGCAGGTGCTCCTTGGCCGCAGCAGCGTCGGCTAGCTCCCGCTCGAGGCGCTCCTTCGCACCAACGACGTCCTCGGCCTTTTTCTCTGCTCGCCCGAGGCTCTTTTTGAGAGCATCAAGCTTGCGGAGGGCAGTGTTATTTTCATCTGCAAAAAGCAGCAAGAGCACGCATGAGCCTTGCAAGCTAGCAAGCACACAAAAAAGTAGAAGATCTAGTTAAGGATGTACCTTGAAGCAGCCGCAGGATGGCCTCCAATGCCAGATGCTGCTTCACCAGTTGGTTGGCGCCTTGCACAAAAGGCTGCGAGAAGAAACAACTTATCAGGAAAAGGGCTCGGCGGTTGTGCCCAAGAAACGAGAAAAACAAAATTAAACTCACGAAAAGCGCTCGGGGGCTCCCCCCGAGACGCGCACAAAACAGAAGCAATGATCAGCAGATCATACGAAAAATGCTCGGGGGCTCCCCCCACGGCAAGAACGGAAACACTTACATGATCATACGGCGACTCTGAAGGTCCGACTGTAGTCTTCTTGGAAATGACCACCCGAACCTCCTGCGGAGAAGGGTTCAGAGCAGCGCCCCCAGAGGTGGCCACCGTCTGAGAGGGAGGAGGCGTCATCTTCGACTCCCCGACCATCTCCCGAGTGGCATCGCTAAACGAGCCCTCAGAGGAGTCATTGCAAAAGAAAATACCAGTCAAAGACAAACAAAGCAACAAGGATAGATAGCAAAGAGCATCCGAAAGAACTTACGAGTCCATATTGCTCAGGTTGAAGACAGGCAAGGCCCTCTTTCCCTTCTTCTCTTCCTTCTTCCGCTTCGCTGGCGGCAGCGGTGCTATAGCCCGCACAGGCATGGCAGGAATAGGGGAGGAAGAGCCACCATCACCTCCACCGTGACGCACAAGGCATGGCGGGTCCCTAGGAGTCGGCGGAGTCGAGGCATCCGACGATTCGCTCGAGCTCCGTGCCCATTTTCGGGTGTGCTCCTCGCTCAACTCGAGGGCTTCCTCAACCGGTGACTGTGCCTAGGGAAGCTTAGACATGGAGTCCACTACCTCATTGTCCAGCACATCCAGAAAACGTTCGGGTAGTGGAGGCACCATGCCAGGTACCTTAAACTCCTGCACAAGGAAACCAAACTTTCAGAACAAGGAGGTACAAGAAAATGCATTCGGAAAAAGCGCTACGCGCACGTCCCAGATCTACACCTGCGGAACCGGTCGAGAGGCACTGAACGGAGGGGTCAGCGACTTCCCCGGAAGGTCCTCTTCAGCTTTGAACTTCAGCAGCGGCCGAAGGACTCTATCGAGGTCCCTCTTGGAGAGCTCCTCAGCCGCAACTCTCGTCAGGTCGTGGCGGCCAGTATAAAGGAACATTGGGTGCGCCCTAGCCTGGAGCGGCTTCACCCGATGTTTGAGGAAGGTGCGGATAATATCCACACTGTTCACCTCCTTCTCTGGAATCACCTGGAGGTCCTCCACCCGACGGTAGAGCCCCTCTATCTCCTCCACCTCACCCTCCAAGATGTGGTTCTTCCAGGACCTCTTCGGCTAGATTTTCTGGGTGGAGGCGAAGGGAGCAAGGCCAAAGTCTTGCCCGTCCACTGTGGAGTCACGGATATAAAACCACCTCCTCCGCCAGTATTGGACAGACTCAGACATCGAAAAGGAAAAGAAGAGAAAATTGGATCGAAGGGAAATAATGCAGCCGCCGATCGGATAAACTCCGTCGGAGCCGGATTGCCTCTTCACGGAATAGATCTTCCGGATGAGGCCAAAGTGCGGCTCGATACCGATCAGAATAGATCTTCCGGTGATGAAACAGGCGATGTGGAGAAGAGAATTTGGGTAGAGATGGTGGAGTTGGATGCCATAGAAAAAAGCAGTCCACGGAGAAAATCGTGGACTGGGAGAGAGAGGCCCCGAAGGACAAAAGCAACAAACATGACCCGAAACCCTACGGGTGGACGGGGAATTACCTCGTCGCCGGGAATCTTGACGACCTCCTTGTCATCAGACCCTGCTCATGAAGCTTGCGCAGGTCGCCCTCGCGCGTCTCCGTACGTCGCCAGCCACCATTGGTGACGCGAGTGGCGGCGGTGCCCTTTTTTCCGCCGGCAGCAGCGCTGTTGCCCACCAAGGTGGAGGCCTTCTTAGGCTTCCCCATTGCAGTACAGTGACGGCGGTGGTGTGAGCGCAGAAAAGTGGACGAGAAAGATCGAAGAACTTCCAGCACACGGCGAGAAAAGCGCAAGAAAGTGGAAGCAGTGAAAAGTGAATGGCTGCGGTGAAAAGAAACAGATTGTTCCCCACAGTTATATGGAGGAAGACGATGAACAGGGACCGTTCATCGAGAAGCCCTAGAGCCAACATCAAATCCAGCCGTCCACGTGTCAGCACGGCAGCGAAACGTCGCTCGCACGCTGTCCACTATGCACGGAAAACGAGGAGACACCGTAATTATCGCCACGTCGCGCATGACTAGTCAACTCCAAGTCAGAAAGTGGGACCCATGTTCGTCCAGTCGCGTCACCTCTGGCGCCGCAGACGCTTGAGATCACCGATCGTCAGCACTGACATCATCAAAGTTATACTTGCAACGGTTACAATTTTTTTGGCTAAACAGCTAAAGTACTCACTTGAATCTACGATTCGAGCAACTACTCGGGGTCTACTCCTATCAGGAGCGCTGACCGAGCACCCGAAGCATGAATAGCATACTACGGCAATGAACTATCCTTCGAGTCCTACTTCGAGTCTGTGACTCCACTATGGACTCGGGGGCTACTCCCATACGGAGGATCGATTCAAGCATCCAAAAAAATTGTGTCCTACGGACCTGAAGCGAACAATGACTGAATTAAAGTCTCTGCTCGAGTCTACGACTCGAACAGACACTCGGGGGCTACTCCCATAGGGAGCGTTGGTCGCGCACCCTATGAATTCTACGAGTGCGATCCTTCAGATCAGAATGCAAAAAGTTTTCGGCAACTTTGCCCCGATTAACGCTAAGTGAGAAACATCCTCCTTGGTCACCCGAAACACCTCCGCAGTGATAAATTTTTGGATGCTGTGTCTACGACGCAAAGATAAGACCTACAGATACCATCTGATGGCCTGGTAACACACACGACTGCGCTCTGCTAGTAAAAAATCCGTGCCAACAGGCGCGATGAAAATCCCGACGGACGCGTTGGGTACATCGTTCGAAAATTACTGGAATTCTACTCCTGTAAGTCCTCAACAGCTTGAGTTGAATTACGCCAACATTTGTTCCAGGTTCGAGTCAAGGGACTCGAATCTGACGAATATCGTGTTGTTTTTTCCTAAGACAGTTAACTGGCACTGATCCGTCAGGAGAGACAGGCACACGCATCAACAATTCCCTACACACCAGAATCATTTCTCTAAAGAACAGAGACAATTGCACCCGAAAGATTGAATAGTCCTCAGCCGAATCTACGATTCGACTGAACACTCGGGTGCTACTGACATGGTTATACCCTACGGGTACACGACTACAGCATACCTGGTCCAGCCCAAGGAAGGCCCACGATAATGTGCGTGGCCCATGAAGATATTGGGTGGCCCAAGCCCATGACGTCTTCGGATCCTTGGAGAGCAAGACTAGATTAGATAGAATATTCAAAGGGGAAAAACCTAAACCGGTAACCGACTCGATCTGTGCCCAGTACCTGCCTACTTCTATATAAAGGCTAGGAGGGCACAACGAGGAGGGCACCTCTCATAGCACCGCATACACACTTCCACGCCAGATTGCATCTGCGCACCCCTGTAACTTTTGGTTCCACCATAATCAAGAGCAGACAAGCAGGAGTAGGGTTTTCCCTCCGGGGGCCTGAACCTGGGTAAATCTTGTGTCCCCTGGTTGCTTGTCTGTTAACCGTTCCATGATCTCCAGCACCCCCATGTTCTCCAAAACCCAAGCTCATAACAATGGGCATTGACGAGATCGATCCTCGTCACTAGGCGCGGTCTAGGCCTGGCTGCGTGGCTAGGGGGTGTGGCCCCCTCGAGGCCCTCCTCCGTCTCGTCTTCCGGCTGAGTGTTCCCCACGGTAAAATATTGACTTTGGCTTTTGTCCCGTCCAATTCCGAGAATATTGATTTTCTGCCTTTTCTGGAACCAAAAAACAGAAGAAAACATGCAACTGTCATTGTGGCATCTTGTTAATAGGTTAGTCCAGAAAACATATAAAAATACCTCAAAGTGTAGACAAAGCAAACAAAACTAGATACTAAACAAACATGGAACATCAAAAATTATAGATATGTTTACGACGTATCAAGCATCCCCAAGCTTAACTCCTGCTCGTCCTCGAGTAGGTAAGTGATAAAAAGAATAATTTTTGAGGTGACATGCACCATCAAAATCAAGATCAAACCATTTGCAAGCATTGAATGCTGGGATCAAAGAACTCTAAACATGAGCATGAAAGAAGAAGTTCTAACAATAATACAAAGTAACTATGCATGCAACATGAAAGGTTACAAACAAAGATCATGAATAACAATGCATTGAAAGACGTTTGTTTGTTTCACATATAGAAAACATATCATAGTGGCATTCAGCTTGTCCCTCATGGAGTAGAAAATAAATGCATATGACACCTTCAAAGTTCATAAGAGTGACTAGATACAAATAGTTCAAGATCAAGCAATATCAACAATATGCATCAATCAATAAGTTTTGGGACAATGCACATAGAACAAAGAATGACAACTATGCTCTCTTAATTGGTGCCTAAGGATAGAAGGTGGAGACTCAATATAAAAGTGGAATAAAGGCCCTTCATAAAAGGTAAGCAGGGATTTCAAGTCTGATAAAGAGCTTCCAAAAATTATGGTACTTGTTAGATTTCAGCTCTCATTGCCCCTATCATAAGCATCTTGAAGTGATTAAGGTTAAAGTGAACACACTATGGAGTATATGCTTGACAAAGTATAAGTTGGCAATCTCATGTCCCTTGAGTACGAGGGCCGCTCCTCATGCTACTCAACTTTAGTCACCTGTAAGTTCTTGTCATAGTAAGTACATGTGTATCATAGAGAACCGCCAACGGGGTACCCCTTGCACATGATACAGGAGCTATCCCATAATAAAAATAACAAGGCAAGCAGACAATGAGCATCTCAGCAATCTTCTTATTTACCATGGGAAAATGGTGCTTTTTCTCTCTTTCCTCTATTCAGTGTGTCTCTTTTTTATAAGAAGAAAGCTTCATATATTGCTCACTATGGTGATGCTGCAAGTTTCCGCCATGATTAGGCATGGCTTAGGCTAGCGGCCCAGGCGTTTCTCTAACACACATACATAACTCCATGGATTTAAAAGCTCCCCTTTTATTTCACACCGACGACATCCGCAAACAAAAGAGCATGATATCAACTGGGTACAATGTACAAGTGCAATGTTGAAGGCGTTCTCCATGACATCATGGTTCTTCAAATTCCAACGTATAAGTGCAAGCATATACAACATAGGTGACACAATGGTTCAAGTTTATTTAGGGGCAGGAAAAATAAAGTGTGCCATCATGTTTGTGAGAGCTTTAATCACTAAGTTTTCACATAACAAGTTTAATTTGGAAGATAGATAAAACAAGAATATAGTTGGGATGGCGTAACACACCATGCATAGAAATTTATAGTGGACACTTTGGAATAACTTGGTTTCTTGGGAGTTGGATACATGAGCAGAGCTTACTCATACAAGTGGAGGCTAGCAAAAGACTGGGAGCGACCAACAAAGAGAACAATAATGGCCATAATCATGAAGAGCGACAAAACATTACTAATCAAAGCATAAAGTGGTACCACAGGTCAAAAACTAAATGATCATAGAGGCTATGGTGACTTGTTCATAGTCATAACATGGTGTGAGTATGTGCCAAGTCGACCCAAACAAAGCATCAAAGGAGAATACCACAATACTATGCTTTTGTATGCTAAAACAACGCATGATTCTTTCAAGGAACATTAAGCAATCATAATTGTTTGGAACAAGTCATGCTACAACATTAATCACTAAGCATAAGGTAAAAATAACATCTAGCATGACATGATAAAGTCTGAGTCACAGTCAAAGCAACTTCCTCTTGTACTACTCAAGCAAGAACTTTCTACTCCTCTCCAACACCAATCAACTAATTTGAAACAACACAGCGATAACGGGGGTCCAACTACTTTATTCAAGCAAACTAAGCAAACAAAAACCAAAAACAAAAACTAATACGCTCCAAGAACAACACAACTATGCATGAAACAATAAAAACGAAGTGTCTAGAAAGACCTGAAATTTTTATTGATGAAGAAGGGGATGCCTTGGGCATCCCCAAGCTTTCATGCTTGTAACTCTTGAATATTTCTTGGGGTGACACGGGGTAGCATCCTCAAGCTTGAGCTTTTTTCCATTCTTCATCTCATTACATCATTGTTTCTCTACACCTGCAAATTTTCCTTCATACAAAACTTCACACAATCTTCATTAGCAACATTAGTGTATTCAAAAGATAATAGACCTTTGGGTTTTAGTTTTAAAACAGAAAAACTTTCAATAAAGACACAATCTACTGTAGCAATTCCCTCAAAAAGCTCAATTTCCCAAAAAGAACCCAAAAAGGAATCAATAAGAAGCAAATTCAAATAATGGCAGAAATCTGTCAAAACAGACCAGTAGGTAGAAACCGATTTTTTCGAAGACCTTATGTTGCTCAAATCAAAAAGTGTTGAACTAACGAAAGTTATCTAACAACCCGGGGGATTTATTCAGCAAATTACAGCTCAATCCGACTTACATAGATTTTACACGAATGTTTATAGTGGAGCACAAAAATCTGTTTCGAGACAGCAACTCCCCAAATCTTACTTCCCTCTCACTAGAGGTTATTCTTGGCAGAAAAATCAAATAAAAAGGATAAGGAGAGGTCATTACAGAAGTAATAACTTCCAAGACTCAATAAAACTATTGTGTTATCTCCTAAGAAGTACTTTTCTTTAACGCCTTTAAGTTAGGCACGAGAAGCAAGAATCAAGTATTTTCAAATGAAGAAGCATAAAGATCAATACTCAAAATATCTTCAACTAGGAAAGGAATCTCATCCAAATGAGTTTTAGAGGATCCTTTATCATCTCTCTTGGGTTCACTGCTTTCATCCAATGGGTTTTTAGGAACAATCCAATCAAAATTCTTTTCTAGGGCTTCATTCATTCCTACAAGTTTAAAAGGTATGGGTATTTTAATTTCCTCTCCATTGGTTTGGTTTTATCCAACTTTTCTAATGTACCCATAACATCTACACATGAGCCTAGCATATTAAAACATTCAAAGAACTTTTTGGCTTCCTTAGAAACATCATTGAACTCTTTTCGCAAAGTTTCTAAGATAAAATCTCACTTTTCAGCATCCTCCTCTTCTTTTAGTTTAAGAAACATTATTTGCATCATGGGGTTAAGGTTAACAAACCTAGCCTCCAACATATGAACTAAAGAAGTTGCAACAATTTCATAATTAGGAGCAAGTTCTGCTAAGGATCTATCTTCAATATCCTCATGTTTGCTAACATGATTAAAGAATTCTTTAATATTTCCTTTTCCAATTATTGACCCACTACCTATTGGAAGGTCTTTCAGGGTTAACTTAGGGATCAACATCGTGAGCTAGAGCAAGGTGACAACTATAGGAAGAACTAATTTTTTTGTGTTTTTGATAAGAGAAAGCAAACCAAACTAAACTAATTTTTTGGAGTTTTTGATAAAAAGAGGCAAACAAAAGAAGGCAAAAGAAACTAAGCAAAACAAAAACAAAGTAAACACAAAGGTTGTGAAGGACTCCCCTCATGAAGCTACCCTTAGCCTCCCCGGCAACGGCGCCAGAAAAAGGCTTGATGCGGCTTAGATCACTATAGAGCTTCGTTGGGAGACCCCAAGAGGAAGGAATGCTGAGTAAAAAAGCAAGTTTTTCCCTCAGTAAGAAACCAAGGTTATCGAACCAGTAGGAGGAAGGAAACGACTCAAAGGTGTTGCTAGCAACTGGAAACCTGCACAACACAAACTCAAGACTTTGCCCCAACGAACAGTGATGTTATCAATCTCACCGGTTTGCTGAAAACAAAGGATTAACTATATGGTGTGGAAGGTAATGGTGGTTTGCAGAAAGTAAACAGTAACAATGGAGGATGTATCAATGGTAAAGATTGGACTAGGGTCCATAGTTCACTAGAGGTGTTCTACTTAAGATAAACAACATGGCATACTGGGTAAACAAATTACAGCAGGGCAATTGACATGACAGAGCAAAGCATAACAATGCAAAACTAGACATTCATGATCCTATGAGATTTGATTGGGCAATACAACAAGATACATAGACCGCCATCCAACTGCATCTATGACTAGTAATCCACCTTCAGGTTATCATCCGAACCCCTCCAAAGATTAAGTTGCAAGCAACGGATAACTGCTTTAAGCAAAGTGTGTAAGGTAAACAATCCACTTGTTCCATGAACAAGAGATTGATGTTTTCTCCCTAGTAGCAACAACACATCTACAACCTTAGAGATTTCTATCACTTCCACAGATCAAATAGAGGCATGAACCTAATATCGAGCATAAATACTCCCTCTTGGAGTCACTAGCATCTACTTGGCCAAGATAGCTACTAGAAAGGGAGAGCATGAAGATCACAAACAACACAGACATGATAGAATCAATAAGATAGAATCATTAACCAATCTGATAGAGTAATCTCAATATCCATTGGATCCTTGCAAACACAACATGCATGATTACAAATAGATGATCTTGATCATGAACGGAGCTCACAAGATCTAAACATGGTAGCACAAAGGAGGAGAAATAACCATCTAGCTACTATATGGACCCGTAGTCCAAGGTGGAACTACTCACATATCATACCGGAGGCTGGCATGATGATGAAGAAGGCCTCCGGGATGATCTCTCCCCTCCGACAGGGTGCCGAGAAGAGCTTCAGATCCCCACGATCTAGGGATGATGGTGGCGGTGGCTATGGACTATTTCGTGGAAGATTGATCGGGTACTTAGGGTTTAGGTATCGGGGGCTTCTTATAGGCGGAAAGGGAGGCCGAGGGGGTGCCCGAGGCGGCTGCAGCCCCCAGGTGTGGACCCCTCGAGGCCCTCCTCCGTCTCGTCTTCTAGATACGTGTTCCCCACGGTAAAAAATGGACTTTGGCTTTTGTCGCGTCCAATTCCGAGAATATTGATTTTCTTCCTTTTCTGGAACCAAAAACAGAAGAAAACAGGCAACTGGCACTATGCCATTTTTCTAATAGGTTAGTCCAGAAAACATATAAAAATACCTCAAAGTGTAGACAAAGCAAAGTAGACTATATACTAAACAAGCATGGAACATTAAAAATTATAGATACATTTACGACGTATGAATATCTCAGGAATGTCCGAAAAACTATAAGGAATGAGTGCAGGAAGAAGGACATAACCAAGTGTCCGAGTACTTCAGGAAAAGAAAACAAGCTGACTCAAGGTTCTTCTATGACTTCTAACTTGGTGAAGTAAATAAGGTGCTAAGTTTATTCTGGTCAGATGAACATTCAAGAAAGATGTATGACCTGTATGGAGATTGTATTAGCTTCGACACAACTTACAAGACCAACAGATACAACCTCCCGAACCTCCTGATTGCACCGTTTGTAGGTGTAACATGCCATGGCAACAATTGCTTGTTTGGTTGTGCATTTGTTCACACCAAGACTATTGATATTTTTAAAAGGTTGTTTAAAACATTTCGAGAATGCATGGGAAACAAGCATCCTACTATAATCATCACAGATCAGTGTGCGTCAATGGCTAAAGCAATACCCACAGTTTTCCCTAACATAGTGCACAAATTTTGCCTTTTTCCATATAAGAAAGAAAGCCGAGGAAAAGTGTGGATGATCATTTGCTAACACATGTAGACTTTTTAGATATCTTGTGCAACTCATTGAATGTAGAAGAATTTGAATTCTTGTGACCATAGATGATTCAGAGATATGATGTTGGGCACCTCAAACATTTGAAAGTAGTGTGGTATAGCATGCATATATTTGTTCCTGTTTATTTCAAGAAGGATTTTCCCCTGTTATACACTAAACTGCTAGAAGTGAAGGCACTAGTTCTGTGTTCAAAGACAATGTAGGTGCAAGCTATAGTGTCATTAGTTTCTTGAGTGAATACCAGAGGATTTGTGAAGCAATTCAGGAAAAGGACAAAGAGCAGGACTCAATTACAAGGACTAATATCCCTAGTTATCATTTCAACAGTCATATTGAGATACACGTGGGTAAACAGTCAAATATTTTACAAGTTCCAAAGCCATCTTAAGTTCACAACAAAATTACAAGTTGATGAGGTTGTTAAAAATGAGAGATATGAAGTTTATAAGACAAGAATGCTTGCAGAAAATGAATTTAGGCCTCAGCGGTTTATTATCTTGGTTAATCTACCGGAAGAAGATTTCTCTTGCATTTGTTGCAGATTTTAGAAAGATGGCATTTTTTGCAGTCACATTCTTCATGTTCTTGTGAACCTTAACATATCAGATATTCTAGCAAAATATTTCCTTGAAAGGTGGAAGCCAAAGGAGAGAAAAACCATAAGAGATAGGAAGTTCAATCTGCCCATGCAGCTCAGAGAGAAAGACAATCACCATAGGTTCAGTCTTTTGTATGACAAGCTTATTGACATTGCATCTGATGGTTCTAA
The DNA here is from genome assembly GCA_023614405.1 of Avena insularis. Classification (NCBI taxonomy): domain Eukaryota; kingdom Viridiplantae; phylum Streptophyta; class Magnoliopsida; order Poales; family Poaceae; genus Avena; species Avena insularis. The sequence continues at coordinate 524,396 of JAJUPC010000080.1, forward strand.
ATAAAATGATAGGTATCTAATGGTTATGGAAGAAGCTAAAAATATACAGGAAAAGATGGATGCAATGAGTATAGATGATGAGCAAGAAGAGCTGCTAAGAAAGCATGAGTCAACTCAAGCAGCTAGGCAGACTCTGATATTTGATGATGGCTACACTGATATTCTCCAGAATCCTGATGTTGGTAAGCCAATAGGGAGATCTAATACAGCTAGACATTATAAAACTTTAGCTGAACAATTCATAACAAAATATAAGATTAGTTGCAGCTATTGTGGTTCACATGAACACTACTATGCAACATGCAAGTCAAAGCATCTACCTAAGTCTACTTTTGACAAGAAAACTGCAATAAAAAGGCTTCATGTAAGATAATTTAATATTTAATGTAAAATTAGAGAGGAACTTATGTGTCCTTAGTTGATTTAATTCTATTGAACGTGTTCTGTAGGTTCTAGTGCGCCTAAACATAAAGAGAGTTATTGAAAAACAGAGCAAAGCAAAGTAAAGAAGATGTCAAAAGGACAAGCGAGTCCTATGGAGTTGTGAAAGAAGATACACTCGATTAATAGACAAGAAAAAGAAATTTGTAAACTATGTGTTATTTCTTTGTTGCCAACAAGGTTTTAGACGTGAACGATGTACATCTGTTGACATTCCGTCATCTCTATCTTTTGGTCAAGTAGTAACTAGAAGAATGCAAAACCTATTGCTTAGTTTGTTTCTCTATGTTTCATCCTTCAATTAATACTGAATTCACAATTAGTACTAGAAAAGAAATATTGAAAAATACATGAGGTATTTTATATTGTGGACCTTTGTTGTGATCTGCAAGATTACTTCACCATTAGTTCACCAGCAAAACAAAAATCTATCATTAGTCATCATTTGTTGTTTATGCCAGAAGGAAAAACATTTGAATGTTAATACATTAGACTAAGGATGAAGATAAAAAGCATCAAAAAAGAAAAATCATGCTAGCATCATAGTGTGCAAACTAATAATAAATTTGACAAACGTGTAAATTAAAAAAGCATACTTGAACGATCTTTTCTATGTGTGAAAAATGCTTTAAAATGTGTACCTTTTGAAGTGTTCTTCATAATTTAAGTTTGTTCAAAATGCTTAGTCCTGTTAATGCACAAACATATAGAAAATATGTACTACATTTTTTAAACAGAATTGAATCTTTCACACATGGGTAACCTGAAGCTTTCACAAAATTTAGATATATTCATATAATACTATAATCATATCTGAAAATCTGCTAGCATATTGGTTTATGTGTTTGTTTCCACAACATGAAGAAGCACACAAAAAATTAAAAAATAAAAACTCATGTCCATCATTTTACAACTGCTACCCTCATGAGTATATAACACTAGATTTAGATGCACAAAACATTAGAAAAAAATTCTTCAATTTAAATCTTGCTTCCTTTCGTCTGTAAGATACAAACTCTCCTCTTGGTGATGTATTTACTTTCCTCTAAAAAATACTACAAAAAATGCCTTTTTGTTATATACTACATAAAATATCTATATTTGTGTTTGTAGAAAACTGTTTTTAGATATAATGCTTACCCAAGTGTTAGTAGAAACAAGAATTTTTCATTGGATTTCCTCTTCTTATTCATGTAAGCCTACTAAAACAAAAAAAGCAGAGCAGTAGAACACGCAGAATAGTTCAATGACTATGGCCAAACAAAAATGAAAAAAATAAAATTACTTGTAGGTCAAACATGCTGATGAAATCCATTTCATTGATTTCCGAGTTGTAGTCATTGAATAGATTGTCTGTTGTAATTCTAATACGGGACTCTGGTATCTCTTCAGCTGAAAACGAACAAGAATGGGGGTTCCTTGTGCAAAACTTCTGCATGTACTTGATAGTGAAGATTCCGCAATCATTTCTATTTTGGATTGGTTATTTTAAATAGAATTTGTAAGAGGAAATATAACAAAAACTAAAGAGTACGGATTTTTCTGTTTTGACAAATTTGGGAACAATCTGCCAAAGCTCTTGAAATTCATATTCTTCAGATTGCATTGTGTTCCACGTATTTATGAAATTTTAATCTGCAGTGGCAAAAAATAGAGAAATATAAGAAATCAGAAACATCAAATTAGCAAAACTATAATTGGTCGTGCTTAGGTCTCAGGTGTGCCTAATAAAAACAAACATACCAGCATGTTGTCAACTTTCTGATGCAGTGGACTAGTTTATCCATATAGCGAGTCAAGAAACAAGAATTTTCGAGTCTTCATATCAACGGCAAACACGAACCAGTGATTGTCATACAAAGATGGGAAGTTCATTTACATTTTTGGAGAAAATAAAATTTAGCGTTTATATATATTAAAATGATCATACTGTAAAAAACAAAACAAAATGTTCAGTTAAATAAAAAATTACCCTTTCAGATTGATGCAACTTTCTTGCTGAATCAGCAGCCTTGAAATTTTTAATAACATTCTTATTCCAAACATTGTTCTTGTATTCACTAGGCCATTTTTCTAGGAAATATTCATGTTTATTAAAAATATAATGAATATTAACAAACTGAGTACCAAATGTATGTTGCCAAGAAAGTAAAATGGCATTCAGCGATATCCCAAAAAATTACTTACTGCCAAGGTGTGGAAGAAGAAATGTTTCTTTGAGTATCATGGATGGTTATCCTTGAATATCTTGTGACACCAAGCATTAATCACCCAAACCTCCACCCATCCATATTGTTTCATTGATGTTCCAAGTTGCTCTAATGACACTCGTGCAGTTGTTCATGTTGATAATCTATCTACTATTTTGGTTGAGGAGAAAAGAAAGTCCAAAAAAACATAGTTAATATGATTGAAAAAATAAGATAATATTAGAACACATGTAATTTACATAAAAAAGATTGTTCAACAAAAACTAAACATAGTGCTATTTCTTACTCTCGGTAATCAGGGTCATCACATAGTGTTGTTATTGTTTCATAAATGATCATCTCGTGTGGCTGAAATAAACTTATGGTAGTGTTCTCGAACGACGATCTTATGTAATAATTGGGTTTAACAACTCGCTTTGGGGGTACGTTCTCCTTCCCTGATGACATAGTGCTACTCCCTAAGGTCAATCCAGCGTTATACAAAACGTCGCTTCTTGTTTCCATGTCATTGCATGCACTTTTGAAAACCCTTTCCCCCAAGAATTGAACTTCTGGTGAAGATGGCACATCTCTGTTTGATCTTTCACCTAAGAATTGTACTTTAGGTGACTTTTTCTTATGTTTTTCGCAAAGGAATTCAACTTCTAGGGGAGACAGCTACAAGAACATAGGTGAAAAGGGTACTAGTTCATTAAAAAGTACATTTGTAAACAAAAACAATTCATAATTTTGGAGATATAAACTATAAAAAGCTGTAATGAACACATATTGCATATAATATAGATGCATATATTTTGATCTGTAATTATTTTAAGTTGCATAGAAGATAGTTGCATAAATGATAATAAAAATTAGGTAATGGTACTGAAAAAAGTTGATATGCTCACAAGTTCTTTTAGCTCCTGAATTTTTGATATCGAAGTCATGTTATATTAATCTTGAATCAATTTCCTTCATGCTATATTCCATCTCGCTAGGAGCTCATTATTTGACATAAGCTTTGATGGTTCAGAAGGCTGAATAATATGTGCAAAAAAGAGTAGTAAGAAACACGAAAGGAAAAGCATAAATAAAAGAGAAAGCGAAAGTTGAAAACATATTTAAATGAAAAGAAAGAAAAAATAATAGTTTAATCTCACAACTAGGTCAATTAATTCTTTTATTTCGTTGTCTGTTGTAGCCTTTTTCTCTATGTATTGTGGCCTAGTGTAACTTGCTTGTCGTTGAGCACATTGTATCGAACTATACTCAAAATTGCTGCTTGTATTTCTCTGCAATTTTTTGAAAATTATTAACAAGTGTTAGCACTCGTTTTGGTCTCGTAGCTAATCAAGACAAATGGAGACAGACACACAAAAAGGTCCACATGGAGGATTATTAATCATCATCAAACAGGCACCATATTAAGTCAAGTCATGATCAGGCTTAATAGCCGATTATGCTAGTGTTTAGAGAAGATCCAGAGACTGATATATGGAGGCTTCAACTATGACTCCTTCATGATGACCTCAAATGAAAAAGTTTCGAACATAAAAGTTGCGTGTATCATTAAAACAAGCAACTTTGGTTTTTTGAATCATCACGATCCGAGATAGTATGCAAATTTGGGAGCCAAAATATTGACAGAGGCAGAATTAGCACGACTGGAACTAGGGGGGGGGGATCGCCGGACCACAGACCATGTCTCACCTTTGGCGTGAACAAATGTCTAAAATTCGTCTGAAAATCGCTAGATTGATTTATCTATTTACGACCAAGATTAAGCGGTTAAGATCAACTCGGATGAAAAAGTGCAAAACATGATAGTTCTTCTTTTTTTCGAGACAAACAACTATTCTTTTGGAGCCATCTTCAGCCGATCAAGTATACGACCTCCAGGTTTAAAATACGACCGAATAGATCTAAAATCATTCGATCAAAATCTGAGTTGATATAAAAATAAGAGGAAAAAACCATCAATATCAGGTCGGATGGAAAATTGGTCAACACAAAACTTCTTAGTATTTTCTAGACAAAAAACCTATATTTTTACAACATTTTGATCTGAGCTTGTTTATTATCTCAAATCTGGTCTGGAAGGTACAAGCAAGTTTTTCACCGAACAGTTACGCAAATTTCGGGTTTGCTTGTTCGAGTTGGACCCCAACTAGGATTTTGGACGTGAATCTAACCCTCTTTCTTGCATGCAAAATCCAGCCGCTCCTTATATACATGAGTAGTGACGACCGATTGAACTAACACAATTGAACAAACACATGTACTACTTTTTCGTGTTCATCTACTTTTATCCCTCTCTCTTTGTATCTTGTTTCTTGTTCTTCAAGTTGGAGGCTGCGAATCCGCGAGGTCCTAGGGGCGGCCAGGCCGACCTAGGGCATCCCATAGCCACCGCGCTGCCCTGACAGGGTCCCTCCTGGGAGACCGGGGTTTCGCGTCTCAAAAGCGTCCACGGGACTGTCTTGCGTATCACGCTTCCAACGAGCCTCCCTCGGCGCGTGCTTCCACGCATCACGATCGGCGCCAAGGATACACAGTGACGTTTTTATGTGCGAACAAACTTTTTGGCGATTCTGCTGGGGACGAAGCTTTGAATGGTCTCCAACCCATTCTAGCTATGAGGAGAGCGTCATCAAGAGGCTGCAATCTACTACGGTATGAATACCCAATCCAATTATGTACATGCAAGTAACTCTAATGTCCATGTTGCTAGATATTTTGACATGTGTAGTCATCGGCTAGCCCTAGTTCTAACTATGAGCAACTGCCGATGCAAAATTATCTACAAGCTTCATCTAGTTTTAGCGACTTGCGATATGTAAACTCGAATTTTCATGCATTGGCAACCCCAGAAATCCATATGCCGATGAACACCATGATAAATTCGGTCAATCAATGTAAAACACCCGTTGTTAGAAATTTCAATAGTATGCACGAGGAAGTTTCATCTATTTATTCATCGGCAAATAAGTTGGAATATGTTGATTCATCTTTGCACATGCCAATGGATAAATGAATTGGCCAAGATACTACTAGCTATTTGGCCAATTATTCTCAACCATCATATGCTACACCTTATGTTACTAACTTTTCAGCACCATATGCAACTAGAGATATTCATGATTCTACTATGCACCTTCAGAGTGGTTATGGCCGAATAAATGGGAGTTCAATAAAGTATCATGTGCATTCATCTAGTGTTGACGCGTATGGTATAACCCTTGTGCAATTACAAAATTTTGGCAACCCATGGCCGAAAGAAACCGAAAGTGCTCGGAGGCAGGCCTATCCAAGTTGGGCCGAGGTTAAGGAAAAAATCATGCTCCATACAAACAATGAAAAGCCAAAGCTAGCAGGCAGTAACAACGACGACTTCACTACACCGACATTTGAGGAATTACCTAAGGAACATCGGCAAGCTTATGAAGTACTCGGGAAGAAGCGAAGAGAAGAAATCGAGGCACTCCAAAAAAAGCACGAGGAAAAAGATATGCAGGAGTTTCTTGCAAAGCTCGCAAAGGATCTTTAGTACGTCAAATCCCTTCCTCCATGCATCAATCAAGTTGAAACCTCTGCTACACTGAGACAAAAAGAAGAGGTTTTGTAATCTGATGAAACCCGTAAAGGTACAAATGATTCGGCTAGGATGGTTAATTTGATTACTGAAAAATCCGAATCAGAAAATACATGTGCTGAATCTACCGAATCAATAGAAGAAAGCTTCGTTGATCAAGTGCATGGAAAGTTTAGCAAAACTTCCATGCTTAACTTTTCTGGATGTAAGGGATCTTACATCCCTATGAGTTTCATGCCAAAGAAATTTGTAAACATCAACAACAACAAGAAGGTATAGCCGAACAATGTTCGGTTGACAAAGAGCATCAAATTGAAGAGGCACAAGGTCCAAAACAGGAATAAGACAAGGCTTGGAGAATTACCTAGAGGCCGAGCAAGATATTAATGAGGTCATGCGATCATCATTCTCTTCCAATGTCTTCAGAGAGGTACATCTAGCAAATAATTCACTCATATTCTGATTTGGTCAAACCTTTATTATTGATACATCTGTTAGAAAAAATTCCATAAGCTATGATAGACCAATTGAGAGAGGTAATTTATTTGTTAGAAATATAAGTTTTACATAATATATCGGTCAACGCATTGTGCCTTTTAGAGAGACTGGCAGTAACAAATTATAACAACAAAAGTTTTCTCCATCGTTTCATTTGCATTTTATATCTACATGGGCAGCTTTGTTTATTTCATACTTGGCAAACATTTGGTCTCAAGTGAGACATATATGTTTTAATATTTTTGGTCTTAGAAACCTAAAGCCAAGGTTATTGTCACTTATGAAAGCCGATGCTAGTATAACTATGTATTCAAATACATAGGAAAAGAAGTCTAGAAAACAATGCATAGCCGAATTGGATGATGTAAAATTTGAACAATTTGGTTGCTCAATTCCAAGCCGTTCTCACAACAAGATCGATTAGAAGATAAAAGGTGTACCTTCAGTTTGAGTATGTGTGATCATATCTTTGATATGTTGCTGAAAATTGATTATATTAGAATTCTTGATCACAATACTGAGCCATCATTACAAGGACGAATGTATTGCAAGTTGCATGATTCGTTCAAGCATAGTATAGAGAGTTGCAACATGTTTAAGCAATCAGTTATTAATAAGGGACGGTTGAAATTTTATGAAATACAAATTGATGACCAATCTATTTCGATTGGTATTGATGACCAAATGATATTGCATTGGCTACCTCTGGTCGATTCATATAATGATGAGAAGGTACACAAGGAAGATGATGGGATCAAGCTTTCAAGCAAACAGATTGTTGAGGAGCATTTTGCAAAATGTTCTTGAAGGCGGGAGTTCCATTTAATCTACAAAGAAGACATAATTCTATACATCGTGAAAGGGTATTACCAAATCATTATTCATTTGATTAGTTGCAATTTGTTGCTAATCCAAGAGGCCAAATGCCTGAAGTTCATAATCATATTTGCTCTTTTATTTAATTTGGCTAAAAATATTTTGGTGGATGGATTATGCATGCCCATTGGGGCAAATATATATGGTCGATATTTATTTTATCGCCCTCAGATCATTATCCAGTCATGGATGATGTGGTGTTCTAACATCGTCCTTAGTGTTACTTGAGACCGAGACAAGGTATGCATTCATTAGCAATTGTGCTTATGCTTATGTGTTGATAATTTGGGTTATAAATCTATGAAAGGCCAAATTGTCTTTAATTTCATTACTGGGCGTAGATGGTGAGCATGATATTGATATTGATCTTGTCTCTATAGTACCATGGGAATTACATTTTGACTGTCCGGTTTTAAAAGCAATAGCCAATGCATTGGTATTGTTTATTTATCTCCTCATGGTACTGTTTTATGAAGTCTCATGACGCTTAAAATATCTTGCTGAATTTGGCCGAATATGCATCTTTGTTATTTGTGCTAGAACTTTTTATTGCTATAGGTGCTACATATATTGAGGCTTCTAGTGATTCGTTGTGAGTAGTGGAACAATGTCCTTGGTTTACCAAAGTTTCGACAAATCACTTGTTATTTATCTTGATACATGTCTAGATGTGAATTTCATCTTGGATTGATTTATCATTTCTCATATATCTGGACATGAAAACTCAAGAGCAAATAAGTTGGCTTAGTAAACATTCGGCGACCATGTTATTCATGATATATTTCATATTCCACAAGATCCAATGCTTTGTTTCGCTAATATAGATAAGGCCTGATTGGAGACCACCGCTTCAGCCACTAATGAAAGATCTAGTGCAGGTCAAGAATGAAGAATAGAGTAATCCTATTGTTTATTACATGAAAATCTGAACTAAAGGGTGAACATGATAGTTCAGGCTAAGCGAGCATCATTGTTGGAGTTTTTCATGAAGACATTCATTGTATCCATCAATTGTCAAGATGAAAATAATTATTCCCAAGGGAAAATATTTGCAGAAGTTATACCCAAGTGACAACAAGCTTGGATATAAAATGGCCGATATATATTTATCGCTCGTAGCACATATGGCCAATATAGAGTTATCGACCTAAGATAACCAGTGGACGATGGAGTGTTGACATATCGTCCTTAGACTAAAAGTGGAGCAAGTCATTTTCCGACATGCAAGGTCTGCCAGAAAACAGGAGGGCATGTGTTAGCACTCATTTTGGGCTCGTAGGTAATCAAGGCAAATAGAAAGAGACACACAGAAAGGTCCAATTGGAGGATTATTAATCGTCGTCAAAGTGGCACCATATTAAGTCAAGCCATGATCAGGCTTAATAGCCGATTATGCTAGTGCTTAGAGAAGATTCGGAGACTGATATATGGAGGCGTCAACTATGACTCCTGTCGTGGGAATGGCCACGGCAGACGCTGCAATCGGCAACGAGTAGTAGAACAAGGGGCAAGGGCGGCCAGCCATCTGTGGTGCGAGATGAGGGCAAAGACACAAGGATTTACCCAGGTTCAGCCCCCAGAGGGTAAAGACCTACTCCTGCTAGATTGTATTATGGAGAGAGTACAAGGGCGAGCTCGACGACTAGGCGGCGAGTCGCTGGGGTGTATGATGGAACGTGTCCTCTATGCATATCCTAGGGAGGTTTATATAGGTTCACCTCTCTAGGGTTTACAGATCTACAACCGAATTACTTAAGGATTCAGAGGGTTCTTGACCTAATCCGACTGGGCCTAGCTATGCTTCTGGGCCTCCAGCTTCTAGTCGCCTGGGTCCTTATCAAGTCTCGATCCAGTCGCCGTCCTGCAGGCCCACTCGCTGGTAGTTCGGGCCAGTAGGAAACGTCCTGCTAGGTTTACCCCGGTAGGCATATCCCCATCAACTCCTTAAATATGACCTCAAAGGAAAAATTTCCGAACACTACAGTTGTGCGTCTTGTAAAGAAAGCCACTTTGGTTTTTGAATCAGCATGATCCAAGCTAGTATGCAAATTTGGGAGCCAAAATACTGACAGAGACCGAATTAGCATGGTCGAAACCGGGGGTCGCCAGACCACAGACCATGTCTCACCTTTGGCGTGGACAAAAGTCTAAAATTCGTCTGAAAATCGCTAAATTGACTTATCTTCTTACGACCAAGATTGGGCGATCAAGATCAACTCGGATGAAAAAGTGTAAAACATTGAAGTTCTTTTTTTTAAAGACAAACAACTTTGCTTTTGGAGCCATGTTCAGCCGAGCAAGTATACAACCTCCAGGTGCAAAATACCACCAAACAGATCTAAAATCATTCGGTCCAAATCCAAGTTTAATACGAAAATAAGAGGAAAATACCATCAAAATCATGTCGGATGGAAAAGTGCCAAACAAAAAAGTTCTTAGTATTTTAGAGGCGAACAACTTTGCTCTTTACGACATTTTGATCCGAGCTCTTGTACTATCTCAAAAGTGGTCCGGAAGGTACATGCAAGATTTTGGCCGAATAGTTACGCAAATTTTGGGTTTGCTTGTTCGAGTTGGACCCCAAATAGGGTTTTGGACGTGAATCCAACCCTCTTTCTTGCACGGAAAGTCCAGCCTCTCCTTATATACACGAGGGGTGATGGCCGATTGAACTAACACCAATGGAACAAACACATCTACTACTTTTTCGTGTTCATCTACTTTTTATCCCTCTCCCTTGTATCTTTCTTCTTGATCTTCGTCGTTCTTCATGATTGTAGGCTGCGAATCCACGAGGCTCTAGGGGCGGTTAGGCCGACCTAGGACAGCCTATAGCCGCCGCGCCGCCCTGACGCGGTTCCTCCCGGGCGTGCGGGGTTTCGGGTATGAAAAGAGCACGCCGGACTGTCTTGCATATCACGCTTCCGGCGAGCCTCCCTCTCCGCATGCTGTCGTGCATCACGCTCGGCTCCGAGGGTACACGGTTCGTGTTCGTGTGCGAACAACAAGGTAAAAAGAACAGTGATAGCACATATGTCAGGCCACGTAGAGATAAAACAAAAAAATTCCTGTAATGTGGTGATCCCAAGATCTAGCTGAGGTAGAAGGCCACGAGGATTACCACTAGACGCGCGGTTGCGGATTACTGATGAAGCGTGTCAGTTGATGCAGTGCAGTCCTCACGATCCGATCTGATCACAATCGTCCTGTTGCTGAACGTACAACACCTCTGCTGGTATCCACACGTACAAGGAGGAGCACCAACGACGAACTTCTAGGTTCATTACGACGGCTGGACTGCTATGTAGCTAGGGTTTCTGTGCCCCACTATATATAGGGAGTGAACATGGGCTCCACTTACTCGTGGCCCATACACTAAAGTCCATATAATATTAGTCACTATGACTCTGACTCACTGACTCAGTCCAAAATCCGTCTTGGGTCTGATGGCGGCTCAGATCACTTTAGAGCTTCATTGGGAAACACCAAGAGGAAGATATGATGAGCACAACAGCAAGTCTTTCGTCATAAAGAAACCACGGTTATCGAACCAGTAGGAGGAAGGAAACAACTCAAAGGTGTTGCTAGCAACTTGGAAACCTGCACAACACAAACTCAAGACTTCGCCTCAACGAACAGTGAGGTTGTCAATCTCATCGGTTTGCTGAAAACAAAGGATTAACTATATGGTGTGGAAGGTTATCGTGGCTTACAAAAAGTAAACCGTAACAATGGAAGATGTATCAATGGTAAAGATTGGACCGGGGTCCACAGTTCACTAGAGGTTTTCTGCTAAACATAAACAACATAACATGCTGGGTAAACAAATTACAGTGGGGCAATTGACATGACTGAGCAAGGCATAACAATGCAATACTAGACATTCATGATCCGATGAGATTTGATTGAGCATTACAATAATATACATAGACCGCCATCCAACTGCATCTATGACTAGTAATCCACCTTCAGGTTATCATCCAAACCTCCTCCAGTATTAAGTTGCAAGCAACGGATAACTTCTTTAAGCAGGGTGTGTAAAGTAAACAATACACTTGTTCCATGAACAAGAGATCGTTGTTTTCTCCCTAGTGGCAACAACACATCTACAACCTTAGAGATCTGTCACTTCCCCATATTCAGTAGAGGCATGAACTCACTATCGAGCATAAATACCTCCTCTTGGAGTCACTAGCATCTACTTGGCCAAGATAGTTACTAGAATTAGAGAGCATACAAGATCTCAAACAACACAAACATGATAGAATCAATAAGATAAAACCATTAATCAATTTGACATGGTAATCTCACTATCCATCGGATCTCCACAAACACAACATGCATGATTACAAATAGATGATCTTGATCATGAAGGGAGCTCACAAGATCTAAACATGGTAGTACAAAGGAGTAGAAACAACCATATAGCCACTGAATGGACCCATAGTCCAAGGTGGAACTACTCACGCATCATACCGGAGGCTGGCATGGTGATGAAGAAGGCCTCTGGGATGATCGCTCCCCTCCGGCAGGATGCCAGGAGGAGCTTCAGATCCCCCCCAGATCTAGGGACTATAGTGGCTACGGCTAAGGACTTTTTCATGGAGATCTGATCAGGTACTTAGATCTAGGGCCTTCTTATAGGCGAAGTGGGAGACCGAGGGGGTGCCCAAGGAGGCCGCACCCCAAAGTGAGGGCCATGCCTAGGCGTGGCTGTGGGGCCCCTCGAGTCCCTCCTCTCTCGCCTTCTAGCTCCGCTATCCTCAGTGAAATAGTGACTTTGGCTTTTGTCCAGTCAAATTCGAGAATATTCATTTTCTGGCTTTTCTGGAACCAAAAACAACAGAAAACAGGCAACTGGCACTGTGGCATGTTGTTAATAGGTTAGTCCCATAAAATGAATAAAAATACCTCAAAGTGTAGACAAAGAAAAGAAAAGTGGATACTAAACAAGCATGGAACATAAAAAATTATAGATACTCTTACGATGTATCAGGGTCCAACCCAACCAGATTTCTGGTTCAGATCCAATCCGAACTTGATCCCGCTCTTAAGTGTGTGATCCCGCAGGCTCATGGTAACTTGGACACGGTTGGAGTCCAACTCTCAATCGATCAGTCGGTAGTGGATCCTAGCAGAACGTGCCGACTCCCAAGTACCAAAGAGTCATGACGACTTTCCTTTCCAATGCGACTTGCGTCCGAGTCCCTTTTGCCTCACGATATACCTTGTTAGACTATAGGCGAATATTTTTCATCCGAGATAAGTGATTCATCCTACTAACTCTTAGTCGATCGCCTCGGTTAACACTTAACCGAGTCGTGCATGGCCATGCTTTCTGAATCATATCATCCAAGAGGGCCCAGAGAATATCTCTCCAACTAGAGGGGAAAAATCCCATCTTGGTTATTCACATCACGCAGCTTGATTCTCAGTCGACCCGAACTCTGCCTTTATAGCTGCCCAGTTACGGATCAACGTTTGACAGAGCCTAAGTCGGTGATCCTCAACTCGGACTATACAATAACCTCAGGTCTAAGGATTACATTGATTGAGATATACAAATGACAAATTGTTTGTTGTACCTCAATATGGGTAAATCTGACTCGCTAACCTCTTTAGCTGAATCAGTGTAAGTCGGAATAACATATCCATGCCCATGACAAGTGGAACCGAGTCATCAGCCGACTTTCACATTGGTCTAAGTTGTGTGTCCAACACCAACCTCGATGACCAAGGATATTTAGTACAAACAACAAGAATGTATAGTTCCACAACTGAATCACATATTCAATGATACACATCAGATGTTTATACAAGGACAACTTAATATCTTTATGAATATAATGGGAAATATCATCATACATGATTCCCTCTAGGGCATATTCCCAACAGTCTCCCACTTGCACTAGAGTCAATCTTCCGACATCACATGTCTAGGCATCTAATGCCCATAGCTCTTAGGTGCGCCTCATGCTTTGGCTGTGGTAACGGCTTTGTCAACAGATCTGCAATATTTGCATCCTTGTGTACCTTGTATAACTTGATATCACCCAGATCCACTAACTGGCGAATCAGGTGGTACCACATGAGTATGTGCTTGTTTTCTGGTGTTGTCTAGGTTCCTTAGCTTGTGCAATAGCACCATTGTTGTCACAATACACATCTAACGGATTGGACGAGCCCTGAACCACACCAAGATCCATGAGGAAATTCCTCATCCAAACAGCTTCCTTTGCTGCCTCCGAGGCGGCAATATACTCAGCTGTGTTGAAGATGAACACACAATCTCTTGCTTGGAATTCTTCCAACTCACAACCCCTCCATTTATCACAAACACATACCCAGATTGCAAAGAAGAATCATCTGTGTCGGTAAGATAACTCGCATCCATGTAACCATTTACACTGAGTTCATGTTCACCACCATAAACCAAAAACGTATCCTTAGTCCTTCTCAAGTACTTTAGGATATTTTTAGACGTGGTCCAGTGGATTTCTCCAGGTCAGCCTGGTACCTGCTCACAACACTTAGATCATAGGAAACATTTGTCCTAGTACAAATCATGACATACATGATGGATCAGACTGTAGAAGTATACGGAATCGCAGTCATCCGACTTGGCTCATCAGTTGTCGTAGGACACTAAGTCTTGCTAAGTTTTACACCATGGGACATCGGTAAGATCCCCTTCTTAGACAATTCCATGTTGAACTTCTTCAACACTTTGTCCAAATAAGTACTCTGACTCAATCCAATGAGCCTCTTTGATCTATCTCTATAGATCCAGATTCCGAGAATATATGTTGCCTCACCCAAGTCTTTCATTGAGAAACTCCTTTCCAATGATTCCTTGGTTTCTTGCAACATCTGGACATCATTTCCAATCAATAATATTTCATCCACATATAAGATTAGAAAGTTTACTTTGCTCCCACTAAACTTCTTGTATAAACAAGAATCATGATCACTCTTGATGAAGCAAAACGATTTGACTACCTCATCAAAGCGAATATTCCAACTCCGAGATGCTTGCTTCAACCCATAAATGGATTTCTGAAGTTTGCACACCTTGTCAGCATTAACCAGATCGACAAAACCCTCGGGTTGTATCATATACACGTCCTCTGTTAAATTTCCGTTAAGGAAAGCCGTTTTGACATCCATTTGCCATATCTCATAGTCGAAATAGGCTGATATAGCTAACATGATCTGAACTGTTTTAAGCATCGCTACGTGATGACCCACAACTATAGGGGGTGTATCATAGTACTTTTGTTAAATAGGAATGTCGATCCCAATGAGGAGCAGAAGGTGTTGACTAGTGGTATGGAGCAGGAAATCTCTGTAAATACTTAGCAAACGGATTTTTAGGGGTTTTCTGATAAAGCAAAGAAATAAAGTGCAAGGAATAAAGACAACGAACAACTGAGCAAGTGGGCCAATCGTTTCTTAGCAAAGGACAAGCCGGTGGAAATACTTATAAGGACCAAACGTTCTTGAGGACACATGGGAATTCTGTCAAGTGCTTTCGCTTCAAATAGCTGAGTACCCTTCTTTGGTGTTGTAAGTGTTGTGTAGGTGAACCTGTGCTAATGTACTGACCTTACTTGGACTAATACATACTTGTTATTAAACCCCCTGCAAGCATCCGCAACTACAGGAAAGCAATTAAGATATAAACCTAACCACGGCCTTAACCTGTGAGATCCTATGCTCCCTTGTGAAATGGTGTCCTAACGGGGGTTTAGGTTTCCGTCACTCCGGCAACCCCACAATTAGTAGCCAAATATACAATGCATTCCCCTAGGCCCATAAATGGTGAAGTATCATGTAGTCAACGTTGACATGACACCACTAGAAGAATAGCACCACAACTTAAATACTAAACCATTGAATAATATCTCAACACAAATCCACTACTAACATCATGACTTCTCCCATGTCCTCAAGAACTAAACAAACTACTCACAAGTCATCATATGGATCAAGATCAAAGTTTATATGGTGATGGATAACAATCTGAACATAAACAATAATCCAATGGCTCCACTCACAAACATCAACTACAATACAAATTAACACTGGGAAAGTTTCCCCTACGAACTATGCCAGTATTCAACCCAATTGTTACAGCGGGATTGAGTGGTGATGATGGTGCTGGTGGAGATGATGGTGTGGATGATGATGATGATGATCCCGATGAAGCCTAGATTGATGATGGTGTTGATGGCGACAATCTCCCCTCTTCGGGAAGGAATTTCCCCGCAGAAATTTGTTTGCCAGAGAGCTCTTTCTCTCTCGGTGTTTTTCGCCTCGCAGAGGCGCTAGAATCTTTTTGTTGTTGCTCCCCCGTGTTTTAGGGTTTCGAGGAGAAGACATAGGAGAGAGGGCGGAGCCGGAGGCCGGCCAGGTGGGCCACACCCCCTGTAGGCGTGGCGCATGGGTGGCCCGCACCTGGGGGGTGTGGGCCCCTTGTGGCCCAGCTCCGCCTCCCCTTCTGGCTTCCTTCGTCTTCTGGGAAAATATGATTTTCCATAATTTTTCTGGTACTTTTCTGATCTTCACGAAATTGCATCAAAACACCTCTTTTTCCATCAGAATCCTGACTCCAGCAGTTCATCCTCCAAGAATCATCCAACATGCAAAAACAGATGAAAAGACATAAGTAACACCTCTTAATAAGAAATATATCAATGAATAGATGCAAATTATGATATAGAATGGTGATGCAAATTGGATGTATCACTACGGGCGAGAAAGTCTCATCGTAATCAACTCCTTGAACTTGTCAGAACCCCTTCGCGACAAGATGTGCTTTATAAATGGAAACATTTCCATCCATATCAATCTTCTTCTTATAGAACCATTTGCACTTGAAGGGTCTTGCACTGTCTGGCAGATCAACCAAGTTCCAAACTTAATTTTCATCCATGGACTTTAACTCGGATCTCATGGCTCCAAGCCATGACTCGGAATCAGATCCCACCATCGCTTCCGAATAATTTGCCGGCTCATCAATGTCTAATAGTAATACATCACGAACACTTCATAATATCGCTGATCTTTGTAGTATGGGTGCTGCTGCTCATTTAATTTAATCGCTCAACTCAACCTCCAATGTTTTTCCGACTGCCATCGCCATTTCCTATCAAATTTCTTCGAGCTGCACCGTTCTCCCACTGACTCCTAGACCGAGAAACTCTTTCTCAAGGAAGACACCTTTCCAAGCGACAAACACTTTGCTCTCTTCTCGGTTGTAGAAGTACTAACCCAAAGTTTTCCCTTGGATACCCCACGAAAATACACTTATCCGACTTGGTCGTAAGCTTGTCCGACTGAAATCGCTTGACAAAAGCTTCACAGCCCCAAATATTGAGAAAAGACAAACTCTGCTTTTTGCCTGTCCACATCTCTTGCGGTGTCTTCTCTACCGACTTTGATGGTACTCTGTTTAGTGTGAATGCTGCTCTTTCTAGACAATGACCCCAAAATGATAAAGGCAGATCTGTCCGACTCATGATCGATCGTACCATGTCCAATAAGGTCTGATTCCGCCTTTCCGAGACACCGTTCCTCTGCGGTGTTCCTGGCAGAGTAAGTTGTGGAACTATTACGCAACCTTTCAGATGGTCATCAAACTCATGGCTCATTTACTCGCCTCCTCGATCGGACCGAAGAAACTTTATTTTCTTGCCGAGTTGATTCTGTACTTCATTCTGGAATTATTTGAACTTTTCAAAGGCTTCCGACTTATGTTTCATCAAGTAGATATATCCATACCGACTCAGATCATCAGTGAAGGTAATGAAGTACTCATAAAAACCCCTGGATGTCATGCTCATTGGTCCACATACATCACTATGTACTAGTTCCAACAAGTCGGACGCCCTTTCACAACTCTTTGCAACAGGTGTCTTGGTCATTTTTCCGAGTAGGCAAGATTCGCATGTCTCGAACAACTCCAAGTCGAACGAAGTTAGGAGTCCATCATCATGGAGCTTCTTCATGCGTTTCCAACTTATATGACCAAGACGACAGTGCCAAAAGTAATTAATATTCAGATCATTTGGTTTCAACCTTTTAACATTTATGTTATAAACCGACTCACCATCAAGATTCAAAATAAATAACCCGTCCTGGACGGGTGCAAAGCTGTGAACATATCATTCAAATATAAAGAACAACCATTATTCTTGATATTCGACTCATAGCCTTGCCTCATCAAACATGAAGCAGAAATAATGTTTTGACTAAGAAATGGAACATAATAACAATTATTCAGTTCCATAATTAATCTGGAAGGTAAATGAAATTGCATCGTGCCGACTTCCAATGCAGCGACTCTCGCTTTGTTGCTGACTCAAATATCAACCTCGCCTCTTGCTACGCTCCTAGTTCTTACCAATCCCTGCAACGAGTTGCAGATGTGAATAAATGATTTGGTATCATATACCCAAGAACTATTAGGTGCATCAGCAAGATAGATGTCTATAACATTGCAAACAAGTGTGCCTGAGTCGCAAGTCATACATCCACTCTTGGCTTTGTCGGCCAAATACTTGCTGCATTTCCTCTTCTAGTGGTCATCCACCTTGTAGTAGAAGCAAGTGGATCTGGCTGAAGGAGATGGCTTAGTCCCCGAGGAAGCGCTTGGTACCAGGTCCTGATCCTGCTTTCCTCCCGACTTAGCCTTCTTCTTAGTCCAAGAACTCTTCTTGAACTTAGCCTTATTCTGCACCATCAACACTTGACTGGCGCCCCTTCTTGAGATCCTCCTCTGCCTGCTTGAGCATCCCATGCAATTCAGTGAGCTTCTTATCCATACCATGCATGTGGTAGTTCGATATGAACTGACCATACGCACTAGGAAGAGAGTTTCGAAATATATCCGTAGCGAACTCTTCGCTAATGGGGTAGCCAAGCCTCTCCAGAGACTACACGGAACCAACCATTTTGATCACATGCAAACTCAGTGGATCACCATCCTTAAGCTTGCAACTCAGCAAAGCCTGAGAGACTTGATACCTCTCAGTCTTCGCCTGAGCCCGGAACATACTTTTGAGGCTTTTGATCATATCATAGGCCTCAACATTCTCGAACTGATTTTGCAAGTACGATTCCATGTGAGCAAGCATAAGACAGCTAATATCCGTGGGCTCATCCTTAGCCCGACGGTAGGCATTGGTGGTAGAGACATTCGCATTCTCATTCGGCTCATTTGGAAGTGGGTTATCTAGGACATTGTCCTTCTTTTATTGTTTGAGAACAATTCTCAGATTTCAATACCAGTTGGTAAAATTAGTGACGTTCAGTTTATCTTTCGCAAGAATGGTTCTCAAAGCAAAACCGGATATCCGAGGGTGATTGTTACTTGGTGCCATGATCTACAACATAAAATACGCAAAACACTTAAGACATGTATTCATAAAAGAGCAAGCATATTAAACACTTTAATATTTATGCTCCCACTAGAACCAACACCCCTCCGATGGTTACATAGTGATTCAGGATCCTAGATAAGCAAGTCGGCTAGTGAGATTTAGCATCACCTCTAGTCGCCAAGTGATCTAGGTAGACAACTCCTTGTCAATCGCATCTCATACGACTCATGTTGGTCGGGTGGCATCACATGCCTCGGCTCCCGTACGAATTTTCCCCGAGTCCCACAACCGTTGTGATAGACCCATCTAGCTTACCGAGTGTTTCCACAGTAAGAGTCCGACTCAAACCCACCTAGTCGGAAAGAATTGGCAGCACCTCAATTTTATGTGCCCACTACCAAAAATGTTCGACTTGTGATGGTGCAAACACTGGCGAGAAAACCGACTAGACCTTCTTTGAGGGATTGAAATTTTACCAACTATCTAATAGAGGTAAAACAGAGACATATCAACAATACAAAATGAATCAATTATAATGTGAAATGATATGGCTCTCTTTATGGTGATCTCCATCTCCACAAAGCCTGTAATCCGACTCGTGCCAACTCTTGTCACTTGTCGTCTTACTCCATGACGCCGACATGTACATCGCCTTGCATGCCAGTCGGGTTCTCCACACAGCTACTGTAACATCCCAAAAATATTAATCAAGATTATCAAGTTCCAATCACCCAAGTTTAGGGTTAACAAAAACTTTTGTTATTAAAATTAATACGAATGCATGTGTGTGTGATGAATGCATGAATGATTGAAATGGCCATGTTTGATTGCTATGAATGGCAAGGATTTGTTTAAAGATGAAAACAACATCATCTATATCATTTCCAAGCAGAACCAAATGAAGAGAAATTCAAATATAAACATTATGAGAAAATGGTCATTTTGACCAAAGTTAACCACTAGACCACTTTGAGTGTTCTTAGCCCAAGGTTTCTAACAGAAAAAATCCAATTAATTTCACCCCTTGCTTGACCAAGTAAAAGTGCACCCAATCCTACCTTACAAACCAACTGAAACAATTTTCAAATCTATTCAAATGACAGTTCAAAATTGAATCAAGTGTAGTTACTAAGATCACCATTTCTCAAAAACCACTCAAACCAGTTCACCTTGACAAAACCAAGCAATCATATACTACCAAGCATGTAACGAAAGAACTCAACAAAATTCATCCAAAAATTGAAATGTAAACTTCTTTCGGCCATCTAAGCAAACACTTGGTGAGAATAGTAATCACTACCTAACTATCACTGTTTGTGATCAAATCTTTGTCCAATTCTTGTCGCCAATTCTTTACCCTTGTCCCCCCAGTGATCACACTTGCATTGAACAAGCTAGTAAGCTACCCCTTGCACCAGTGCAGCGCCATCAGAGCCTCGCCTTTCCATCTGACCATGGCTAGCCCGAAGGAGCAACCGCCGCGCCCCGCCATGATGTCTAGGAGGCAGCTCACCGTCCACTGCCACCCCCTGCCATGCCAAGAGAGCGCCAAAGCACCGCAGCCGACACACGCGCCACCGCCTCCCCTCACCGCCCATGCCTGCACTCACTGCGACACCAGCTACCCCCTAGACATGCCCGTTCGCCGCCTCGCGACCCATAGCGTCTGTGTATCGTCAAAACTGCCGTCGGTGTCACGCAGAGCATGAACCGTTCCCGACCATTCTCGAGCGCCCCTTGCTGCGCCATTAATCCCTTGAGGATCGCTAGGAGATCACGCACCGGCCTACACCCTTTGCCATGCCACTAGATCGTTGTATCGTCGACCCCGTCGAGCTCTGACCATGCCGTGATGCCCCTCTCGCTTGGCTATAAAAGGCCACCCCCGCCTCAATTGTGCACACCACCTCACTCCCCACCTCTCATAGAACACCCCTGACCCTTCCCCGGAGCAAGGCGAGCTCTGCATCGCCGGAATTTCACCGGAGCCCGCAGCTGCAGAGGAGGAGAAGGGCCATTGATTGGAGCCACCCTAGGAGCCGCCGCGACCACCATTTGAACCGCCATCGTTGACAACGTTGTTCGCACCCAATGCCGACCCTAGCTAGAGCCATGATGAGCCTCACACACCCCCACCTTCGCGTTAGGGTTTAGACCTCGTCGGAGCTGTTCGTCATCGACGATGAACCTTAGCCATTAGATCAGGTTCTAATCGTAGGGCCTAGACTAAAGGATACTCTTTTGGGAGCCCCTGTCTCGCTGACAGGTGGGACATCCCATTTAAGTCAGCCCAGGCGCTGCGCTATGCGTAGTGGGCCAGCCCAGTAACACTCCCGCGCAACCCAGTAGATTCAAATATAGATTATTCAATTTAACACAAACTCTATTTCTATCAGTAGATTCAAAAATCAATTCAGAGAGATTCACTGAACCAAATTGCATGAAACCAATTTTGTTAGAAAGGTATTGAAATTATCAATCCAAGACCGTTAGATTAAAACCATTTGAAATTATAGATCACCTGTAGTAAAAGTAACAAGGTAGAGCCTTTTTTGCATTCAAATATTTTTCAAAAATCAACCATAAATGCTTTCGAGTTGATTCCAACTCTCAAAAATCACATTTGACAAGATCTTTCTGAATATGTAAAAATATTTAGGTTTACATGCAGTAAGATTGGACAAGTATTAAAAGAATGCCCCATTGGCATTTCTAGTCACTTTAATTAATTAAAATAATAATGTTAAACCTTATTAAATTGTGGCACCACTTTAAATCACATTCCCAAGTGTTAAAATATGTGGTGATGACATGGTCTACATGATCCCATATTTTAATTGGAGAATATTAAATCTTAAGTAGTTTTCAATGAGTAGAAATTACTTTTCTAAAATAAAATAAATAAGACTAGGTCTTTAATTAATGTGATGATTGTGATGATGCTAGATCATCTAGTGTGAACCTTTGTGTGCTAAATAGAAGTAGTCAAGTATTTTTTGGTGATTGTGTACCTCGTATTTATTTATAGACGCTAGTACCAACCAAGGATACGAAGAGGAGGTTTACTACTACGAGGAAGAAGGAGAGGAGAACTTAAACCACTACACTACTCAAGGCAAGATAATACTTGCAAGCCCCACAACACAAGTCAACTTTGCAAGCTACACTATGCAAGCTAACACTTGCATGATAACTATGCAAAATAGGGGCCTTAGGCATATTTGGTTATACCACTTAATTATACCAAATCCCAGTTTTACTTGCAATGTAAGTTCCCTCCTTTGTAAAGGAAAGGATGCCTGTGATTGCAATGCTAGTCCCTGGATCAATGCTAGCATCCACAATTTAAGATGAAGTACACAGAAACAAAGGTCATTATTACATATCATTCCACAGACAAACATAGTCTTTTACAACTCCATGGCCACATGCCTAATACAAGAGTTCAAATATATAATAAGATAAATAAGTCTTCATCTTCATGTGCCACAGGCAAGCATGTTGAGTGTAGACTCATGACTCCTAATCATCATCAGAATATCCTGCAACATCACAAGTTACAGCCACAGTGGGTCAATACATTGGAATAGTATTGGCAAGTGATACCTTAGTAGAATATTGGTGGACTAAATACTATATGAATTTTGGCTAAGTGTAGCTTAGGCTTGCTTTGCTCAAAATAGGTTTTGCCTATCAATTGAAAACACTAAGTTTTTCTTTGTCAAAATCTTTTCCCAAGGAACCACCAATAGACATTGGGGTCCTTCACCCTTGTTCAACCACAAGTTTTACTTAGAAATTGGAATGAGGAGATTCTTGATAGATTCCATGTCTTGATGCTCAAATTGTCCAATACCAGGGACATGGCTAAGTACTTAGATTCTTCCATCTACAGAGGTTGTGCACTTCCCCACAAGACTTGATTTTCACCAAGACAGGACCTTTCAGAAGCCTTCCCTTAGACCAAATGGACGCGTTCCAACCTATCATCCCACTACCACCAACTGTCCAAATGGCTAAGTTATTGCAACCTATATGATCCAGGCAGAGCCCATATTGCCAAGTGGCTGCACTAGAAGCTTCTTAACATTTGGCCTCTCAAATCCCTTTGTTCCTGGGTGGCTTTCCACAAGTGAGATACACAAGTTAAACCATAGAAATGGGCCTTGTGTAACCACTCAACATAAACCATACCTTCCATTCCACCTAGGTGTTTCATTCACTTAGTTGTTTTATTAAGAAAAACACAAGTCCAAAGACTTAGAAATATTTTAACATAGCATGAATATTTCACCACCCTTGGTTGCTACTAGCTAGGCTAAGCATGGCATAGATAAACATCTTAACTTAGAAATTTCTAGAAATTCTACAACTACTAGGATTTCCCAAGCATAGCATATAAAGACCAAAAATTATCCATGCAAGTCTAGCAAAATATTTCTAATGCATATTTGAAAAACATAGGAATAAAATCATGAAGCACCACTTGCCTTGGTAGTTTAGAGATTAGCTACAATCCTCACAATCACAATCACTATTTGCACCAAAATCTACACATAAAATGATAGAACCAAATCACATACAAAATAAATACAAGAAAAAATATATGGATGCATGCCATATGATATGTGATGATTTCCTATACTCAACAAGATAAGTGCACAGTACTGGTTCATAAACAAGTTCAAAACTTGCCAAACAACCTTTCTTTGAACATTAAAACATTTCTCAAATAATTAATATACACAAAATAGGCCTACACATGTTTCTGTAAAAATAACCATTTTAACAGAAACAAAACATTAAACACATTGCATATATGGAAAGTGCTTTCTCTCCTGATTCCATTGATATAAAATTCATCAAATTTGGACGTGGGAATCAAAAGTTATGAATTAAACAAGTTTTTAATATCTAATAGATCTAATCCAGTTTTTAAATTCAAATCCTAGCCACGCGACGTGTTCCTATTGGTTGATACCGCTTCACTCAGGATCATGCTTCCGCACCGTTGGATCAAGTTAGATCCAACGCGCCAGATCAAAAGAAAACGGTTCGCTCCTGTTCTAATCTATGCCCTACGATACAGATCTAAAGGTGGCCGACGCTTTGACCAAGAAGTGGCGGCGCGAATGGCGGCGGGCGCTTGCCAAATGTATACACCGGTGATTCTAGAGGGGGCTAAGGGTCGAGAAGTGGCTTACCGAACTCGCGGAAACATGACAAAGCTCAAGGTGCTGCTGGTGTGGGCGGGGGCGTGCTGCAGAGGCTGCTGGGGCTCGTCGGAGTTGGAGACAGCGTCGGGTTTGCACGGGCGGCGACGTTCTGATCCACCCTAACACAAACGGAGGGCATCAGTGGGTGCACATCGATCAGGCGAACGAGATAGTGTCAAAGAGAAAGCACGGGGCGGTCGGCTTTTACCTTAATCGCTCGCCAGAGTTGGAGACGGCGACAGACGCTGACAATACTCGTCGAAGTCAACACCTTGGATCACAAGGAGACGAACCAAGGAGATCAGGAGGTGCGCAAAGATCAGAGGATCACTTCAGGGTGAACGAGGATTAGGCGCGAGCACTGGGCTTACCCGCCGGAGTGGGTTCTGTCTGCCGAGGTGTAAGGGCTAATACTGGCAGCCTGGGGCGCTTCTGGCTGGCTTGGTTGGGGGAAATGGCTGTGAGGGGGAGAGGTTTAAGTATCCAGGAGGGGCGAGGGAATTACGCTGCAGATCAATGCGAATTAAGCGCGGAATCAACGCGGCGTTTTCTGGAGGAAACGGCGGTGGCGACGGGGTATGCGCGCGCAGGGGTGGAGAAGAAGGAGCTGACCTGGCTCGGGCACAGTGGTAGTGTCTGTGGGGTAGTGCGGGTGTGGGTGAGAGAGAGAGAGAAGGGGGAAACGACCCGGGTGGGCTTAGTGGGCTAGTTTCTCTGTTGGGCTAAATAGCTGGCGCCGGCCCTCTTCCTTTTCTCTATTCATTTTCTATTTCTGTTTGCATTTTCAGAAATCATTTTCAAATGATTTCAAAAGCTGTTTGAATTCAAACCTTTTCAGGATTTTTGTAGAGTGCAAAATTCATATTTCTGGGCATAAAAACATGTGGTCTCTCTGTACAAGCTTGGTTCTTTTGATCAAATAAAATAAATAGTGACATTGCACTTGGTTTGATCAAGTTTTTAATTTGGTTTCCAAATCCATATTTGTTTTGTAAATTTTGGTTTATGCTCTAGCAATCAAGCAAAACAATCTGAGCGTAATAATGTTTGATTCATAAACAACAATCTCTCAATGGAGAGTAGCATTTGATTTAATGCTGATAACATAAAATAATGAGCTCATATGCTCCTGTTTTTGAATTGATTTTTGAAATGAACTCTACATGATCATGGATGCATGGATGATATGCATGAGTTTTGAAACATGATTTTAGGGATGTTACAAATCTAACCCCCTTAAGGTGAATCTTGCCCTCGAGATTCAGATTGGCTAGCAAATAGGTGAGGGTGGTCTTTCCGAAGATCATCTTCTCTTTCCCATGTTGCTTCCTCTTCGGAATGGTGGTTCCACTGAACTTTGCAGAATTTGATAGTTTTAGTTCGAGTAACTCTTTCTGCAGTCTCAAGAATTTTGATAGGTTTCTCTTCATAAGTGAGATCACTCTCCAATTGAACCTCTTCCTATGGTATAGTATCCTTTAAAGAAGTCTCTTCCATTTATGGATGGCATTTCTTAAGCTGACTCACATGAAACACATTATGAACTGCTGACAAAGACTTTGGCAATTCAATCTCATAAGCAACTTCTCCTTTATGACTCAGAATCTTGAATGGCCCAACATATCTTGGGGCCAATTTACCTTTGACACCAAACCTTTTCACTCCACGGATTGGTGACACTCTAAGATAAGCTCTATCACCAATTTCATAGGTGACTTCTCTACGCTTAGGATCTGCATAGCTTTTCTGTTAGGACTGTGCTATCTTCAATCTGTCTTTAACCAGTGTGACTTTCTCTTTAGCCTCTTTGATGAGTTCTGGTCCGAATAAACTTCTTTCTCCCACACCATTCCATAGCAATGGGGTGGTACACTTTCTCCCATAGAGAAACTCAAATGGTGCCATCTCAATACTGGCTTGATAGCTGTTATTATAAGAGAATTCTGCGTAAGGCAGACTTTCATCCCAACTGGCTCCATAGTCTAGAGCACATGCTCTCAACATGTCTTCAAGAATCTGATTAGTCCTCTCTGTTTGTCCATCAGTTTGTGGATGAAATGAAGTGCTGAATTCCAACCTCGTTCCCAATGACTCATGTAGCTGTCTCCAAAAATGAGAAGTGAATTGAGTTCCCCTATCAGACACAATACTCTTGGGTACTCCATGTAGACATACAATTCTGCTCATATAGATCTTGGCTAACTTAGCACTTGTATAAGTTGTCTTTACGGATATGAAATGAGCCACTTTAGTTAGGCGATCCACTACTACCCAAATAGAATCATATCCTGACCTGGTCCTTCGTAATCCGGTAATGAAATCCGTACCAATCTTGTCCCACTTCCAATCAAGAATAGGTAGTGGTTGTAACAATCCTGCTGGTTTCTGATGTTCCGCTTTCACTCTACTACATACATCACACAAAGCAATATGTTCGGCGATGTCGTTCTTGAGATTATTCCACCAAAATCTTTCCTTCATATCCATGTACATTTTGGTGTTACCCGGATGGATGGAATACGGTGAGTTGTGTGCTTCTTGTAAAATCAGTTTCCGAAGCTCCGGATCTTGTGGAACACAGATACATTTTCCATGCCATAAAGTACCTTGTTCGTCTTCATGGAATCCTTTGGCTTTTCCCTTGCCAATCTTTTCCTTAATCTCTTCAATTTCCTTATCAGTCTTCTGGTCTTCTTTGATCTTGTCCAACAAAGTAGGTTGAACATATAAAGACATGAGATGTCCTTCAGGCACAATCTCCAATCCGAGATCTCTAAATTGGGTACACAGATCATCTGGCAATTCTCCCTTAGTAAGGCCATTCACAAAAACCTTACCGCTTAGAGCATCCGCTACAACATTTGCTTTACCGGGGTGGTATTTGCAAACTCAGGTCATAGTCCTTGATGAGTTCTAGCCATCTTCTTTGTCTCATGTTAATTTCTTTTTGGGTGAAGATATACTTCAAACATTTGTGATCTGTGAACACTTCACATCGCTTTCCCAAAAGATAATGTCTCCATGTTTTGAGTGCATGGACAACAGAGGCTAACTCTAAATCATGAGTAGGGTAGTTCACTTCGTGAGTTTTGAGTTGTCTCGAGGCATATGCCACAACTTTTCCTTCTTGCATAAGTACTGCACCCAATCCATGATGAGATGCATCACAATATACTTGGAAATCCTTCTCCAAATCTGGCAAACACAAGACTGGTGCTGTCACAAGTCTCTTCTTCAATTCTTGAAAGCTGAGTTCACAACCTTCAGACCAAGAAAATTTCTTGTCTTTCTTTAGCAATTCCGTCATAGGTTTTGCTACCTTGGAGAAATTCTCAATGAACCTTCTGTAGTAACCTGCTAAGCTAAGGAAACTACAAACTTCTTTCACTGACTTGGGAGATTCCCATTCAGTTACAGCTGAAACTTTAGCAGGATCAACTGCTACTCCATCTCCTGACACAACGTGTCCAATAAACCCAACTTCATTTAACCAAAATTCACATTTGCTGAATTTGGCATATAACTTATGCTCTCTAAGTTTTTCAAGTATCAAGCGTAGATGTCCTTCATGCTCTTCCTTGCTCTTGGAGTAGATTAGAATGTATTTGATGAATACGACAACAAACTTATCAAGAAATTCCATGAACACCTTGTTCATCATATTCATGGAGTATGCTGGTGCATTGGTCAAACCAAATGGCATCACGGTATACTCATACAATCCATACCTTGTGGTGAAAGCTGTCTTGGGTATGTCTTGTTCCCTTATCTTAAGCTGAAAATAACCTGACCGGAGATCAATCTTTGAGAACACACAAGCTCCTTCTAACTGATCAAACAAGTCATTGATTCTAGGCAAAGGGTATTTGTTCTTGATAGTCACCTCATTGAGTGAACGTTAATCTATGCATAATCTTTGACTTTTATCTTTCTTTTCCATAAACAAAACTGGTGCTCCCCAAGATGAAGAACTTGGTTGGATAAAACCTTTCTGCAACTGTTCTCCAAGCTGCTTCTTGAGTTCTTTCAACTCATCAACTGACATCTTGTATGGTCTTTTTGCTATTGGTCCAGATCCTGGTAGCAAATCAATAAGAAACTCCACATCTCTATCTGGTGGCATTCCCGGCAATTCTTCCGGAAACACATCTGGATATTCACTCACTATTGGCACACTGTCCATGCTACCCCCCTTAAGAGAATTTAGCTTACTCCTTTTTGATTCAAAGTTGGTCTTGAATCTGATCCTTTTATTTTCTGGAGTTGTGAGTGAGACAGTATGGTTGGCATAATCTATCACTCCCTTGTGTTTAGTCATCCAGTCCATTCCCAAAATGACATCCAATCCTTGGGAGTTTAGGATTATCAAGTTAACGGGAAACTTATACTTCCCAAACTCTTTGACTAGATCATGACATCCCGAATTCACTATCATTTCTCCGCCAGGAGAACTTACTTTTATAGGACACCCAATAGTTTCTACCGGTAGTTCATTTCTTTCAACAAATCCTCTTGATATGAATGAATGAGATGCACCAGTATCAAAGAGAACAAATGCTGGAACAGAATTGAGTTTGAACTTACCAGCAACAGCATCAGGTTCCTCATAAATTTCCTCCACATTGATGTGGTTCACTTGTCCCTTTTGAAAAGGGTTGGGCTTGTTGGGTCCTTCAAATTTCTTTTCTGGGAATTCATTTGCATAATGGCCCATCTTCTTGCACTTGAAACACTCAACCTGACTAATATCCTTCTTGACAGGCTGGCTTCCACTGCCACTTCCACTACCACTGTGGTGGCTCTTGTATCCACCCTTGTGATTCTTGTACTTGTCATTGTCATGACTACGGTGATTCTTGTTGTCATGATAACGGTTGTGGTTGTGGTGCTTGTTGAATTTCCCATGCTTGTGGGATCCTGAACTCCCACTATCATCATAATGGGAACGCTTGTGAGACGATCCCGAGCTGTGCTTGTCAGAGTGCTTTCTCTTCCTACTTTCAACTTGCTTCATCTTGTTCTCCAAAATAGCAGCCTTGTCACAAAGAGACTGGTATGTGGGTACATAGGCCCCACTAACTGCAGGTTCAGTTCATCATTCAACCCTTCAAGGAACTTTTCCTTCCTCTTAGCATCAGTGTCAACTTCATCCGGTGCATAGCGTGCCAGATTGTTGAACTCCTCAATATATTCAACCACGCTACGGTGGCGCTGCTTCAAGTTATGGAACTCTTTCTTCTTCAAACTCATCACTCCAGATGAGATGTGAGCAGTACGGAAACCATCTTAAGATAGCCCATGTCACATCTGCAATGGGAGTGGTGATCTGGAAGTTATCCCACCATGTGGCTGCTGGTCCTTCCAACAAGTGTGCTGCAAATCTGACTTTATCTTCATCAGTACAGCCAACAGTTACCACGTCTTTGTTCACAGAGCGTAGCCAATCATTGGCCACCATAGGATCAGTAGTTCTTGAGAACTTTGCTGGCCTCAATCTCAAGAACCTGGTAAGCATGTGAAAACACGGTGGGTTGTTCTGATTGTTGTTGTTGTTGTTGTTGTTGTTATTGTTGTTGTTATTGTTGTTGTTGTTGTTGTTGTTGTTGTTGTTGTTGTTGTTGTTGTTGTTGTTGTTGTTGTTGTTGTTGTTGTTGTTGTTGTTGTTGTTGTTGTTGTTCTGATTCTGGATGAACGTAGTCATCATCTGCATCAGCTGAGTCTGAGCTGTCATCATTTGCTGCATCTCAGGGGTGATGTTGTTGTTGTTGGGGTTGGGATTGGCACGACGGGGAGGCATCTGTGGTTTGTTCAATAGAGATAAGAGTGAGATACCCATAGATGCTAACATGCACAATACATCACATAAACAATCACCAAACATGCATCAAATAATAAAAGTTCAACAACATAGACAACAAGTTTGCGAAGTAAACACACCAATAGCAAGCCATCCACATGTTGGATGGTCATTGCGACTCAATAAAAAAAGCATGATAAATAAATGATAAATGAGTAGTCATCACTACTCCTCGGCATCAACCTCCTCCTCAACAAAGGTAAGACCTGCATTCTCCATAGCGGTCTTGTATTCCTTGACATTTGTGGTCAAGGTCTCTACTTTTGCTTTGAGATCCCTCTTCTGTGCACAAAGTCTCTCAATCACACCCTGTTGATGCTCGAGCTCTAAGTCCTTGTTCTCTAGTTCTGTAGTCATGTCTCGAATCCTCTTGTTCCTATCTTGGACTCGCTTCTCTTGACTCTTGAACTTTTTGTCTTGACTCTCGAACTTGGCCTCCATCTCCTTGACTATTTCATCTTGCTCCGCGAAGAGCTTGTCCTTCTCACGAAGCTGCACCTGGAGTTCGTCATTGCTAAGAATGACGTTGGTCCTATCAGTGTCCACGTGCCTAAGAAGAACCTCTAAGTCCTGGAGGTATAGACGAATCGGCTCTGCTGTCTCCCTCGAAGTGTCCTCGAAGTCAATGGCCTCACCATCCTCATCACGTCTACCGAAGGTGTGGAAGTGAGTACCTCTAACCTGTCGAGAGTGTCTCCCTAGTAGACGTCCTATCAAATCCTGCATGACTACCTCAAGGCCTCTCTCCTTGTCATCATGCATGAGCTTGAAGATGATGGCCTCCGTGGCTGGCTCAGTCTGGCGTCCTGGCTGATTGACCTTGAAGCCCCAAAGGTCTTTCCTCTCAAGCTTGGTTAGGGGAAGCATCATGATAGTAGGAAGAGGGAGATTGAGCAGGCTAGTGAGCTCAATAATACGAGTGCCAAAGCGAGTTCCCTTGAACTCATCAACCGTGCTGATAATAACATTAGGCATCTATTTATAAGATAGAAAAAGTTAGATTCAACATACATAGAGATGAATCACAAAATAGAGCAACACATGCATAACTTTTGAAAATCAATCACACAAGTCATGGCATACATGAAACCATTGCAAACATTCCAAGGTTCAACTTATTTCGAGCAACATTTTGGAAAATAAATGGTTAAGTGGTGGTCCAACTAACGAAGTACGTTACAATACCAACTCACTTGCCAAGTTGGTTAACAGGATATTTCTAGAAGCAATCTGTCTATCTAAAGCACATGACTCCATTACTAAGTCTATAATGTCTTCCCTTAAGGTTTGGTTGGTAGCCTCCAACTCTTGGGTATGTTTATTTTCGTCCCTAAGATCATTCTGGGTGTTGAGCATTCTGCACTTGACTCTATCACCAAGTTCTTTGATGGCCTTCCAAGCTGCATACCATGCTGAATCAAAGAATGCAGTGTGAACTACTGAATTGGTGACCATGCAGAATCCTGATTCCTTGTGGTTGTCTTCCTTGTTTTTATACAAGTGAAGTTGCACCCACCAGTATTCAACTCCTTCATCCATCACAGGAAAACCTTTGTACACAGCTGCACCATGTATTCCCATTGCAACCATGAGGTCCTTGAGAGCCTTGGGGAATTCTGTCTCACATTCCAAGGTCATAGTCATGAGTGGTCCCTTCCTTACAGCTTCGTTGATGGATTTCATCTATAAATAGAGATGAGAAAGAAGATTAGAAAAGTTTACGAGAAGAAAAGACAAGTCTGGAAGTTGTTGAATTTTTTTTCCTTAGTGGTTTCCAATCGTAGGGTCATAATCCTATAGGCAACACAGTGCTCTGATACCATATGTAAGATCCCTCCTTTGTAAAGGAAAGCATCCCTGTGATTGCAATGCTAGTCCCTAGATCAATGCTAGCATCCACAGTTTAAGATGAAGTACACAGAAACAAAGGTCATTATTACATATCATTCCACAGACAAACATAGTCTTTTACAACTCCATGGCCACAGGCCTAATACAAGAGTTCAAATATATAATAAGATAAATAAGTCTTCATCTTCATGTGCCACAGGCAAGCATGTTGAGTGTAGACTCATGACTCCTAATCATCATCAGAATATCCTGCAACATCACAAGTTACAGCCACAGTGCGTCAATACATTGGAATAGTATTGGCAAGTGATACCTTAGTAGAATATTTGTGGACTAAATACTATATGCATTTTGGCTAAGTGTATCTTAGGCTTGCTTTGCTCAAAATAGGTTTTGCCTATCAGTTGAAAACACTAAGTTTTTCTTTGTCAAAATCTTTTCCCAAGGAACCACCAATAGACATTGGGGTCTTTCACCCTTGTTCAACCACAATTTTTACTTAGAAATTGGGATGAGGAGATTCTTGATAGCTTCCATGTCTTGATGCTAAAATTGTCCAATACCAGGGACATGGCTAAGTACTTAGATTTTTCCATCTGCAGAGGTTGTGCATTTTCCCCACAAGACTTGATTTTCACCAAGACAGGACCTTTCAGAAGCCTTCCCTTAGACCAAATGGACGCGTTCCAACCTATCATCCCACTACCACCAACTGTCCAAATGGCTAAGTTATTGCAACCTATATGATCCAGGCAGAGCCCATATTGCCAAGTGGCTGCACTAGAAGCTTCTTAACATTTGGCCTCTCAAATCCCTTTGTTCTTGGGTGGCTTTCCACAAGTGAGATACACAAGGTAAACCATAGAAATGGGCCTTGTGTAACCACTCAACATAAACCATACCTTCCATTCCACCTAGGTGTTTCATTCAGTTAGTTGTTTTATTAAGCAAAACACAAGTCCAAAGACTTAGAAATATTTTAACATAGCATGAATATTTCACCACCCTTGGTTGCTACTAGCTAGGCTAAGCATGGCATAGATAAACATCTTAACTTAGAAATTTCTAGCAATTCTACAACTACTAGGATTTCCAAAGCATAGCATATAAAGACCAAAAATTATCCATGCAAGTCTAGCAAAATATTTCTAATGCATATTTGAAAAACATAGGAATAAAATCACGAAGGACCACTTGCCTTGGTAGTTTGGAGAGTAGCTACAATCCTCACAATCACAATCACTATTTGCACCAAAATCTACACATAAAATGATAGCACCAAATCACATACAAAATAAATACAAGCAAAAATATATGGATGCATGCAATATGATATGTGATGATTTCCTATACTCAACAAGACAAGTGCACAGTACTGATTCATAAACAAGTTCAAAACTTGCCAAACAACCTTTATTTGAACATTAAAACATTTCTCAAATAATTAATATACACAAAATAGGCCTACACATGTTTCTGTAAAACTAACAATTTTAACAGAAACAAAACATTAAACACATTGCATATATGGAAAGGGCTTTCTCTCCTGATTCCATTGATATAATATTCATCAAATTTGGACGTGGGAATCAAAAGTTATGAATTAAACAAGTTTTTAATATCTAATAGATCTAATCCAGTTTTTATATTCAAATCCTAGCCACGCGGCGTGTTCCTATTGGTTGATACCGCTTCTCTCATGATCATGCTTCCGCACCGTCAGATCAAGTTAGATCCGACGCGCCAGATCAAAAGAAAATGGTTTGCTCCTGTTCTAATCTACGCCCTACGGTACAGATCTAACGGTGGCTGACGCTTTGACCAAGAAGTGGCGGCGCGAATGGTCGCTGGCGGCGGCCACGCTTCTGCCAGCGACACACCGGTGATTCTAGAGGGGGCTAAGGGTCGGGCAGTGGCTTACCGAACTCGCGGAAACACGACGAAGCTCAAGGTGCTACTGGTGTGGGCGGGGGCGTGCTGCAGAGGCTGCTGGGGCTCGTCGGAGTTGGAGACAGCGTCGGGTTTGCACGGGCGGCAACGAAGGCGACGTTCTGATCTGCCCTAACACAAACGGAGGGCATCAGCGGGTGCGCATCGATCAGGTGAACGAGATAGTGTCAAAGAGAAAGCACAGGGCGGTCGGCTTTTACCTTAATCGCTCGCCAGAGTTGGAGACGGCGACGAACGCTCACAGTACTCGTCGAAGTCGACGCTCTGGATCACAAGGAGACAAACCAAGGAGATCAGGAGGTGCGCAAAGATCAGAGGATCACTTCAGGGTTAACGAGGAGTATGCGCGAGCAATGGGCTTACCGGAATACCTCGCCGGAGTGGGTTCTGTCTGCGGCGGTGTAAGGGCTAATACTGGCAGCCTGGGGGCGCTTCTGGCTGGCTTGGTTGAGGGAAATGGCCGCGAGGGGGAGAGGTTTAAGTAGACAGGAGGGGCGAGGGAATTATGCTGCAGATCAATGCCAATTAAGCGCGGAATCAACGCGGCGTTTTACGGAGAAGCAGGTGGAGTCTGCATGTGAGGTGGAGAAGAAGGAGCTGACCTGGCTCGGGCCCAGTGGCAGTGTCTGCGGGGTAGTGCAGGTGTGGGTGAGAGAGAGAAGGGGGAAACGACCCGGGTGGGCTTAGTGGGCTGGTTTCTCTGTTGGTCTAAATAGCTGGCGCCGACCCTTTTCCTTTTCTCTATTCATTTTCTATTTCTGTTTGCATTTTCAGAAATCATTTTCAAATGATTTCAAAAGCTGTTTGAATTCAAACCTTTTCAGGATTTTTGTAGAGTGCAACATTCATATTTCTAGGAATAAATACATGTGGTCTCTCTGTACAAGCTTGGTTCTTTTGATCAAATAAAATAAACAGTGACATTGCACTTGGTTTGATCAAGTTTTTAATTTGGTTTCAAAATCCATATTTGTTTTGTAAATTTTGGTTTATGCTCTAGCAATCAAGCAAAACAATCTGAGAGTAATGAGGTTTGATTCATGAACAACAATCTCTCAATGGAGAGTAGCATTTGATTTAATGTTGATCACATAAAATAATGAGCTCATATGCTCCTGTTTTTGAATTGATTTTTGAAATGAACTCTACATGATCATGGATGCATGGATGATATGCATGAGTTTTGAAACATGATTTTAGGGATGTTACATGCAAGCTTTATTATTTTATTTCTTTATCAAAGTTCTTTATTACTTCTAGTTAGTGTGTGTGAGTTTTGGAAATATATTATAGGTAGCATAAAGAGCATAAAACTTGGCCTAAGCTAGTTAGAACTAGATTTCATACTTAGGCATGGGATCTAGATTTGGGATAAGTCACACTTGATTAGCACCGCTCATTAGTGATTACACTCAACTTTAGTGGCTAGTGCTAAGCATAAAATTTGATCACTTTAGATGGGAATACTTGGTGAAAATGATTATGAAAACCTTAGAATGATGAGTCATTCTAATGTAATATTTTTGACATGTGTTATGAACACCAGATGATTTGATAATGAAAATGTTGAGGCATGAGCCTTAGCCCTTTATAAAACTGATGGTTGGGTTCGGATGCAATACCATTCCAATTTTACTGTACAACCACAATACCCGAAATTGGGTAGGGCTTAACTGGAAGTATATATATCTTAGTATGGGTTCCCTTGCGGAAGAGGTTCGAGATGAGGCTACCTCGTGATGATTGTCCACCTGTGCAGCTCCCAAGATGACAAATGGTCATGGTTGGGAGCCCAAACTCATAGGGGAGGTGCCTATACTAGGGTGTGTAATTGGAAGGTTAGGATTGATTATCCTCATACTAGGTATTGTGATTCAGGATTGTTCCTGACGGATTTATCGAATGTTGTGGTGAAAGTGTACCACCTCTGCAGAGTGTCAAACTATTCGAATAGCCGGGTCGGCAGTTATGGACAGTTGGAGTGGCCATACTGCTCCGTCGTCAGATGTTTTCAAAATGACTTGTGAAATGAACTATGACTTTGACTTGACCACAACAGGGTTTGAACATGAAAACTAAGTTCCCACTTAGGTGTTGTAAACATTAAGATAGTTTTCTTTACTTCTAAACTTAGTTAGAGAAAAACTTGGATTTTTGCAAATAAACCTAGGGCCTAGGATTCCTACTCAAACTACTTACTTGTTAGTCATAGTTTGCGACTACTTAAAGAGTACTCATGGCTTTGTCCCTGGCTATTCCTATGGCCAGACTATGAAGAGGACTATCAGGATGATGGACAACAGGAAGTCTATGACAACTAGGATCATCTCCCATCGTCAGCATTGCCTGTGACCCTGAAGATGGAGCTTTGACCATGCTACTATTATTATATTATTCCGCTACGTTGATTGTATTAAGACTGGATCATGAGATCCTTTATTGGTAAGACCTTTATTATGGTTTGTAATGGATGATGAACTATGGTACCAATCTGTTATGTCTCGCAAAAATGGTAATCATGGGATTGCGATGTATGGCATAACAGGCATCTGGGATTGAAAATCCGGGTGTTGACATCTACACTAGCTTAGTAAAGTAAATTACATGGAGAATCCGACACGCAGGTTGTTATACAATAAAATGACAACACCTAGGCTCCATCCGGCTGACAAAACCGTGATTCATAGATCACGTATGGATTACACACATACATCACATGCACATGAACCATACCATTTACAACTTCTTACAAAACCAAGTTATGCATAGATACGCTATCTACTAGCGATGTGAAAGTCCCAAGGACATCTAAGGCGCTATGACACGGTTAAGACAGCGGTCCCTCGCGGGTGCGGCCAGCGCCCGATGATTTTTCCGAAAACGTAGATCTCATCTACGATCCGGACATGGATTCCGACCATTGTTCCGATTCTATCAAACTCTTTGATCTTCGATCACCACATCTGGATTTACGTGTCACAGTCTACCCCGATGATGGAAACCGACCGTTAGGGGTATGTCGTTCCACGACCTCGCGATATGATCACGGAAATCAGATCTACCATTCCCCGAGTACAGTTGATCCATTCAACATCGTACCAAACCGATCTATCTCATAGATCATCCTCCAAAATAGCACATAGATCCAACCTACAGCCAACTGCATATCACGTATGCGTGATCTCGAGCCTAAAACCAGAAGCTATCGCTCTGATAACACTGTTGGGCCATGCAGAGATAAAACAAAACTTTTTCCTCTAACATGGTGATCCCAAGATCTAGCTGAGGTAGAAGGCCACGAGGATTACCACTAGACGCGCGGTTGCAGATTACTGATGAAGCGCGTCAGTTGATGCAGTGCAATCCTCATGATTCGGTCCAATCACGATCGTCCTGGTGCGAATCATACAACACCTCTGCTGGTATCCACACGTACAAGGAGGAGCACCGGCGGCGAACTTCTAGGTTCGTTATGACGGCTGGACTGCTGTGTAGCTAGGGTTTCTGCGCCCCACTATATATAGGGAGTGAACGTGGGCTACACTCACTCGTGGCCCATTCACTAAAGCCTATATAATAATAGTCACTATGAGTCCGACTCTATGACTCAGTCCAAAATCCGGCTTGGGTCCAACCCAACCAGATTTTCGGTTTAGATCCAATCCGAACTTGCTCCCACTCTTAAGTGTGTGACCCCGCAGGCTCATGGTAACTTGGACACGATTGGAGTCTGACTCTCAATCGATCAGTCGGCAGTGGATCCTAGTAGAACGTGCCGACTCCCAAGTACCAAAGATTCATGACGACTTGCCTTTCCAATGCGACTTGCGTCCGAGTCCATTTTGGCTCACGATATACCTTGTTAGACTATAGGCAAATATTTGTCATCCCTTAAATAGTCTGACTCTCTTCTCGATCCGAGATAAGTGATTCATCCGACTAACTCTTAGTCAATCGCCTCGGTTAACACTTAACCGAGTCGTGCATGGCCATGCTTTCCGAATCATATCAGTCGAGAGGGCCCAGAGAATATCTCTCCAACTGGAGGGGCAAAATTCCATCTTGGTTATTCACATCACG
The DNA here is from genome assembly GCA_023614405.1 of Avena insularis. Taxonomy (NCBI): domain Eukaryota; kingdom Viridiplantae; phylum Streptophyta; class Magnoliopsida; order Poales; family Poaceae; genus Avena; species Avena insularis. Next base: position 562,330 of record JAJUPC010000080.1, read on the forward strand.
CAGCTTGATTCTCAGTCGACCCAAACTCTGCCTTTATAACTGACTAGTTATGGATCAGCATTTGACAGAACCTAAGTCGGTGATCCCCAACTCGGGCTGTGCAATAACCTCAGGTCTAAGCATTATATTGATTGAGATAAACAAATGACAACTTGTTCTTTGTACCTCAATATGGGTCAATCCGACTCGCTAAACTCTTTAGCCGAATCTATGTAAGTCGGAATAGCATCTCCATGCCCATGACAAGTGGAATCGATTCATCAGCCGACTTTCACATTGGTCTAAGTTGTGTGTCCAGCACAACCTCGATGACCAAGGATATTTAGTACAAACAACATGAACGTATAGTTCAACAACTGAATCACATATTCAATGATACACAACAGATGTTTATACAACGACAACTTAATATCTTTATGAATACAATAGGAAATATCATCATACATGATTGCCTCTAGGGCATATTCCCAACAACATACAAAAGAAAGTGAGAGTTACTTGGGATAGAAACAAAAAATAACCATGTAGGCTAGATATTTGGTCTTAGGTGGAGAATAAAAATTGCTTGTCGTTGCCTTAAAAATTAAAGGAAGTGAGAGTGAATAAAGAAAATTAGGTTTAGCTGCTGCATGTTTTGTAAAATTTAAATTGGTAGATGCAAAAATGTAAACCTGAAACTGAGATTGTTGTTTATGTGTAGTGGTAGATTTAGTTTTTGTCCACCCTAGTTCACCTCTCTTTGTTTATTGTGATTATCCCCTGATTTACTTTGCATAATAATATCCTCGTTTTCCTCGTTCTTAAAAAGGAAGGTGTAAGACCCCACCTTTATAAGGTAAAGTCCCTGTGATTGCAATGCTAGTCCTGGATCAAATGCAAGCATCCATTTAAGATGAAGTACAGATACAAAGGTCTTTATTACATCGTAATTCTAGAGATAAACATAGTCTTTTAAAACTCAATAGCCAAAGGCTAGTACAAGAGTTCACATCATAAAGTAAATAACTATAAGTCTTCATCTTCATGTGCCACATGCAAGCATGTTGAGTGTAGACTCACAACCCTAATCTCCATCAGAGTAACCCGCAACATCATAAGTTACAGCCACAGTGGGTCAATACATTTGGAATTGTATTGACTAGTGATACCATAGTAGAATAGTAGATTCTAACTTCTATATGAATTTGGCTAAGTGTATCTTAGGCTTGATTTGCTCAAAATAGATTTTTCCTATTAGTTGAAAACACTAAGTTTTTGTTTGTCAAAAACTCCCAAGGAACCACCAATAGACATTGGTGAACCTTTACCCTTGTTCAACCACAAGTTTTTAACTTAGAAATTAGGATGAGGAGATTCTTGATAGCTTCAATGTCTTTGATGCTCAAATTTTCCATTGCCGGGGACACGGCTAAGTACTTAGGTTTTACCCTCTCGAGAGGTGGTGCACTTTCCCCACAAGACTCGACATGCATCAAGACGAGACCTTTCAGAAGCCTTCCCTTAGACCACCATGGATGTGTTTCATCCTATCAACCTACCACCAACTATCCATCTGGCTAAGTTATTATAACCTATATGATCAAGGCAGAGCCCATGTGCCATGTGGTTGCACTAAAAGCTTTTTCACACTGAACATCTCAAATCCCTTTGTTCCTGGGTGGCTTTCCACAAGTGTGATACACAAGGTAAACCATAGACATGGGCCTTGTGTAACCACTCAACACAAACCATCATACCATTCCACCCAGGTGATTCATTCACTTAGTTGTTTTAATAAGAAAAAACACAAGTCAAAGACTTAGAAATATTTCATAGCATGAATATAATCCACCCTTGTTAACTACTAGCTAGGCTAAGGATGATAACATAAAAATTATCTTAACTTAGAGAAAATTCTACTAAGACTACAGGTACTAGGATTTCCCATGGCATAGCATATAAAACTTAGCAAAAACTCCATGTAATTCCTATTCAAAATATCACTAGTGCATAGTCAAAATAATAGGACAAAGTACATGAAGCACCACTTGCCTTGGTAGTAGTTGGGGGAGTAGCAACAATCCTCACACTCACAATCACCACTAACACCAAAATCTCCATATAGAATAATACCACCAAATTCACATTCAAATAATCAAACAAATATATATATATATATATATATATATATATATATATATATATATATATGAATGTGTGCAGATGCAATGAAATGATTTTTCTATACTAGCAAGTCTAACCAAGCAGTACTGAACACAAAGCCATCTATATAAAGTCTAAACAAACTTAAATTTGCCTCAGCACAATTTTATAAACATTTTATATAGTTAAAATAAGCCTATAAAGTGTTCTGCAAATAATCCTATTTTTTCAGAATAAAAATAAAAATTCAAGCCCACAGTAGTGTAGGGCTTATTTTTTCTGAATCCAATGATATATTATTTGCATTTTTTGGATAAACAGAATAAAATATATGAATTTTACAAGTTTGCAAATCTAATAGATTAAAAAACAGATTTTAAATCTAATTGCCAGACACGTGGGCGCTTTTGATTGGCCCATACCGCTTCGCTTGGATCGAACAACGTGGGCCGTAGGATTTAAGTGACGATGCACATGCCAGATCTATCGATACCGATTCGTTAAGTGATCCGTTCTACGCCTTAGGATCTAGATCCAACGGTGCCAATGCATGCGACCATAGATGGGCAGCGCAAATGGGTGCTGGTGGCAGCGGCGCTACTGGCGATGGTGCTCCGGCGATTCCAGAGGTGGTTTGGGGCGGTGTAGTAGCTTACCAGTATCACACGGGTGCGAGGATGCTCAAGGTGGCTTCGGCTTGGAGGGGGGAGAGCTGCTGCGGCCGGAAAAGCACGTCGGAGTTGAGGGCAGCGTCGGTTTCTAGCAAATGACGACGGAGGCGACGACTTGGATCACCCCAACACAAACAAAATGCATCAGCGTGTGCACAAGGACAAGGTGAAGCAGTGAGTTTGTACTAGGGAACAAGGGGCATTCGATTTATACCGTGATTGCTCGCCGGAGTAGGGGACGGCGTCGGGTGTTCGCGGTGCTCGACGGAGTACAGGGAGAACCAAAGACACAATAAGATGTGCAAGGACAAGGGTTGCATGATAGCATGAACGAGAGGGGACGGGGTGGACGGTGCTCACCGGAATATCTCGTCGGAGGCGCTCGGGTCCGTGGAGGTGCAAGTCCAATTGCGAGCAGCCTGGTGGCGATTGAGCGTGGGTGTGTGGGGGAAATGGCTACGGTGCAGAGAGGTTTAAGTAGCCAGAGTGGGCGAGGAAATCAGGCTGTGCACCAATGGAAATTAAGCCCGAATCAACGCGGCAGTGATGGAGGAGGAAACCGACGGTAAGGGTGTCTGCACGCGGGATTTGGGGAAGAAGGAGCTGAGTTGTCCTGGGCCTAGTGGCAGTGAGCAGGGGGTAGGGATAATGCGCGTGAGAGAGAGAGGGGAAGGGGGAATGGCCCGGGTGGGCTGTTGGGCTGGATCTGGTGCTGGGCCGAAAGGCTGGCGCCTGTTTTCTTTTTTCTTTTTGCCTTTTCTTTTTCTATTTGATTTTTCAGGAATGATTTTCAGACCCTAATTCAATAAAGTTTGATTTCAAATCTTCTCTAGATTTTTTATACAGTGAATCTTGTACTCTAAATAGTGACAAACACACTTGTCCACTCAAATTCACTTTCTCCCTTTGAAAATAAAATAAAACCATGCCTCATATGATATATAAATAAAAGGCATATTAATGGTTTTATTTGGATTTTTGATTTGAAAAAGTTTGTGCAAGGCAAAAATGCTATAATTTTATGAATGCAATGCATGCTTTCGCAAAACATGAAATTTGGGATGTTACAGAAGGGTAGCATATCAAACAGAGAATTTTATAAAATAAAATAGAGTTCTTCATTTCATATCACCTAAGGTGCAATAATAAACAAAAATAAAGGATAAAACCGAAATAACCTCATCTTCATGTTGTGAATTTTCTCCAAGAGGCCTCTAGAGTTCTTATTCTTTAATGTATTTTCCGTTGTCATCTTCAATCCCAAACAATCGGAATGAATGTAATGAGGAGTCCTTAATGAAATATTTTTACGAGCTTTCTTAAGATATTCTTTTCTGGTAATTTGCCCTATGGGTTATATTTCTGAATCTGCATAATCAAAACAAAAAGATAAAAAATAACCAACATGAATTTAGTTATGTCATATTATTGATACATAGGAAAAATAAAATTTTAAAAAACAAATTACCAATGTGTGCAATGGTTGGTTCCGTCAATGCAATATCTTTTACTTTAGCTTCCGCTTGATCTAGATTCAAATCTATTTGGCAAAAAACAAATGTTTACTGGTCCCTCTTGAGTTAAAATTCAGCGAGTAGTAATAGTAGTTTGACAGGAATGCATACAAAAGTATTGGAAGTTGCAGCAAATTACCATTATTGCATTTATCTACGGATAACACCTCTTGCCCGTCGGGCATTGGAAATGATGAAGTTCTTCCATTATCTCTGAGATGGTGTGTGGTTCAAACTTATGCATCTCCTATGAGGCATAGTAGAAGCTACAATTTTTACTCCTGCATTATCACTTTTTGTAACATGGTTCTGTGGTATGTACAGATAGATATGAGTTAGAAATAGGAAAACAATACATATGAACTTTTCTTATAGTTTTGTTAATAAGAAAGAGAAGAATCTATTAAAAGAACATATCAGTTCATAGTAAATGACAATAGAAAATGTGTCTTACATTAGAAAATTTGTTCAGTTGCATAGCATGTTTGAGAGAATTCTTTTATCTGAAGTGCTTCCGTCATCTACAGATGGCATGTGGTTCAAACTAAGGCATCTCCTATGAGGCACATTAGATGTTACAATTGTTACTCTTGCATTATCACTTTTTGTAACATGGTTCCTTGGTATGTACAGATAGATATGAGTCAGAAATAAGAAAACAATACATATGGACTTTTGTTAGAGTTTTTTTAATAAGAAAGAGAATAATCTATTGAAAGAACATATCAGTTCATATTAAATGACAATATAAAATATTTCTTACATCAGCAAATTCGTTCAAGTGCATGACATGTTTGAGACAATTCTTTTATCTAAAAAAATTACAACAAAAAATATAAAGTATAAATTAGTATATAGCATAGAATTTCATTTAGAGACAGTGTTTATAAAAATAATAAAAGAAGAATAACTTACAATACAAGATCCATAGTTCTCATCTTTCCCTTTATCCAACTCACTGAAATGTTTTATGAGCTTTCCTTTGCACACACGTATTCTTGGAAAAGTTGGAGGCAATTTAATTGAAGCAAACTCAATGAAATCAAGGTACCCTACCTTTCATGAAAAAATAAAACACCAAAAATGTTCAATCACAAAAATATACATGTGATGAAAAAACTCAATTAAGAATGGAAGTACAAAAGAAGTTGTATCGCTGTGTGGTAGATGTAGCCCCCTAGTGTTATTGTACCCATGGTTTATTTGCTTCTTTCTTTGAGATATTTGGTCACACAGGAAATGAACCAATAATAAGAAAACTTAGTCCAGTTATGATCCTTGATTTTATCTACATCAACTAGGGCTCCCATATACTTTGTGCTTGGCTTTGTTGAGGAGTTTGGACATATGAAAGCACCAAGTATAATAGATATGAAACAGCGGAAGAACTCCAAGTCTAGCAGATCCTTTTCATTGATAAATCTTGTCTGCAAAGAATCTAATAGATGGTACCTCAGATAATCCAAATAGTTCAAGGAAACTTGACTTTCCCATTATTTCATCTGTCTCCCTATAGGGATGCCCAACACATATTGAAAAGACTTAGGGTTGATGGGTATTGACTTCTCTGCAATCCTAATTACTCATTCTTCCGGTTTTGTGTTTTCTGTAATCCACTAAGCAAATAATTTGGGAAAATTACAATCGTCAAGCTCCAACATGTTTTCAAAATCCATTTTCTTTACAAGACCTTTCCTAGGTTCTGAACTTTTGATACTCTGCAACACCAAGTAAACATATGTGAGACTATATCTGATGTATGCTTTAGTCTCATCATCCTAGCCTTCTTCTTCATCCACTAGTTACCTTTTCCCTATGTAAAAAGGCAGTGGGTTTGTAATATCAATAACTTTATTCCCAAAAACATAAGTCAGCTGAAAAATAAGGAAAATAATAGAAAAAAAATAAGCAGATCAAAAAGAGTTTTTGTGCTTGATATACCTTTCTTTTTATTTTGTTGGTTGTCCTTCTCTTTATGCTTCTTTCAACACTCTTCTCTAGCTACACAAAAACAACACTAAAAGAATTGTTCTCATAGCACTAACAAAAATGATAATATTCTAACTCCATTAAGAAAATGGTATAATAAGAAAAAGTACAGACAAAAATGATCAAAACAGAAAAAATAGTGGGGCATATGAACTGAGATGCTTACCCAATTCTTAATATCTTCAAGCAATTCTTTTTTGAGACAAATATGTTTGTGAATTATATTCGTTAGTCAATTCAACTTCTTCATCTTGTTGAAGTTGAACTGTATCAATTATTGTATAAGTTGTGATAATAAACATAAAATATGAATATGGTAAATTCGTCACTTCATATTTCATACTAACATGTTGTTTACTACAAAACCAACAACAAACTGCAGTGTATATAGCATCATAACTATAGTGTTAACTGCAGTGATTCAAAAAACTGCAAAAATGAAAATTGTTTACTACAGTGTATATAGCATCATAACTGTAGCATTAACTGCTATGATTCAAAAAACCTAAAGGATGACCATCTATTTTATTCAAGTCAAGCCTTTGATCTATTTCAATAAACATATTAAAAAAGAAAAATAATGTTAAATAGGGGTTTGGTCATTCTCTTTATTATTAGCGACAAGTACAATTCCAAAAAAATTAAAAAATTAACCTAGGACATCTGATTTGAGAAACAAAAAATTGCCCCAATCCTATTTCACTTCATTAGTTTGATATTCTACTATGGATACAGCAGGTAGAAACCAAATTTCTAGTTGCATCTAAAACTGATCTTAGTCTACACTAACTAACTAACTTTAGTTGTAACTTGACAATAAACTTTACTGCAAATTAAAGAAGTCTAACAGATGTTTGCAAATTAAAGAAGTATATAAACACATATAGAATTCTCCATTAATGTGGTCTTCACTTAATATTGCACTAATGGAAAACACATACTTAATGGTCCAATACTTATTGGTATAAACCATCAGAAATAGGAGAGTAGTAAAAAAACTTTACTTCCTAACACTGAATGGGCCTTGGCCTGATACACAAGGATTATCCTACTGTAGTGTGTCTTAAACTAATCATAGATATATCTGTAACTCGATTGGCAAACTAATCATAAAGATATGTGTAAGTAGCATGCTAACAAAACAAAAAACAGTACAAGTACAATTAAAGAGTAGAGTGATTATAGCTAATTAAGCTCCTGCTACTTGAGCAGCACCAACATGGTAGCTTTCCCTCCACAGCAGCATGTGGCTGGCAGAAACTGAATGCATGGCTCTCCACACAGTCTCATTGTGCACACCTCTGATCCTACTGCATCCCCACCAGACCCATACAGCCGCACACCCCATACAACCGTGCACCATTCTTGACAATGCGACACCTGCACAGTTAGGCAGCTTCCCTCGCCATCGATCTTGCATCGCTGGATGTAGCTATACCTAGGGCGCAACCTCCACTGTGCTTCTATCCTTATTAATTTTACTCCTTTGAAGCTAATTTGACTCGGTTGATTAGGAAATACGAACAAAATTTCCCCACAAATAACCTGAAAAGATGTTGCAATCCCTCACAATATCCAAAATATAAGCCCTACAAACTACCTAGATTTCTCATACAACATAGTAACCTCGAAAAATTAGACTCTAGTATGGGTATTCGATTTGTGGTGTAGGGCGAGGTAGGCCGAGCCCGAGCTCGGGAAGCTTGGTGGAGGACATCGGAGGCAGTGCCTCATTCTTTGTGGACCTGTCATTCCGACCCATGATGCGCCTGCCTCTACCATCGTGCGCGCCCTCTCGGTTTCAGGCCCCACCGTGGTCGTCGCTGCCGCCCCATTGCATCCTCTTCCCCTTCTCGTTTTCTTGTCCCTCCTTCCCTTTGTATTTCCATCGCTCTCTCCATCTTCCCACTTCAGTTTTGAAACAGTGCGAAATGGACACGCAAGCCAAAAATGGTCCCACACGTAAAACTTGTCCCCATGTTAAAATGTAATTAATACATCTTTATTTCTCATGTATTATTTTCAAAATCATGTTAAATATTTGTGCAACAATTGTTTCAAAACTTAGTTGCAATAAAACACAAAAATGATTTAAATTAGAAAAGGCAATAAAAACAAATTGCATTTAGGGGCCCCAGTTCAAATCGAATTGGAAAAATGGCCCTCAATGGGGCCATAGTTAGCCCAGGCCCTAGCCAGGACTTCGGTTGCAAGAAAGTTGAACTGCCCCCACAGACGGGGTCCCCTAGTTGCAATCAAGTTGTAAACTTGCCCTCGATGGGGCTCGGATTAATGACCCTCAATGCCCCCGGTGGAGTTACAAGCAAGTTGCAACTGGCCCGCTGACAGGTCACCCGGTTGCATTGAAGTTGCAACCAGCCCTCGGAGGGGGGCCCAGTTCCAAGCAAGTTGCAAATGCCCCCCAACGGGTTCTTAGTTGCAATCAAGTTGCAAAACTGGCCAGCCGACGGGTGTCCCTCGGTTGCAATAAATTTGCAACTATCCCCTCTGAAGCTCGAGATATTGTGAGGTTAGTAGCATGGAAAACAAAAATTCTATCGTGTAAACACACACAAGCTAAGATCTATCTACTAGATTGTAGCAACGAGTCGATAGAGTACTAACCCTCGAAGATCCAAAGCGGTTAACGAGAGCATATTCTCGTGGGTGATGTAGTTGTTCACTTTCCGATCTCAAGATCGCATAGACAATCCTTTAGTGCCGCATTCCAGCAGCTCTCCATGATCGGTCACACATACGGTACTCGATGAAGACCTTCCTCTCCCTTGTTCCAGCATGCGATGAGGTTGTAGCTCTCTCCTCATGATTTTGGCAACTGGCGTGTTGTCGGAAGTAGAGGGAGATCCGAGGCTTCACCTAAGCCGAGCGAGTATGGTGGAGTAGAAGGGCCTCGGCGATCTAGGTTTTAGATGGGGGACGAGGCAGCCGTGGCTAGGATTTAGGCTAGACGACAACTGACGGTTTAGAGGGATCTAGAACGTCGGCTTGGGGGAGGGGCAGCGGCGACCTAGGGATTGGGTCTTGGGCGCCTAGGGCAAGGGGGATACCTTGGGTGCTCCCCCACCCCTACTTATATAGGTGGGGGGTGTCCAAGGGTGTTCCCAGCCTAGGTGGAAACCCTCCCTAACACGGAAAACATGTTAGGGTTTGACTTTTTCAAACTACCTTTTTGACTTCCAAATTAGAGTTTGATTTCTCTCTTCCAAGTTTCCAGCCAAGTGACCTAGGACATGATGCAACCATTCCACTTTTTCATGACACATCCATGTACCCTTCCCCTTTAGGTTTGGTGGACCTTCTAGAACATTCCGGTGAAAACACTGAAACCATTCCCGAACTCCGGAATTGGACTTTCCTTATATGAATCTTATTCTCCGGACCATTCTGGATCTCCTCGTGATATCCCGAATCTCATTTGAGACTCCAAACAACATTCGGTCTTCTTACTCACATCCATATCTACTAAAAAACATCGAATCCTTAAGTGTGTCTCCCTACGGTTCGTGAATTATCCAGACATGACCGAGACTCTTCTCCGATCAATAACCAATAGATGAATCTGGAAATTCATATGGCTCCCACATATTTCTACAATTACTTCATGATCGAATGAACCATTTACCTACGACACCAATTTCCTTTTGTCTCGTGATACTTTACTTATCCGAGGTTTGATCGTCGGTATCTCTGCATACCTAGTTCAACCTCGTTACCGATAAGTACTCTTTACTCGTTCCTGTGATATGTGATCCCTTGTGAGCCAGTCACATGCTTCCAAGCCAATTGGATGACATTCCACTGAGAGGGCCCTGAGTATATCTATCCGTCATATTGATGGACAAATCCCACTCTTGATCCATGTGCCTCAACACAGACTTTCCGAACACTCAATGCCACCTTTATAACCACCCAGTTATGAAGTGGTGTTTAATGTCATCAAAGCATCCATCCGGTGACGGTGATTAACATGATCTCATGGTCAAAGTTTAGTTTACTATGTATTTGAAAGCTTATATAAAGTGAACTATTTAAATGACTTGATCTTATGTATACGCAACTATAGGAGTATGTCCATCACGTCATTCTCCTAATGATATGACCTTGTTGTTAATAACATCTCAATGTTCATGATCAGGATACCATGATCATATATTAACCAACAAGCTAGTTTAATAATAGGCTTTACTAGGGACTCTTTTATGTTTACAAACCACAAAAGTATTACTGTTTCCGGTTAATACAATTATAGCATGGTATGTGAAAATTTATCATAATAGAGCATATGATAATAACCACTTTATTATTGCCTCTTGGGCATATCTCCAACAGTTATAAGCAAGTTGTAGCGGCCTCCCTCTCCGGGGGCTCAGATGACTGGCCCACAACAGGGATCCCTCGTGTCACGCCTCAACACTGTATGTTCTCATGTATTTAGTTATCAGACGGTTGTGATCCACTGTATCGCTTAAGGCATATCAGACGGCTATGGGTGTAATAGTCTAGTTAATCTTAATTAAACATTAAGATAATGTCATATAATAATTTATTCACATCTCTCTAGGGACTCGTTATAACCCGAGAGAGAGGGTGGTTAGAAATGATCTTGATATGAAGAAACCCTAAATTCCAGTTCTTCCTTGCTTTGGTTTTGCATTCCCTTTTATCAATTACTCTTATCCATGATAATTTCCCCTATTTTACCTATTCCTTCTAATTCTCTGGTTGGTGAGAATTTGGTAACCTCTTGCATTGGGTGTGTAACAATTGGTAGTCCGAGCATCGATCTGATGGCCAGGAAAATCCCCCCCTCGAAGTTCTTCGGTCACATCAATCCAAAGTGTAAAATCCCCTGGGTAGCTTCAATCTTGAGGAAACAATCATGTCCATCATCGAATCGATCTCAAGAAAGGATAGCGCATAGCACCGGAGGATAATGGCTGTTCTAGCATTGGCAAGCTCAAGCCCATGCCGAGGAAGAAATCCAGGAGCCTACCTCGGAGGTCATGAACATCCAGTGACGCTGGATCTACACCGGTTATCAGTGGATACTATGCAAGAAAGCATCTCCAAGCTCACGAAATGGTGGCACAAATCAGCGTCTCCTCGGTAAGCAACCCGACCAAGCTCTAATTTCCTCTACGCTAATACACCACCCATTACCACCCAAATATCAGTCCTATCTGGACTGCCAACACCCACGAGCTCAATGCCATCCAACATAGCAGCGCCCTCTGCAATTTGAAACCTTTCCCTCTTCAACTCCCACACCCAGAGTTCTCTACAACACAACCCACCCCAAATTCGATAATGAACCACAAAAATCAATTCCTTTTGTTCCCCCAACTCCTAGGCCAACAATTTTCAGCATACACAAGAAATTACAAACACACAAGCGAACCTAAACATATACAACTCTCCAACACCAGCTCCACCCCTCACCCAGACATACCAGCAATTTTACCCTCAAGCATACAGTTTTCCCCCACCACCCCCTCCTCAATACCCACCCGCTTACAATTACAACAACGTTCCACCAACATACCCAGGTCACAATCAACACATACCACCAGTAACATCCCAAATTTCATCAAATGCAAAATCATGTTGTTACATTCATAGCATCATGGCATATTAATCTTGCAGAAATTTTTCAAAACAAAACCCTAAATGAAACCATATTTAAACCCTTCTTATTATATATATGGGGCATGGTTTTATTTTATTTTATGATCTCAAAATGGTTTTTGAATGCTTAGATATGTTTGACACACTTTTGGTTACTAGGATAACCATACAAAAATTTGGTGAAGGTTTGGTTTAATTTGGATTTGAAATATCCATTCAAATTCAATTCAGAAAATCAAAATAGAAAGGAAAAGGAAAAGGAAAAAAATTAACAGCGGCGACCATTTGGTCCCAAGCCCCTGGACAACAAGCCCAGGAGAAACCACTCTCTCTTCCCGCATTTCTCATCATGCTTTACCATCTTCCAGCGACTGTGGCCCAGATACCACATCAACAGCGATCGTCCCCAAATCAGCGCCCGCTGACAGTTCCGCCGCCGTTTTGCCTTCACTTCCTTTGATTCGCGAGTTAAATTCCATTGATTCGCCGAGTGATTTCCTCCCCTGCTCCGGCTACTTAATCCCCACCCCCTTGCGGCCATTTCCCTCACCTAGCCAACACCAGCGTGTGAGCTCCTCAAATTTCTACTTGCACACCGCATCACCGAGCAGTCGGCGTATTGTCGCGGTAAGCTTCGTCGCCCTACGCCTCTACCGTTCACACGAACGTGTTCGCCAGTCCTGCGCATCTACTCATGCCTCTGGTTTGTCAATCTTGCCCTAGGTTCTTTGTCCCGTCATCAACTGCAAGCACCGGAGGCACCGTCCAACTCCGATGATAATTCCGGTAAAGTCGGCGCCCTTGACCTCTAATTCACGCTCTTGTGTTTGTCATGACCTTGTGCACTTGTTGATGCCATTCGTTTGCACTTTGCATCCTAGGTTGTCGTCCGGTCTCAGTTCTGAGCATGAGCCAATACCAACTCAGACGAGCACTGAGCACATGTCCATGCGCCCAATCTAAGACAAGACCACGTTCAGCTTCACCGCATCCTTGCGACTGTGGTAGCATCTGCACTACCCTATCCCTCTAGCTTCACCCGACGCGTCGTCGCTGTAATCGCCGCCATACTAGAGCCATTTGCACCACCAGTCTTTGGTCATTTAGATCCGAGCCTTTAGATCTGCATCGGTGGTTAAGATTAGATAACTAACGAACGTTACGACTAGATCTGGGCCGTGCATCGCCACTTAAATCCTACGTCGCGGAAGCATGATCCAGCGTGAAGCGGTACATGCCAATCAGACGCTGCCACGTGTCCCTGTTTTTGTTTTAAAATCTAAATTTAGATCTATTAGTAATTCAAACTTGCAAATTCAATAACTTTTGATCTATTTGTCCAAAAATTACCAACTATATATCATTGGATTCAGAAAATTAATATCTTTGCATCTATGGCCTTGGTTTGGACATTTGCTTCTATAAAATTGGGATTTTATGCAGAAGCATTTGTAGGCCTATTTGACTATATAAATAGTTTAGAAAATTATTTTAAAGTAATTTTTAGTTTATTTAGACTTTAGAAAGTATGCTTTGTATTCAGTACTGTTTATTTTGATTTGAGAAGTGTGACAAATCATTCATTTGCATTTTGCATGCATTCATATATATTTTTGTTTGTATATTGAATGTGAATTTTGTGGTATGAATTTATGTGTAGATTTTGGTGATTGTGGAGAGTGTGATTGTGAGGATTGTTCCTATTCCCCAACTACCAAGGCAAGTGATGCTTCATCTTTTTGTCCCACTATTTTATCTATGCACTAGTGATATTTTGAGTAGGATTTGCATGTGAATTAATTCTAAGTAAATCTTGTATATGGTAAATCCATAGATATTGTCTTAGTAGTTTTCCTAAGTTAAGAAACTTGCTATACTAGTAATAACCCAGCCTAGCTAAGAGAATACAAGTGGAATATTCATGCTATGATATTATGCAAAATCTATGACTATGTTTTTGATTAATAAAACAACTATCTTAATAGATCACCCAGGTGGAATGTGAAGATTCGTTTATGTTGAGTGGTTACAAGGCCCATGTATATGGTTTACCTTGTGTATCACACTTTGGATTACCACCCATGAATAAAGATATTTGAGTTGTTTAGTGTTGAGAATATTCTGGTGCAACCATGGCATATGGGCTCGCCTTGACCAACTAGGTTGCAAGAACTTAGCCAGATGGATAGTTGGTGGTAGGTTGATAGGATGGAACCGTCCATGGTGGTCTAAGGAAAGCTTATGAAAAGTCTCTGATCTTGATGCATGTCGAGTCTTGTGGGGAAAGTGCACCACCTCTCGAGAGGTAAAACCTAAGTACTTAGTTGTGTCCCCGTAGCGGACATTTGAGCCTCAAAGACATTGAAGTGATCAAGGGATCTCCTCATCCCAATTTATCTAAGATAAAACTTGTGGTTGAACAAGGGTAAAAGTTTCACCAATGTCTATTGGTGGTTCCTTAAGGGTGTTTTGTCAAACAAAAACTTAGTGTTTCAACTAATAAGAAAAACTTAATTTTGAGCAAAGCCAGACAGAACTACACTAAGACAAAATCATATAGTAATTAGAAGTTACCATACAACTAAGGTATAGATTGCTAATACAATACCAAATGTATTGATCTCTTCTGTGGCTGTAACTTATTATGTTTGCAGGTTACTACGATGGTGACTAGGGTTATGAGTCACACACTCGACATGTTTTCTGTGGCACATGAAGATGAAGACTTTATTTATTTTGCTAAGTATTGTGAACTCTATGTATTAGCCTTGGGCTAATGAGTTGTAAGGACTATTGTATCTCTGGATATTAATGTATGTAATAATGACCTTTGTATATGTGTACTTCATCTTAAATTGTGGATGCTAGCAATTCAATCAAGGGACTAGCATTGCAATCACATGGGATTTACCTTAAAAGGTGTGGTATTACACCACCCACCCAACTTTTTCACCATACCCAAACCTTACCTATCAACCAATATACTCTCTGGTTCAACCAACAATCCATTTTACACCCACCCATAATCAACCTCCAAATGCCATCCCTACAATACACCAACCCAACCAGCGGAGAATACTTGAGCACTTACGAGAACACCTTCAATTGAGATACCCTTATTGTTTGGAAGAATGCACCTTGTCCTCGGATAGAGGAATGTGAAAGTTTATTCACTCTGCAGTTTGTCATTCAAAATGATTCTAAAGTGAAATGGGAAAAAATGCTCATTGCATTAGCAGCCAAAGCCCAAAACCTGGCTGAAACAATAGTAACTTCATTACCTACCTCATGAATTGGCCCTAGTTTTGAAGCTTGCTTTTGTAGAAAGATTTCCTGAGAAATGGAGAACATGGAGTCCATGGAACAATTTCACACACTAAAACAAAATGGATCAGTCAACCAATACATTGACACCTTTGAGGAGTACATGATACAAATGATAAGAGACCACCCTTACCTTTATTGATAACTTTTTCTTGTTGAGATTCATTAGTGGACTAAAAGATCCCATCAAACACCTAGTGAAGAGTCACCCAACCAGCCACTCTCAAGGCAGCCCTCTTTTCGGGCAAAACACGGCCAGCAAAAGAGCATGCCTATCTATCTATGAACAAGAAAGCTGTAGTAGTTCCACCAACACCTAGAGTTACACCAACCTTACCTCCCAAGAAAAACACCTATGTGAGGAAAGCGGACCACGAGGGAACAATCGGCAGACCAGACCAAAAGAGCACCAGGAAATGTTGAGTCTTGCCATCCTGACAGACCTCAGAGACATTTAGGCACAAATGCGAGGTGTCAAGAAGCATCTTGCATGCCATTACCATACAAAGGTCACATAGTGAGAATAGAAATTGCTTAAAAAGTGGAGGAATTTGAGGGATGCCCAACAGATCTCCACGAACAACTACGAGCGAGAGACAAGACCTTCGAGCATCCTAAGGCTCACACCGGAATGTCACGATGAAAATATTAGTTGAATCATTACACAGAATTCCTAGGGACACCACATTATCTGTCATGGTAAAAATTTGAAAGCTGCTTGTGATAGCTTTAATTGACTTTGGTAATAATTCAGAAGCACCCAAAACATTTCATTGACACCAGAATTTGTTGGCTAGAAGAGGATAAATGCAATCTAGATACCCTGATCCAAATAGTGCTTGTGTGGATGGAGGGTAATTGCAATGCTACTTGAGGCTATCCATACCTAATTTTGCAAGAATTCTCTATCCAGAACAATCAAAACTGCCTATGATTGCAAAGTCTTTAGCACTTCAAAGGATAGCCATGGTTTTGAGGAGCAAACTAGTATTGACCCAAGCACAATCTGAACTATCTTGGTAGGAAAACCATAGCATATACATTATAGTGGATGAAGCAATGGTGTACCTTCACTAATAGAGTTGTCCCTCTAGCTTGCACTTTTCTTCATTAGCTTGTTCTAAACTCATGTTGAAGGGACACCAAGCCTACTCGTCTCAAATGGGATTATCAACCATTTCCTTTTTTTACACCTGAGTTGGGAACACTTTGGATACTACTCGAATTATTTATGAGGTTGTTGATATCTTACACTCCAGTATTAGGATGTCTTTAAAAGGCCTACACATCTGCCTCCAGTATCTGTGATCTAGTTCTCCTATTACGGAAGAATTTAATTCACTAATGGAGACTATAGTATGCCTCATAATCATAAAAATATTGTAATGAGAAAATTGTCTGAACCTAATAAACCCTCTTAAAATAAAAATAATCCACTTAAATATAAAAAACAATAATTCATATAATCCTTAAAATAAATACTGAAAAACATCACAACCAATCAATTTTTTTTATTTTGAATGCATCACCATTTTAGAATTTTATTTGTTTAAATCTTTATGAATGAATCTTGATTAAGTGGTCACAAGTGAAATGATAAATTGAATGTCGTGATTGAAATACCTATCATTATTCGAATGTGTGAATGACATTTATATCTAATTATTACTCCATTCACCTAAAAACCATCACTTAACCATTTCCACAAGTGATCACACCTTGACACTTGTAGTATCTATTGGGGATATGCTAAATGGGTGTCACCATTGCATGTCTCTAATCCGGATAACCTGGGTGGCCCAGGTTGGTAGCAAGGCCTATGGCTCTGTCGGCTGATTAGATGGATTCAGAAGGGAAGCCCATGCCGTATAAAGGAAGGCTACGGTGGATTCACCAGCGTACCTTGAGCCTTGAAGTGCAAGACACGCTAGAATAGTTGTATACTGTGTAGAACTCTGTAACCTATCTGGCTAGGACTTTCCCTATAACCCCAGGATCTAGCGGCTATATAAGACGAAATTAGAATACCCTTTAGGGAACGACACAACTGATGACCCACAAGTATATGGGGTGTATCGTAGTGCTTTTGATAAATAGGAGTGTCGATCCAAACGAGGAGCAGAAGGTGCTGAACAGTGGTGCAGAGCAGGATATCCCTGTGAATACTTAGCAAACGGATTTTTAGTGGTTTTCTGATAAAGCAACAAAACAAAGTGCAAGTAACAAAGAACAAACATAGAAAATGTCCCAATCCTTTCTTAGCAAAGGACAAGCCGGTGGAAATACTTATAAGGACCAAACGTTCTCGAGGACACATGGGAATTCTTTCAAGTGCTTTCGCTTCAAATAGATGAGTACTCTTATCTGGTGTTGTAAGTGTTGTAAGTGTTGTGGTGAACTGTGCTAATGTACCGACCTTAATGGCCTAATACATACTTGTAATTAAACCTTCTACAAACATCCGTGACTATAGGAAAGTAATTAAGATATAAATCTAACAACAGCCTTAAACTCTGAGATCCTACGCTCCCTTGTGCAAAGGTGTCCTAATGGGGGTTCATGTTTCTGTCACTCTGGTAACCCCACAATTAGTAGCCAAATACACAATGCATTCCCCTAGGCCCAAAAATGGTGAAGTATCATGTAGTCGACGTTCACATGACACCACTAGAAGAATAGCACCACAACTTAAATACTAAACCATTGAATAATAACTCAACACAAATTCACTACTAACAACATGAATTCTCCCATGTCCTCAAGAACACAATGAACTACTCACAAGACATCCTATGGATCAAGATCAAAGATGATATGATAATGGATAACAATCTGAAAATAAACAATAATCCAATGGTTCCACTCACAAGAATCAACTACAATAGTAATCAACACCGGGAAAGTTTCTCCTAAGAACTAAAGCAATATCCAACACAATTATTACAGCGGGACGGAGTGGTGATAATGGTCTTGGTGGATATGATGGTGTGGATGACGATGATCCCAATGAATCCTAGCTTGATGATGGTGTTGATGGCGATAGTCTCCCCTCTCCGGGAAGGAATTCCCCCGGCAGAAATCTCTCTGCCGGAGAGATCTTTCTCTCTTGGTGTTTTGCCCTCGGCGGCGGAAATCTATCTGTGGTCCCCAAGGCTTAGGGTTCCGTGGGAAGATATAGGCGAAGGAGCAGAGTTGGAGGCAGGCGGGTGGGCCACACATGCCTGGGCGAGGTGGGCCCGTGCCTGGGAGGGCCTCTGACCCCGCTTCCTTCGTTCTTCTGGTAAAATAATATGTTTCCATATTTTTATGGTATTTTTCTGTTCTAAATTAAATGCAAAGCGCCTTCTTTTCCATCAGAATCCAAATTGACAGTCCATCCCCAAGAATCATCCAACATGCATAAACAGATGAAAAATCCAGGTAATACCTCATAATAAGACAAATATCAATGAATAGAGGTAAATTATGATATAGAAAAGGTGATGCAAATTGGGCGTATCAACTCCCAAGTTAGAATTTGCTTTGTTCCCAAGCGTAAACTACCAGTAAACATGTGCACAGTTTATGGAGGAATTGTCAATAAAGTGTCACATCCCAAGATTTTCAAAATTCAATGTGAAAAAATAAATAAACAAAATAAAATTATTGAAATTTAGGTGAAAAGAAACCTTTTAGTTTCTAAATAGAAACTTAAAATCCTATCTTGAACAAACTTTAATTAAAGTTTGAATCCAACAAAATCCAAATCAAGAGAAATGCATTCCTCAATAATGTATCTTGAAATTTAAACACTTGAAAATAAAACCCTAAACCCTAATGGAATAAAATCATTACCAAGTTATCTCCAAACCTATGGATTTGAACCATATAAAAATTTATCATCAAACACGTATATAAATGATCAAGAACGAGCAAATAAAAATATATTAAAAACCCTATAAACTGGTTTCACTTAATGGAGCCATGGATAAAATCTATGAATTTACAAGGTAAGGGATATTTAATTCAAAGTTAATATTGTAAAGCATATCTATAAATCCATACCAAGCAGGAGAAAATAATCCAAAGATATTTAAAAAGGATAAATAAATATCAAATAAGATTTTAAATTGGAATCACCAAGTTTGATCTCTAAATAAAAAGATATGGATATTATAAGATGAAGAAAGGAATATTAATGAGAGGATTATTTAGCATTCAAATTAAATCTTGGCCTATCCTTTACAAATGAAGAAGAGAATCCAAATCCAACAAAATAAAATAAAAGGTAAAGAATTCCAAATAAATAAAATGGCATTACATTCTATCCCTATTTTAATAAAGACAACTTATAAGAATAATTATATAATCGAGAAAATAGTATTTTTGAATTACCCAAATGAAGTAAAAGATACAATTCAACTTAACAAGATTAAAGAATTCTTCCAAATAAAATTTAGGAATTAAACTGTATTAAATTCCATTGAATTAAACAATGACCAATTCCAAAATGATTTATGGAATCATATCAACATTTCTTTTCTTAAATAATTCAAGAGCTGAAATTATTTGGATTAAATTTCAAATTGAACGTCAAATAAAAACCCATCAAGATTTGGAAGGTTTTGGAAATTCAAATGGTGTTTGGAAATATTATTAAATCTTATTTGATTTAAAACAAGGACCTTTTGAATAATTAAAGACCCCAAAAGAATAAAATTTTATTCAAAATTGACTTCAGATTATATTACTAATCAGTATTTGAACCCACACAAAATTTGAGAGAGGTTTAAATTCAAATTGATGTTTGAATTAATTAATCAAAACCAAAACAGAATAAAAGAAATGGAAAAAGAAAAACAAAGCAGTACAAAAAATGAACTAAGCGGCCAGCCCAACAAGGCCTAGCAAGCCCATCTTTCCACCCCACCCGCAGCGAATCGTTTTCACGCAAGTTTTGATCCACGGTGTCGCTGACGACCTAGACCCACCCCACCTCTTCCTCTCTCACAGACAACCAGGACCCACCCCCTAGCTGTCTTCCTCACCCGCCGCGACTTCTTCTCCCCTCACCTCGCCGGCTGGTTCCACCGTTGAATTCTCGATTCAATTCACGCATTGATGCAGCCTTTACCCTCTGTGACCATGCTCGTTAAAATGCCTCGACGTTCTCTCTCTGTCCCCTCTCTTGCCAGACCCTCTACGCCCCTAGGCCGCCCTGATTTGCGCCTAGACCCCGCTGTGCTCCGACAGGCTGCAATCAAATTCCCAGCCTCCGCCTCGCCCCTCGACCACACCACGCGTGCCCCACGGACCCTGCCGCCTCCGGTGGCCAGCTCGGCCGCGCTTGCCCCCTAGCATCGGCAAGGACAATCACTGCCTACCGCCGTCGACTTCTACCTCTCCGGCGAAACCTCCTGGTAATCCCTGGCCGCCTCATTCCCTCTGGCTGATACTACCGTACTCGCCTCTCTCTTGCTAACCAAATGGCGTTGTTTGTTTGGGTTGGAGTGAACCGTAGGCTCGCCCCCGTCGATGAGCAGACGAGCCCGAGGCGCAGCACAACTCCGACGAGGAATCCACGCCACCACCGTGCGCCTTCAAGCAAGGACGAGCTTCACCACCGACCACGCGAACCTGGTGAGCTTCTCCCCACCCTCTCGCTTCTGCCGCCAGCAATGCCACCGCCAGCCGCTCGCGCGCCACGCCGCCGATCTGCTGGTAAATGGCTGGATGGATGTCGTTCGATGAGGATCCAGGGTAATGCGATAGAATGACTAACCGAAGGGGTACGCTTCCTTCTGAGCCGTGTGATCCCACTTAAATCCAACGGCTGACAGCGATCAATCCACACGAAGCGGTACCGAGGAGTAGTATTACGCCATGTGTCCCTGTCCGTTTGAAATAAAAACAGAAATGTCTATTAGATGTGCCAATTTGAAAAATTCATAACTTTCAAACCACACGTCCAAATTTTGCAAATTTTATATCAATGGAATCAGCAAGACAAGTACTTTCTGACCATGCACTCTGTTTAGTAAAATGCTTCTGTTAAATGGATTGTTTTTGCAGAAACTTGTGTATGCCTGTTTAGAATATAAAAATTGTTCTAAAATGATTTTTGAGATAAAACCTTTGGCAAATGGTTTTTTTTGAACCTACTGACCATAGAAATACATTTGTGGTTTCAAAAACATATTTGGTGAAGCAAAAGAATAAACTTTTGGTTTAAACCATATCTAGTCAAATAAAAATAATGTTTATTTAATAAAAATGCTTTTGGGAGAAAATCTTTGGGAAATGTTTTGATTTAAACTCTCTGACCCCAAACGCCAAGTTTTATGATTTGAAAATGTATTTGGTGAACCCTATAAAATAATGACTTGGTTTAAAAATGGATTATGAAGTGAAATCTTTTGCAAATGATTTTGCCACTTTATAAAATGATCATTAGGTGTTTTCAAATGTTTATAACCTATTAGAAACCACTCCTACAAATAAATCTTTAGCATGCATGCATTGTTTTGTTTTTATGTGATGAATTGCTTGAATGGTAGATTGAAATATTGTTTGCTTGATTGAATTGTAGTGATTTGAAGTGTGAACATTGCAAAGACAGGGAGTGAACTTATATTCTCTACCAAAAGGAAAGTGATGCAACATACTTTTGTCCCATTATTTTCACTATGCATTAGTGATATTTCTAAGTAGGACTTGCATGGAATTTTGCTAAGTGTAAACTATGCCATGGGAAATCCTAGTATATGAAACCTTAGTAGAATTTTCCTAAGTTAAGATTCCTACTACCATCATGCTTAGCTTAGCTAGTAGAAAACAAGGTGTATTATATTCATGCTATGGAATATTTCTAAGTCAAGGACTTATGTTTTGTTTAATAAAACAACTAAGTGAATGAATCACCTGGGTGGAATGGAAGAAATGGTTTGTGTTGAGTGGTTCACAAGGCCCATTTCTATGGTTTACCTTGTGTATCTCACTTGTGGATGGCCACCAGAACAAAGAGATTTGAGATGTAAAATGTTGAGAAGCTTCAAGTGCCACTTGGCATTATGGGCTCTGCCTGGATCATATAGGTTGCAATAACTTAGCCAAATGGACAGTTGGTGGTAGGGTTTGATAGGTTGGGCGCGTCCATTCTGGCCGAAGGAAGGGAAGGCTTCTGAAAGATCTTGTCTTGGTGAAACCAAGTCTTGTGGGGAAAGTGCACCACCTCTGCAGAGTGTAAAATCTAAGTACTTAGCCATGTCCCTGTCAAAGGACAATTTGAGCATCAAGACATGGAAGCTATCAAGAATCTCCTCATCCCAATTTCTAAGTTAAAACTTGTTGAACAAGGGTTGAAGGATCACCACTTTCTATTGGGAGATGCCTTGGGAAATATTTTGTCAAGCAAAAAACTTAGTGTTTTCAAATGATAAGGAAAATCTATTTTGAGCAAAGCAAGCCTAAACTCCACTTAGCCAAATGCATATAGATGATAGACCTCACTATACTACCATAGTATCACTTGCCAATACAATTCAAATGTATTGACCCTTGTGGCTGTAACTTGTTATGTTGCAGGTTTTATTGATATTAGTTAAGTTTATGTAGGGTTCGAAGCATAGAAAACAAAATATTTCCTACTATGGGAACAACTAAGTACCAAGATCTATCTACTAGATACAAGCAACGGGTGGATATACATCCATAGAATACATACCCTCAAGACCGAATAGCGTTAACGAGGTTGTACGTGGATGATGTAGAACGCTTGCCGATCTCAAGATCGTGATGAAGTCCATCTGTCTAGCACGATCAAGTCCAGCACCTCAAAGCAGTGGTGCATCCGTGATCGACGGGTACCCGACAACCTCCGCGCCTCGCTCCAAATAAGCAGCGGAAGCAACAAATCCTTCCGTAAAAGCCACTGTAACATGTATCTCGCTGATCCGAGACCATGGGGAATTCTAAAGGGGAGAGAGATCCTTCGTGAGGAGGTGTAAGTGAGAGAGAGGGGGGCTCTTTATAGGGAGAGGGGCGCCCAGCCATGGGGCTGCCCTCCCTCCTTTCATTCATGTGGGTGGACACTCCACTCACACAAAAGCCTTTCAATTCCCTCCACTCAAAAACCCACTCAAATTCCCATTAAATGTCCACCAAATTTAATGCAAACTCTCATTAAATGAAACTCATTTTATTTATTCAGAATTTTGTCAATTACTTTAATGAAAAACATTAACATATAACCCCTTGCTAGTATTTCATTTCACATGCGTAAACACTTTCAATTTCACCCAAAACCCGCTTTTATCTAGTGAAATAAATTCTGCGCTTGTTATTCTTTTCCGGCATATCATTTGCTCAATGGTGTCGGTATCCCTTAGTGTGTCACCCTACGGTTCATGAATAATGCGGACATGATCGAGACCCTTCTCCGATCAATAATCAAAGCGGGACCTAGAGATCCATAATCGACTCCACACATTCAACGATGACTTCGATCGTGAACCTTTTACGCTAGTATCTTAATCCCTTTGTTTCACGATATATTACATGTCCGAGATTCGATCATCGGTATCTCCATACCTAGTTTGATCTCGCGTGTTTACATGCACTCTTTTCTTGTTCCCGTGATATAACATTCTAGTGATCAAATCACTTGCTTGCAAGCTAATCAATGTGATATCACCGTGAGGGCCCAGAGCATATCTATCCGTCATCAGGATGAAAAATTCCACTCTCGATCCATGGGTCTCAACATAACACTTTAGTAGTTCACCATCTTTATAATCACCCGATTACGGTGTGACGCTTTGATGTCATCGAGAAACTGTTCGGTTTTAGTGATTCACATGATCTCATGGTCTAAGGATTAGGATCACTTCGTAAGTTGTTATAGCAATATAAACTCAATGACTTTGATCGTAATGCTATACTTCGGATGAATGTTCATCACATCATTACACTAATGTTGTGACCTCGTTATTAACAACATCCAATGTCCATGATCGTGAAACTTTGATCATCAAGTTAATCAACGAGCTAGTTTATAAGAGAGGCATAACTAGGAATTTCCTTTTGTTTATTAAACACACATGTATTAACGCTTCAGTATTAATACAATTATAGCATGCAAAATAAACATTTATCATAAATAAGGAATACGATAATAACCACTTTATTATTGCCTCTGCATATTCCCTTCAGCCTCCACTTGCACTAGAGACAATAATCTAGTTTGAAAATTTTGTGTATTGAACACCTATGGCTTTCGGTGTTCCAAATGCAATTGCAAGTGGTTAACATAATCTATGAATCGACACTTTCAGGTCCGTGTATTTTCATGTCTTTGCGTCTCCATGCATCACTCATTCTCCAATGAGATGGCATTGTATAAATTTGGTCTTTTGGTGAGACCTTTAGTTCCTTGGGGTTATATGTCGATACTATTGTCATACAATATATCTTTAGTGTTAGCCCGTGCTAGAACCACACCTTAGTTTGATAACAAACTACTTGACACAAATTCTCCTTGTCGCTACTATAGCAGTCATATACTTATTTTTTGTTGTAGTATTCACAATGTCTTAACTATGGATTTCATCCAAATCCATCATGGAATCTCCTTTCCATTACATTGTGCCACCCATATTTTAAATTGAGATAAACTTAATTTGTATCTTGTGACAAAACTAGTATCAATGTAACGCTTTACAATGAACTATTTGTAATTGTTTGTCATCTCTACACAAATATATTCTTAGTTCTTCCAAAAGATCATAAGAATATCCTCACTATAGTCCAATGATCATTTTATGATTCATTCTGGTATATGCTCATAACACTTAGAGCATAGGACATATCTGGATATCATGGTATGATTGATCAAAACATTCTGTGATTTCACTCATCAAGTGTCAAAGCACTTGAATCTTGTTTCACTTATCAAGTGTCAATACACTTGAATCTTGATTCAATTCTTTCCATGCGACAAGAACAATTTCTTGTTGTTTCTATATTGAACTCCTTCAATATCTCATATATGTACGCTTACACAACCATATTAGCGCCACAGCCATCCACTATAGACATTCATGCTAAATATTCAGGTTTTGCCTAAGTATTTCATCGAAATGAAATTCTTAACCTTTGTCAATAAAATATACATCATTTCTAATCAACAAGATGTCCTCCACATAATGTATTAGAAATATGTCTTAGCGCTCCCACTTAGTTTCTTGCAAATGCAAGCATTTTCATCGCTCTCGATGAAAACTCCTTTTCATCTGAAGATTCCAACTCCGCGATGCTTACTTCAACCATTGAAGTTTGCATGCCCTTTTAGCATCCTTTGAATTTAACAAAACCCTTTGGACCGTGTCATGTACATGTCCTAGGTAACCATTCTATTAGAAGAACTTTGTTTTGTTTATTCATCTATACATATACCAAATTATATGTAGTGGTTGCTACTTTAATCCGTCTAGACTAAATATCACTATGAAAAATCAAATCTTGTCATAGTCAACTCCTCGAACATTGTCATAAAATACTTTACGACATGTCGACTATTTCATAGATGTGAAACATTCATGTCTGTTTCTTTATAGATCTAAATACGACCGATAGGTTTTTACACCTTTCCGGAGGGTCTTCCAAGTTCAAAACTTGATTTTTCGTGTATGGAACTATCACGGATTTTATGGCTTCAAGCCATTTGATGGAGTCAGGGCCCATCATCGATTCTTTGCATGTAGTCGGTTCATCATTGTCAAACAATAATGATTTACTCTCAAATCTCAGCATTTGATTGTTTATCCGACCGACTTGGTTCAATAAGAACTTAGATCTCCGTGACCACAACCTTTGAGGCACATAAGCTATGAGCATTATGGCAGCCTCCGGAACGATTTCCGGCGCTGCGCAACAAAGCACATTTAGCTAAGGTTCGTTAATCTTATCAAAATTCTATTATCCTCCCACTTAACTTGAAAAAATCCTTTTTAAGAAACTTCACGTTTTAAGCGACAAACCCTTTTGTCCTTGGTGTTATGGAGGAATACCCAATGGTTATTCGAAATAACCTACAAAGACATGCTCATCCGACTTTGGTTGTAAACATCTTACTTATGCTTAGCGTACCAAAATTTAAGAAATGACAATTTTGGTTTTTACCCCAAACCATAACTTCCATGGTGTCACTTCAATGGATCAAGATGGAGCTCTTTTCATTGTAAAAGCGGTAGTCCCTAAAGCTTTTAATCTTTTAAAACACAATGGCAGTTTTATAAATAACACCTTTGATCCAACCATGTCAAACAAGGTTTCATTACAAATCTCAAACATTCCATACTCCTATGGTGTTTCGGGAGATGTAAATTTAGGTGTTTTGCTAAACTTGCAACTCAAATAAATCCCTTTATGATAAATCATAATTCATTTATTTTTCTTATTACACTTGTAACTCAAATAAATCCTTTATGATAAAATCACAAACCATTTATTTTCTTGTTACAATGATTTTCCACTTCATCTGGAAAGTCTTTAAACGTTTTTCAAATATTTCACACTTCTTTCTCATTAAGTGAACATTCACTCAAATTTCTGGAGAAAGCATATGAAGTTAAAATCCATCGCTTACGAGTATACATAATGGACTATATACATCGATATGTATAAATTCCAATATTTTAGTCGTTCGTTCTTCTTTGGCCTTTAAACGAAGTTTCAGTTATCCCGAGGAAAGTCTCACAAGCGTCATTTGATCAAATCAAAGACTCCAAAAATCCATGAAAATGGAGTTTCTTCATGTTTTCTTTCCAATATAATTTAAACGACGATGTCACTTCGTAAGTGATCTTCCAATCATTTGTCTTGCGACATTTTAGCATTGCTTTATGGATGTGATTTCTTCAACTATATTTGTAAATTATCCATCTTATATGGAATACGGTAATTATTTGAACAACCTTTATTCTCATAATACCTGATTTAAATAATAATTATTAAAACAAATCTTGAAGGCAAGCTTTGATGTCAACAGGAAATACAAACAACGGTTTGTTTGTTTTCGATGAACATCATCACATATTCTCTTGCTAGTTACTTAGGCCATTATGGTTCATGAATTGCGTCGTTTCGTATGAAATTTCATACCAACCAATTCGGTATCCTATACACAAAAAATCACATTGTCTAACAAGCAAATAATACAACCATAACATGTATATCATCGATATACCTAAATTGGATATTTCCAATCTTTTCTGCCAAATATATTTTATAGATTTTCTTTCAGCATTTTCTTTTCCTTTTAAAAGAATCTATCAACATCAACAGTGGTGCCATATACAAGACACATAGTCCAAAGCGTGTATATTCAAATAATAATACCTTTGGACTCGCACTTTAAAGTAGATCACCATCATCAAATGATCGGCGTTCTTTGAAAATCCATTCTTTAGTAATCTTTTAGTGTAGTAAACACTTTACATACATATTATATTCATCCTTATCATGACGACTTCCATGATCAAGCTACTGTAGATTATAAAGGCGAATCTTGAGTATAACATTACTTCCCAAAACCCTTTTAGATGATTAGGATGTCTAGCATCTCCAACCTTTGCAAATTCTCATCCAATATGAGAACATACATTATACTCTATCATATTGTAACCAAAACAATGTTTCAGATATCGTTATATCTGTCACACATGATGGTTTCTGAAATAATTCTTTCAGCTCCTAGATAATCTCGATATTTAAATCAAGAATCATGGAGGCAAACATGATACTTTAGATACTAACACTGGAATAGTCACTCTCGATTTAATACTAATTATTAAACTTCACAGAGTAAACAGAGTTTGCTAAAAGTTTGCAATAGGACTTTAAACTTTAGATTGACACTCAACACAATACGATACCAGTTCGTAAAGTAAATATCCAGAATTCTATAATTCTATTATCTCAATTACAACTAAGCATAAGGTGGTGAATGAATGCCAATGACTACAATAAATTATGCAGATTCACTTTGATTTAATTTATGATAAATTGAGTTCTACTAATCCAAATTAGAAATGAACTTCCACTCAAAAACGACATCCCTCGTGTCTTTTTGGTGATTACATGAACCAAATCCACTACACCAAGTCCGATCATCACGTGAGTCGGTGTAGCTTCAAAGGCGAGCATCAAATGGGCATCATATCTTCCATATGACTCATGCTTAATCTTTCGGTCCATGTTCCGATGCCATGTCTATACATGCTAGGCTCGCCAAGTAAGAACCTTAGTATTCATGTGTGTAACTGTCTTACACCCGAAATATGATCATGAATCCAAGAACACCCGATCATCACGTGATGTCTTGGAGCGACGAAATATAATCGGTGCATACTTAGGGAAGAACACATTTTTATCTTGATATCTAAATGAGGGATCATCTTATTATGCTAATAAAACGTCAAACAAGCAATATAAGATGCAACAAACATCACATGTTAATAAATGAAATGATATGGTTCCCGCACTTGATCTCCATCATGTGCATCGTGGTATGATCGCCATCATACCTCTATGTGTAAGGCCAAGGTCTATGGAACTTACACGTTATGTGTGTTGTAATAGTATCAACTTATACTTCTACTTATAACATCACCATATCAGGATACTAGCCCAACAACAATCTAAACTAGACGCCTCTAATTTATCCATTGCAAGTTATACGTGGCTTAGAGCTTTCGAAGATAGAACCGTTCCTACCTACGAACATGAACCACAACGAGGATAACCAAATTGTTGACAACTCGTTGCAAATTATATATTGACTATAGTAGGAGAGACAGACACCCGCTGGCCACTTATGCAAAACTAGTTGCATGTCAAGCGTGGAACAGGTCTCATGTGCGAGGACATGTAAAGTTTGTCCGGGCCGCTTCATCCCACTATGCCACCAATATCCAAAGTACAACTAAGAAGCAATAAAATGATTATCATTGTCCACATACTCATATGTGTACTACCCGTGCAAAGCATCTACGGATAGATCCAGCTCTGATACCACTGAAGGGTTCACAGCATAGAAAACAAAAATTTTCCTATGATGGGAACAAAGCACCAAGATCTATCTACTAGATACAAGCAACGGGTGGATATACATCCATAGAATACATACCCTCGAAGACTGTATAGCATTAATGAGGTTGTACTCGTGGATGATGTAGTCAAACGCTTGCCGATCTCAAGATCGTGATAAAGTCCATCTGGTCCAGCCGGTCCAGCACCATCACGCCCAGCACCGCAAAACAGTGGTGCATCCGTGATCGCACACACGTCCGGGTACCCCGACAACCTCCGCGCCCTCGCTCCAGCGAAGCAGCGGAAGCAACAAATCCTTCCAGAAAAAGCCACCAGGAACATGTATCTCGCTGATCCGAGACCATGGGGAAATTCTAAAGGGGAGAGAGAGATCCTTCGTGAGGAGGTATGACATGAGAGGAGGGAGTGGGGTGCCTTTTATAGGGAGAGGGGGGCAGCCCCCTCCCATGGCGTGGCAGCCATGGAGGTGCCCCCACCTCTTTCACATTCATGTGGGTGGAGCTCTCACTCACATAAATAGCCACCCACTCAAAATTCCACTCACCTCCATTAAATTTCCACCAAATTTAATGTAATCTCTCATTAAATAAAACTCTTTTATTTATTTATTCAGAATTTTGTTAATTACTTTAATTAACAAAAAATCACATAAAACCCCTTGCTAGTATTCAGTTTCACATGCAGAACCAGTTTCAGCAATTTCAACCGAAACAGTTTTGGTGTCTAGTGAAATAAATTTCTACGCTTTCCTTTTTCTTTCTCTGGCATATTATTTGCTCCAAATAGTGTCGGTATCCCTTAAGTGTGTCACCCTACGGTTAGCGAATAATGTAGACATGATCGAGACCGCTCTCCGATCAATAATCAGAAGCGGGACATGGAGATCCGTACCGACTCCCACATATTCAACAATGACTTCCGTGATCGTGTGAACCTTATACGCATGTAACTTAATCCCTTTGTCTCGCGATATATTACATGTCCTAGATTCGATCATAGGTATCCCCATACCTAGTTTGATCTTATTATCGACATGTACTCTTTTCTCGTTCCCGTGATATAACATTTTAGTGATCAAATCACTTGCTTGCAAGCTAATTAATGTGATATCACCGAGAGGGGCCAGAGTATATCTCTCCGTCATCCGGATGGACAAATTCCACTCTTGATCCATGAGCCTCAACATAACACCTTCGTAGCACTGAACCCATCTTTATAGTCACCTTGTTACGATGTGACGTTTGATGTTATCAAGATACTTTTCCGGTGTTAGTGATTGACATGATCTTATGGTCTAAGAACTAAGATTACTTCGTATGATGTTATAGCAATATAAACACAATGACCCTGATCATAATGCTATACTTCGGATGAATGTTCATCACACCATTCCAATAATATTGTGACCTCGTTATTAACAACATCCAATTTCTATGATCAGGAAAACTTTGATCATCTTATTAATCAACGAGCTAGTTTATAAGAGAGACATAACTAGAAACCTTTTTTTTTTTATTAAATACACATGTATTAATGTTTTCGTATTAATACAATTATAACATGTAAAATAAACATTTATCATAAATAAGGAATACGATAATAACTACTTTATTATTGCCTCTCGGACATATTCCCTTTAGGGGATGCCTGCCATCAATTTTTTTTGGTAACAATCGCGTGATGGGAGGAGCCGCGGACTCGGGATTTTTCTCTGCCGTCTAAGTGCGTCCGTTGTTAAGTGCACACGGGACAAGAAATTAGGCTAACTCAGGCCGTTAAATTGTGTTTAGTATATCCATAATTGGTCTGTGTGTCGTGGGATGCGCTCCTTTATGAGTAGTATAGATAAAGAAAAGAAGAGAGCCTTTTGGGCCTCCGCTATGAGACTCAGACTTCGATTTCTTGCGGTTGCGGAGCGGCAACGCGGAATCAGCTCGCTCCCATGATACCGCGGGGCCCCACGCAGAAACCACGGGGAAACTAGTGCACCCACGGGGGCGCCTGCCCCGATATTTGTCGTGCTCGTGCCTGAGAAGCCTGCAAAGAAATTCGGCGTTGCCGCGCGGGCGCGCACGCCCGTTGTTTGTTTTCGAGAACTAGACGGGCGTACGTGTCGACCCCGAGCGCCATTGCTTGCTAACGCGGCGACGAAAGGACTCCCTCACATCCCAGCACTCCATGCCGTGGTGTCGATTTTGCCAACACACGGAAGTTTCGTTGATGCTCCCGTGATGTGTTGGTTTTCAGAAGATACCAACATGTTCTTTCCTAGTCAATCAAGCGTCGTTGATTGTCCTCGGCTTAGCGGCCAGCAAATGCATCGTGATTGTGACTCGTAGAACAGTAGAAGTAGGAGTAGAACAAAACTAAGAGTTGCATTCTAATGGTCCTTTTTTGACTACTCCATTCTTCCAAATTACAAGATGTTTTAGACATTTTCTAAAATACATGTATCTAAACGTATTTTAGTGTGTAGGTTCGATTCAAAATAAGTGAACATAACACTAAAAAGGTTTAAATACATGTGTTTCGGAAAAAATATAAAACATTTTATACTCCCTCCATCTCAAATAAATGACTTGGGTTTATTTAGATTCGCATGCATGTATATACTAAAATATGACTAGATACATTCAATTTTAGACAAATCCAAGTCACTCATTTTAAAACAAAGAGAGTATTTTATAATAAAGAGAGTACTAAAGATGACCGAACATAATGCAACCAGGAGAGTATATATAAGAAACACAAAGAACATCCAATACAAATAGCTTGGAGATAATAATAACTAAAGGAAAGAAATAAAACATCTAGGCTTAGGCCTTGTTTGGCATCAAAGTATTTTTAAAGTATTTAGAAAATACTTTGGTTTCTAAAAAATACCAAAGTAGTAAATACTTTGAGGTGTTTGGATCTAATAAATATTGTGGTTTTAAAACTGAAGTATATTCTCTAAAACTATGTTCTTTTTGAAGTATTGAATAAGGAGGTCTGACCCTTTTCTTTCTAAAACTGAGAAAGGAGAAAAATTGAGGTATTGCTTCGATGTGGTATTGATATATACTTTAGTTTTAGAGAAACTTTGTTGCTACTAGGCCGTCTTATCATAAAATGCAGATAGATAACCTGCTTCATTCAACTCATTGGAGAAAATTTTCCCATCAAAACTTATTAGTGAGGAGTAATAGACTATGAACTGGTTGAATACGACAATCGGGTTCTACTCTCTCGGGATAATATTCCTCAAATGATTTCACACATCCAACTTCCATAGTGTCATTTCAATGTTGATTTTAGCTAAGGGCAATTGTGGATGGTGTGCAAATGTTATGGAAAATACAAGTATATTTCTTTCATTCTAAATCCCCCAAGCGACGAGCGTTGAGAGGGATATTAAGGGGGTGTTTGGTTCTTAGCCATAATTTGTCAAGCCAAAGTTTGACAATTCAGTATATGTTTGGTTTTTGCCATACTTTGGCTTGCCACACTTTATTGACCATATGGCCCATCTGTCATAGGGTGAATTTGTTGTCAAATTTAACACACTTTGTGGCTTTAATTTTCTCAGCCACACTTGCCAAAGTTTGGCTTCAAAAATGTGGCCAGGAACCAAACAGGCCCTAACCTCCCATCGAGGACTTCTTATGCTCACATTTTTAATAAAAACAAAATGCTGCAATTGGGCCTCGTTTGCGTCCATCTGAAGGGGTGGTTCGTTTGTATCGCATCTTTGGGTACTTATTTTGCTACTATGGCTGTCCATGAGGGTTCAAATAGAGAACCATTATCAGCTTGTGTCGGCCCGCTGGTGATGACATGATATCGTTCGTCGGCTGGACGGTGCACCGTGTGGCAGCTCCTACACGGACGGTCGATATCAAGCTCCACAACCACAACCACAATCCGACCCGACCCCGACCCCGACCCCGATCCACCGTCCGGGCATCCAGCCGCGGAGCACCGCAAAACGGACCCACGCCACGCGGCGTTAGAAAAATCCGGAGCCGTGGTCGCGTTGGGAACCCCTTCCTCTCTTCTCTCGGGCTCCGCTTCGCCTTCTCCGCAGCGCAGCCACTTCGGGATCGGGAAGCGGGAGGGGAAGGGAGAGGCAGGCCAGTCGCCGTACCCGGCCGCACCTTCCCTCTCTCCGCCCCCGCCTACCCCTTCTCGCCGCGCACGATGAGCTCCTCCTCCGCCGCCGCCGCCGTCGCACCGCCTCCGCCGTCCTCGCCTCCCGCCGCCGCCCCCGCCGACGAGGGGCGGCCGAGGGAAGCGACGGAGGTCGACGACCGGGTTGCCTCTCACGTGGACTCGTTCCTCGTGGAGGCGCTCGACAACCCTCGCCACCGCCTCATGAGTACGTGCTACGGCAACCTTATCTCTTAGCCAATTCTCCATCTCTTGTCACCGCCGCGCAGGTAGGGTTCCATGCCATTGCTCGATTCGTGCAAGGACGTGCCGTTCGCGAGGGTCTGTTGTGTGGATGGCGCGGTATGATTTGGATTCCGAGTCGTGTTTAGCTACTAGGGCTTCGCTTCCTGCTGTATTCTATCCTCTAGGTTTGCTTTCGAATTGGGGACTGGATTCCTCTCATGCTCGAGGTAGCTCGGAGAGGGATGATGTAATCGATGCTCTGTTATCAGGTCCAATTTAATCGAAATCAACCAATATATCACGATTGAACCTTGCTGGATTGCGCACCTTCCTTGTAGTTGGCAATGCTGGTTGTGCTGCTGTTGCAGACTCCTATGAGCTAGAGAACAATACTGATGCAGGCAGCAGTTTTGCTCTGGTTGACATTGGTCAAGTATATGTGACTATTGCTGCTAATGATGGACATATCACATATGCGTGCTGGTTGACATTGGCCAATCTGAATTTCCACTTTTGTCTGCCCAAATGCCAATTAGAGTTGCATTGTAGATGTTCTGAATTCCACACGTGGATGTTGTTTTGGTAGTTCTAGGTTCATAGTTTGGACCAGTATAAGGAGTTATAGTACCAACCAGGCCATTCCTGTCACTTGATACACCAGCTGTATCCTGTTAGGTGTACGAACAATGATGCGATACCCATTATTGCACAAGCCCCTGCTGTAATTAAGATAATGATTCAGGGAGGGAGGACGGTGATTAGTTATCTTGATCCGAAATTCTCAACATCTCCATGAGGTAATGGGGATGAACTCCTTTCACTTGCAGCTGAACTCTCCTTCAACTGTCTGTTCCATAACTATATACTGCCTCCTTTCCTAGTTTTTTTCAATTATCTGTGGGTGATATATTTTTCAATTTTCTGTGGGTTATATAAATTAAACAAAACATAGAATATGCCATTTTGGACTATTCAATTAAGATTTCAGCTTTCTTTATGCCTCCCACCTTTAGCAGAAATTGCATTTCTGCATGCCTCACCTAAGGCTCTGCACCTGCACAGATTGGGCAGTCTAAAATCAAGGCCCTAGGCAGCCAAATTTGTATCTCTAGCAGCGCTTTGTACATAAATATATCACAAAAAATCATGTTAGTGCTATAGTATCATATGTCTGTGCACCACTAGGCAATAGCATAGAAACCTACCTGAATTCGAGTATTTGACTCTTGTAAGTTGTTTTCATAATTCCTTCAGTTCTCTTGCATTCTCTAGTGGTATTTGCGCGAACTGGATTAACTGACTGCATGGATCCTCACATGAGAACTATCTTATTATAGGTGCTCTAACCAGTGTAAATAATTGATTTACAGTTAAACTGCAATAGACTTTGAATATATTGAAGTTACTGCATGAATCCTCACATGAGAAATATCTTATTATAGGTGCTCTAACCAGTGTAAATAATTGATTTACAGTTAAACTGCAATAGACTTTAAAAATATTGAAGTTATCTGATTTTGATTTATGGAGTCAGTTTGCAGTTTGTAAGATTATTGCTGGGTATTACAAGTTTTGTCCACGTATTATGTATTTATTTCTACCAGTTAAGCTATACTCTTTTATTTATTAGTTATTAATCCGGCATTGTTTTTGTACATTTGTTTGTGTCATTGCATAACTCTTCTTTAATGTTGCATTGCCGTGTAATCATTTTTGTTCTCTTCTACAACAGTTTTGCGGATGGAATTGGATATACAGAAATTTATGCAGAACCATCAACTGCATGAATTTGAATTCCAGCATTTTCCAACTTCATATCTTCGCTGTGCTGCTCATCGTGTTGCACAACATTATGGTTTAGTTACAGTAGCAGATAGCTTAGTAGATGGTCCTGTTAGCAGGATAGTTGCGAGGAAAACACCTGAAAGCAAGTATCCAGCTATTGCTTTATCAGAAGTTCCCATTAAACAAACAAGAAATGATATCGAGGCAGCAGAAAAGCTTAAATTTGTCATTTGTCAAAGGCCCAAAGCTTCCCAAAATGGTGCATACGGTGCTGGAGCCAATAATGGTGCGGTGAAAACTGTTGAAGAGAGGATAGATGATTACAACAAGGCACGGGCACGTATTTTCAATGGTTCCATTCCTGCTGATGTTGAAGGCCCAAGTGATTTTGGAGCATTGTCCATTGGCAGGAATGAACTGATGAATGTTGAGCCTTCTGTAGATGAGAACAAAGGCTGCATATTGAACAGCCGTTCCAGGGTTGCTGTTTTTAAGGATGCTGAAAAAGAT
Organism: Avena insularis; assembly: GCA_023614405.1. Classification (NCBI taxonomy): domain Eukaryota; kingdom Viridiplantae; phylum Streptophyta; class Magnoliopsida; order Poales; family Poaceae; genus Avena; species Avena insularis. The sequence continues at coordinate 598,373 of JAJUPC010000080.1, forward strand.
CGTAGTGATCCTGACTATGATCGTAACTACAAAAGGTTGTTCACTTATTAAATTTTGTTGGCACCATGGGATCTTAATGTTGAGATTGCAAACAATTAACTTCCTCACTTCTGCAGGTATGTTAGGCCCCCTGTTCCTGACTTCAGTGTGAGCCCAGGTGCTTTCAGTTTTGCTGTGCCTCAGTTTATGCAGTATGGTGTTGGCTATATGCAGTCTCCTAGCATGCCGAGAAACCAACCTTCTGTGTATTATGGTCAACCTGATTTATCGATGGGATCTTCTGGAACTGCTGTCTACCCACAGTGGCCTACCCCAGCAATGATGTATCCCCATTGCTATGACAATCTTGGCCATCTGATTTCTCAGGTAAGCATAGTATAGGATTCTGCTCACCTTGACACCTTCTTTATCACTTGTGTCAGTATTTAAGGATAATATCCTGGTTAAGTTGTCTGAATATGCATTCTGTTCATGCAAGTTAGTGAATTTTATTGTATGTTCTTTAAAGTAGTAAACCGGTGCATCATGTGTCTTTAGCCCTTCACAGAACTTGGCTTAATCTGGTTCGTAGCAGTTTGTTAGTTTCATTGCATCCAAGCAGTGGTGAGTATGGTTTATAACAGTAAGTTCTTGCTTGTTATGCCCAAGATGGCAGTGTTTGTTGGCAGAAGTAGTTGAGAGTTATGACTTGATACAGCTGTTCCCTTGCAAGCTTGAAAGGTTCTCATGCAATCTGTTTAGAAACAAGAATATTGTTTGGTGGTTATTTTGTTTGCTCCTGGTTCCAACCTTTCTCTTTATTATCCCTTGCAATCATAATGCTACATTCCATGTAATGTTTAATTCAATGATCATGATTGATTCTGTTATATTGCTAGCCACTACAATTGCTTATGTGATGGTACGTTGATTATTGGGCTGATTGAATTCGAAACATATCCACCAAAAAGCAAAGAGGGTCTAGATTATTATGCAAAGTCTTTTTAGTTCTAATAAACGAACAGCATTTTTCCATGTCTGTCTTTTACGAGGGATTGAGTATGTTCTTTGTGTTGCAGGTTCCGGTGTACCAGTCCTTCAACCATGGCTAGGATGTCCGACTTCCTGGATGTTGGGAACAGTATTTGTTAAACCTTACTATGTCGTGTTGCCATATGTTAAGTGCGTCTATTTTGGAGTCAGTTTTTCCCATCATCAGACTCTGGGTAATGTCAGATAGGTGTATAAGAATTCCTATTTCGTTGAGACTGTCATTGTGCACTAATTTACAAACTGTGGTGCTTATCCGGTGTTTGTTTACTGTACCCAGTGTTCCTGAAACAGTAGTGACGGAAGCCTTGCGTAGTGCTAGACCGGCACGAGTCCCTGATTAGTTTCACATTTGCAGGTGGTTGAATCGTTTCGTTCTCTTACATGCGTTGTCTGTAGAAAACATTAGGCAATCGTTTGAACGCATAAAGATGACGGAAAGGAGAACGAATTGACACTATTCGGTACGTAGAATATAAAGGGCTCTAATAGTTCGTCTGATAGAAAATGTCAATAGCCATCATCAGATTCTTTTTCCACAAAAGAAAAACAATATGCGGTATAGGATGCCTCCAAAGTTCACTTCTTTTTCTCTAAAA